>CM062294.1:238953185-240153185 GCA_031216915.1 Pictodentalium vernedei
CCGGGGTAGTAGGCACCCCACTATTGATTTTGATCAGGAAATGGCGTAGGGTACCCATGTTTGAACGTTATCCATGCAAACGCCGTCTGTGTTAAGACAACAAAACTCGTCAAAATTTAATGAAGAAATAACATCAAAATCCAAACAATGAAATAATCATGCATAATACATTTGAAATATTTACCACAGAAAAGAACTTGAATTTCTTTTTTCTGGTGGTATGAAATAATATATATCAAGTGCTTATTTTTGTGTCGAGGTAAGTGGTTATTCGCCTTCCCGACTCGCACATGTTTCAAATTTGCACAATTTAATTTGATTTTCTCGTCGTACTGGATTGCCTGAAGCATGACACTTTTTGGTAAAAGTGGTTTGATAAGGCATTGTTCTTTGAACTCAAAGTCATTCAAACGGACCAAATTAATTGCTGCAGCTGCATGCAAAGCACCAAGCCGAATTTGACAAATAGAATTGCACAATCTGGCACGTTACAAAGGATTGCCACGAAAGCGAAGTGAGTGATTGTGCTATAACGAAAATGCCAAGATTTCCAATAGTATTACTGAGGTTTTGTTTTCTGCATTTTCAGAAAGAATACTAGACACTCCGTGAGGCAGCGTTAAGAGATAAAGACATAACGCATTTCCAAACCTCGTGAAGAGAAAGAGATATAACGCATTTCGGAACCTCAAAAATACACACACAATCCCTTTAACTGGCTGAGTGCTAGAAGCCACTATCAGGGCTTTAATATGAAGAGCAGACACCCCAGCATAAAGGTGTCATATTCTGTAGACGTGGTTCATATTATCTAAGAAGTGAAATTACTTAGTCTATATGGGTTTGCCTTGTTACAATTTATGGGAGAGTGCCTCTTGGCACTCCCCCATAAATTGTAACAAGGAAAAGGCACGTGAACAAATTTTAATAACCAAAAATAACTTAGCACTCTACCAGTTCAAGAACACAGTTTGGTTGTGCCGATATAACTAAACAATGATAACACCCAACCCGTCAGCAAAACACATGTACGTGCAATATGAGTAACCATGTTGCAAAATCGACAGTGGTAAGTGCAGATATCAGAGAGGACCTAAATTATAATGCTATATAGTGTTGTACCATATCTCTGACACTGCAGACGGGTCCATGTGCGGGGGTGTGGGGGGCAGTTTGTGTTTGTATTTATTCATAATTTACACGTTATTTATTTATTGGAAGGGGAGCGCGGTGGCTCAGTGGTTACGGCATTGGACTTCAAAAGGATAGGTCCACGGGTCGATCCCCACCAGAGACAACTGCGTTGTGACCTTGGGCAAGGCACTTAATCCCGACTTCCTACCTGGGAGTACGGTTGAGCTGTGTACTAAGACGCCCCGTACGTCGATGGTGCACTTGCTTTCAACCAATGCTAGCCCTGCTTATGTGGAGTTAGTACGTTGGGGAATCTAACAGTTGCTGCCCCTTCTCCCCGGGTACTCCGGCATCCCCTATCCGTAAGACTGCCCTACCCGAGGTGTTCTAGGCTGTAGAAAGTGTCGTTAAACCCCAATAAAGATTCTGGAAGACTGTCTTTGTCGCCTAATTCTATTGTCAAGATCGATTCGAAATGGATATGTGTATAATGTAAATAAATGTATAGTTGTTTGGTCTGTTAATTTGTCAGACAAGCTGTTACCATACCTTGTCTCGAGTGATCAACAGGTGTGCGTCAGTATAAGAGGTAAGCATCTTAAGCCCATCAGAGGTGCAAATTAGGCGTAGCGAATCGGCGATGTTAACGGTGCTGAAATCGTGAATTAAGACAACATGGGGTTGTCTCGCTATTTGTCAGTTTAATAAAACTCAAAGAAACCATTAATAAATATTACGTTCTTCAGATAATGGCCGCTCCACCGCCATTTGGGAATTTCTGTTTGGTATTTAAGAAAGCTGGGAAGATTGGGAAGACCGTATCCGCTTGAAGGACACCCGAGACTCCAGCCAGAAGTTGTGGAACGAGTTGAGATGAGTGACCCAAAGGTAGTATTAGGTGGCGAGAGGCTTTTTAGTTCATTAGATGAAATCATTGGGTAAGTGACCCCAAAAGTAGTTATATTTGGCGAGTGGCCGCTTAGGACAGTAGAATAAGTTATTAAGCTAATTGGAGCGACCGGTGGGAAGGGTTTATGGCTATTGGGGCAGTTTGACAGATTCGTACAACGTAGAACTAAAGTTATTTAGAGAGTGCTATCGACAGCTCATTGATTAAACGCAAACTAGGAGCTTGGATTAGGCCGAATAGAAGCCAGGCAAATCTCATGGGTGAACATTGTATGTTCACCCCGTTGACGCGGAGTGGTTGATTCGGAACGAGACTTTGAGGTGCACCTGAAAGTGCATGGTAAGGTGATGTTATAGTGTTATAGCAAGAAAAGTAGGCACCCGACGAGTGGACGGACAGTAGCAGTTAGTGATACAAGAGAACAGTTAGCATCACAGTGGACTCTGATACACACAGTACCTTGATATGCATTGAAGGCGCGAATAGAAGGACGTTGTGGAGTGGGGAAACGACAGGAGACAACATCAACTAGAGGACGCCAGAGGCCTCGGAGAGAATTTGAACATTCGGGTCGGGGGATAAATTCATTTTGTTATATCTTACCTCCTACAAGTATCTGGGAATTTCATTGGTTCAAAGACGTCGCATGCAGACTGCATATAAAACCATATACTGCCTGTCAACATCAATATACGCTGACAGCTATGGGTAATCTCCCCTTTATTCATTGATTATTCAAAATGGCGGCAGTCGATAAACGCTTCAATTTGAAAGATTGAGTGTTGGAAGCCCATATTTGGTCTGAAGTGCATGTTAGGCAACTTAAAAGGTTTCATATTCTGCGGATGTGTGTCATGTTACCTTCGAAATGAAACTGTTTGATGTGTATGAATTTGCCTTGTTACAAATTATGGGAGAGTGCCTGTACATGTGAGTAAATCTTGTTTTATTATCATTAAATTATATTCAGATGATACCCGTTAAATATCAAGTCAGAGACAACCCCAGACGACGAAACTACCCCAGAACACAACGAGGTGGTGAGATATATGTTCACTCAAAGGTCAGGTGGTACTCTCTGAGTGCGTTCGAACTGTTGGGTGGTCGTAGGTCTCCCATCTCCACCCTAACGTGTTGACATGTATGATGTACCTCGATCGCGTTACCATCAAGAAATCGGAGACGAAAAATCGCAGACATGAGAGATGTTGAAATATTTTCACCCCACAGTTTGGTGTTTTGCAAATTCCTCACGATTCAAACTATCAACGTAGTTGTCAACATTCACTACGGAACAAAGCCATACAAACAACAAAAAACTGACCCATCATACAAGACTATCTCACCTTTGGAGGTCAGGGTGTAGACACAAAATGTTGACGAATAGATGCAATTAACGACAGAAAACACTCCATTTAACTGATGTTGCGATATGAAGCGATCTTCTCTTCCCGTGGTTCTCATTATTCGCCGCTATTCTGGTGTGAACGTCTTTAATCTGACATCATTTTTCCGGTCCAGGATTCATAAAGTGTGTGGCTGCTCAGTGAATTCGTATGGTAGACAATCAATGTTTTCAACGTGTAGCGTTAGGGTTGCACGTTGGAAATATTAAATGCACCCCAAATAACGAATATGAATTGTTCAAACTGATGCCATTGGACTATCAAGGACGTTAGCACCATAGTTCGAATCATAACACAACTGTGGTACATTCCAATATAGACATCTCTGTTCCGTCTTGTAGGGAGGTTTTGTGATCATTTACTACTTCAGCCCCACAGGGCTGTACGAAATAATTATTATAGTTCCTTCTTATGCCCACCTGTGAATCATCACGGAGTCCTTTGCATATCGTCTGCTACATTTCAAGGACGCAAAATGAGGTAATAAAGAGGCTTATAACGCGGTTAGATTTTCCCGAGGACAGTTCAACAGTGAAGACAAAATATTTCTCTAATTTCACGTCACTTTGTCAGGCGCGTCACCAGGGAGAACAACAGTTGCTCATAAAAGGTAAGTATATTCGAATAATACACTGATGTTTGTATACCATACGAGTGATACTGTACACTGCTAAACTGAACGCACTATATATCAGTGGAATTTTAATGTCTGATAACGCATGGCGGTTTACGTGTACGCGATTTCGTTCCTTGGGTGCAGCAAGGCGCCATCTGCAATGCTCTAGCATTGCAGATGGCACCCTGTTGCAGTAAAGGGATGATTTATAAACAGTACACATCGAAAGTTTTTTGTCCGGTGTGTAGACTTCAATTCTTACTTCAGCTCGCTTTTAACGCAGACACTTGCGGGCCAAGAAGCAAATTTGCTGTCCATGATACACGAGATAAACCACCCAGTGGTCAATGGACAGTACGTGTGGTTGTTGGTCCTCAAATGGCAATGCGGCCTAGATCTCTCTAATCCGGTGATTCTAGGTATGGATTGCGTTGAAACGCGAGTGTTCCATTGCCAACACGCACTTCGAGACATGCTATTTTACACTGTACATTAGTAGTTATGTTGGGGTTGGATGACCCTATTCTGCCGGAGAGGGGCCGAGAGGGGACGAGGGGGGTCGATGACGTCATCATAATTAAAATGTTACGTAAGGTAATTAATATTACTTAATGATTTTTTTTTTAATCACTTTAATAATTAATGTAATTAATGACTGTTGCATAATTAATGTAATTAATGTAATTAATGTAATTAATGAGTGTAATTAGGGCTGATTATAATAATTAGTATATTAATAAATGAATTAATATTGACGTACTGGACATATGCGCATGCTATCGGTTGACTGACCCGCAAAATTGAACACTGCGTGTCTGGGTGTCATTAAATCGATTTTTTCTTTTCAAACGCCAACTACTGACAGATGTTGAAGCAATTAAATCTATTGTCACACTTTAACGACCGGTCATAAATATCGTTAGACTGGACATGCTATCATGTATTTAAAAATCAATGATGATCGCACGTGACAAGATGTGCCTTGCTTTTACCTGTAGACTGTGAACGACTCCATTGTGGCTATTTTTATAGGTATAATTTGATTTAATAACTTGGCGTGATTCTTTCATATTAATAATGCAAGTTTATTCTTCTCGTTTTTATGGCTGTCGAAAAACTCTCACAGACTAAAGGTATTCTGATTTTACGCCTCTCGCGATATAGTAATTTTTTAATCCGATGACCACATGAACAAATAACATTTCGGTTTTTGAAAAGCGGGCGTGTTTGTTTTTTCCCCTATAAAGTCTGACGACTCGAACCTCACTCTCATTAGAAACTGTGTCAGAAAAGCCAAGATGACAAGCATCGACTATACTTCCATAAACAGCTATGAGCGAACCAAGAAGCAGCGAGCCAACGAAGAATTTGCTTTAGCATTAAAAAAGTGGTGGGCAGCGACGCTCCCCACGAAGGAACAAGAAAAGAGACTAAAAGACTACCCGTTTGTTGAGGCTGCCAGACGTCCTTTCGGGGAGATACAATACAGAAATCGCCCCAAACACTGGTTCGATCTTCCTGTACACATGCAGGAGGAAGCACTAGTAGGGCCACCAACAGTTAACGAAGATTGGGAAAAGGATTTTTTCACCGAGGCGGAGATGGGAGGAAAAAAAAAATAGCTTTCTATGGAAAGCAAAAAAAAAACGGCCCTTTTCAGGGCCACCATAATCTTAAAAAGAGTTGCTTTGTCACAAACACACACTTTTTTAACCAATCAGACACCTCCATTATCCCACACCCTCACCGTCACACCCTGTATCCCCTCACAGTACCTAAAACTTTCATGAACTCCCCTCCTCCAGGTCATCTAATACTAAAAAACTTTTGGAAACCGCTCTCCCCCCGCCCCACCATACTCTTAAAAAGAGTTGCTTTGTCACAAACACACACTTTTTCAACCAATCAGACACCTCCATTATCCCACACCCTCACCGTCACACCCCTGTATCCCCTCACAGTACCTAAAACTTTCATGAACTCCCCTCCTCCAGGTCATCCAATACTAAAAAAAAACTTTTGGAAACCTCTCTCCCCCCTCCCCCAGCCCTCACAATAGCTAAATTATCTCGAACCCCAGTTCAGTTCTCTAAATGTAATGGACATGTCAGGCCCCCGAATACGCCTTCTCCACAATTTTGAGCGATGAAATTACCCCGATTAGTCTCCTCTCATAACTTACCACTCTCTTAACCCGTATTTACTATGAGATTGTCCCCCTAATAAATAGCGTATGTTCATTTAATATAATATATTAATAATTTTCGTTAAATAATTCATTCCACAAGACACTTGTCGAAAAAACAAAATGACGGATTAGTTTGACAGAAATACGCGTATCGATTTATTCAGGAATGTCTGTCGGTTGTGTCCTTGGGCAAGACACTTCATCCCTATTGACCATGTGGGGGCATGGTGACGCTGTGCACTAAGGCGTACTGCACGTCGATGGAGCACCTGTCTTCAACCAATGCAGACCCTGTGTAGAATCTTGACAGTTGCTTGCCGTTGCTCGGTGGCTCTCTCCGGCTTTCCCCACCCGTAAAACTGTCGTGGTCATGATTAGTTATTGTGCAGACCTTAAACACCAATAAATAAATATAAATAAATAGTCGGTTATCAAAACAGCCTTGAGTGTTTAACAGTTAATTGTGGACCAGGGCGTTTAAAAATGAAAAAATTTGGGTGATAGCACTACGGACTGTGTTTAATCATAGAAAAATCACACCGCGCTATTACTAACCCGCATGATTTATTTTTGAACGTTCACTGAAGAATAGCCCACCCATCTAAGTAAAAGCATGAAAGAGCTAATATTATCTAATTACCTATGTGGGGGTGGGGTGGTCGGTAACGTTGTGAACTAGGGCGTACTACATTCCGCCAATGATAACCCTGTGTAGAACTTTGACAGTTGTTCGCCTCTGCGCGATGGTTCTTTCCGGATTGCTCCAACTGTCGTTAAATAAATGAAAAAAACTACAATTCTATAATAACAGGCCAAGACCCCTTCGTTTTGTCAGGGGGAAAATCAACAGTACTTTCACCCCCCTCATTTTAATAGTTGAAAAGCGCTGTTACTCGAACAAAAAAAAAATGGTAAAAGGATATGCGACTCTGTATTAGCCACCCAAATTTGCGAGACTTGGGAAAATATAACCCACCTAGAGCTGCACCAAATCTACGTACACTATTCGAACTCCCGCATTGTGTCCTTGGGCAAGTTAATTTACCCCGATTATCCACATGGGAGCGCGATGACGGCGTGTAATAAGGTGTACTGCACGTCGGTGATACGCATATTTTAGAACAATCTAACCCTGCTTGTGCGGATTTCCGACGTTGGTGAGATGACAGTTACTCGTCGTTGCTCTGTGGTTCTCTTTGGATATTCCGGAGGCTACCCGTAAAATTGTCACGTTTAATTATAACTTGAACTTGATGTCCGGGTGTAATGAAATAGCGTATTTTCTGCAGACATTCTAAATAAACGCAGCTGGTTTACAGACCTGTACATATTTTTTTTTTCAATTGAGTAGAAATATAGGATAGTTACTGATGTAACACGCCGATTAGTATGTTTAATGAATCTAACTACGCCAGTCCGACCGACCCTTTGCCCACCATGATCACAACAAACGTTTCAATTCTCTCTCTCTCTCTCTCTCTCTCTCTCTCTCTCTCTCTCTCACCGATACAGGACGGGTGGAAACTAATTGCGTTCAAGCTGTTGTTTTTTTTTCTAGGTTTTACCACCTCCCTTACAGCGCAAATCGAAATGAAATCTGATTCATTGAACCATACTACAGTGCATGTCAAAATTAATTTTTGAACGCCATTTTTTCTATGTGCCGCTATCAGCAGCTATGACCATAGCGTAACTTTGTGGTAAAATGCTTATTTTTGTACAAAACTCAAGACCTTTCTCTGACAAATGCCTATATAAAAACAAGATAATACGTGAGAATGCGTTGTGTACCTGCATTTTGTTGATAAAATATGGCATGACCACATTCCCGAATATTATTAATGTACCCGCTTAATAACAGCCGAATATTTATCGGATCACAGTTTTTTTTATTTGAATAATTGCCGATTTTTTTATTAAATCACATTCAGTAATTTATGTAGATTTCCTGAACTGGGCGAATGTCAAGAAAGGCACTCTGTAGTTTAGGAGACACCACAAATAAAAACAAAATAAAAAATCTGAGATATATTGCATTTTTTTAATTATCCATATTAACCAGAGGTCAAAACTTGTCAAATTAATTAGTATTAAATTACAAATGGTTATGAAATTTGCAGTAAAATGAACACTGGTATATGCTGCTGGCCGCATTTTTAGTTGTCTGTAATGGCTATTGTTCAGAATGTCACCCTATTGGTGTGAGTTTTCGCTTTTTCGTCCAGTTTCATGAGAGCTTCCACGAAGTCCGTTCCACATTCGCAATCTTTCCCAGGGGCCATTCTTCAAAGGCTGGTCCATCGCAGCTTTACAGAGATATTGTTTTCTGGACGACAATGTTCAAGGCGTTCTGGGTTTCCGATGAGACCCCTTGGGATATTTCGATCTTTAAGGATGTTTGCCAAAATTTTCCACCCTGTAAGTTGAAAATCTTTTCTTTTTCGCAGCAGATCATTTATTAGATCACACATATTGGAGCCCGAAATTGTAATGCCGTTATACACGAGTCGATCTTTCTCATCCCAGGATAAATTGGGTATATTCTTTATTATCTGGAGTAACAAAAGCGCCTTCTGCTGCATGGAATTTGGTATAACGGCTAACCAGTCCGGATGATTTTCCACTGAAAAACTTGTCGTTAAGGAGTGTGGTTTGGTGTTTTCTTTGCGTAAATTTGATTGGCGCTGAAAGATTGTCTGGTTCAGCAGCCCTTTCTCTTCAGAACTCGATGCTGAAGATTCAGTAATTGGTCTCATACCCTGGTCTATGGGCGGGACAGCTACAACATTCAGGGGTGTGCGTATTTCCTGCAACTGTTCACTCCCCCATGTTTCAATACACTGAATTCTGCTTGAGGGTAGGCTCATTGAGTCATCTATAGGTTTTTCGTTCAGTGATTCCCCCATCACTAGCGATTTTACTGGCTCTAGCTTATTTGCAAGCCCCAAAATATTTCCACTTGTTAATGCATTGTTTCAACTAAAGGCTGATTTCATATGCACTGGAGGATAGGGTGGCTGGTTACAGACAGATCTGGTTGTTAACTCGGCTGTATTTGGGTTCGCTCCCCCTATAGTGTGTTTAAAATTTACATTTTTGTGTAATTGTCGTCTGTGTCGATAATAATGAGTTTTATGAGAGTAAGATTTTTGACACAATTCACAGATGTAGCGTGCGTTCATCCTTTTCAGAAGCGAGTTAATAGAGTGGCAATACAGTTCCAACACTCTTCCATTTATATGTATGAATAGGATGGGTCCCACCCCAACCTGTCAATCGCTGATTGGCTAATTATATATCAAGATAAGGTGGGTTCTACCTCAACCTGTTGATCATTGGTTACTTCAAATTCTCACACAGTGCATTGTGGGAAATTCCAGTGGTAGAGCTCTGAGGTAAAATAAGTTACAAATTGATATAGTTTACTTCAAAAAAAAAGAAACATCAAAGTCACATTCATGACAAGTCGAGGTAGCACATCTGAACCACCAACTCTACACTGTTTAATCAGATAATCCATTTAATCAGATAATTACATGTGCATATCGGTTTTTCATTGGTTTTTCATCAGTTTCCATCGGTTTTTCATTGGTTTTTATCGGTTTTTTATTGGTTTTTATCGGTTTTTATTGGTGTTTATCGGTTTTTATCGGTTTTACAATTCGATAAAACGTTTTTTAGTGATTTAAATCACGTAAAATGATCACTAATTACCACTAATTGGTCACTAATGGTCACTAATTGCCACTAATTAGTGACCAATGGTCACTAATGGTCACTAATTGCCACTAATTAGTAACCAATTGGTCACTAATGGTCACTAATTGCCACTAATTAGTGACCAATTGGTCACTAATGGTCACTAATTGCCACTAATTAGTGACCAATTGGTCACTAATTACCACTAATTGGTCACTAATGTTCACTAATTAGTGACCAATTGGTCACTAATGGTCACTAATTACCACTAATTGATGACCAATTGGTCACTAATTACCACTAATTGGTCACTAATGGTCACTAATTAGTGACCAATTGGTCACTAGTGGTCACTAATTGCTACTAGTGGTCACTAATGGTCACTAATTGCCACTAATGGTCACTAATTAGTGGTAATTAGTGACCAATTGGTCATTAATTAGTGGTAATTAGTGACCATTAGTGACCAATTGATCACTAATTAGTGACCATTAGTGACCAATTAGTGGTAATTAGTGACCAATTGGTCACTAATTAGTGGCAATTAGTGACCATTAGTGACCAATTGGTCACTAATTAGTGGCAATTAGTGACCATTAGTGACCAATTGGTCACTAATTAGTGGCAATTAGTGACCATTAGTGACCATTGGTCACTAATTAGTGGCAATTAGTGACCATTAGTGACCAATTAGTGGTAATTAGTGATCATTTTACGTGATTTAAATCACTAAAAACCGTTTTATCGAATTGTAAAACTGATAAAAACCGATAAACACCAATAAAAACCGATAAAAACCAATCAAAAACCAATAAAAACCAATGAAAAACCGATGGAAACTGATGAAAAACCAATGAAAAACCGATATGCACATGTAATTATCTGATTAAATGGATTATCTGATTAAACAGTGTAGAGTTGGTGGTTCAGATGTGCTACCTCGGCTTGACATGAATGTGACTTTGATGTTTCTTTTTTTTTTGAAGTAAACTATATCAATTTGTAACTTATTTTACCTCAGAGCTCTACCACTGGAATTTCCCACAATGCACTGTGTGAGAATTTGAAGTAACCAATGATCAACAGGTTGGGGTAGAACCCACCTTATCTTGATATATAATTAGCCAATCAGCGATTGACAGGTTGGGGTGGGACCCATCCTATTCATACATATAAATGGAAGAGTGTTGGAACTGTATTGCCACTCTATTAACTCGCTTCTGAAAAGGATGAACGCACGCTACGTCTGTGAATTGTGTCAAAAATCTTACTCTCATAAAACTCATTATTATCGACACAGACGACAATTACACAAAAATGTAAATTTTAAACACACTATAGGGGGAGCGAACCCAAATACAGCCGAGTTAACAACCAGATCTGTCTGTAACCAGCCACCCTATCCTCCAGTGCATATGAAATCAGCCTTTAGTTGGAACAATGCATTGACAAGTGGAAATATTTTGGGGCTTGCAAATAAGCTAGAGCCAGTAAAATCGCTAGTGATGGGGGAATCACTGAAGGAAAAACCTATAGATGACTCAATGAGCCTACCCTCAAGCAGAATTCAGTGTATTGAACCATGGGGGAGTGAACAGTTGCAGGAAATACGCACACCCCTGAATGTTGTAGCTGTCCCGCCCATAGACCAGGGTATGAGACCAATTACTGAATCTTCAGCATCGAGTTCTGAAGAGAAAGGGCTGCTGAACCAGACAATCTTTCAGCGCCAATCAAATTTACGCAAAGAAAACACCAAACCACACTCCTTAACGACAAGTTTTTCAGTGGAAAATCATCCGGACTGGTTAGCCGTTATACCAAATTCCATGCAGCAGAAGGCGCTTTTGTTACTCCAGATAATAAAGAATATACCCAATTTATCCTGGGATGAGAAAGATCGACTCGTGTATAACGGCATTACAATATCGGGCTCCAATATGTGTGATCTAATAAATGATCTGCTGCGAAAAAGAAAAGATTTTCAACCGACAGGGAGGAAAATTTTGGCAAACATCCTTAAAGATCGAAATATCCCAAGGGGTCTCATCGGAAACCCAGAACGCCTTGAACATTGTCGTCCAGAAAACAATATCTCTGTAAAGCTGCGATGGACCAGCCTTTGAAGAATGGCCCCTGGGAAAGATTGCGAATGTGGAACGGACTTCGTGGAAGCTCTCATGAAACTGGACGAAAAAGCGAAAACTCACACCAATAGGGTGACATTCTGAACAACAGCCATTACAGACAACTAAAAATGCGCCCAGCAGCATATACCAGTGTTCATTTTACTGCAAATTTCATAACCATTTGTAATTTAATACTAATTAATTTGACTAGTTTTGACCTCTGGTTAATATGGATAATTAAAAAAATGCAATATATCTCAGATTTTTCATTTTATTTTTATTTGTGGTGTCTCCTAAACTACAGAGTGCCTTTCTTGACATTCGCCCAGTTCAGGAAATCTACATAAATTACTGAATGTGATTTAATGAAAAAATCGGCAATTATTCAAATAAAAAAAACTGTGATCCGATAAATATTCGGCTGTTATTAAGCGGGTACATTAATAATATTCGGGAATGTGGTCATGCCATATTTTATCAACAAAATGCAGGTACACAACGCATTCTCACGTATTATCTTGTTTTTATATAGGCATTTGTCAGAGAAAGGTCTTGAGTTTTGTACAAAAATAAGCATTTTACCACAAAGTTACGCTATGGTCATAGCTGCTGATAGCGGCACATAGAAAAAATGGCGTTCAAAAATTAGTTTTGACATGCACTGTAGTATGGTTCAATGAATCAGATTTCATTTCGATTTGCGCTGTAAGGGAGGTGGTAAAACCTAGAAAAAAAAACAACAGCTTGAACGCAATTAGTTTCCACCCGTCCTGTATCGGTGAGAGAGAGAGAGAGAGAGAGAGAGAGAGAGAGAGAGAATTGAAACGTTTGTTGTGATCATGGTGGGCAAAGGGTCGGTCGGACTGGCGTAGTTAGATTCATTAAACATACTAATCGGCGTGCTACATCAGTAACTATCCTATATTTCTACTCAATTGAAAAAAAAATATGTACAGGTCTGTAAACCAGCTGCGTTTATTGAGAATGTCTGCAGAAAATACGCTATTTCATTACACCCGGACATCAAGTTCAAGTTATAATTAAACGTGACAATTTTACGGGTAGCCTCCGGAATATCCAAAGAGAACCACAGAGCAACGACGAGTAACTGTCATCTCACCAACGTCGGAAATCCGCACAAGCAGGGTTAGATTGTTCTAAAATATGCGTATCACCGACGTGCAGTACACCTTATTACACGCCGTCATCGCGCTCCCATGTGGATAATCGGGGTAAATTAACTTGCCCAAGGACACAATGCGGGAGTTCGAATAGTGTACGTAGATTTGGTGCAGCTCTAGGTGGGTTATATTTTCCCAAGTCTCGCAAATTTGGGTGGCTAATACAGAGTCGCATATCCTTTTACCATTTTTTTTTTGTTCGAGTAACAGCGCTTTTCAACTATTAAAATGAGGGGGGTGAAAGTACTGTTGATTTCCCCCCTGACAAAACGAAGGGGTCTTGGCCTGTTATTATAGAATTGTAGTTTTTTTCATTTATTTAATGACAGTTGGAGCAATCCGGAAAGAACCATCGCGCAGAGGCGAACAACTGTCAAAGTTCTACACAGGGTTATCATTGGCGGAATGTAGTACGCCCTAGTTCACAACGTTACCGACCACCCCACCCCCACATAGGTAATTAGATAATATTAGCTCTTTCATGCTTTTACTTAGATGGGTGGGCTATTCTTCAGTGAACGTTCAAAAATAAATCATACGGGTTAGTAATAGCGCGGTGTGATTTTTCTATGATTAAACACAGTCCGTAGTGCTATCACCCAAATTTTTTCATTTTTAAACGCCCTGGTCCACAATTAACTGTTAAACACTCAAGGCTGTTTTGATAACCGACTATTTATTTATATTTATTTATTGGTGTTTAAGGTCTGCACAATAACTAATCATGACCACGACAGTTTTACGGGTGGGGAAAGCCGGAGAGAGCCACCGAGCAACGGCAAGCAACTGTCAAGATTCTACACAGGGTCTGCATTGGTTGAAGACAGGTGCTCCATCGACGTGCAGTACGCCTTAGTGCACAGCGTCACCATGCCCCCACATGGTCAATAGGGATGAAGTGTCTTGCCCAAGGACACAACCGACAGACATTCCTGAATAAATCGATACGCGTATTTCTGTCAAACTAATCCGTCATTTTGTTTTTTCGACAAGTGTCTTGTGGAATGAATTATTTAACGAAAATTATTAATATATTATATTAAATGAACATACGCTATTTATTAGGGGGACACTCTCATAGTAAATACGGGTTAAGAGAGTGGTAAGTTATGAGAGGAGACTAATCGGGGTAATTTCATCGCTCAAAATTGTGGAGAAGGCGTATTCGGGGGCCTGACATGTCCATTACATTTAGAGAACTGAACTGGGGTTCGAGATAATTTAGCTATTGTGAGGGCTGGGGGAGGGGGGAGAGAGGTTTCCAAAAGTTTTTTTTTAGTATTGGATGACCTGGAGGAGGAGAGTTCATGAAAGTTTTAGGTACTGTGAGGGGATACAGGGGTGTGACGGTGAGGGTGTGGGATAATGGAGGTGTCTGATTGGTTGAAAAAGTGTGTGTTTGTGACAAAGCAACTCTTTTTAAGAGTATGGTGGGGCGGGGGAAGAGCGGTTTCCAAAAGTTTTTTAGTATTAGATGACCTGGAGGAGGGGAGTTCATGAAAGTTTTAGGTACTGTGAGGGGATACAGGGTGTGACGGTGAGGGTGTGGGATAATGGAGGTGTCTGATTGGTTAAAAAAGTGTGTGTTTGTGACAAAGCAACTCTTTTTAAGATTATTGTGACCCTGAAAAGGGCCGGGTTTTTTTTGCTTTCCATAGAAAGCTATTTTTTTTTTCCTCCCATCTCCGCCTCGGTGAAAAAATCCTTTTCCCAATCTTCGTAAACTGTTGGTGGCCCTACTAGTGCTTCCTCCTGCATGTGTACAGGAAGATCGAACCAGTGTTTGGGGCGATTTCTGTATTGTATCTCCCCGAAAGGACGTCTGGCAGCCTCAACAAACGGGTAGTCTTTTAGTCTCTTTTCTTGTTCCTTCGTGGGGAGCGTCGCTGCCCACCACTTTTTTAATGCTAAAGCAAATTCTTCGTTGGCTCGCTGCTTCTTGGTTCGCTCATAGCTGTTTATGGAAGTATAGTCGATGCTTGTCATCTTGGCTTTTCTGACACAGTTTCTAATGAGAGTGAGGTTCGAGTCGTCAGACTTTATAGGGGAAAAAACAAACACGCCCGCTTTTCAAAAACCGAAATGTTATTTGTTCATGTGGTCATCGGATTAAAAAATTACTTTATCGCGTGAGGCGTAAAATCAGAATACCTTTAGTCTATGAGAGTTTTTCGACAGCCATAAAAACGAGAAGAATAAACTTGCATTATTAATATGAAAGAATCACGCCAAGTTATTAAATCAAATTATACCTATAAAAATAGCCACAATGGAGCCGTTCACAGTCTACAGGTAAAAGCAAGGCACATCTTGTCACGTGCGATCATCATTGATTTTTAAATACATGATAGCATGTCCAGTCTAACGATATTTATGACCGGTCATTAAAGTGTGACAATAGATTTAATTGCTTCAACATCTGTCAGTAGTTGGCGTTTGAAAAGAAAAAATCGATTTAATGACACCCAGACACGCAGTGTTCAATTTTGCGGGTCAGTCAACCGATAGCATGCGCATATGTCCAGTACGTCAATATTAATTCATTTATTAATATACTAATTATTATAATCAACCCTAATTACACTCATTAATTACATTAATTACATTAATTACATTAATTATGCAACAGTCATTAATTACATTAATTATTAAAGTGATTAAAAAAAAAATCATTAAGTAATATTAATTACCTTACGTAACATTTTAATTATGATGACGTCATCGACCCCCCTCGTCCCCTCTCGGCCCCTCTCCGGCAGAATAGGGTCATCCAACCCCAACATAACTACTTACATTGAAACGTTGAAGTTTTGAAAACTCGTTTTTGCACTTGCTTCTCCTGCCCTTTAACCTTTTGAGACTTTAATTATCCTGAGGTTCAAACGTCACTAGGAATTCAGATTCTGCAACGTTTCTCAAAATACGACGTCAAAAAACGTCGGAAAGTACAAATAACAAGATAGTTTTCATATCAGTAATTATCAGGTTGAGGGCTAGATTATTGTCGGTGGTCTGAATTTGCTATTCAAACATGTTTTATTACAGATTATTGGAGAGTGCCGATAGGCACTCTCCAATAATTTGTAATAAAACAAATTGATATAAACAAAATATTATTTGTGCCTGACTGAATATGAAAGAAAGGCAAAGATAGTGTTTGCTTTTACTCTGGTATCCTCATTTTTTGAAAGCCTTGATCGTGGCTTCTAGCACTCAACCAGTTCAGAAGTCTTGACAGCAGGATTATATTAGTATTTTAAGCTGCGATAACATTTGGCTCAATGGTTGTCACTGAGCATTATTCGAAGAAAATAGTAATTGACGTTACAACTTTAAAAAATTGAAAAATAATACCAAAACAGACGACCACAACGTATCAACGCGGTGTTTGATTTCGTACGTCATAAAACGTACCAAACTATCAAAGGGTTAAAATACAGATTTAAAACCGTCTCGTACAAAAATTACATTATATAGCCAATTTCTTCCAAGTACCAAAAATATATATTTTCACCTATCTAGAACTAGACAGTTTCATGATAATTCCCATACTCCTACGGGAAATAAAAAGGCTACTAAAAAGGGTGTGTGTGGTGTATATGAGTCATATGACAAGGTGCAACTTGCCAACAGCTTATCAGAGTGTAAATTGCTCAGAGCTACAGAAATTTCGTCTTATCTTTTTCTTCTTATCTCATCGAGTGGCATCATTTTTTTTGTCCAAATAACTAAAATGTTTCATTTTTCATTCTGCAACATAGCTTGTAACTCATAATTGCAACAAGTTCGATGAGCTCGTTCCAGTGAGGCGTCATATAAGATATGATTTAGTGAAAATATAAAGTAACAGCAATTGTCAAAAATAATGATCTTGTTGGATGAAGTTGGAAATTATTTCCTTTCGTCGGGGAGTGCGGTACAATTCTAGACGGGTTAACAATAACTGAAAAAGAACATAACAAAAAATGAGAGTAATTTATTTTTGTAGGGAAGCCGTATTCAATAGAGTGTGCTTTGATGATAAGAATGTAGTATTTTATTAACTTTTGTCAGCAATGTGAACATAAATAAACTTGGGCCTATAAAGCTCAAGAAAAATATTTCACCACATGTTATAAGTATTAGAGATATTTCTGTTTGTAAGGAGGGGAAGGACCATTTCGTGACTTTCGTACGAAATGAACTTCTAAATCGATCTCTATCTCGAGTGTTATTTCCCCCGAGAACTTAAGTTATTTTCCTGTTTTCAAAGAAAGGATGTCTGGGGTGGGGGAAGCACTGCCTTATCTGGATGCCACTGCACCAAGTGTTGCGCCTGGGAGTATGGTCTTCCCCTGGAAATTTTCGTTCTTTCCATTGTACGAGGTTTTTTTTAATAATAAAGGTGGGGGCGCGGTTGCTCAGTAGGTAGAGGTGTAGGCTGCAAGCCGAGAGGTCCTCGGTTCGAATCCCACCTGTGGCAACCGCGTTCTGTCCCTGGGCAAGACACTTCATCCCGCTCGGGGGCACGATGACGCTGTGCACTAAGGCGTACTGCACGTCGATGTTGCGCATGTCTTCAACCAATCTAACCCTGCCTGTGCCGCGGTGCAGAGTTCAGAGTTACGATGTTGGGGAGCTGACAGCTGCTCGGCGTTGCTCGGTGGTTCTCTCCGGGTACTCCGGCTTCCTCCACCCGTAAAACTGTCACCGACATGATATGGCCCTGGCTGTTAATGTGTCGTTAAACCCAAATAAAAAAAAAAAATAATAATAAAGGTTTTCACGAACTCAAGTTTAGCAGCTGCGGACACGGATAGTGTACTTCGTCATCCAAATATGCGCAATCTTTAACCGTTGTTACTATTTATTAAAAATGAAAACAGTTAACTCTTTCAACACGAGAGGCCGTTTTTCCGGTCCAGGAACACGATACGTCATAATTTCATTAAGTAGGATGACTATTAAGTGAACGTGTGTGGTAGAACATTTAATCTTTTCAACGTGCAGCCTGAAGGCTGCACATTGAAAATATTAATTGCTCTACCCCCAAATAATGGATATGGACTCTTCCAATTTCTATCATTTAACTGGTATGGAAGATAACAGTAGTGTTGAAAGGGTTAACGCTTCATTCTTTTAGTCGATTCATTCCTCAGTTCTACAGGAAATCGCTTTTTTCAAGAAGAGTAACGTAAATTAAAACATTCTGTTCCACCCCATTCAGTCAGTTGTTTCATTAGCAATTATTATATTCCTTGTCGCTTTTGCGAAGCCTCAAGGATGTGACTAGGGCTTTCCGATTGGGGAGGTGACATACCCCCACCCCTTCCCTGTTGCCACGTCCCGGTTTACCCTATGCCATGGAGACGGCTCAGGAAAACAAATCGTTACATTTATCCGCAACCGCTGTTTATGATCGTGCGACACATCTCTGTAAAATATGTATGCGGTCGAAAAGGTACGTAGGTGAAAGGAGCTAATGGAACTTCTGATTTGCTGTTAAGAGCCCCCAAACCCGATGCGCTTAAGAATCAAAAACAAATAATAGCAAAGGGATGTCATTTGGCATGAAGGGTGAGCTCATTCCATTAAGCTGCGTATTGCAGGGAAAACTTATTTCGGAAATTTCTGGCAAGTGCCGTCGGTTATTCGTACAAGGCGAAGGGTTAAACACTAAGAATAATTAAATGTTGATTAAAAAACGCCCTGTTCACCGTTTCCGCCGTCTCTACCCTCAAACCCAGATTCCACAGCCATTGTTGTATATAATATTCTCCGGTGTGATAATAGCGTTGTTCCTACTAGAGTATCAGAAAAAAGCGAACGTATGAAAGCGCACTGCGTTTCTTAAACATCAGCCATCCCTTTTTACTTCAATGATTTCATTTTGGATTTCAAGCGCAGTGCGTCAAGTACCTCATCGTCATATAAATAAAGTCCGGTTTATTGTTTTCGACTATCCCCTGTCTCCGGATCAATATTGATCGAGAGACAGATAGTGAAATGTAACTAAATGTGTTGTAGGAACACGAAACTATAACTTGTCCAAGCAGCGAGACCGTAGAAGATAAGTATTGAGACAGAATAAAACGAGGGCGGAGTACGGAGGGTCTGAAATCAACGAACCGAGTCGGAGGTTCTCCTGTATGTCATGAGCAGCGAAAGCGGGCGTGAAATGCAGAGAAAAATCTACCAAGGGCCGTTGATGTAGGATCTGCACGCTAACAACTAAAGTGTTAAAAACTACACTTGAAGTGCTGTATTTAACACTTACTAAGTGCTGAACTAGCACTTTTTTCAAGTGTAGATATCCCAGAACTTGACAGGTGTTACAATAATACCACTTGACAAGTGTAATGTCGCGACACTTAAACGGAAACAATGCAGATGACGCGGATCAGGCTCGAACTCTCGAGCCTGATCCGCGTCATCTGCGTTGTGTCCTTTTAATTATGTACCCACAAAGCGCAAATCAAATTATGGACGATTCTGGAAGAACCACCAATGCTAGACTCATGGGAAGTGCCATCCATTCAAGTTTCAGATGTCTGACGATTGTAATGTCTAAGTGCTTAAAGCATTGCACTTTGAGTGTTAAAATCAAACCCTAAGAGTTAGAATGGGTGTGAATATTAGAGATTCGATTTGATATCGATACCATACGTCTGCTTCGAGATCGATCCCGAATCAGTCTCAAGATATTTTTCGAATCTCTCGTACTGACTTCAGTTTGTTACATTTCCAACAAAAACTGGATAAAATTGCCGTTAGACAATTCATTCATGCAGGCTCAATTCCTATTTAACTGAGTAATTGACAATATTTAATTGTTAGGTAAGTGGTGAATTTTGCCCAGAACATTATCCATAGTTTTAGTTTTTGAAGGCTTAACTTGTTACTATTCGCGTTTAAGAACGTGAATGACACAGTTTAGCCTCTCAGAAACTAAAACTATGGATAATAGGCCAAGCTGTTTCAGCGACGGTGCTACAGAGATATTTATTTATAGGTGCTTAAGGTGTTCACTCAGTCTTGTAAGGGTCATCACAGTGTTCCGTAACTTCCCTTTGGTGCAATAGGAAACAACTTGTCTTTTAAGATTTGATTCGAGATTCGATTCGATAATGATATCAGAGGCACGATTCGTTTCGAAAAAAAATTGTGATTTGCATATCCCTACGTTGATGCCTGTCCTTCGTACTCTACCTACTGCAAACACGGTATAATGAATTTTATCATGCGCTCAACTACAGCTGATCGTAAATCATTTAAAAAATGTTAAAGGCCATATCCCCCGACTTGGGAGAATTGGTTTCACGATCACGAATACCCCTCTTCCAGACACGTGATAAAACTTTGTAGAATATCGTCTTCGTTAATTTAAAAAAGACCTCTTTAACTTTAATTGAAAATGTTCTGAAGCGTGTTCTGTCTCTTTAACTTTTCCTCCTAAAACAATTTCAATCTATTTGCTAACGCCATGCAGAATATTCAGGAAAACTATACTCAACGGGGATGGTTCAATAATTGGAGTTTGGATTTGACAATATTCAGCTGGAGCCAACACGATAAACTTCTTACAATTGTATTTTCTAGAATTGTATTTGCTACCTATAAATGTAACTAACTAAAATAAATCATAAGCATGTTTAAAGATATGGCAATTTGCCAACTGGCAAATTGCCACATCTTTAAAAATGCTACTGGTTCATTTCAACCCATTTAAAGTCATAACTAGAAAATATAATTCTAGAAAATACAATTGTAAAGGTTCTATTGTATTGGCCCCTGGCTGGTGGTTTGAATGATACACCAGTGCCACTGTCCAAAAGACTGCAGCCTTCTTTGGAGTACGTGTGTTAATTAAGGATCTAGCGTTTTTGCGTGTGTTCGGGCAATTGACTTGTGAGAGGTGAGGAATAATTTATCGTTAAAGTTTAGCATACCAAATTGGCTTACATTAAGTTGAAATGCACCGCCGTTTCTCATAATTCTATAGTAATATTAAATCCTCAGAAATTAGTTAGAAATTTCTTCATTTAGATAGATGCACAGTCTCTGAGAGATATGGCAAAACAACGCGTATTTCTTGGAACGTTTTTGATTTGTATGAACGCGTCTGAAAAGTTCCCCCAGTGGTGCAACCTGCTTCATTCAATGCTTCATTCAACGTATCTTATGTAATATTGTAGTGCAGCTGGGGGCCTTTGGTGGTATATGGTTCTTTGTCTGGAATAATGTGTCATTCGCAATGCTTCAGCATTGCAGATAGCACATTGTTGCAATACAGGGATGATATGTCATCCCAGAAGTTTTGGATTTCCATTCAAAATTGTTTTATTTTTGACAGTGTTTATATCCACAATTGATCTCTATTTGCAAGTGGAAAGTGGGCGAGTTTAGCTCGGTCAAGCTGACAATCTTTACAGTCACCGGGGGAGCTATGGTGGGTTACTGACCAATTGTCCAGTTAAAATAGGTCAAATACGCTCTAGTTTCAAAACATTGAAGGGCAGTTTGACTTGTTTGGCTGATGTCTTTTAAATTCCAATTGTAATAGAGACTGTGTTTGTCACAACTTGGAAGATTCTTTTCCTCCGTCATTATGAGAATCAAATGGGACAGGGGAACTGAATGACGCATGACTGTCACTAACAGAAGAATATAACTATGAATGGGTCGAAATGCTGGATTCACTTTTTGCTTGTGTTCCTGATGTAAGGGGTCGCCAAACTTAAAAAATGCATCGCAAAATGTGATGTGGTGCCGCCTAAATAACCCCAGGACGAGTGGGCATTGGAAACAAATATTCCAAGTAGCGTTTTTGCGGCTTTTTGAAATACATATTTCTCTCTCCCATTCATAACATAAATCTTATTTAATCCGTTAACTCTGCGTGGCCAAATCTGAGCGTTAAAAAACTTGAGTGCTCGGGTTTCAAACAACATTGTGTACAAGAGAGCAGAAAAGTCCAAACTGAATTCGCAAAAGCGAGTATATCCCTGACCTTTGTCGTCAAGAAAATCGATTTTTGATAAAGCTATCTCCCTTAACATTTTTAGATCGAGTTGGGAAGGTCCAATTAAGAAGCAAGCAATTGTTGACGAAACACCGATGACATCAGTAGAAAATGAAGCCAAGTTTCTTTCTGTTATTTTTTTACAAAAGAACAACAGACAGCGCTTGCAGTTATCTGTTGTGTCCGTTTATTAAAACTAATAAAGAACAAAAGGAAACCTGGCTTTTTATGGCAAACCAATTAGAAGCAACTAGTTCACATATAATCCGTTAACCCTTTACTCAACCTAACGGCCAAAACCGGACGGCGTTATTCTCAAAAATCGCCAATTAATTTTCATTATTTTTTTTATTTTTTGTCTCAAAAATATAGGTTATGACCTTCGTTGGAACGAGCTCGTCGATCTCGTTCTAATAAGGGGTCATAACCTATGTTTTGGGAACAAAAAATGAAAAATTGAGTTATTCAATATTTTGTTTTGCAAGTGTCGTCTGCTATTCCTGTTAGGTAAAGGCTTATAGGAATAGCTCTTAGCATCTACCAACACGAACTGTGTACTTTGTTTACAGAACATATTTTACAGTATTTTGCCCGTTTTTATTCTTCAAGGAAAATAAAATTCGTAAATCTCATCTCCTTTTATATTAATGAAAGGGACAGTGCCTGTATTATATATCTATATATTATATATGAGGCGCACTCTGGTGGTGTAATGATCAGAAAAAACTTACAGAACATTAAAAGATGGTAAAAACGCCGTTTTCTTATTTTTAAAGAATAATAGTCACACGTTGAAACTGATTGCGAAAAAAATGTTAAAAACCAGGTTCTGTATTTTTATACTACTATTTACTAGCAGCTTTATGAAATTAAGGGGATGTAACTTTCCTGTGAAACACTTCCAATGACAACATGATATACTAGGCGATTTTATCTTGGAGTTCATATTTTAAACGGTTGATTTAACTCCACTTTCTCGCCTGCTGTTTACTTCAGTGCCTCTTAGATTTTTAAAGCGGTAAAAATCGATCCAATTTTCATTGTTTGATTGACTCGGCCGTAACATCCCTCGTTTTTTCTCGCGGATATTTCGAAAGAGAAATCTTATGAAGCTTTTCTCGACCTGAGTAACACTGATACGTTTTTGAAAAGTAGAGAGGGTGGGGATACAGGCAGCTGCAGTGTTATTTCATCTCTCCAGCGTAATGGATCGGTTTGTGAGTAAGGGGTTTACGTCATCGTTTCCATTTACGTTCACAAAGGCCTTCTTCTTTGCCAATGGGATCACTATTACAATTATACAACTGGCATTGAGATTCAAATCAATTAACTTTTGTAAAACAATTGTTGCCGCTGAGACCTTTTCGTTCGATATCGGAGTGACAAGAATTGCTTATCTGTGATTGCATTCGTCTAGTTGTGAAGAGGGATTTCACTAATCAGCAGTGATATTATCTCCGTCAAAAATGTTTATTCCATTTGCATGTTTCAATATGATTCGATCAAATTCCTTCATCAGACACTTCGAGGCAAACATTTATTCGAACTCTGCTGTTTCTGTTCAATAACTCATTAAAAGTATTGGTTGTTCATTGAAGTCTTTTATCCCTTTGCCTAACACGAAGGGCAGACGACACTTGCAAATAAAATTCTTGAATAGCTAATTTTTGCGGTCCTTGAGAGAGTCAAAATATGACAGAACACAAGCAAACGCGCAATGACATTTTATGAGAACGACAATAATCAAATTAACGGGTCTCGATGAATAGATATACAAAACCCCAGACTTCAGGAGAAACTCTGTGTGTGTCCATAGTGGGGAGATGAACTTCAGTTACGGGAGATTACGGTCTCCTTTATGGCCACAGTCCCGTCTCGCTTGCTACAGGCAGTGGCTTTCTTTCTCCGTCTGTATTCGCCATCGCCTTGTCATCGTTCGACCTCGTGTGAGGAGTGGCCCATGGTTTAACCCTTTACTTACGTAACGTCCAAAACCGGCCAGCGCTATTCTCAAAATCGCCAATTAATTTTCATTACTTGTTCATTTTTTGTCTCAAAAACATGGGTTATGACCCCTAGCTGGAACGAGCTCGTTCCAACCAGGGGTCATAACCTTTGTTTTTGAGACAAAAAATGAAAAAAATTAGTTATTCAAGATATTTTTTGCAAGTGTCGTCTGCTTTTCGTGTTTGGTAAAGAGTTAAACAGATATGAGGGGGTTCTGACTCGGAACAACAGAAAGGCTAAACAATTTGAAACAAAAACCACACAACATCGCAGTGGCAGGGGATATGTTTACTTTAAGTGAAGCAAATTTACTGGAAATCCAATTTTGGAGATCATTAGTAAAGTGCTAATTCGATGATATGGTAGATACCACCTTATCGTCATTCGTAAATATTCAGTAAGCTTGGGAATAGCATTCAACGCGTTTCAGCTTGGGTTGTGACTGTAAGTCCCGATACCTCCGATCTTTGGTCAGTTCAAACATCAGCTGGGAGTCTGGAAGATAATATCTTTTTCAAATGAATCTCGAGTTTGACAGATTTGCTCGATGCAGCTGTGTTTAAAGTACATGTGTAAATTGGTCAGCTGAATATTGCTGGACGAGCTAAATGATGACCGGGTGTTCCGGATGTATAAACCCTCCCATTTATTATTTTATTTTATTTTGTCGGCCATGAAATGTAATTATCTACGTTTCATTAATTAATTAATTAATGCAACTTTGCTTTTCCGGTCATTAACTCTGCGTCTGCTCCAGGCAGAATAAAAATCTCACAACTCCCTAATTGTGGAATTTTACTGGCTCTTGTTGAGGAAATATATCCCTGAAACTAGAAGATGTCCTCTTAACAATTAGAGGACAATAAACAGAGATGCATACCTATTCCAGCAAACCTTTGACCCGTGTCCTTTTCCTTTGATCACCAAAAACAATAGGTCTTTAGATTTTATTAAGTTGTATACCTGTGTAACAGATCGAGAGAAAAGGCGGGAGCTGAGGCTCAAACCGTCGATCTCTAGGACACAAAGCGACCGATTTACCACGGACCAACAAGGCTGGTTGGTAAATGGCCTTTATACCTCACTACACTACCCTCACGTACTTTGAGATTCACCCACGGTGAATCTCACCCAGATTCCACCTCAGAGCGGTCAAAACATCCACCGTGGTCCACCACAACACTCACAATATCACCAACTACTGAGGGCTGGTCCACGGTGCTAATGTAACAGATGGAGAGAGCAGTGCGGGAGCCAAGGCCTGAACCGTCGACCTCTAACACACAAAGCGACCGATTTACAACGAGACTAAGAGTTCCGGACCAACCAGGCTGCTTAGTAAATGGCGTTTCTACCCCAATCGCTACCCCTGTATAAGATTCAGCGAGAAAAAGTGGTACCATTTTTTCTGGGGCCCAAATAAACGTCCCCCCCCCCCTCTTTAACACACACACACACACATACAGATACTATTAAAAGTCGTTATCTTTATTCGACTATAGTTGGCGTGGTCAATGATTTCTTGATAACACATCCTACTGATCTTATGAGAAATTTCCAAACATACTTTGCAGATTCCCTTTAACCCTTTATCCAACGTAACGGCAAAACCGGCCAGCGCTATTCACAAAAATCGCCAATTAATTTTCATTATTTTTTTCATTTTTTGTCTCAAAAACATAGGTTACGACCCCTCTTTGGAACGAGCTCGTTCCAATGAGGGGTCATAACTATGTTTTTGAGACAAAACATGAAAAAAATTAGTTATTCAAGAATTTTTTTTGCAAGTGTCGTTTGCTTTTCATGTTAGGTAAAGGGTTAAAAATGAGGATACCAGGACAAAACCCAACATCTTCCTTGCTCATGTTTCCTATTCAGTCAAATGCAAATAGTATTTTGTTTATATAAGTTTATTCTATTACAAATTACGGGAGAGTGCCTGTGGGCAGTGTCCAATAATTTGTAATAAAACAAATTATGTATAACAAATTTAGACCACCAAAAGTAATCCAGCCCTCAACACGTTAAGAAATATTTAAATAAGGGAAAGGTCACTCGTCCAGAACGCATTGTAACCCCTACTATACCAATACATTTTCTTCTTAACGTAAAAAAAAAACTATCGAAATATATTAACAGAGAAAACAGGATGCAAAACTAATAAATTACTCATGATCGAGATATACACCAGTCGGAAAAACTAAAAAATTTATTCAATCGTTTTATTAGAATAAAGTAATCACATAAAACGGCGATTTGAATGAATGCTATTTCCGGTATTCGTGCGTTTTTTTAAAAATAAAAGTGTCACCTCGATTAGTACGTGTCTGCAGAATACGATGAATATGTCAAGACTTTGATATAAAATTTAGATTTATTGAGATAAGTAATGAGGTCTGCCTTCGTTTTATCAGCTCAAGTGATGTATTATTCATTTTATTATCTACAAAAGAGTAAATGCTGTAAAAGAAACACCATTACCATTTCGGAACAGAGGGACGGGGGGGGGGGGGGGGCTACCCCCCCCCCCCCCGAAACTTTGGCCCAATGCAATTTTCACATAAAATGGTCACAAAGGACAACGCACTCTACAAATGCCCTAAATTAGCTCTTAGAGAACACAGAATTTTTCAAACTTTCTTGGGGGTGGGATACCTAGTCCTAACTAGGACTTCTCGGCTGTTACTCACTCCTCCCACTTCCCTTGAAGGGAAGTGGGAGGAGGGGATAACAATCGGAAGGACCTAGTTAAGAATAGGGGAGGCCTCTACTCCCCGCACAACAGCCTTCCAAATATCATGTTTGTCATCCACCACCCCAAAACTGGCTAGGACACCCCTCTTATAGAATCCTTGTCACAAAATGCGCCTGAAACTAATATTGAAAACATTGCTTTTTAAATATGACTCTAACTGCTAGGTGGCGCTGCACAAATTTAGGTTTCGAGCGAAGTGGACACTTCTGTTATTTACATTCCTTGCCTTCAACTTGAGGACAGCGACACCAATAATCACCTTCTTGAACAATTTATCATTTTTATACACACTGTAGGTCATGCCCCTTTATGCAAGTTCGGAGAGTATGTGTTGAAAAGAGTACAAAATATATATTTTGTAAAAAAATAAAACAAGGAAACTACCAAATATTCATGGCGTTGAGTTTGTTTATAGCAGATATGGGCGATTCGTCAAGGTGATGTGGAAGTTGATAACGCAACTTGTGAGCGGGTGATGATTACGATATAAAAAATCAGTTCCGCCTAGTAGCACATCGGGTGCGGAGGGGTGGGGGGGGGGACTCTAGTTGGTTTTTATCGGTCGAGATCGGCGTTACATCGGCCGAGTTGGAAGCCACATCTGCCGAGTTTGATAATGGCTAATTCCAAGAAAGAAAATCCATTTATAACTCTAACATTTCCTGGGAGATTTGCAGCTGAGAGTATAAATAAAGCGGATTATATTGCTTAAAACTTCCTTCAGAGAGTGTTTTTTATAGTTAATCACGCATATTGTACCGTATTTCTACAACCGAGTGAACCGGCTTACTTGTTTCCGCATCAAGTCATCACTGACTTTATGATGCGTAATGGACATTACAAAAATTCAAGATTTCTTTCATTGAGAAAGACAACTTAACCCTTTACCCAACGTAACGGCAAAAACCGGCCAGCGCTATTCTCAAAAACATAGGTTATGACCCCTCTTTGGAACGAGCTCGTCGAGCTCGTTACAATGAGGGGTCATAGCCTATGTTTTTGAGACAAAAAATGAAAAAAAATTAGTTATTCAAGAATTTTGTTTGCAAGTGTCGTCTGCATTTCATGTTAGGTAAAAGGTTAATAGATGTCGTAAAATATTCTTTTCAGACCACAGGACTACGTACTGTTCCCTAACGTTATTACGAAGTATTCTGCATTCTTAGTACATTTCTGTTCAAAATTCAATCGTGTACCTTCAATAATGTGTCTTCATAATGTATAGAGGATATTTAGAAGCGCTTTCGAAAAATAAAAATTGGTCTCGGTCACTCATGAGATAATTTTTGGTATCCACTCAAAAACACTAGATTTTCTTTTTATTATACGCTTTTTATAAGAATCTGATCATTCCTATCGATACTTCCACTCGTTTCAACCTTGAATTGATGCATGAAAGTAAACAGCTGATGCGCATTGATAAGCGGAAGTGATTTGATCGATACTTGGAACAGGCAGCGTCTTGCGATCTGATTCTGCTGGTGGGTTTCATGCATCAATTCAGGTGAATACGTTTTGAATTATTGCTGGAAATGATCGGTATCCACTCAAAAACACTAGATTTTCTTTTCATGATACGTTCGTTGTTAGAACAAATTGATCATTTGCAGTGATATTTTGACTCTTATTTAATCTTATTTGTTTTACAAGGATTGGCGAATAAGTTATGCAACTTATATTAACGCCTCTCCTTGGCCCAATGGCGTAGGTGTGTGGGATGACCTTCATAGCGGCAGCTTCGTGGTCTAGCTCTTCTCGAATACTACGAAGGGATCTTTAACCTACACGGAGTGTGTCTCATTCTGCACAGAGGACAGCCATTTTACGCCCCCACCCGATATGACGGTACGCTGTGACAGCATCAACCCCATAATTGATGCTGACAGAGAGTGTTCGGACATCTCGAGAACTTTCCCCGACCGGGGATCGATCCCGGGACCTCTCGCATGAGAGACAGCGCACTTATCCACTCGGCCACCACTCTCTTGACTTTGACTCGTATTCACCTTGAGGTGATGCCTAGAAAGCCGCCATTTTGATTGATACCTTGAAAGTGAACATTTCTATAGCTTCACAGTGGGGGATACGATTTCTATCTTTCTGCAATTTTTTTCGATAATCTATCGTTTAGCGTATAATAGAAAAAACGATATCGTCTCTTGAGAGCATAAAGGTACCAACTGCAATCTTGGAAACATTTTGTCTGTCCGTCCGAAAATTATGTTATAGTCATAACTGTATAAAGACTGAGTAAAGTCTCACGACACTTCACACATGGGTAATGGACAAAGGAAAGGTACGTTGTACATCACCATCAAGTTCGACTGACAAAGGTCAAGGTAACATGATTATGAAAACTTGAATCTTAGAAACATTTTGTCTGTCCGTGCGGAAAAATAAAGGCAAAGGAGTCGACGCTGTTATAAGTTGTTTGTTTCCCCACCTTCCTTTGAGTTTGCGCACAGATTACCGTTGGTGAAATGCGATGTGACTTTACTAACAAAGTTATATACAGATAGTTTTTCGTGCTCCAGTTATATATATTTCAACCAATAATATTTAATTCACTTAGAAAATATCAAGATATTAACACAACTGGGCGGCGTAATCATAAAACTATAGCTGTGGTGAGTCTTCATTAATAATATTTAGTAAATAAATACGTCAAATAGTAACGGTAATGTCATTAAAGATTCGATCAAATCATGTCTAGATTGAGATACATTTCTCGTGTTGATTCTAAAAATGACTGTTTATACTAATTTTAAATTCAATCGGATATACTGTTTCAGTTGGCCGAAAAAGCGAACCGTTTAAGGTGTGCTTCTCCGACCAACTGAAATATTCCATTCGGTTGAATCTGAAAATAGCCTATGCACTATTTAATGGCCAGACTTGTTCCAGGCCACACGAGCTTTAGTTAAGAATATAATAGGCGGCATGAGATCTTGGTGTCCACCTTTCGTGTCGACCATCCTAGCTTTGGTTCTGATATATTCACTGCACAGATGCCCGAGTACCAAATCCTTCATGTGTTTTGTAACTTAGCTATTATTGTCATAATGTATAGAAAACTATAGTGTTGTGATTAGCCACCTTGTTGGGTGCCTTTAGCTTTGTTCGGGTTTTCTCGGGGTGCATAAAAGCATGCGACGCACTATGTGTTCAAGGGAGATCAATCCCACTTGAAATTGTATCGAGGCGTTGTTCTACCCGCATATGTTAAAAAATCCTGCATATGTGAAAAACTGCAAATGTAACAAAAAATCAACCACATATGTAATAAAAAAAAACACATATGTGAAAAAAAATGGACCAAATGTAAAAAAAAGTTGAAAAAAGTGTAACCGCGCATTTGTGAAAACTTTTTTACTGCAAATGTAATAAAAAATGAAACTGCATTTGTAAAAACGTTTTTACTGTATATGTGAAAACAACTCGAACATGAGGATTTGATCTTGCGATTTTCAAATTTATAAAGATATCATTATTGGCACGGAGTTTCACCATTCTTATTTTGGGCATGATAACTGAACAATTCAGATGCAGTACGATCTCGACATCGTCGATGCCCGTTAACAGAATTATAATAATAACTCGACATCCAGCTCCCACAGCTGAAATCGTTCGTAAATATTTGAGTGACAAAAGGCTGGGCATCATCTGCTCAAAACGTAACCTGACAAAGTATTTTGTTAGTTTCGTTTGGATGCATTGACGGAAGAAAGCTCTGATTGCAAAATCACTGCAATCGCAACATTGTGAAATATTGTTTGTTTCAATGTGGTTACAATCTTTTCCCAGCATTACAAATTCGTCATAAAGCTCTCTGGATGGGCATGCAGCCCAGTGTACACCAGCAGAATCTTACGCATCCTGAGCCGCCGCCTCAGGATACGTGAAGTTCTGACGCGGTACATGGGGACTTGCACTCTGACAAAGACCTGATTAACTAATATTACTCTCCTGGAGACAATTAAAACAACTGAAAAAACGAAATATTTAGGTTTATTTTAAATAATTTATTTTGTCATAATCGTCAGGACATAATGTACTCTGATTGTTTCCCCGCGTGGGGTGCCGGTATGCATTTCATTGAGAAAATATTGCCAAATCAACACCGAATAAGCAAAACAAACCAAACATAAGGGCGCCGGGACCGCCCCGACCACCCCGACCAATGTCGGGGCAAAATAATTGCCGATCATGATATTTTTGTGATCGACCTTTAGCCGAACGTCATTCATATCAAATAACTAGGCTATGATTTTTTAATTTTGTTTTGGCGGATATCCGAAAATAGTGCGCGCATAGATCGTCTTGTTTCTTTAAAATTGAGCACACAATGGCGGCTATTAATGACCAGTTTACGTAAGATGAGGAGATTTTGGGGCTACTTCTTTAGTATTCCAAGCTCTTCGGAAGCGGTTGGAATACTAAAAAAGTAGCCCTAAAATGGGTCTGAGAGATGTCATTTTTCAAACATTTTCTGAAGGCAGGGCCGGATTTACGAATAGGCAGACTGGGCGGCGCCATGGACCTCCACATTTGTAGGGGCCCCCACATTAAAGTTCGTCTTTCGAGGAACATAATATGACAAACTTCCCTGCCAAATTGCCAAAGGCAATTTGGCAGGAAATTTTGCCACATTACGTTCCTCGAAAGACGAACTGCATGCACTGTCATTTTTTTCGCCCCACATAATCGATGGCAACAATTCGAAAAAAACAGGGATCTGGGTGTTGTGGTCGGGCCATTGTTTGAACCGTTCCGGCGCCCCTGAACATAACATCTGCGTTTCGGTGTTCTCGCATTTGTTTTGTGACAGGCGAGATTATTCAGTATTGCAAGGGAGAAAAATCGGTCAGAGAACTGGGGAGATCAGGCAGAAATTCCTTGTCCGCATTTGCAATCACAGTATTGTAATAGGTTTAATGTGCATATGTACTCTCTCTCTCTCTCTTGTACATACTCCTTATATTGATTCACCCCTATCCCCATACCCGGATCCGTCTATGCAAATATTCGCAAAGCTTTAATAACAAATTAAAATCGGGCTATGGTACTTAAATGGCAAATTTAGAAACTCAGTGGAAAGCTATCCGTAATTAACTTCATTGTGAGGTGCACGTGATTTTATGCGTGTGAACCGGAAAGATACAGCACTTGAACCAACAGACGCTGTGATATAACGGTTGGTACGGAAGTTACATGACACAGGGAACATTTGCATGATATTTTACTAATGGAACTGCAGTTGTCGAAGAGCGTTCTTACGCATTCGACATCAACACGCTCATCTTCATGAGTGATGATGTCTTCATTCAATTCAAAACTGAATAATCAGCGTTTAACAGAGAATGACATAATCACACATGTTATTGCGTGCATATTTAGATTATTGAATGTATTACGGTATGCATGTACAATCATCTTGTGTTATGGCGGCGCAGTGGCACAGCAGTGAGTGTGTGCGTCTTCCAATAGAGATCTAAGTATTCTATTTGTGCCGGGATCAATTGGGCCGTTCCTTGAGCAAGACACCACAACCAGTGTTCACTCAGCCGGGTGCCAAATGCACTAAAACAGCTCTCTTGGTACCAAAAATACAGCATTTAGCACCAAATTTGCCACCAAAAATATACTTTTGGTAGGTCTCAAAGGCTTTGTGGTTTATTATTTCAGTGAATCGTTTTCGATAAAATCGTTGTCTGACGACACAGGGGAAACATAATTCACGTCTGTTAAGTAGTCTATAGGTAACAGGTGTAATCATGGCCCTTTGTTATGAATGAACTGACTTAAAAGGTTACATGTATCCATTTAATCGGATTCATATCATTACATTCCTTTGTTACTCAATGTTTTCATCTTGCTTAATTTTGGAAGACAATAAATCATTTGTTACTAGAATTTGTGGAGTGAATAAACAGCGAGTGAATAATAATCATGAAATTATTTTGTAAACGTTAATAATAACCTTGCATTTATTTATTTATTTATTTATTTATTTATTTATTTATTTATTTATTTATTTATTATTTATTTATTTAATGTTAATAATAACCTTCTATTTATTTATTTATTATTTATTTAACGTTAATAATAACCTTCTATTTATTTATTTATTTAATTATTTATTTATTTATTTATTTATTTAACGTTAATAATAATATTTATTTATTTATTTATTTATTTATTTATTTATTTATTTATTTATTTATTAGTTTTAGTTTTTATTATCAGTATTTTTATCGTCTGTGGAGAGTCATGCAACTAACGTACTTAAAATAGCCAGATAATACTATTTTAAAGGTCGTACTATGAGTGCAACAGGGAGCCATCTGCAATGCTTTAGCATTGCAGATGGCACCTTGTTGCACTGAAAATGGCGATGCACTTGTTCTCAGTTACAAACAGGTTACATCTGGCAGTAAAATCTGTCATTTGGCACAAAACAAATCCATTTGGTAACAAATGAAAAGCCAACTTTACACCAAAAACGTTCGGACCAGCGTGAACACTGACTACAACACACTTTCACCAGCAGCGCCTATTTCACGGCCTGCTCTCAATTCATAGTTCTGCTTGGTCTGTCAGTTACTTGTGGCAGCAAAACGTTTCTTACGGGCTCCCCTGCGTGCATCCGTCACATATGAAACCGTCCGTCTCGACACTGGCTATTGGACCTGTTGTTTAATCTTTATCATATGAGCCATGGTTGTATTTCCATCTTCGTTCAGTGGTGAGAAAAGACTTTATCAGCCTTTCCAGTTTTGTTAACGCATGCCTCTCTCACTTGACCTTTATTTACAAATTAATAAACTCGTGTGAAATAGGCCCCTGCGAATATTCGGTATTCGAAATGATATTTGAGTCGACGGTAGTATTCGATTCGAGTTCGATGCGGCAATTGGTGCCGATTATCGATCGAATATCTCCGATTATTCTTGCAATCTTTATCTCTGTCGGAATGCACCGGATATCGGCGGGAGGAAAGCGTGTTTTAAAAATAGGCACAAATCAGCTTAAAAACGGATTCCATTTCACACAACTCCACAACTCAGTGCCGGCGACAGATTTAACAGTCGTTCATACTTTCTGTCTCATGTGCGGCGACGGATATAACCGTCGCCGGCACATGAAATAGGGAGTATGGGCCAACATGGTTATGTAACGGGCTAAAACAATGTTTTTTTCCCCGGTAGCGGTACCGGTAACCATTCTAAAAAAAAAATAGATTCGATTTGATTCGCGAATAGTGAGCTATATTCGATTCGATCGCATTCGAATATTTGCAGGGCCCTAGTGTGAAACGAAATGGAACGACAACGATGACGGTTACTGTAAATTGCTTCATATTTCATTCATTTTCTGGTGTGTACATAAAATAGGGAGTATGGGCCAACATGGTTATGTAACGGGCTAAAACAATGTTTTTTTCCCCGGTAGCGGTACCGGTAACCATTCTAAAAAAATAGATTCGATTTGATTCGCGAATAGTGAGCTATATTCGATTCGATCGCATTCGAATATTTGCAGGGCCCTAGTGTGAAACGAAATGGAACGACAACGATGACGGTTACTGTAAATTGCTTCATATTTCATTCATTTTCTGGTGTGTACATGAAATAGGGAGTATGGGCAAACATGGTTATGTTACGGGCTAAAACAATGTTTTTTTCCCCGGTAGCGGTACCGGTAACCATTCTAAAAAAAATAGACTCGATTTGATTCGCGAATAGTGAGCTATATTCGATTCGATCGCATTCGAATATGAGCAGGGCCCTAGTGTGAAACGAAATGGAACGACAACGATGACGGTTACTGTAAATTGCTTCATATTTCATTCATTTTCTGGTGTGTAACTCAACTATGTAAACTTCAAAATGGCTTGTATTGATAAAACTTTATTTATATCTATACAATTAAAATGTTAGACCTTCGTAACGGTAGTTCATAGTTTCGCTCAGCAAAACAACGAAAATACGCCACTTGATTCAGACAACACGCAGTCACATTTCAATGTGTTATTTACCTAAAAGTTTGTGTTCAACTCAGATTTACCATGTAATTATAATTATAATTTATACTTACCATAAAAGTTACTTTTAACACAAAATGGCAACCGCGTAATATACTAATCTCCATTTTATTTAACTTTGAGTCGATTTCACGTCAACCATTTTCTGACAAGGGTTGTGCACTACTAATGTTCCATGCGTGATTTATTTTTGAAACAAAGGACCAGAGGTGGTGGAAGCTCGATAAATGTGGAGGAGCACAAATTTTATTGGCTACTATGGTTCAGTCCAGTGGGAGAAAAGTTACAATCGTATATCGGTAAATGTACCATGACACACTATAATCTCTCCTTTAGATGAGCATGCCGCGGTGTGGTTACTGCCCTTTCCATTTCTTCTACTCCAAGCATCTTACAACCCGAAGGCTGGCCTTCGGGTTGGAAGATGGTTGAAGTATAAGAAACGATCGGAAGCAATCGAAGGTGGAATTCTTTGGCCAGATGTTGTTTGGATTTTCAAATAATATATAACAGGAATGCCTGCATATTGACACGTTTGCATGCTCATTCTGTAACTGTGCAACATGTCTGTGGAAAAAGGTGGTGGGGTACGTATCCCCCGTGTCGCCTGGTTCCGTCGCCTCTGCAAAGGACGCATGGGTAACAGCACACGTTATCAATATGAACAATGCTGGTCACTCTATTAGAAAAATCCATATTACTTATATGGCGTAGACGAATTATTATTTTCGGCATAGGGCTGCAAGTTGAAAACATTGATTTGTCTGTTCACCACATCACTAAGCAGCCATTTACTTCATGCAAGCAGGGCGTGTTTCATGATCCTGGTCTGAAAAGTGGCGACGAGTCCGGTACCAAGGATTAACAAACAATAGCACACTTTTTCGGATTAAGCCTTAACACAAAAAGCCTCGCGATTTCAAGACACGTCACACCATTTCAGTATAACTAGTCTAAGTATAACACGCACCGATGAATTTAGTCTAATCCATCATTTCATTCTATGGCACTTTGGGTTGTAAAATGGTGAAGTTGTCCACCATACATGCAGTATTGGTACAATGTCACAAAGACAAATTATTGGTATTGAACAATACCACTAGGGTACACGATTGAGTGGCTATATATCTTTATCATAAGATCAACCCTTTCCCAACCATTAAAGTCATACTTTAACCCTTTACCTAACATGAAAAGCAGACGACACTTACAAAAAAATTCTTGAATAACTAATTGTTTTCATTTTTTGTCTCAAAAACATAGGTTATGACCCCTCATTGGAACGAGCTCGACGAGCTCGTTCTAATGAGGGGTCATAACCTATGTTTCTGAGACAAAAAATGAAAAAATAATGAAAATTCATTGGCGATTTTTAAGAATAGCGCTGGCCGGTTTTGGCCGTTACGTTGGGTAAAGGGTTAAAACCGGTAAGCACGATCATTCAATAACACACTGTAAGTAGCTCAGAATATACGAAGTTGTATTCTTGCGCGAAACCGGAATCTCCAGACATAAGTAAAGAAATAAAAACACTTCCAGTGATGTAATTTAATGGACTCCAAACCATTCTTTTAATACATTTCTATTACTGAATGATTATTGATTGATTGATCTATTGGTGTTGAAGGTCACATATGTTTGCAAAATAGTCTAATCATGTTACGGGTGGAACAAGCCGGAGTACCGGGAGAGAACCACCGAGCAACTGTGAGCAATTGTCAGCTCCCCAACATACTAGCTCCACACATGCAGGGTTAGCATTGGTTGAAGACAGTTGCGTCTTAGTACACAACGCCATCATGCCCCACGTGGGCAATGGGGGTGAAGAGTCGTGTCCAAGGGCACAACGCGGTTGCCGCAGCTGGGATTCGAACCGAGGACCTCTCAGCTTGCAGCCTGTCCATCTGCCACCTGAGCCACCGCGCCCCCCTCCTGAATTCTTAATATATATATATGTATGTCTTCGGGGACTATTTTAGCGGTCGTCCCGGCAAACAACGCATAGCTTGAACAAGGTAATTTGCAGCCTTATAGCTGTTTGTTTTTTGATCCATTTAGGTATTTTGTATTCTATTTTGGATCAAATGATAAACAGAATTTTCAACACATCCTTAGTTTATAGTGATATTTACAAACGTTTCTAGTAAAAGCATCTGGACTTCGCCAACCACATGGGTGCATTGTCTACCTAATTTACTGAACACGTTTAGTAAATTTTACTTTAAACTCGTTGTATTCTATATTTGCTCGTTTAGATTCTCCATTTGCTCGTATCCATTCTCTGTTTGCAGCTGAGTTCAATGTTACTTAACACACGTTACTCGTCTTTCAAAATTATTCTTTGGCTGCGTGCGAACAGGTAAACGAAGCCCAATGCGATAGATGTGTAACTTGTCGGTGTATTTTGCATGCTTACACATAATCGCATAAACAGTCTCTTGTTCTGATATCTGTACACATACGCGCTGAGATTTACACCCGTAATAACAAGATAAATGCAGCTCTTCTTTGAGTAGGTATGGACTAACTAATGTAACTTTGCCCCAATAGATTTGTTCGACATAGACAAGCCTAGAAAATGAGAACACATTCCCTATCACCTATCGTGGCTCTTTTTTGTAAAATAATAGCATACAAATAATTATGATGTATAAAATAATAATATGATATTTATAACAATTGCAAAATTAGAACATTCGTGACGAGTGTATTGGACATTCCATTTTATATTATATGCTATGTTTTAAGATAGCGGGAAATGTCTAACAAATATCTGGAGGTAATTACTTGGTCAATTTCACATTCGCGGAGATTTCAGCCTGAGATCGAAGGTCGAAGGCTGATGTGAAGTTAACGAGGCTGAATTGTCGCTTCTCCCACTTCGACAAATCTCCGCTTACAACTATGAATCTTAGTTTTCGCTGAATATTCTATTACCTATCTTCTTTCTTCTCTTCATCCACCTAATCGTTACTTATAATTGCCGCCATTAATACCTCATCATACAAAAACTGGGCTTCAAACCGCCTCATCATGCCCATTAACGCCAATTTACCTGATTTCGCTCGAGGAATAACTATGAATGGTTTCGATGTAAACACATTTCGTCCCCTGAGTTCCAATGTGTTCTATGTGCCAACTGGCACATAGAACACATTGGAACTCAGGAGACGATTTGTTGAGCCAAGTAACGCATCAGAGGTCATATCAGACGAATTTGATGATGTGCAATTCAGGGAAAGAAAATAATATTTAATAATTAATTTTCGATATTTATTGTCACAACAGATATAAGAGACTATCTCTCCGGAACTGACCGGAAGTGACGCCCATTACATAATAAGTTTGGATCGACATCACTCTGTTTTTCTGCGTTTGGGTTAATCTCAGTGAAATACCTTTTAAATATTTTCATTTAAAACATCACAGCGCATATAATAAAAAGAATAACAAACGGTATTGAGTAGGTACCCTAATTATCTGATAACTGACTCGGATGAAATCTAAGTTTTCACTCGCGGATTTCAGACGCTCGTGAAAAACTTATATTCCTGTCAATCACTCATTAGTCTGGTTGCTGAAGGCTCGGCCCGCTGAAAAAAATAGTAACAAGCTACTGTTGATGTTATTCGAAGTGGCGTAAACCCCTGGAACCACATATCCAAAACCCGCTAAAATCAGTCTCGGGGAAAATATTTTACAGAGCTTTGAATTTGGGTGGTGTATGGCGTATGTAGTACAGCTCAGTACGCATGCGCCGCGCGTATTGTTAGGGTTACACCCATTTCCGGCTCCCATTTTATATGATGAAGGCCTCCATCTTGGCATCTATGACGTCACGGGGATAGTATGACCCTAGAAGGACTAGAATGAAGTAGGGGTGGGTTGAAATGGAATGTTTGAATGAATGCAATTATATCTAATTACCAGAAATGACCCGCCAATTAGTATATATTATCCAGATGGACTTTCCGAGACGGCCACCTTCTCTAGAACTTAGTGCTATATGGCCGTTACCGTTTGCCTGGCCCGAAGTGCACTGCGGTAGAGAAGAGAAGTAGAGCCCAAACTTGGGGTATAATTGGTGTTTTGTTATCATTTTGAGCATTTCTGTTGTGTTCCGGTTTCAAGCCATCTCTGGTTCTGATCCCTGTCCTCGACTGACTATTAATAGTTTCAATCCGACGGCTCCAATCCACTTAGCACAAGGCTCCATTCCACTAAGCACAAGGCTCCATTACACTTAGCCTTCATCTGCCTATACAGTCCCTCGACCAAGTTGATGCCTGTGCGGCCTTTACATACTGACTGGCCATGCAGTACGGCACATGTAGTACATAGTCAGAAACTTGAAAGACCGAGATATGCTTATGAGATAGATCACAATGTGCCTCGTAAACATATAACACACGAGGATATACGGATATTTAAATATTTAGGGATTTTGGGGACTGAAGACTGATGGTTAGTGGACTAGTGTTTGGGGGACTGTGGGGGCTGGTATGGATTGATTGGTGGACTATCAGAGAGTAGCTCTTAACTCCTAGACCATTCCATGGTTCCTGGATGTCACTACATAGCCGAAGCACCCATGGTTTCTAAACTACTGCCACTGTCAACTATCCCTCTAATTATCCATTTGTACTAATACCTCATAATAGTGCCAATACTTTCTATCTCTACTTCACTATCTCTGTTGACTACTATAGCTCCTGTGGCTACACAGTCTGCTATGTGCTCTCCCAAATGGCTGCCGACTTGTAGCGTTACTACAAGCTTGCTAGCTATCTCTGAACTGTCTAGAGCTCTGCCACAGTCCAAGCCTTAGTATGCTTAGTTGGATTTCGCTATTCATCTGAACGCGAAACAGTTTATACAGTTCCTAGATCGAGGTTTGTATGCCTGGTTTTATCATGTGTGGGAGACTGTCTGTTATTCGTACCTAGATGTACTTAAGTGATAGTTCACAATGTAAGCACAACACATACAAGATATGGACACATGCTTGAAAGACCAAAATGTACTTATGTGTACATTGGCTCATATGTGCAGTTGAGGATACTTATGACACGGTTTTGTACTCTCCCGGGATACTTATTTGAACACAGCTGTCTGGGGACAGTAATCTGAGTATATTTTTTAGAGAATAGTTATCGTTGTTTGGCGATTTTGCAGACATTGCCAACTAAGATACCCTGTTGTTACCTACAAAACCCCTTAGTAGCCTCTTCTACTAACACTTCGACTGGTCTGCACCACTACGTTTTCCTATAACTACATTGAGATATTCCCATTATTAGAGTGGCAGCACTACTGTGGTCTACTCCCAATATTAGAGAGGCCGCATTACTGTGATTTACTCCCATCATTTGAGTCAGCAGTTCTGTGATCTGCTCCCATCATTAGAGTTGCAGCACTACTGAGATCTACTCCCATTACTGGAGTGGTAGATTCTACAACTCCTGTTGTCTTATACCTCTAGTGCAGGCACTCGCAGCAACCCTACTGTTAACACATCCAACTACTACTATAAGTATTGTCATCTCCGTGCAACAAATACACTGTCACTATGGGTTCTGTGGTTACATTTCCCTACAGCTTAAAACTGGAAACTAGAGTGGCAGCACTACTGTGATCTACTCCCACCATTAGAGTAGCAGTAATACAGTGATCTACTCCCACCATAAGGGTGGCTGCACTACTGAAATCTACTCTCATTACTAGATTGGCAGATTCTACAACTGCTTTTGGCGTATACCTTTAGTACAGGCACTCGTCACATCCCTACTGTTAACACTCCTAGCTGCTACTACCAGTATTGTCATCACCTTACAGTACACTGAGTTCTGTGGGTGGCTTCACATACAGCTTAAAACTGAAAACTAGAGTGGCAGCACTATTGTGATCTACTCTCATCACTAGAGTGGCACCAATACTGTGATCTACTTCCATAATTAGGGTGTCTGCACTACTGAGATCTACTCCCCTTACTAGAGGGGTAGATTATACAACTGCTGTTAGCTGATACCTTTAGTACAGGCACTCGCCACATCCCTACTGTTAACACTTCTAGCTGCTACTACCAGTATTGTCATCCCCGAGCAACAAGTACACTGCCTCTATGAGTTCTGTGGTTAGCTTCCTCTACAGCTTAAAACTGGAAACTAGAGTTGCAGCACTACTGTGATCTACTCCCATCATTAGCGTGGCAGCACTACTGTGATTTACTCCAATCATTAGAGTGGCAGTATTATTGTGAGCTACTCCCATCACGTGAGTGGCAGCACCACTGTGGTCTACTCCCATCATTAGAGTGGCAGTACTACTGTGATCTACTTCCATCACTAGAGTGGCAGACTATACAACTGCTGCTGGCTCATACCTTTAGTACAGTCACTCGCCACATCCTTACTGTTAACACGTCTAGCTGCTACTACCAGTATTGCCATACTCATGCAACAAGTACACTGTCACTATGAGTTAAGTGGCTATAACAACTGCAGCCTAAAACTAGGGAGAGCTAAGATTCGAATCAACCCTTACTTGTACGACTCTTTGACTCATCTGGAATTTTGGGGACACTTATGATATGTTGGTGTAGTATTGGAGGATACTTATCGGAGGGTCATGATGTTTGATCACAATGGGGGATCACCTATAACCTCTTCTGGGTATTGGAGGATACCTGTGACATGATATGATGTTGTAGTATGTGAGGACAGTCATAACAGTTTACTGTCAGTAGAAGCCTATGGCTTCTAGTGTTTTGTCGTATGAGGATATGAAGGCCTCAATGGGTGGATAACCTATAACCTCATCTGGGTATTGGGGGATACTTATGGCATGGCAATGTAGTATTGCAGGTAAGTTATCGGAGGATACTGCCTCGTGGCTCCGTTAGTATGACCATCAGCAGAAGACGGTAGTGTTGTTAGAAGTTGTAGAGGATGCCGAACATGGGGCTAAAATGGCATTTGAGATAAGCCTTAGTACTTTAGCAAATAGTAGGTTAGAAGTGATGGGGTCTGTCAGCTGTATTGACTGCTTACGTGGATCAGTTCACAGCATTAAACTTGTTAAAAGATCCGCTGCGCGCGAGTAAATGGTATTTATCACGTGTAAAACAAAATGGTTAACAAATAAATAGTGCCTGTTCCTTGTGGTTCCCTAGTACTGCCATACAAGTCACGCTTTCGGCCAACGTTTTGTCTCTCTAACGTTTCACCATCAGGCTGAAAAGTGTACTCCGTCTCTGGAAATCGTGAGTATGTCCACGAGTCCTCCAACGTTTTACTAGCAAGTCCAATATTATTTGTTACACAGTTTGTTGGTGGCCTAATTTGGTATATATGGTGTCAGTTAATTTCATATTGGACGAGAGCGAAGCTCGAGTCCAATATGGAATTAACTGACACCATATATACCATATAAGGCCATCAACAAACTGTGTAACGAATATATCTTACCGACTGCTGCATCGATGCACAGAACTAATAACAACAGCGATCAAAATTATATGAGAGAATTCTCACAATGTGTTCACGTGTCTTTGCCTTGTTACAATTTATGGGAGAGTGCCTACAGGCGCTCTCCCATAAATTGTAACAAGGCAAATTCATACATACCAAACAGTTTCATTTCGAAGGTAACATGACACACATCCACAGAATATGAAGCCTTTTAAGTTGGCTAACCTGCACTTCAGACCAAATATAGGCTTCCAACACTCAATCTTTCAACTTGAAGCGTTTATCGGCTGCCGCCATTTTGAATAATCAATGAACAAAGGGGAGATTAGCCATAGCTGTCAGCGTATATTGATGTTGACAGGCAGTATATGGTTTTATATGCAGTCTGCATGTGACGTCTTTGAACCAGTGAAATTCCCAGATACTTGTAGGAGGTAAGATATAGATCTGTTCACACATGGGCGGATTCAAAAGGCGCCCTCATTTTTTCACAGTCACCAAGACCAAGGAACATCGTATAAACCATGACTACGCATGGACATCCACTACCGCGGGTGGTGGAAACAGTACGGCTGGATTGGTCACTTTCCACGGGTGGGCATTATTTTCACGGGCGCAGTAATATTAGATTCCAAACACTAATTATAGAAATAATCATCAAAAATTTGATTAATGAAACACCGGGTACAAGTACTGGTGCTTCAATTGTTAAGATTTTGTTGATGACGATTTTTTTATCACCTGGTAAACGCATGCGTGGACATCACTGCCCAGGCGTGGATTACGACCAGTCCATGGCCACTGTACTGTACCTATGCGTTATCGCTGATACAAAAACCATGCATGGATACAGCTATACCAGTACAGCTCTTGCATGGACCTCCTGTGAGCCGTTATAAATCGGCATCTCTTTTTCAAACTGAATGAGATTGTATAAAATTATGGGAAACTTTTAATTGGAAAACAGTGTCATTATGTTTAATCCTTTACCCAACGCAGGATTTTTAAATAAAATTTTTTTAATTTTTTCAAAACATTTCAACAAAACCGTATCATGTGACCCCTCTTTGGAACGAGCTCGACGAGCTCGTTCCAAAGAGGGGTCACATTATATGGTTTTGTAGAACTTTTTCGAAAAATAATATTTTTTCAGCTGCTGAATTTGCATATTACGCAGGCGGATGCGGGCGATTCTTTGGGTAAAGGGGTAAAGATGCCACCGGATGGTCGCACAGACATTCCATTTTCAAAATGTTTGTGTCGGACGAAAGTGGGATATCCCCCTTTCCTCTCTCCCCAACTTTCCCCTACTCAGGTCTGATGCTGCCACCGCCTCACCACCCATGATTAAAATGTGGATCCCCCAACCCAGAATCATGGCCTCGTCACAGTGATAACATTTATTTCATGTGTGTTGTTGCTTCGAGTAAGCATAAATGCGATCGTAATTTATTTCCTTTGATCAATTGACCTTTTCATACATATGCCTGAAAGATATGTCAAGGACTTTTCAAATAATGTCACCTGGCATCCATGATATATCTAAGCCAATCGAGTTGGGTAGTCTTGAAGGTGACAGCTCACAGGCACACTGTATAAGAAACGGATGTCGATGTGATAAGAATGGCAGGCAGCAGTAAATGGAAACAGTGTATAAGAGATCGGAGCTTACAACCAGTTATAAGCTGGTGTGCTTATTTTAATTGAAACAGTAACCATGTGGAGAGCAGTACAAGAGAAAAAAGCATTATAATAGCGGCAAGCTATAAGTTGAAAAGAAATCCTACTTCAAGAAAGAACTTTACCTAAAAGTAGTTTGAAGGTATACAAACTCAATGACCCTCCCAGAATGAAGGCAATTACAAAACCTTTTTGATACTGCCTTTGATAGCGACGTTGTTGCATAACTTCTAGTTTATCTCTTAGACAAGAATTAAAGAGTTCCAATGTTTATATAAATGTGTAGTTTAAATCATAATATTGTACCTTTTAACTCTAGTTAATTTTATAGAAGACACTACAGGTATAATATATAATCCTGTACAAACAGAAAACTTGGTACAGTGAACCTGTGTAACTTCCACCTTACTGTTGGTAGATAATAAAATATAAAAGAGTACGTGTCAAATTCATCAAATGAATCGCGGTCTATTTTGTAGTGAACTCTTTACCTCACATTAAAAGGAGACGACACATGCAAACAAAATTCTTGAATAATTTGTTTTTCTTCATTTTATGTCTCAAAAACATAGGTTATGACCCATCATTGGAACGAGCTCGTTCCAAAGAGGGGTCATAACATATGTTTTTTGACAAAAAATGAAAAAAATAATGAAAATTAATTGGCGATTTTTGAGAATGCGCTGGCCGGTTTTTGCTGTTTCGTTGGGTAAAGGGTATATTTTCCATTGTCATGAAAGCTGTTTGTTACACGCTGTTGGAAAGGACCCGGAGAGACATTTCCTAAGGAATGGAACATAATAGCATATCCTTAGTGTAGTGAAAGAAACTCGGTTAACGGGCCTCAAACTTCAAGGTGCTCTGATCGGCGTAGAACTGAAACTATAATTATCCAAAAAATCGTTTACTGTATGTTGGCGGCATATTGGAGGTTTCAACTTTCAACCAGGTCTGTGATGAAGAAATTAAAAACGGTCTTTTACTATTGGCGCGCTGGTACCTTGAGTAGTGTTGGTGTTGTTCGAACTATTGCCTCTTATTGAGATCTAGCGTTGTATTTGAATCTCGCTTTTCAACGCTGGCAGAAGTCAATCCATGTTGGATCAATGTCCCTCTGCTTTTAGCGGTGTATTCTAGAATATAATTAGATGCAGTAAAGGGAGCACGGTGGCTCGGTGGTTACGACATTGGACTTCAACCCGAAATATCCACGGTTCGATCTTGACCACCAGTGACAGCGTTGTGTCCTGTGACAAGACACTTAATCCCGGTTGTACATGTGAAGACACGGTGACGATGTTTACTAAGGCGGACTGCACGTCGATGGTACACCTGTCTTCAATCAATGCTAACCCGGCTTGTGCAGAATTAGTCTGACAGTTGTTCGTCGCTGCTCGGTGCTTCTCGATTGGTACTTCGGTTTCCTCTACCCGTAAAACTGTCCGACACAGGGTGACCCTGGCTGTCGAAAGTGTCGTTAAACACCAATAAAAGAAAGATGCATTAAACCACACAGAAGAAATGTGTTGAATGATTCGAGCATTTAGTCGGTAGGTACTATTTTCACAGTGGGAGATGTCGATAGACGCTATGGTACCAATGGTTGGTTGATAGTCAATATGTCGCCTTTAACTTTTCACCGGAAATAGCGGTGGTTTATTGGTTAGAACATCGGACTTAAAACCGAAAGGTCGGTGGTTCGACACTGACTCGCGGCATCTGCGCCCTGTCCTTGGGAAAGACACTTACATTTGACTGCCCACGTGAGATACGGTGGCGCTGTGTACTAAGTCGTACTGCACGTCGATGGTGCACTTGCCTTCAATCACTGCTGATTTGGCTTAACCCTTTATCTAACCTGAAAAGCAGACGACACTTGCAAAAATAATTCTTGAATAACTAATTTTTTTCATTTTTTATCTCAAAAACATAGGTTATGACCCCTCGTTGGAACGAGCTCGATGATGTTTTAGCTGTCTGGGGTAATTATTATTTATTGGGGTTTAACGACACTTTGGACATCAAGGGTAACCTCGTGTCGGACAGTTTTACGGGTGGAGGAAGCCGGAGTACCCGGAGAGAACCACCGAGGTACGGCGAGAAACTGTCAGGCTCCCCAACATACCAACCACACACAAGCAGGGTTAGCATTGGTTGAAGACAAGTGCACCATCGACGTGCAGTACGCCTTAGTACACATCGCCATCGTGCCCCCACGTGGGTAATGGGGGTGAAGTGTCTTGCCCAACGACACAATGCGGTTGTTGCAGGTGGGATTCGAACCGAGGACCACTCGGCTTGCAGCCTGCATCTCTACCAACTGAGCCATCGCACCCCCTAGCTGTCTGGGGTAAAAAGTTAAGAATGATATGATGTTGCAATGACTACAACTGTCTGATTAAGTCGGTCGAGGTTATAGGTCAACTTACATTCACAGACGGGAAATGCGAAGAACATTGGAAAATGAGATACCATGAAAAATGAGATTTGTGTGCTATTCTTCTCAACTGAGGGAGTTACTGTGGAACTGAAATACTCGTTTTTAGAAACTACTCTTATGATGAAGTTGATGTGGTGATAAAGTATTCTCGGTCAACACCTGCAACCCTGTGACATAATTGTAGTATCTGGTTCTTCTTTGTGAATAGACAGTTCTGCAATACCGAAATTCATATCCTGAAATCAAAGAATGCCACCAAAATATTTTAGAATCATAAGGCCTAAATAATTTAAAAATCTCTTTCTCAGGTCCTCCCGCGTGGTCCTTTTGGCAGCCGCTTGCTCTCTTTTTATAACCAATGTAAACATAAAAAAATAAAAATTAAATGGTTTATGTCTGATATTTTACTCAAGATAATAAAATTGATAAATATGTCACTTGAGTGCAACAAGGCTTTGCAATACTTTAGCCTTCTTGCACTCAAGGGACGAAATGCACCACCACCCATGCTTTTCTATTGATTATGAGGCCTAAAATAAAAAACAAACCAAGAACATGAACTTTTGATGGCAAAGACACAATTGCAAAAATAAAAAGTAAAAGAAAAATGAGCCTGCCCACATGCAATTTTTAAAAAAATGACCCGAGGAACAGAGGATCTACTTTGTTGAGCCTAAAAAGAAAAAAATCTACTCACTTAGATACAATATACTCCGTCTTCGGATAAGGTCCGACCGGCTTTAAGGGGAAGATACGAAGAATCTACGTGTCGCCTTTTCCTATGGTTGGTGCAAAATGTAAATGTCGTATCAAGTGAATTACCCCAAGGCTTTTGTAAATATATTGGTGCAATGTTCCTCACTGTCTCGCATGAGAAATAAATCAACAACTTCGGGATACTGCTGATTCTTGTTCATGTGATTTTATCAGGCTTTCTGGTCTCCGTACTGTCCACATTAATCTTCTGTAACACATTTGATAAATCGTACATGTGCTCGTCAAAATTTTTAGACTGTATTAAACAGAGTAACTATTTGTAGTTTATGTAATTGGGCACTCCAATTTACAAAAGACAATTCAGTAAATTATTTATTGACATAATTGCACTGTATTGAGCGTGACATTTGTTCAGCGTTTTTAAAATGTGTGCACAGTTGATTTACACCACCAATTATCAGTTACTGGCAACAACGGTTACCTTAAAACACAAAAATATTCATTTTTTTGCCACAAAAACATTGCTTATAACCCCTCATTGGAATGTTCGAAATGGAATTGCGATTTTTGTGTCCGATTCTGGTTATGGGTTATACATACAGTACGTGGAGAGTGTATCATCACTAAATCACCCTCAGAGTGGAGATTCCACCAGGGCAATAACTGAAAATTTGTTGCAAAGCATAACCAGCACTAGCAAAGTTTCAACCAATGGACCTCTGGACCATTGCTGGTGTTTTTTGTCGATATGTACAAAATATTAAAGTTATAGCTTGGGTGGTAACTCACTCCACGGGTGATTTAGTTACAATCCACTCTCTATGTACTGTATTATCGCTACAGTGAAGTGATCTGGGTCGTAGTGTCACGTCGAGTTGAGGAGGTCAGATCGCCGGATCAAACCAGCTGACACAGGCAGCGCGTTTGATCCGGCGATCTGACCTCCTCACCGAGACGTGATGCGACTACCCAGAATACGTCACTGTAGCGATAAAAGGTTTATTATATGACTTAAAGTTCAACATCGCATAACAACGCTAGCATTAACAATTCCCCCATCCTTTTTTTTTTTGGGGGGGGGGGGGGGGGTAAATTGGATTGAAGTAAAAAAGAACTATTTTTGTTTACACTTCGGGGAATCCCCCGATGCGCATTGATACGATAAAAAATATCATGAATACGATAAAAGAAACCCGGACCGCCGTTCGAGCGCACCCAAACCAGCTCGGAGAAAAGTACTCTCTGCGACCAGAACAGCTAATTATGCGAATTCGAACGCACCCGTAAAGAGTCCGTCATACTATAGTGGTACGGAATCAGATTCCACACTGTGCATTTTCCGGGGACCAGGAAAAGATCGTCAAACAGTAGTGATCGTATGAGGTTAAATTACATAGTCATATAATAAAAGCCTTATCTAACAAGTTGTAGAAAATACTATTTTTGCCAAAAATTACACAAGCCCATTTTCATCACATTCATGACTGAAGCCACCTCAGTGGAACAAATTGCCCCTGTTCTTTTCAGTTAGAGTCCATAAGCTATGTTTCAAAGGTTCAACAATAAACAATAAAAAGCTTGACGATTTGTTTGTGTATCGCTGATTTGCAGTTCTTACGGCAAGTGATGAAGCATACATATTGTGGTAACGGCACTCAGGACAGGCTTTCATTTTGTTGCTCCCATCCTTTACAGTTTCATATAAAGGACCACTAGCAATGAAGAGGCCGAGCTTAAAGTCTATATGGTCGAATGGCAAATAGATAGTGCCTAATTTTAACCCTATAACCCTCTGTCATATTAATTACTGTTGACTTGGTCACAGCAATATTAAATTCCTGTCATACTGAAGTTGAGTAGAGTGTCATCGACAATTTTATTATTGTATATTATGTAATTTTATTTTTATACTTATGTTCTTAATAAAAAGATATTTTTGTCACAAATATGAATTTCTGATTTTGTTTAAAAATGAACTATATAATACCAATACATTAAACCTTTAGGTCAAGACTAATTGAACACAAGTGCTGTTAATTTTTTTAAATCTTGCAAGTTTACCAAAGCCTAAAGGTGATGTGAGTAAATGTAATATATAATATTATTTTTCTCCCAAGACTGGCATATTAGGCAAGTAGGGTTATAGATTTGTTTATATTTGTTCTCATACAATGGTAAAATATGATCAACACAGATGGGGTGCAAACGTTTAGTAAATCGGCGACATAAACAATTGGCAAAACTTTAATCTATGCTTATATTCTCTCATGGTATAGCACAGATGCTGATAACATTAAAGACTAATAAAAAAATCACGTATAAGATAATGCAATTTAAATTAAAACAATTCATGAAATGTTATGGATCTATTTTTTAATATAACACAAACAATGTTTATTTTAATGTAAATTATTTTTAAACCTGTAAATCTAATGTGAAATCTTAATGAATGTTTTCACGAATTGTATTTTTTTCCCATGTTCCTTTGTCTGCGCGCTTGTGCTCTGCACAAAAATTTTCTTGCTGTTGTATTTGAACAGTTCCTGAATATTGGAACATGGAAATTACAGGAAGGAGCAAGTTGGAAATACCATTTCTATCTTTATCAGGTATTTGAACGGTTATATGATACCTGCACTATTTATAGAAAACAATGACAGAGCGGTGAAATATGAACAAGATTTCGATAAAAATAGAATAGATCAGAGATACTGGAGTATAGCGACACTTCTGACGTGTGTTTTAGCCAATTAAATTACCAGATTTTTTCTGTCATATAATAAATAAAATTAACGTTTTTTTTGTATTGGTGATACATGTATTAACGCTAACATCAATTACTGGAAAACTCATGGTGAGAGATTTTCGAGAAGCAAGGTTGTGTTAAATATGATCAAAACAGACAGAGCAGGAGAGAAATTTTGCCGCTGTCATTTTCCATATTATTTTGACTTCTTGTGAAGATGGATTGTATCTTTTGTTAACAGATTACACGGCCATATACGAATGTGGACTAATTATGGTACAAAACTATTGGCTCTGTAAGACTGTTAAGCTAATTAATTGTCCTTATATTTAAAAAACAACTATGCTATAATAAGCTCGGGTGCCGCGAAAATGGCCGTTTTGTCTTGAATGGGGCGAACCGGACGGTATTCTTGAACACCCTGCTCCAAAAGGCATAAATGTCATATTGTCCCGACTGTGACGGCTGAAGTCCCGACTGATAACATATTCTAATAACATCATCAAGGCTTGCCATCGATATATTTTGGAATATTGGTAACTGGGGATAAGAGTTAACCCTTTACCCAACGTAACCACCAAAAACCGGCCAGCGGTATTCTCAAAAATCGCCAATTAATTTTCATTATTTTTTTATTTTCTGTCTCAAAAACATAGGTTATGACCCCTCGTTGGAACGAGCTCGTCGAGCTCGTTCCAACGAGGGGTCATAACCTATGTTTTTGAGTCAAAAAATGAAAACAAATAGTTATTCCAGAATATTTTTTGCAAGTGTCTGCTTTCCAATTTAGGTGAAGGGTTAAAAAAACTAAAGACTTCTTTGAAATTTATTTGCGGATAAATAAAATACACATCTGATAATCATGACGCAACTTCTTATTTGGCACACCTAACTGACCCAGCTTGCCCCCAAATTCCCAAATCCGGTACCACTGACCTCCATTTGCATGACCGACCATGTAAGTCCAATCTGAGCTCGTGAAAAAGTTCATGATTACTGTAGCGAGTATTGTTGAGTACAGGTTCGAATGCTTTGCTAAAATAATTTCTTTTCGAGACTGATTTGACACCTGGTCACTGCAGTTAGCTGTAACTAATACACAAAGCTTTACTGACGGCTAGATATGTAATAGTTACTAACTGAGCTGGAGGTATTCATGTATTTGAATAACCTGCCAACGTGCGGTATGTGACACCGAGCCGCTTACAGCATGTTGGCAGGTTGTTCAAACTCATGAATACCGACAGCGAGGTTAGTAACTTACTCACACGCCAATTCACAGAAGGCACGGACCCAGGTATGGTAAGTGAGTACAGGTGTTCAAGTGACGTCACTTGAACACCTAGTCTATTGTTCTATCGGGTATTTCACGTCTCTTACCAAGACAAAGGAATTGGTGTGTAAGTATAAATATTAACTGGACAGTTCCCATGGGCATGATGAAGCATTGCTCTTAACTTCTTAAAACTGTATGCAAACATATTTATGTTGTCCATCGGGATTTTTTGTATTGAGTAAATTTGAGAGGAAGATTATATACATTAATTATTATTTGGTGTGACCAAGTCAACAACAATAAAAGAATTACAGGTTGACTGCAATAGACTAAAGATTATGACTAAGTATTTAAGTCTTTTTTTTTGGAAAAATTTGATGGGAAATTGTCTTCAATCCTTGTCAGAGATAAAGAAGTCACAAAATATCATATTGGTGAAAATTGTAGCAATATTTTATGGCAGGCAGTCTAGAAACCCTGCTACATATCGATTCATAGATATGACCTCTAGCCCGATATTTATTGACATGTGCACTTACTTTCAATTCTTTCCTGCTGACTTAACTGAAAGGATATTTTCGAGTTTTGTTCCATCATTCAGAGCAAACGTGAATTAATTAACTACAGAAAAGTGATTTTCATCATATTCCGAGTTACAAAAAGAGTCAAAACCTAACACAAACTGTTTGCTTTTTCTGAGTCCAGTCTTCCAATTTGAACATAATAATGCCATCACATATGAAGAAAACCACCTTCAGCACACAGGAGAGGAGAAGAGAGGAGAACAAAGATAGGAACAAAGAAAAGAGGGACAAAGAAAATGCAGCCAGGAGAATGTCAGGACAAGAGAGCAAGGTAAGTCCGAACTCTATTACTAACAATAGCTCAGGTTTAGGGGGTGACAGAATGATAGATGCATCCAGTTCAGAATGCGAGGGCTATTCCCCAGCCCAGTTCATGGAGGTGCTCAAAGACCTAAAAAATCAGATAGCACACATAACAAAAAAAATTGAGGAAAAGGAAGCCAAGATTGAAGAGAAGGATGCGGTCATCAGGGATTTTATCAGGGGAACTTTCACCACACCATCACCTGTCTCACCTGTCAGGGAGATTCAGGTGGTGGCTGAGGTCCACAAAGTTCCTGCAACTCAGATTTCAACTACCTCTACCAAAGAAAATCAGGTAGATGTGGTAGAAGTCACAGGTGTCCCGGGGTACAAAACATATGCCGAGGTAGCGGGAGGGCACAAAGGGTCTCTGAATTGGGGTGCAATGGGCACCCAAGCACCATCAGAGATCACAGCTGAGACGGTTCCATTGGATCCTGTGGATCCCCTAAACAGTAAGGCTTTCTGTCCAGACATGGACATAATAGAAATGTTGTCCTCCCAGCAGGACTTGAATGACAGTCAGAGCCAAGCAGCCAAAACTCCCAAACAAGAGAAAAAAACTAAGCCTAGATCCTGAGGTGGAAACACAGGAGTTAGTGGATGAGGAGGGATTTATCCACACGGTCGACAGAAAGACCAAAAAAGTGAGGAAATGCCTCTCCTCCCCCTCAGACTCCTCTGCTTCAGCCACCGGTTCTGGCTCCAATACTACCTCCAGTATCTCAGAATCCAGTATCCCACCTCTCATGGAGAAACCTTGGAGTACAGTAGTGTCCAACAGCATTGACCAACTAAATAATACTCATCTATTAACCAACAGTCACAGGGGGAGGCGGAACCCACCCGTCCCCAGCAAAAAAGCTAACCCAGAGAATAATAAGAAACATCCCAATGGCATCAGCCCCCTTGTATCTACAGTAGTTATCACCAGGGTTCACCCTGACACGCCCAAGGAGCTCATACGTCAAGGGTTAGAAAACTGCAAATGGGATAGATTCGTGTCAAAGGCCACCGCTAAGGTAACTTGGAAACTCAAAGTCACATGCCCCAATAAGGAAACAAAAGTAAAAATTTTAGCTAATGGGGTTAATATTAATGGCAGGTGGCATACAGCGGAGGAGTATAGAAGTAGCACTCCTCCGGTACAGTGCCACAAATGTCAGAAGTTTGGGCATATAGCCAATAAATGTAAAGGGACTCTAACATACATGAGATGTGGAGGGGAACACCTAACCAAGTCATGCAGATTAGATTCCCCCTCCTGTCCCAACTGCAAAGGAGATCATACAAGTAACTATCGCGGGTGTCTTCTACTTCTACTTCTACTTCTACCAATGAGTGGCCACCATCAACACATTGATTATTCTGCCACTTGAGAAGATGCGCATGTTTTTTTTGTTTGTTTGATTTTTTTTTTTTGTTTGATAGTGCTATACATTTCAAATACAGTGGGGGGTTAAAAGCATCATGATCTATGGCTAAATAATCCTGTGTAATTGAGTCTTGAAGTTATCAAGACTCATGTTGGTGGTGACGCTGGCACTTGGTAATGCGTTCCAGTTCTTTATGGTCCTGGGGTAGAAGGAATTTTTCCTAACTTCAGTACGACAGGATGGTAATTGGAACCCTTTTACATTTGTCCCACGTGATGTTCTGTCTGATGGAATGAGACTTTTTGTTTTGTCAACATAGACTGTTCCGTTGATAAGTTTGTGTAACATTGTCAGCCTAGCTATCTTTCTACGGTCTTTCAGGGCTTTCCAATTTAGACTCTCAATCATGGAGCTAACAGACGAGGAGTTATGGTGACGATTTGTTACATACCTCGCTGCCCTCCTTTGTACCATTTCAAGGCAGTGGATGTTTTTCTGATGGTACGGGTCCCAAACTGCGCTTGCGTATTCTAAGGTTGGTCTCACTAAAGATTTGTATGCTGTTTCCTTTAGTTTGGTATTATTTATGTTCAGGTTCCGTTTTAGAAATCCCATGGTTTTATTTGCCTTGTTGCAGATATTGTTGATGTGCTCATTCCATCTGAGATCTGAACTGATAGTACAGCCTAGATACTTTGCTGATTGAACTGTTTGCAAGATGTGTCCGTGCAACTTGTATTCTCTTATTATTGGGTTTCGTTTTCTTGTTACTGTCAGGACGTTGCACTTGTCCGGATGAAATTTCATTTTCCAGTTCGTTTCCCATTCTGCCATTTTATCAAGTTCTTCTTGTAGGCATGTGCTGTCACTGTCCGATGTGATGGTTAGGTACACAATAATGTCATCGGCAAAGAGTCTGACCCTGGAGCGAATCCCTTCTGGCATGTCGTTTATATAGAAGAGGAATAGACTGGGTCCCAGTATGGAGCCTTGTGGGACGCCCGAGTCTACGTCAATTGTGTCTGATTTTTCCCTTTCTACAACTACCACTTGTTTCCTGTCAGATAGGAAGTTTTGGATCCACTTATTTGTCTTGCCTCCAATGCCATAGTAATTTAGTTTGTGCATTAGCAAACTGTGGCTGACTTTGTCGAATGCTTAGTTTGTGCATTAGCAAACTGTGGCTGAAGTTAGTTCCAACTATCTTCACGAGAGCCGTTGACAGAAATCGCCTTAACTCAGGCTGACTAGTCGACGAAGTGCGCCAATCTCTTCATAACAACCTGGGAGCACTCGATTCAGCGGAGTATACTATGTTCTCCATAGTTCATTCTGGACCACCCGGTTTTGTTTGACCTTGGCATATACCTGAACGGTTAGTAGTTAGTGTGTGCCATCACCAAAAAAAAGTATCTTCCACCACAGAACGAATGGTAGTCAACCCCAAACTTTTATGGCTAAACTCTGAAAAATTATGATTGTGTCGATCAAATGCAATAGACAATTTGATCTAATTGTGACACTTGAAACATATTTTTTTGGGGTTATCTCAGGTTTAGGTGATAAAATCGCACTTTATACGTAGGGAGTTTAGTCTGTTTTTATAATTACCCGCTGTAAACAGAAGAATACTTGTATCCAGGTCTGAACAGTTCTTTCTTACATATGAAAAAGGACCTAAGGCATATATCTATGTACATATTTACATTTCATGTATACATAAATACAGATTTATATGCAGGCATACATGCACATAATATATTTACAACTGTATTGTACAGAATTTTGAGTGTTTCAGAACAAAGTAGAAGATCATTAAATAAAATCAATGTGGTACAAGTAACAAGCATTCTTATTTGCCAAAGCTACCAATACTGACTCTGGCATATTCCTCTGTTTACTGAGATATTTCACAACAGGTGAAATCATCCAAGGGGTATTGATTGGACAATGGTGAAGCGGAGACAAGTACGGTGAGTCAGATTCAAATAATAATTTATGCGCTGGTAATTTTGAAATGGCTTCTAAGGTTCCAGCGTCTCTAAAAATGCTGTTTGTTAGACCAAATCTGCAATTTGGCAATCTCTGTTGCCATTGTAATAATTCAGATAGTGATCCCATGAAGCAATGTCGATGGACATTTAGGTGTGTTAAACCCAATTCCTCAAAAATTTGAAGTACTTTCTCCGCTGCTTCACCAGTGCCCTTGTCCCTACAATGAAGTACAACTGCCTTATTGTACTTTTCTGCCAAGGGCAAAACGTTTTTTAAAAACTTTTCTTGAGCCTCTAATTTGCTTTTCATACATGCTAACTTATCTAAGCATAGAGGTCTGCAATTGCATGAAGTTGTGTGATTCATGCCTATTTCCCCTAGCCCAATACAACGAGGGTGACGTAATAAACTCTCAAGTTTATTCAAATGATGATCGATAGATCTTGTGCTCACTAAATGGGGATGGTGTCCAAATGTTACGAAGATTCTTTCATCTGCTGCTAATTGTTTTTCCCATGTTCGCCAGTATCTGGAAATACATAATTTGCCACCGCTCCTACCAGTCTAAATGTCTTACTTTCTGGTACTATTCTTTCAACCTCTGCTAATGAATTGGTTCTAGAGCGTTTCAATAACTGATCAAGATGAAAGTGGCTGTCTATAAAGACAAGTCTACTGGTGAGATGAGATGATCCATCCACTTGAATTCCGGTAAATTTCATAGGGCTATTAATACTTTGAATTTCGTTGTATTTATCAGCTCCCAGATGGTAAATTAGATTTTCTAAAATCCTCCAGTGCATTAATACAGCCACAGAATTGGGTGGAGAGACATCATGTTTGACTGGTTTATCTAATCCTTGTATTTCCAAATACATATCAAGTAACCCCTTTTCCTCAGGGTTAAAAGGATCCACAGGTGTCTCTGCGGGAAACCACTTATGGCTCTGGACATGCTTCAATAAATCCTGTAAGGTTACCGCATTATATTCTTCTCTGAAGAAGTGAAGCAGGCCATTCATTGAATGTATCCATTTCCTCAAGTTCTCCTCATCAAACTTCGCACCGACTGGGTGCCCGGGCTTATCTAAATGCTTCTTTTTCAAAAAGCAGTAATTCCCTTCCTGTTCCTCACAGAGCCAGCAGGCTGTCTTGGCTGACACATACCAAGGGAAATGTCTTGATATCATGTGGCGCTTCATATTTCGCTGTCTTCCATTACAAATCCTGCACATCCTGTGTGTAGCAGCAAGCTTTTTGACTTCCACCACTCTTTCATCTTCTACTGGATGATCATTACTTTCTTGCTCAACTTTACTGTCCTCAGTAGAAGTTACAATACTAGAATCAAGCTCCTCAGGGTTATCGTCAGAAATTTCATCAATAATAATATAGTCAGATAAATCCAAATCATTAACTGCTTCTGACTGTTCAGGGGAGGAGGCAATTGGCACACTATCATTTTCATCTAGTCCTGTCTCATCGTAGTCAGGAACAAAGAAGAAGTCACTGAATTCATCCATAATCTACAAAAAAAAATATATACAAAGGGAACCTCAGGGTGAACTCTACATATATGTACCTTGGAGATTAGTCAAATGTAACTGTGCAAGGGTGATGTGAGCATGCATGCAGTACAGTTTATACAGCAGCTATTAATTGCTGTCTCTAAATCTAGCAGGAAGCTTGATTTTTCTCCCTGTTCTCGTGACTACTGAATTGTCATCAAATAAGTTTGGCAAATCTCCTTCATCAAAGTTTTGTACATTGTTGTCAACATTTCTATTTGTTGGCGAAGAAATTTCTGTATTTTCATGCCGTACCATTTCTCTTTCTGGTTTCTCATTTACATCAGATAGTTCAGTTTCCTCACTGATCTCTGAAGCCTCTTCACCCTCTACAGGTTCTTCAAATAAGCTGTGCCTCCTCCGCCTGATCCACAATGGCAAATCTCTGTCATGGCATATTTTCAATCTGTCATGATGTATCATGTAGGTTCCTTTTCTGTCAACAATTCTATATAAAGGTGGTTGACTCATAACAACCAAATATGGACCAACCCATGGTGCTCGCAATTTTCGGCTTTGCCCTACTTTTGTTGCCTTATCACTTTTATATACTATATCACCAATGTGATATCTTGTCTCAAAGACACGCAAGTCATATAATTTCTTCTGGCATCTCTGTGATTGTCTTAAATTTTTTCTTGCAAAATGGTGTATTTTTGGTATAATCTCACTCAGATGGACTACCCATTCAGAAGTTTCATATGCATCTTGATTCATTTCCTGTATTCCAAACAACAAATCTATTGGTTGGATGACTTCACGTCCAAGCATTAGCATATTGGGAGTATACCCTGTCTGTTGATGTTCCATTGAATGCAATGCCATCGCTAATAATGGGAGATCTCTATCCCATTCCCTGCAGTGTCCTTCGATGAAGCACCTTATCATCTGCAAGATGGTACGATTATATCTTTCAACTTGTCCATTAGACGATGGGTGGTACGGTGTCATTCTCGTCTTTGCAATCTCCAGCTGTTCACAAAGGGACTTGAACAAATTTCCTTCAAAATTTTTGCCCTGGTCTGTATGAACCTCTAAAGGACAGCCAAAAGTTACTATGAAGTGAAGGATGAATTTGCGAGCAATTTGTTCTGCAGTCTGGTCTGGCAGTGCAGTAATTTCAATCCACTTCGTAAACTGATCAACCATGATAAGAACATAGGAATTACCACTGTTACTAGTCATGAATGGACCAAGAATGTCCAGATGGATCCGTTCCATTGGAAATCCAGCATGATGAGTTTGAAGATGCGCTCTAGCAGTACGATTGGATTTCTTTTGAGTGTTACATACTCTACAAGATTGTACATATGCCTTGCAATCTACAGTCATATTATGCCACATGAAGGATTTCTTCAGACGTTGCAAAGTTTTTGTCTGTCCCAAATGACCAGCAGATTTTACATTATGGCAATAATGCAACACTTCTTGTTTGAGTGAGTCTGGTACTAAAAGTACCAATTCTCTGTCTATTCTATGTTCCCATCTGTACACTAGCATACTTTCATGAAACTGCAGCTGTGATCTGCATAGCCACAAGGCTTTAACACTCGGACTACACAGATACAACTCATGCTTGTCAGGAATTACATCATTTTCCAGCCAATAAATTATCTTGCCAATATCATTGTCTTTTTCTTGTATATCTCTTACTTCCTCACTAGAGTATGGTTCCAACCAAGAAACTTGTGATATATTCAATTCAGGAATATCTGTAGTAATGGAAGTATTTTCAGTGATTGGCTGTAGAGATGGAGACTGTGATTCATGCACATGTGATTCAGGCAGTTGTTTAATAGCAAGTGGTATTACATCATCAATATCTTCTGTGAATCTCTCCCACTGGCCATGTGCTCTTCTACAATAATGACAACCTCCACAAGGTAGAACTTCTGGATTACTTCCAGCATGATAATAATTACATTCTACAAGATCGTCTGGAATCCGAGACAGACTATCTGCATTTGAATGTACTTTACCTGGTCTATGTAGAATTTGCATTTCATACTGGGAGAGCTCCTCAATCCATCTTGCAAGTTGACCTTCTATGTTTTTAAAGCCCATTAACCACACTAGACTATTATGGTCTGTACGAACGGTAAATTTCCGACCCAAAAGATAATGGCGGTAGTGTCTACAAAATTTCACAACAGCAAGTAACTCCTTCCGGGTCGTACAGTACTTGCGTTGTGCTGGTAACAATACATGACATGCATACCCAATAACTTTCTGCACTCCTGATTGGAATTGTGATAATTCTGCGGCTATGGATCGATTTGATGCATCAGTATCCAGAATAAATTCTCCGGCGGCAATTGGATAGGACAGTAATGGTGGATTTATCATAATCTTTTTCAGACTGTCAAAGGCATTCTGATGTTCACTTGTCCATACAAATTGTTTTTTAGGAGCAGTCAGTTTGTAAAGACAAGCAGTCACTTCAGCAAAGTGTTTAATGTGATCTCTATGATAATTTACAAATCCTAGGAATGACATGAGTTCTTGCTGGTTTTGTGGTCTCGGCCATTTAGCCACTGATTCAATTTTACTAGGAGACACAGAAATACCATCTTTGTTAACTAATTTCCCAAGGAATTCTACTTCCTCTTGGAATAACTGGCATTTCTTAGGCTTTAACTTAAGATTAAACTGCCGAAAACGAAGAAATACATGTTCTAAGTGTTCTAACATGTCTTCAAAGCTAGATCCCAAAACAACTATATCATCCAAATATACAAGTAGTTCTTTCCATGTCAGTCCTCTCAGTACCAACTGCATAGCTCGCTGAAATGTGGCTGGAGCATTGCACAACCCAAAACTCATCCTGGTGTGTTGAAATAAACCATACTTTGTGATGAAAGCAGTCTTTTTGCGATCGGGTTCATGCAGTGGTATTTGATAGTAACCAGATGCCATATCTAGTGTAGAAAAGTATTTGGTGCCTTGTAGAGTATCCAAACAATCTTCAATCAGTGGAAGTGGGAAGCTATCCTTGACTGTTTTCGAATTTAAGGCCCTAAAATCTATGCACCAACGCACACTTCCATCTTTCTTGCGGACCAGAACTGGAGCAGATGCCCATTCTGACATGGAAGGCTCTATGACACCAGTTTCTAACATTTTCTGTAAATGTTCTTGCTCCTGATTCTCAAAACCCAAAGGTGTTCGACGAATCTTGTGTTTGATTGGTGCTGCATTTTCGGTATTGATTTCATGTTTTACCTCTTTGAGACATCCCAAGTCCAAATCCTGTTGGGCAAATACATCTTGATAATCTCTCAGAAGCTTTTCTACACCAATATTTTGTTCACTTTTCAAATTACTTGTAGAGCGTTTAAATAAATCTTCAAGGTGTGATGGCATCTGTTCAGTTGTAAGCAATAATTCATCTTGGACAACAGAAGGCTCAACAGTGTCATTGGTTACCAATCTAACAGCAGTTTGTTCAAAATCACATAAATTTTGAACATTGATTGCCGTTTGATTGTCATTGTCGTTAAAAGCAGCTGACTTGCAAACCGATTCTGTCTCGTGACAATCTGTAATTCCATTTGACTGTGATATGACGTCACATAAACGTCCAGTCAAATCTGGAATATCTTCAATCTCTTCTGCATTGCCAACAAATGTATTCTTCTTTAACTTTACAAAGTGAGAAGAGTCATTTATAGCTTTTACAACTGTACTATTTCCTTCTCCCACAGAAGCTGATAATAAAATGCCACTAGAGTGAGCAACAGGCTCAAATATGTAGCTTTTTAACAGTGGTTCCTCCAATTTAACATTAATTGCTGACATGGAATTGGGTGGAAGTGTGACAGACTGGCTAATCTTCACTCGAGCAATTGGTATGTCTGTAGTATTTCCTGCTCGTTTGAATGAAGCATTTACAACTATGTCGCCAATAGTTAATGTACTGTTGCATAAATTAACTATACAATTATTAGCTGTGAGAAAGTCCAAACCTAAAATGAATGGGTCATTGATTGCAGCAACACATACGTCCCATTTAAAAAACTGTTTGCCAATTTCAAACTCCAAGTTTGGAACTATTGTTCCTATAACGGGTTGCGATCCAATTCCTTTTAACCTAACCCTTTTTGCAGTAGGTGGAACACTAAGATCAGACTTTTTGAAGAACTCTTCATCAATGAGAGTTATCATGGCTGCTGTATCAACAATTGCAGAAGTATTTACATTATTTACAGCTAATTGCAGCACAAGTGAGACTCCATTTACCCTATTTACATAAATCTCTGGCATCTCATCTATATTTACATGGTCTTCTCGTTCCTGGAGGGTAGGTAGGCCTACATCATTTTGGATCCGGCGTTGGCCTTGCCACTGGATCCTGGATTGTTTAAATCCCTCTTAGTTTCTGATGGCACCATTGGATTTTCTGTTTGTCTCTGGTTTTCTGACCTGTTTCTCCAATTGGAAGAAGATGAATTACTTTTATAGGGTCTGTTATTCTTCCAGTTGGATTTATTTTTCTTCCAATTAGCCTTACCTTGATATGCACCATAGGGTCTATTATAATTTGAACCCTTGGATGTTGGAGAGCCCTTCAATTTTTCTTTGACTAAGGTTGTCATATCTTTCATCATAGTTTGAAGATCACTCATTCTCTTCTCAAGTGATTCTATTTCAGGATTTACTTCAACCTTGTTCACCTCATAGTCTGTATCTGGCTCTGAGAATGCTACTTGCCGTTGTTGATAATTAGTGGCTCGATAACCAATGATGGCTTTCTGGTTTGCTATCGACCCTTTCATATATTTCAAAGCCTTGAAAATTGTCGATGGATTCTTTTCCATGACCGCTCTAACAGCATCCTTATCCCTGCATCCTCTCAGAAAGGCTTCTGTTGACATCTGTTCCACAGTGTGTCTGTCTGATTCCGGATACCCTTCTACGGTCATTGTGTGTACCCTTTGAGAGAATTGCTCAAGTGACTCATCTTCTTTCTGCTTCAAACATTGCAGCTGTCGCCTGGCTGATGCCGGTGCTTCTTTTCTACTGAACCTTCTCTTTAATTCATGTTTTAAGGTTCTGTATGACTGGTGACCATCTAGGAGGTTCACATATTCTAAGGCATCTTCACTTAGACAATCATACAATCTATTCAATTTCTTCCTGGAGCTCCAATTGCGCTGATCTGCAATTCTTTCAAATTGAAAGATAAATGGCTCCCATTTAGCTGTCATAGTGCCACTAAATGTAGACAATTTTGGACGTGGCGGACTTTTACTCCTTCGCCTTCCATGTCTATGTCCCCTGCGACTTCTACTGGAATCATATGACGATGAAGATGACCAGCTGCTGTCTCTCCATCCTCTATGCCCTCTATGTTCTCTTCCTGAATGAGAGGAGTCACTCTCATCATCTGATTGGTCTGATTTTGAGTGGCGACTTCGCTGGCTACATTTCTTATGCCATCTATTGTAAGACCTGGACAAAGATCTATCTAAAGAAGACGAACTGCCTGATCTTCGTGCACGACTTCTACTTCTATGTCTAGAAGTATGACGAGCTCTAGAATGATGCCTAAAATGTTATCTTTCATCGCCAGATGGTGAAGAAGTGTGACACTTTGAATCTAGAGCACTTAAACTGCATGCATTAGAATGTTTTCTTCTCTTTTTATCATCATATGTTCCTAATTTCGTTGATAAATATTTATCATCTTCAGTGTCAGTTTGTTTGTTCTGCACTTGGATATTACGAGCCCCATGCTTTTGTTTTAAATCGGCCCGAGAAGTGGCTGTGGAAGCAGGATGGTGATGAAAATGAGACATTTCTTTATCAGATTCATCATAATCACTGTCAGGTGATGTTAAAGCAGGTTCAGTTTTAATTCCTTTTAATGTCTGATCAAAGAATGATAATGTTCCGCTGGCATGACTTTCTTCTCCCATCAATTCTTTGGCAGGCATTATATTTTCCATTCTCCATACTGGTAATGGAAAATCAACCACTGGATGCTTTTTCCTATCTTTCTCCTTCCTTAATTCTTCCCGTAACTTCTCATACTCTCCATTAAATTCATTAGTCAAATCTCTAATCTGTTGAGCTGATGATTGCTTGATTTCTTTCAAAGTTTTATTTTGCACTTTTATTTGTTGCTCCAACAGTATTTTCCCTTTATGCCACTGGTCTCTATGTTCCTTATATTTCTGTTTCATTTGTTCAATTTCTACTTTCATTTCTGTAAATATTTCATAAACATTTAATGGATCTTTATCAGATGTTGTATTGGTCAGTGGAAGCCTTCCAGTCTTGGGTGGGCTTGGCAAATTATATGCACTACTGTTGTTTGACTGTATATCAGTTGAGGACGTGTTAGATGCAGCTACACTTGATGCATTTCTTGGGCTAAGCTGGGGTGACGAAGGTTCACCTAGTGTAATGATACCATTATCAATTAACTCAACCCATGCAGACTCATTTACACCAGTCTCTCTTACCAAGTCTTTCATGGTTAACTTCCCTTTTTCCAACCTACATCTGAACAATTTCTGAGCTTTAACTGGCCCAATATTTCTAAGCTTTTGAAAATCATCAACAGAAAATGTTTGTAAATTAAGTGCCATAATTTTGTGTTATAAACAAAACCTTCACCAGTTAATTATATTAAGCACAAGATTTAACCAATAAATTTTGAAAACTACTGTTTGAAAGGAGTAGGAAGAAATATGCTGTTAACAATTATCCAATATGAATGTATTCAGAACAAAGAATAATTGCTATAGAGAAAAAAAAATGATTACAAAAATGAAACGTTTTTGTTATGACACGTTGGGAACACCATACTTGAAATTTTGAAATAAATTATCAGTTTTTCAAAATTTCGCAACAAAATTATTCATTTATATTTCTTTTCAGACAAGAAAAACACTATATGCATAATTGAAGCATTAAAGACTTGTTGCATATAAATTTACATTTAATATGTTACTTTTGGAACACCATACTTTTTTTCTAGAAAAATTTTTTTTTTCTTTTGTCACTTCTGGTACACCATACTTTTAAAAAAAAAAAAAATTTGTTTTTTTTTTTTTTTTTTTTCTTGCAACCGGTTACTGATGAAATCAAATTATCTCCCTTTTGCCTTGCTAAACGTATTTAAATTACAACGGTTTTGGGAAATACAAATTACTGTACATAATGTAGCCAAACAATTTCAAATTATCTGTTGATTTCAGTTATTAAACAAAAATTTATGCAAATTAAATTTACAGGCTTAACCTTGTAAAAAAAAAAAATAACTGAATTTATGCAAGTTTCAACTGCGATAACAAGTTGAAACGACCCTAACACAAATTTAAACTGAATCACATTATTTGAAAATTCTGCCACAGGTAAAATAATCGAATTGTTCAATTAAGGGAACCCAACGTTTCCGATTTATCTCGTCGCTATTTGTAATGGATTTGGTGGCAATATTTGGCTAAACTCACCATAAATCAAGTACAAGCAAACAGTTCCAACTATCTTCACGAGAGCCGTTGACAGAAATCGCCTTAACTCAGGCTGACTAGTCGACGAAGTGCGCCAATCTCTTCATAACAACCTGGGAGCACTCGATTCAGCGGAGTATACTATGTTCTCCATAGTTCATTCTGGACCAGGACAACTCGTTCCTTCACACTTTCGAGAAGTCCACGATTAGGCAGTCGGTTTGTTTTCCTGCGTCCATATTACCGGTGATGTCGTTCATAAATTCTATTAGCTGGGTTTCACAGGAGAGGTCTTTCCTGAAGCCATGTTGTAGTGGGTAGAGTATATTGTGTGTGTCTGCATAGTTCATGATGTGGCTCGTTACTATATGTTCCATAATTTTACAGCATATACATGTTAGCGAAACTGGGCAGTAGTTTACTGCCTCAAACCGTTTGCCCTTTTTAAATATTGGGCTTACGTTTGCCTGTTTCCATACATTGGGTAATTCTCCTGTTTCGTAGGACTGCCTAAAGATCATAGTTAGGATTGGTGCGATGTCTGTTGATAGTTCTTTTAGCACTCTTGAAGTTATTTTGTCTGGACCAGCCGCCTTGTGTGGATTTAGGTTGGATAATAATTTAGCTATACCATTCTCAGTAATGTTTAGATCTTGTATTACCGGAAAATGAGATTTAGTCATCTTGCATCGGGTTCGCAATTCTTCTTCCAAGAAATCTTCTTTCTTGGAGAACGCCGATTGAAATTGTTTGTTCAAGATGTTTGCCTTCTCTACTGGGTCAGGATGTAGTGACCCATTACTTCGCAGTGGTGGGATTTCGTTTCCATCTGACCGTTTGTGTTTTATAAATGTCCAGAATCGTTTCGTAGAATTTGGTTGTTTATCTTTAGGGTCAGGTGTTATGATGTCCTCAATGTACTGCCAGTAGGCTCGTCTTATTTCTCGCTGAACCAGCCTTTTCAGGGCCTTGTATTTCCTATTATGTTCTGGATCAACAGATTTCTTTTGTTTCTTGTAATGTCTGTCCCTTTTCCGAATTAAGCGTTTAATATTTATTGTAATCCAGGGGTTTCCATCCTTTGTCCGGGCTTCTTTCTCCGGGATGTTGTCTTTTACGCTGGATTCTAGGTTGTCCTTGAAGTAGTTCCAGAGATCTTGAGTAGTACTACCTTGTTGTCCCATTTTCTCTAATTCTGATTCGACTGCTTTCATTTTTTCTTTGATGTTTTCCCATTTTGCTTTCTTATAGAGTGGTATCTTTCTTGGTTTTGGGTTTTTTTTTGTTGGTATGGCGTTGATTTCTGAGAAAACTACATCATGGTCAGATATGCCTGGTATTATTTCTATCCTGTTGAAACAATTTGGATAATTTGTTATGATGAGATCCAGTATGTTTGATTCTCTTGTTGGTTCTTCTACCATTTGCACTAGACCATGATCATCTAATATGTCTGTGAACTTATGATGTATATTAGCATGCTGAGTATTTGGTTTCAGTGACTTGGTCTTCCAATTCCAGCCTGGTAGGTTAAAGTCACCCGCTGCAATGATGAACCCATTATTTATTTTGCTGGCTCTGTTTAAACTTTTCTCGAGTTCTAGGTAACCATTCTCATTTGTTGTTTTGGGATTGTAGAATGAGCTTAGGTATACAGCTCTATGTCCAACAATTACCAGTTTGCACCAGACGATCTCGCAGTCTGTATCTAATTCAGGGACAGATGTTGTGATGTAAGAGTTTTTTACAGCAATTAGAACGCCGCCTCCTCCAGAGTTTCTGTCTTTCCGGAAGATATTGTAACCGGGATGAAATATTTGATTATCAGTGATCTTTGCGTCTACCCATGTTTTTGTTCCAAAGATTATGTCTGGGTTTGTGCTGTCAAGAAGGTTCCGTACTTGGCCTTGCTAACTTTTGATTGATTGGAAATTTACATTTAGTACCCTTATAGGAGAAGTTTTCTCTGTCCTCCCACTTTTGGTCCTGTCCGGTGTTGATGTATGTACCAGTTTAATATTGCCTGATGTTGTTGGGCTGGTTATAGAGGTGTCAGATAAAACACTGTAATGATTTGATGTACTAAGAACAAGTGAGTAGCACACGGCCGAGTAGTTTGGACAGCCACACATGATGCAGTCCCATGCTATTGCACTGTCGTTTGCATATTCATTGTATAATCTTGTGTTCACTGACTGGCACAGGACATGATACCACTGGTTACATGTATCACACACAATTCCTCTATCATCCCATGTAACTGGTTTATCGCATGTGCCACATGGGTGAATGGTGGTCTCAGGTCCAGGGTTTGGATTTACATCATTTGATGTTTTTATTAGGAGAAGAGCCAGGTATGTTAATGACTGTCTCCGTTTTCTGTTCACTGTTTTATCTAGAAATCTGTTCTTCAGTAGGTGGTAAGAGTTTAGGACAAGAATTTCCCGTGTCCTATTGGGTTTAGCATTTACTATTATCGGGATGTAGGTATCATTGATGGTTTGTGTACTATCAGTATTTGTCCATTTGAATATGTCAGTGGCTATTACAAGCCATATAAGATAAAGCATTAACATATTGTGGTGTGGTGTGGTCTGTCTATCTTACAAGTGTCCTCCAGTATTCTTGCGATTTATACTGTTGAAGAGTGTGGGAAAGGTTGGTCCGAATTCTGTGTTTTGTCGCAAGGACTGATAAGATAAACTCATCTATACCCCCTGCGACAAAAAGTTCCTTCCATTATAAAAAAGTAAAGACAAACATCGAACTTAAAAAACTAAACCTAATTAAACCTAACAACGCCTCTTCTCCCCACACTGTTTGCTCCCTACTCGCAGGAGCACTCTACTCGGTATTGAACAAACATGTCAAAACCAATCTGTCTGACATCTGTCAGGATGTCAGCCGATCAGCGTCTCGGCTATTTAAAACTCAAATCTCGGAATCTCTAATCAAAGCCGCAGTTAATGTTAATTAAAGCCATCAATTATCACTAACAAAACACCGCAACTTAAATTCAACCCCATCATGAATAAGTTACAAATAGCCGTGTGGAACGCTAGAAGAGTTAACAATAAAAAACTTCAAATGAGCCGATACTTCGAAGATACAGACATTATCTGTATCTCCGAAAGTTGGCTTTACCCCAGCAGAAATTTCTCAATAAGTGGGTTCAGCAGTTTTAGAAGAGACCGACAAATCACTAAAGGTGGCGGCGTTGCTCTTCTAATAAAGCAGAAAAACTAATCACCTCGATGCAGAGGTGATTGCATCTGAAATCACAGTCGACAACAAAAACATCGCGATTGTTTGTTATTATAACGACCCAAGCAAAATTGTTTCTGACACTGTCTTTGAATTCTTTACGTGGAAATACAAACACTGCTTTTTCCTCGGCGACTTCAATGCCAAACACCTGTACTTTGGCTGCAACAAAACCAGCCCGAACGGTGAAGCCCTCCTCGAAATTACAAAAAAACATAACCTTCATGTGGTCATGAAAGACAACTCAGCAACCTATAGTAACAACCCACTATTTTCATCTGATATCCTCGATCTAATTATCGCCAGTGACTCCCCGATAAACCACATCGATGACCACTGGGTCGGCGATGATGACTTAGGCAGCGATCACCTCCCGGTCCATGCCTCGCTGCAGCTAGGAAATGGCCCACTCAGGTACCCCCACTCTCCGCAGAAATTTTAGAAAAATTAATTGGAACCTCTACCGCGACATCATCGATGTCAAACTCACAAACACCCATCCCCCATCCAATGCAGCGGAACTCGAAACCCAATGCGAGGGCATAGAGAAAATCATTAACTCAACCCTGAATGAAATATGCCCAAAAGAAGTGCGCCCCTGGAGAAATACTATCTCGGGCGGCACACTATCACTAATCAAAACCAAACGGAAAGCTCTTCGCGCTCTTAAAAACGAAACTGTCCCCGGCAAGAAAGCTGACCTCAAAAAAACATACAACCGCCTTCATGGCGAAGTCAAGGTAGCCCTCAAAGCTGAAAAACAAGCCAACTGGGAAAAGGTAACAGCCAATCTAAACGGGGTCCAAGATGCTAAAAAATTCTGGGACTCTTTCAAAATCCTAACTGGGCAAAAAACAAGGGCGGCAAAGCCGTAGCCAAACCTCTTACAAGGGAAGACGGTTCCTTCACGCGCACCGACAAAGACAAGGCCGACACTTTTGCCGACCTCCTAAGAAAAACGCATCGCCCGTATCAAGGCGCGGGCAATGATGACGCTGTCATAAACGCGATTGATGACTTCATCAATGAACACCCTGAAACCTACCGTGACCCCAAATTCGATAACGAGCCAGAAGACGGGGATGAACATGACCTCGTCACCCCCATCACCAATGACGAAATCATCAACGTCATTAAAAAATGCAAAAATTCGTCCTCCCCCGGCGAAGACGAAGTGAGCTACAAAATTCTTAAAGCCCAAACTCCCTAATCGAAATATTAAACAAACTGTTCAACGCATGCCTCACCCATGGCTACTTTCCCAAATGTTGGAAAAAAGCCATCGGTGTCATGATACCAAAACCTGACAAAGACCCCTCCGATCCAGCCAGCTACCGCCCAATCAGCCTACTCAGCTGCATTGGTAAGACATTCGAACGAATCCTTACCAATCGGTTTAGGGAGCACCTTGAAGACAACATTTTTTTCAATAAGTGACAAAGAGTCTATAGAAACCGTAAAGAAGGCATCGAACATGTCTACCGACTAGTCACCCAAATGAAAACCGCGATTAACAATCAGCAAATAGGCGCAGCAGTCCTGTTAGAAGTCGAAAAAGCATTTGACTCTGTTTGGTACAATGGAATGCGCTACAAATTATCAAAACTGAAACTCCCTAAGAAATTGCTCAGATTACTATCCTCTTTCTTAAATGATCGCGCAATTAAAGTCAGAGTGAACAATGAAATGTCTGACAGTGTCCCCCTTGAAGCAGGCACTCCCCAAGGATCCGTCCTAAGCCGCCTCCTTTACATCTTCTATGTAAACGACCTTAATTTCTCTGAAGATCGTGTTCAAGTCTCCCAATTCGCGGATGATAAGGGCCTCTGGGACTCTAATAATACGGCCAATCTGCTCCAAAAACCCCTGCAACGCGCTCTCGATGACCTAGAACAATGGTGTGCCAACTGGAGAATTAAGCTAAACGCCAATAAAACCCAACGAATCACTTTTACTCGCAAGATAAGTAAACGGGATTTTGACCTAAAACTTATGGATAACACCCTCCCAGAATGCAAAGAAGCGAAATTCCTAGGCATCACCATTGATCAAAAACTGTCCTTCAACAAACATACCGACGACATGGCGAAAAAGCCACCAAACGCATTAACTTACTGAAAATGCTTAAAGGAACTTCATGGGGAGCCAACCAGTCCACCCTACTCAAACTATACAAAGCCTTTGTGCGCCCAGTACTCGAATACGGGGCAATCATACTAACTGACCTCAATCAAACTAATATGGGAAAACTCCAGAAGGTCCAAAATCACGCGCTTAGAGTTGCCCTCCGCGCCCCATGGGACACACCCATCAAAACACTCGACGACAGGGCCGATATCCCCACCATTAAAGACCGCCTCGAAGTGGCAGACTATACTTGCCCGAAAATCCAGATCGACTGCACCCTCGGGGAGAGCTAGTACCTTTGTGAGTGGACCCAACCTCTCACACTGGTCCTCACCCGAGGGTTCAACCGACATCAGCCAAGAGACCATCACGACGCAACTGGTGACACCTGCCGAGTACCTGAAGCCGTTCCTCCTTCAACACGCCTAGACATGTGAGAACTAATCATCTACATTCACTGAGGGTCGAAAGGCCTTGTCCCCCATACCGTCCCTGCGCGCCTCCGGCGCGCGAAACCATTCCTTTCGGAATTATCTTTGTGTAAGTGGCACTGAATAAATCAAAGTTAATCTAATTTGCATAATTTATTCGCGAGAAAAACACCAGTATTATATGTGATGCATGCCAAGTTACTAAACATTCATATACAAAAGTTTATTCAAATCACTACTTTCATATAGAAGTTCTGTACAAAAAACTGATTGCACCTAATTTCGCTAAAAAATGGTTGCCGGAGACCATCTTACATTTCGTACCTGAACCCAAAACACTTGTTCTTGTCCCACAATGATAACAAAGGCTCCCCAGAAGTTTCGTAAAAATGGGTTCATAAGTAAGGCCTCTAGCCCGAGCCTTATTGACATGTGCACTTACTGTGTACAAGTTGCTCTGAATAAATCAAAGTTCTCATCTAATTTGCATAATTTATGCATGAGAAAAAACCCATATGTGATGTGCTCCATGTTACAAAACATTCACACAAAAATTTATTCAAATCACAACTTTTATGGCCTCTAGCCCGAGCCTTATTGGCATTTGCACTTACATTGCTGAAATTAATACTGAATAAATCAAATTTAGTCGAATTTGCATAATTTATGCAGGAGAAAAAAATATTATATGTGATCTATCCCATGTACTACATTTTCATAGAAAAAATTATTCAAATCAGAGCTTCCATATGGAAGTTCTGAGCAAAAATCTGATTGCACCTAATTTTGTACAGAATGGTTGGCAGCGGCGATCTTAAATTTTAGAACGGACCCCATAACACTCGTTCTTGTCCCACGGTGATAACAAAGATATCCAAAAAGTTTCGTAAAGATCGGTTCATAAATATGGCCTCTAGCCTGAGCGTATCCGCATTTGCAGTTACAATGTTAAAATATCGAATGTGTCCACAACAATAGGATTCCGTTTTTTTATTTTTGGAGTCAATTCAAAATATCAAGAGAATTGAATTTTTCTCTTAATTGTGTAAAAGAGTGTACCAAATAGCGCGCGCATGCGCGCTAAATTAACTGCAGCATGAACAAATAAGTTAATGTACATTGCTTCTTATGTTATATACCGTCCCCTGGGTTCCAATGTGTTCTATGTGCCTACGATATGTTGAAATGAGATTTATTTTGTTGCATATGAATATGCTGTTTTTCTTCGAAAAATATGTAATAAAGCAAGGAATTTGCAAAGGTTTTTTTCTGTCATAATAATAAAACAATAATTGACTTTCCTTGAGGTTGATAAAAGGAATTATCAACACTTGAAAAGTAATATTCACTTCGGCCTACGGCCTCGATGAATATTACTTTCCCAGAAATGTCCATTATCAATCTCGGCTGATATGACTTCAAACCCAACTGATATGACGTCGATCTTGGCTGATATGAATCAACCTAGAGTTGAACCCCCCTCCCCCGATGCATTATCAGGCGCAACCGATTTGTTTAGCCCTGTACCTAACATGAAAAGCAGACGACACTTGCAAAAAAAATTCTTAAATAACTAATATTTTTCATTTTTTTTTTTGTCTCAGCTAGCTCGACGCTATTCTCAAAAATCGCCAATTAACTTTCATTATATTTACATTTTTTGTCTCCAAAATATAGGTTATGACCCCTCATTAGAACGAGCTCGTCGAGTTCGTTCTAATGAGGGGTCATAACCTATATTTTTGAGACAAAAAATGGAAAATAATAGCTATTCAAGAATTTATTTTACAAGTGTCGTCTGCCTTTCATATTAGGTAAAGGGTTGAAGAAACAAAAAACAATGACGTCCCCATTACATCCACGGCAAAGCGTCTTCGTTTGCCCGCACGGATACATGACACAATTGTTGATTGCATAATTCACTTGTGAAGTTATCGTTTATAATCAAACCCGGAAATCCCAGTAAATCACACTTTGGAAAGTAATAATTAGGTTTAATAAATAAAGAGGTCATCACTTGGGCAGTTTCATATCGGTCGAGATGTCCGCCTCAGAGACTTCACATCAGCCTTCGGTCTCAAGCTGATATGAACTAACCTCGGGCCGATATCTCGGCCGATATTTTACAAACCAAGTCATAATCTTATTATCGCTCCGCCGGCGACGCGAACGACATCGTGAACTTAGATCGATTTGCACATTTTCGGCGTTTCAGGGTTTAGGTGGTTGAGGGCTATATTATTTTTGGTGGTCTGAATTTGTTCATCAACATTTATTTTATTACAAATTATTTGAGAATGCCCACAGGCACTCTCTAATACTTTGTAATAAACAAATTTATATAAACAAAATCTTATTTGTCTTTGACTGAATATGAAACGTGAGCAAGACAAATGTTTGCTTTTGCTTTGGTACCCTAATTTGTTGAAAGCCATGGTATTGGCTTCTAGCACTCAACCAGTTAAATTAATTAATTAAAACAGAGCATATAGGAAAACAATACCGGCTGTTCTGTTCTCATTCGTGAAAGCGAGGGAATCTTAGCCGCTCGTCAATTAATTCTGGTACCCATTCAAAACCAGTAGATTTCTCAATAACCCCAACCACCACATCGATTATACATGTACCATAGAACATACCACACAAGTGACAACAACACACAAATTATGTTACCTGACGATCGACAAGGTATTTAATTTTTTCAAATAATTGCACCAACACTTCAGAAACTCGTATTATCAAGGCTCCTCAGCCTGAAAACCGATCACTCAGTTTCCTTCAGAAACGTCTTCCTCGTCGAAGATGTCAAAATCAAATCCATCAAAAAGTACAAAATGTCGATTCATCAAACTTCGACCAACTCTAAAAAGATAGAGAAACAAAAGGTATACCCACAAAAGGAAAATGAAAATATCTTAGTATCGGAAAGTGAAAATCACAGTATTTTCGTTGCCGTGTCGCCCCAAGATGAAGCTCACGTCAGCCAAGTACCTGTATGAGCATCCAGTTATCGCACTTGATACCCTAACCAGTGGACAATCGATGTGCTGACCACAGAGTGGAGAAAATTGTTGCCGTTTAATTCGTACCACAACCAACGGAAAGAGTATATCCCCTGTCTGTTATTTATTTATTTCAGTTGTCTTGTATATTACTAATAACATTAAATAGTCATTTATAAATCGGTCAATGGTCGGAGTTGAAGCCCCATTCCACAGTAGATTTCATGGGATATCTATCTTTCAAGTAAAATAGGCAACCTTAAGGCCATGCTACGGTGAATATCATTTGACCGAAGGAAAATGATCACATAGGCAGTTGGGCTTGGTGCGCATTTGGGCAACTGATTGTTAAATTCAATCAAAAATTACATATTTATGATCAAGACAATGCAAGTTTCTCTTCTGATATGTCATGCGTATGTTTGTGGAAAAGGCTGACTTCAACGCCTCCCTCATTTCAAGATAAAGTGAATCCATATAAACAATTATTACCTGGAGCACTTGAAAATTTCAGACCTGGAACATACAATCTTTACGCGTAGTATTATTCTCCAGTAATCATTTCCAGCATAGAAAAACACGGCAGAACACAACTCGGGTATAGTACGGAGACAGGAAACAACGAGCCTCGTTGGAGTCTCTCTTGTATTTCAGACGCGCCTTGTGGCGCGTCTGAAATACAGGAAGGACCCCAAGTCGGGTGACATCACGATTAAACTTGAATTAAGTGAATAAACCTGATATTAATGAGGGAAAATATCACCTTCAGCGGACGTTTCTTGCTTGACATCGTTTTGTGTCAAGGCATTTTATTCACGTCATAATGTCACTCAGGCGTAACGACCAATCAAGTGCGTTTTTACATGACGCACATAAGCGTAGGCTGGATTCCACACCTGGTGTACCAAGAACATTTCTTAATGTCTGTATTGTGTCGCGGAGCATTCAATACTCACAGTACTCGTGTTATAAACAACGTTTGTATTATTTTGAGGATTATTAACAACTGTTAAAGTCGTTTTCGTTCTATTATTTATCCATTCAGAATCGCTCACAGCAAATGTCCGTCCGGATAAACGGCCCCAGGCAAGGAAACCCCACTGACCAATTTTCGGAGGAGAAACAGATTTGAAATATAATAATTCTGAAAGAAGCTTGTCAACTCTTTTAGACAAAAAAAAATCATGAGATAATTAATTATCTATAGTTTTCAAGTATTAATATATCGTGGATTGAAGGCAGATGGGACGAATAAATAAGGCACGTTGTTGTCTGGTATTCCGTTAAAGGGTTTCAAATGCATATGTTGCTTATGATACAAGATTGGGGGGGGGGGGGGGTACAAAGAGTTCCGAAAACAGCATGATCAACGAAGATATTTTTATTAGAAGCCGCTTGTGTCTGGCCCATAACTGTTTACTTTTATGGACGATCGGTTCATTTGCAATGATGATGGTAAACGATATTGTGTGTGAACAGTTTTTCACTCATGGAATGGGGAGGCGATAAAAGACTGTCAATGCCCAGTTTTTTGAATCCATGCAATGACCGTCCTCCCTCCCCGAAGGAACCCCCGGGAAGTGGGGAATTCCTTGTTTCATTCCTGCATTGTGGCCGTGATATAGCCATATATGCTGAAAATGACACCAATAAATAAATAAATAAATGACTGTCCAGAGCCGATAGATATGACTTTGATGTCCGGCGTGAGTTACGGTGCGAAAGCAATTAATTTTGTGGTTTGTTTGTATGTAAAATAAAAGCAAATCGGTGACGATTTTTTTTTTATTTTGGATGAAATATCCAGAGAAAAAGTCTGTAAATTGGAAACAACAGTAATAAATACCGCCCTCCCGCTTTCGTTTTCTAGCCACCAGTGTATGAGATTTTTAAAGTATTTTTGATAGGTGTTTTGCGATCAGTTTTTGTTGTTTATTAAACATTTTGAACTACGGCAGACTTTTGCTGCTTTGTGTAGGCTCAGGCTATCTCGATCTGATTCCTGGAACTCTTCTGTGGAGACTAATATAAATTACTTCCGGTCGGTATGCGGAGTTCTTTGTTTCAGATCGCGCGTTGGTTTACAGTGTGATACTTTTGAATAGCGTTGTCAGAACTGTCATCATACTAATGGTATTGCGGAACTAAATGTTTGGTTTAGAGTGATCTGCCCTGAAATGTTGCACTCGGATATTGCATCATAGTCTAAAATAAGACTCCTAGAAAAACGCCTATTGCTTGAGAAAACTGTTAAAGCATTTTATTAGATTTTTACATCAATACTGAATATTCCACAAGAAAAAAGAGATTTTCTAAGTATTTTCTGGGTCTAAAAAATTCAGTTAACTATTTATATATTTTTGTTAGTAATTCCCAGAAAAAAAACTGAGTTCAAGGACGGTACTTCACACCCTGGTGCATTTGTTTTCTTATTTATTGCATGACCCCCCCCCCCCCCCCCTTCGTTTTCTGGCCAGAGAAAGTTGTGTGAAGACCTGTACTTTATGTAGGTATTTAAATATTTAATTTTAAGTGATGCGATCATATTTTTTTCCACATAAGTGTTATAACGGTCGCCTATGGGAAAATATTTTTAGTTCTGTGATACCTATAATGGAAGATTCCTACTGCTGCATAACTGGGTGTCATAACATGATTACACCGGCAAACGCTATCAACGGCCATGTCGTGGCTTTGTGTAATGTGCAATGTATAAACCGATTTTGATTGCCATGCACAATGTTTCCTAAATGTATTAAAGGGAGTCGTAATGTTTAATCCTTTTACTGCCACGCCCACTTTAGCCACCTATGGACGACATCTATGTACTTCTGTATGCGAGGAAGTTTAATAAAATTTATGACATACTTGAAACTCTATCACCTGTTTAATTGTTGGAAAGGACTTTCTGAGCCCTTTCTAACAATTAATCAGATGGTAGGTTTGATCTGCGCATACCAGAACACGCAGATAATCATCATAAACTTGGCGAAGGTAGTCGCTTTCGGCAGCGTAAGTGTTAAAATACGGCAAATACCAGCCGGCGGTAGTTAGTCCAAGAACGACAACTCATTTTCCGGTTAACGCCCTAGCCAGTGTGGTGTACAAGAGTGTTTCCGTGATACATCTTCACGGTTTCCAGTATATCGCAAAAACGCAATACGGTCTTTTTCTTGATCACGTTGTGATCTGGTCACGATCTGGTCTTGATTTAGTACACAGTAAAAACTAAAGTGTTAAAACTGACACTTTCAAGGTGTTAAATCCATTCTAATTCTTGGGGTTTGATTTTAACACTCAAAGTGCAATGCTTTAAGCACTTAGACATTACAATCGTCAGACATCTGAAACTTGAATGGATGGCACTTCCCATGTGTCTAGCATTGGTGGTTCTTCCAGAATCGTCCATAAGTTGATTTGCGCTTGGTGGGTACATAATTAAAAGGACACAACGCAGATGACGCGGATCAGGCTCGAGAGTTCGAGCCTGATCCGCGTCATCTGCGTTGTTTCCTTTTAAGTGTCGCGACATTGCACTTGTCAAGTAGTATTATTGTAACACCTGTCAAGTTCTGGGATATCTAAGTTCAGCACTTAGTAAGTGTTAAATACAGCACTTCAAGTGTAGTTTTTAACACTTTAGTTTTTAGCGTGTAACAACAAACTAACACCAGAGGGTTGAGATTCTTCAATAAAATATTGGAAAATACAGTACGGCCGCCGTGGACTGGTCACTTTCCACAGGGTGAGCAGTATTTCGATGGACGCAATAATATTAGATTGCAGACACTAATTATAGGAATAATCATACCAAATTTAATTAATGAAGCATCGTGTACAATCCGACACTTCATTAATTAGAATTTTGCTGATAACGACTTTTATTACCTGTAAACGTAGGAGTGGACATTTATTTATTTATTGGGGTTTAACGACACTTTCGAAAGCCAGGTCATCTCGTTTCGGACAGCTTTAGGGGGTGGAGGAATCCGGTACCCGAAGAGAACCACCGAACAACTGTCAGACTCTCTAACGTACAAACTTCACACAAGCAAGGTTAGCATTGGTTAAAGACAGGTGCACCATCGACGTGCAGTTCGCCTTAGTACACAGCGCCACCGTGCCCCCACGTGTGCAATTGGGATAAAGTGCCTTGCCCAAGGACCCAGCACATTTACACCTGACGGGGATCGAACCGCGAACCTTTCGGTTTGAAGTTCAATGCCATAACCACTGAGCCACCGCTCTATGACCAGTCCACGACAACTGTATTGTAAAAACAGAATCATTAAAACAAATGCAAATAGCATCCGAGATTCAATGTTCTTGCGTTTCCTTGAGATTCTAAAGTGTTGTTGGAAGGAAACCGAATTGAGAATTTTCATCCGGATAATGACTTAGTCACGATCCAGTCGAAAATCTCGGTCCGCTATTGTAATAAGAGATAGAGGGTAATCGTTTGACTGGACTGGTTACGTGAAATAATTCATGAGAGGTGAGGGACGTTGTACAAACACGAGTGCGCGAATGCGCACGAGTGTTTTACAATATAGTCCCTCGCCTCGAATGAATTATTTTACGTAACCAGTCCAGTCAAGCGATTACTCTGTTTATTACTTTTCATTATTAACGATAATTATATTTAACCCTTTACCTAACGTAACGGCCAAAAACGGCCAGCGCTATTCTCAAAACTCGCCAATTAATTTTCATTATTTTTTTCATTTTTTGTCTCTAAAACATAGGTTATGACCCCTCTTTGGATCGAGCTCGTCGAGCTCGTTCCAATGAGGGGTCATAACCTATGTTTTTGAGACAAAAAATGAAAATAATAGTTATTCAAGAATTCTTTTTGCAAGTGTCGTCTGCTTTTCATGTTAGGAAAAGGGTTAAAAAAACAAAAAAAAAACAATGAAGTCCCCATTACACTCACGGCAAAGCGTCTTCGTTTGCGCGCACGGATACATGACACAATTGTTGATTGCATAATTCACTTGTGAAGTTATCGTTTATAATCAAATCCCGAAATACCAGAAAATCACACTTTGGAAAGTAATAATACTGCATATTTACTTTCTTGCAAAAATACCAAAGGCTTTTCAATGAAAACAAGTTAGATATGTGGCATCTATGATTGCAAAGAAAGCCACACCGTGTTACGTGAGACTTGCAGTAACTGCAATAACAATTATTTATGGGAGTAGGGTTAGGTAACTGTCGATTCTAGACTCCTATCGTGTTTATCAATTTCACATTTAATCCCATGTGTCGATACTATAAAATCTGGTAATGTAGCAATTTGTCTTGGAATTCAAAATTCAATGGATGATAAATTGTTTAAAGATGCATTAGGAAATTGTTCAATTTCTCCAATGGTTCTATTTAGTTTGAAGAAAGAGATGTATCATTATAGTCGAAACGGCTCCCAGGTTTTCACAATAGTGCGTCCGAAATCACATTAGTTAATCAGTTTTATAAGTTGCTACCATCTTAGATTTAAGCATTATAGATTTCAAAACTGATTTGGGTCAAATGTCTAGTGACAGACTGACAGTCATTTCTTCACTGCCGCGTTAGTATTCATCAATTTTCAGCTTCCGTTTCACTGATTTTATAGTATTTGTTTTGGGTGCTTTTAATTTCCGAAAAAAGTCCTTTGCCATTTCAATTTCCAATTTGAAGTCCAGAGAGGGGAACGCGTTGGCTCAGTGATTACGGCGTTGGACTTCAACTCGGAACCTCCACGGTTCGATCTTCGTCAGGGCCAACTGCATTGCGTCCTTGGGCAAGGCACTAAATCCCAATTGCCCAGGTGTGCTTAGGCGTATCGGCCGATATGAAACTAATCATGTAATAACCTCTTTATTTATTAAATGCAAACAAATAATTACAAAATTTCATCAGATCTGATATAGTTTTCTGACAGTGTTATTGCTTTTCATTCTTTTCACTAAGTCTGAAGTTTCCTCTTCTCCTAGTTATGCCACCCGAAAGTCTCGGCTTCCCCAGTGGGGAAGCCGCGACGTTAGGATATCTGAACTATTCCTTCTCTCTATCTTTTCTGCACAACTTTCCTCTTTTCTCCCACCAAATCCTTGCGTGTTGCCATCATTAATTCCTCATCCTTCAAATACTCTTTTTAGCCTTGTAACGTCAATTTTATTAATTGATTGCTTTCTGCGAATAAGGGTGAACGATTTTGTAGAAACAAATTGGCTTTGCCAAGTAGCTGGGAAGCCGCTGCGTTCGTGTAGCTGAACTATCTCTTGAGAGAGAGAAGTCACATCTCAAAATGCATATGTTCTATTTATCTTATAACAGACAGGATTTTCATAGTCTTTTTTTGGTAATTTCCAAAAGGAAACGCATAATTTCGCTGCATTTTCTTTACGAAAAACAATGTGTAAGAATATGTGCATTCGGTATGTGATTAGCTTGCGGAAGGTTACAGAACTGCAAAAGAAAAACAAACGAACATCTCAACCGACACTCGTCATAAAAATGGAAGAAAATGCCAAGAGGATCACCGATCCAATGTCGAGTTGTGACAGCACAAAAGTGGGTTTAATCATTATCAACTTATAGCCCGGAAACCAATTGTTTACAATTTACTATGTGAAGGGTCACTGTGACCTTGACCTTTCACCTAGTGATTCCAAAATAAATAGGGTTCTTCCTCTCACTGTTGCCAACCCACCTTTGAAGATTCGTGAACGTGGGTCAAACCTTTGTCAAGTTAACATCCGAAAACCAATTATTTACTATGTTGAAGGTCACTGTGACCTTGGTTTTTAACCTAGCGAGTCCAAAATAAATAGGGTTCTTCCTCTCACCTATGCCAACCTACCTATGAAGTGTCATGAACGTGAGTCGAACCATTATCAAGTTATCATCCGGAAACCAATTGTTTTGATTTACTATGTTCAGGGTGACTGTGACCTTAACCTTTTAGTTTCAGGAACGTGGGTGGAACCATTGTCAAATTATCATCTGGAAACCAATTGTTTACGATTTATTATGTTCAAGGTCACTGTGGCCTTGACCTTTAACCTAGCGAGTCCAAAATAAATAGGCTTCTTTCTCTCACTGTTGCCAACCTACCTTTGAAGATTCGTGAACGTGGGTCAAACCTTTGTCAAGTTATCATCCGAAAACCAATTATTTACTATGTTGAAGGTCACTATGACCTTGGTTTTTAACCTAGCGAGTCCAAAATAAATAGGGTTCTTCCTCTCACCTATGCCAACCTACCTATGAAGTGTCATGAACGTGAGTCGAACCATTATCAAGTTATCATCCGGAAACCAATTGTTTTGATTTACTATGTTCAGGGTCACTGTGACCTTAACCTTTTAGTTTCAGGAACGTGGGTGGAACCATTGTCAAATTATCATCTGGAAACCAATTGTTTACGATTTATTATGTTCAAAGTCACTGTGGCCTTGACCTTTAACCTAGCGAGTCCAAAATAAATAGGGTTCTTTCTCTCACTGTTGCCAACCTACCTTTGAAGATTCGTGAACGTGGGTCAAACCTTTGTCAAGTTTTCATCCAGAAACCAATTATTTACTATGTTGAAGGTCACTGTGACCTTGATTTTTAACCTAGCGAGTCCAAAATAAATAGGGTACTTCCTCTCACTGATGCCAAGTAACCTATGAAGTGTCATGAACGTAGGTCGAACCATTATCAAGTTATCATCCGGAAACCAATTGTTTTGATTTACTATGTTCAGGGTCACTGTGACCTTAACCTTTAACCTAGAGAGTCCAAAATAAATAGAGTTGGTCCTCTCACGAAGGCCAACCTACATTGCCGCGCATTGCAGTTTCATGAATGTGGGTTGAACCACAGTCAAGTTATCATCCGGAAACCAATTGTTTACAATTTACTATGTTCAAGGTTACTGTGACCTTGACCTTTGACCAAACAAGTCCAAAATAAATAGGATTTTTCTTCTCACCGATGCCAACCTATCTTTGAGGTTTCATGAACGTTGGTCGAACCATTATCAAGTTATCATCCGGAAACCAATTGTTTACGAAGCCCGTCCACCCGCCCGTCCGCCCGCCCGCCCAAGAGATAGTTCAGCTACACGAACGCAGCGGCTTCCCAGCTACTAGGCTAAGCCAATTTGTTTACAACAAAATCGTTCACCGTTATTCGCCGAAAGCAATCACAACTCGACTAATAACCATGATTATCTTACAGCAATCATATGGTTTCTCAAATACAAGTGAAAACATCTAGATGCAATGCAATTGTTCGTATCAAGGGTACAAATACAGCAAGTACGTGCGAAATATAGAAATCAAATGAATGAATGAAACTTTATTTTTCAATGGACGGCCCATTTAATCATTAGAGGGTTAATTTTTTTTCAAATGTGAAGGTGACATAATAGCAGCCTTGTAGTTCGCTTTCAATGTATTGAGATATGTGTAATAAACCTTTTTGATTAAGACTTCCTGTTTTCGTTTGTTTTGTTTCATTTTTATTTGTACGCTTCAGTCGAATCAGTCAATTGGATATATCGCTTGGCAAGAGAGGCGAAGCATCGAGATGGAGCATACGCTCCGAGCTGCAAACCTCAGACCTTGTTATCCTCATCACCATAACGTATATGTTACAAGACCCTACCCATAGCCCAAAACCCGCACCGTGAAATAAACAAGGCAACTTGAATGAACAAGGCAACTTTAGCGATAACAAATTTAGTAGATAAACCTCTCGTGTACCCCACGACGTCAGTGGACAACAAAAAAAACAATAACTTAGATAAAGGTCGAGGTTACTCCATCTCAGTTGAAATCATGAATAAGTTCATGATTTAAACAGAGATGGAGTAACCTCGACCTTTTTATAAGCTGAAAAATTTATAGAAAAATCACTGGTCTCGACTTTATGCACAATATGGACTTTGAACCTCCTCCCATTGATTTCATCGTTTCAAATATTTCACTTGGTGACGTCAGACGGTAATATATGCCACTGGTACCGTAAACATAGAAAAAATTAAGGGAGCTCTCGTCCAATCAGAGGGTGAAGATTTTAATCTTATTAGAACATGTAGCGTTCCAAACGTACATCTCACACGGCACTCAATAACTCTGAGTTGTCATCCAAAATGGAAAATAACCATGCTTATCTTACAAGCACATAGTTTCTCAAATACAAGTGAAAACATCTAGACGCAATGCTGTTATTCATATGAAGGATACAGACACTTCAATAGAAATCGAATGAATGAATGAATGAATGAATGAATGAATGAATGAATGAATGAATGAATGAATGAATGAATGAATGAAGACGGACGGACGGACGGACGGACGGACGGACGGACGCTGAGATGGACGGACGGGCGGACGGACGGACGGACGGACGGGCGGACGGACGATCTACCGCAGATGTACTTGTGAGGTGATTTTAGTGTTAGGTATGGGGAAAATTGCGCAACTCACAAGTGGGTTTTTCGCACCTCACAAGTTGAAAAAACCTCACAAGTGGTTGGTGTACTAACGGTTTTATCCCCCAACCTCACAAGTCGACTGTACACGGATGGTAACCTCGCAAGGACATCTGCGGTGGCCCGGACGGACGGACGGACGGACGTTCTACGGCAGAGGTACTTGTGAGGTGATTTTAGTGTTAGGTATGGGGAAAATTACGTAACTCACAAGTGTGTTTTTCGCACCTCACAAGTTGAAGAAAACCTCACAAGTGGTTGGTGTACTCAACATCACAAGTAACGACTGTACACGGACGGTCATCTGCGGTGGCATGGACGAACGGACGGACGGACTTTCTTAAAAATGGGAGTTGTGAGCTTAAAAAATTATTAAAAATTGATCATTTTAAAACGTTCGGACATGTGATAAAAAATCGGGATTTTTTGTAGAAATTTCAAGTTGAATGGAAAGGTTACTAACTCTAACCCTAACCCTGAACTTACCATTACCTAATCCCTACCCGGAACTGATCTAACCCTAAATATACCCTCCCCCCCCCCCCCCCCCCCGCCTCCCAAATTCGCAATTTGTCCCATAAGTCTCATATCTTAGCACAATAAGCTCATACTATATAAAATCTCCTTATAATATTTCGGTAACCTCATAATGCATCTCTGGACACAAAAAAAAACTCATAACTCCGGACGGACGGACGCACGCACGGATGAATGAAACTTTTATTTCAGCATACATATAGACTAAAGGAAATTAATAAAATAAATAACAAGGTAAGTGTACACTGCATGGAAATGGCATAGTCAGAAAGATGTCTTTCTGACATTCTAACACAACATTTTTTTTTCTTGACATCAAAACTCTTTTTTGTCCTCGGCTTTTTGGTCAAAATAAAAGCATTCCTTCTGCGCGGATCAGAGACATTTCTTGCTCTAGTCGCAGTAGTTTGAAACGTGAGTAGTTGGAAAAAATGAAGTCGTTTGGAAGATGAGATCTTTTCGTTTGAGAGGATGGCAGGAGGCCAAAGGCCACCATAGTTCACGTTTTATTTACATTTTGCTTGTAGGTATTGTTTTCAGGAGAACACACATTTTCGAAGTCTTCGTAGAATTTGCCAATGAATCAACTGTATGTCGAATTTAGTCAAACATCGTTTATGTTCTCTGTCGCACAATAACATTCTTTTAAAACGGGTGATACTGTCCGTATTGATTGATTGTCAAAAATTAGTTTTGGTACAGATGAGCTTTTGTTCAATTCATCTATGGAGAACGTAGTGGTCGCCGACGTCAGTAATTTTAATTCCTGAAGTAAAGCTATTGAAATACTAAATGGGAGGAGAGGATCTTAGTCAGTGGAAATAACATCATTGAATTTTGCCACGATGTCAAAAGTGTTGTTGGTTTGTATCTCATTAAGATTAAGATCTTGTCCTCCCATTAAGTGATATTGTATTTCCATATTTAAATGGAGATCCGTGGACAGCAACTATTGGTCCGGACATATTGTGATTACGACATTTGGTTGGAGTGGTTATGCGGTCGGTAGATTTTTTAAATGCGATTTTTTTTTAATAAGTGTAAATATTTTCGATAATTTTTCTGCCTGGGTTAAATGTAAAGCATAAAGATAGGTATGTGACAGGCGCCAAAAACCGATTTGTCAAACTAACGTTAATTCAAGAGCTTCTTAATGAAGTATGAAATTTAAAGTCCATTATGGCGCACGCAGTAGTAAGAGAGACAATATTCTCTTCTGTAATCGTTATCTAGGTAATTAAAGCCAGTTAAAATCTAATTGTTGAAAACCATTGCATCACACATGTTCTGGACACACACCCATATTACGAATCTATCCTGTCTCCGAAATGTCAAAAGGGTTTACCTCAAACAAAATACGCATTTATATCTCTATCCATATCGAATTATAAAGCACTCGTTAAATCAGAATTAATATGTTTAAACTTTGAGTTCCGACTGTATAAAGAGTGAAGCAGAATTATGGGGGGCAGTTGGCCTGAGGGCACTCAGAGAAGGTCCGTTTTTAGCCTTGGCCGTATAGGGTCATAGGCACCGAGATTGAAAGTTCGCGTATTGTCGTAACCCTGTGAGGGTTGTAAGTAACCGATAGTAGTTTGTTAACGGTTGCGAACCGTAGTGGCATAGTAGCCAAAGAAGTAAAAGCTGTAACGTTGAGGTCGAGAAACTGTATTAAGAGCTTGAGTAAGCACTTGAATAGCTCGCGAGTTAAAATAGTTTTAGGCGGTGGGAGAATTGGTGATGTTGAGAACACTTTGCAGAATATTTTTATGTAAGCTTTGTCAAGTATATATATGAAGGAGAAGAATAACTTAACCCCGTGAGAAACAGGCAAGGAGCAAAGTGATCGTGAACTGTGGTAGACGCCGATTGAATTGTGATTGAACTGTGAGAACGCTGATAGAGTCACACAAGCAGAACATTATATGGGTTAAGCCCGAATGACTGTGAAGTAACCCTGCGAGGAGGAAGCAACGAGAAGTGACTAGACACTTTGTATGTATCACAAACCGTGAGAAAATGAAGATGATGTGAGGTTGATACAGCGGACACAGCTAGCTGTGGGAGACGTCGAGGGCCCAAAAGAATAAACTTTTATCCGCGTAATTAGTGTATTCTTGTGGATAATTTTGTGAGTAATTTGTTTCATATTATATTTCTCCGTACATGTAAATAAATAATCTCTTCAGTGAATTATCGTTGATCACCATTTGGCGTTGTAAGCCACAGGCACCTTCAGGAATCCTAAGAATCCCAAGCGGATAGGGCATTGATAAGGTGGCAAGGTTTACGTTCGAACTGGGGTTCAGACGACAGTCACTGGCTGTCGGCTGAGCACTGATAAGAACATAAATTTTCCTCCACCATTTTGAACATCAATTTCACCCCTATAATCCTGCGACACACATTCTGTGATTCTGGGGGTCACTGATTTGAGTATTACTATTGAAACCTTTACCCAACGCAGACGATATCAAAATTTATTATTTTAAATATCATTTTTTCAAATGTTTCAAAAAACTTCAACAAAACCATATCATGTGACTCCTCGTTGGAACGAGCTCGACGAGCTCGTTCAAACGAGGGGTCACATGATATGGTTTTGTTGAACTTTTTGGAAAAAGAATATTTTTTCAACTGCTGAATTTGCATATTACGCGGGCGGATGCGGCCGATTCGTTGGGTAAAGGGTTAAGCTAATAAATGTATCTGATTAAACATGCATAACAATGACATGTGCACTCGGAACTCAATAGATGTAGGTTTAGTTGATACTCATCTCCTTTTAAATTGATATTGTTTTTGATCCACGTGAATGTATTTCCTCAAATAGGCAAATCTCTCATGACAACAGCAAGGTGTTTTGATCTGCGCGCTATAAAATAGTTTCATACTTAAATGACTAGCTGGGAACTTTTTAGGCAAGATATTGAAAGGTGAATTGGTCATTAAAACCCTGGGGGTTATGAGATGATGTATTGAAAGGGCCACCCCGTTTCTGGGCTATTATATACAGACTCATTCTACAGATACGTCGATATAATGCCCATGTGACGTGGTGTCGATTGCAATACACCATCTCGAAACTCCCGATGTTGATAGTAACTCGTATATGCCCTCAACTTCAACAAACAAGACTTCCTTCGTATTTCGTTGCAATTCAGATTGATGATATGCAACAGAAAAAAAATTCCATGGTCTTCATTTTTAATTTCAACTTTTAATTTTTCACATATAAAACCACTGTTAAATAATACAAATGATGAAAACGAACATAAAATGCGACAGAAATTTCCAACGCAACCCTTTCCTTTCCGGTTTTCACAGGTGTATCCAGGGGCGGCGGAAGCTCGATAAAAGTAGATGGGCACAAATTTACAATGCTACCATGGTTCGATCCAGTGTGAGAAAGGCTACAATAGTATATCGGTAAATGTACCATGACTCGCTATAGTCTCTCGTTTAGATGAATATGCCGCTGTGAGGTCACTGTCTTGTCCGTTTCTTCTACTTCAACCATCTTCCAACTCGAAGGCCAGCCTTCGGGTTGGAAGATAGTTGAAGTAGAAGAAACGGATCGAAGCGACCGGAAGTGGGATTCTTTGGCTAAATATTGTTTGGACTTGCAAATAATGTTACACGAATTCCTGTATATTGACGCGTTTGCACGCGCCCATTTTAACTCACAGTGCAACTGCGAAACATATCTATGTATAAAAGTGGAGGGGTACATGTCCCCTGTGCCCCCCTGGCTCCACCACCTCTAGGTGTATTTGAGCACATCCGGAGAGATGCGCAGCTATCTTGTTGATCAAGCTTATTTTTATTAGCCGATGGTTGGTAAACCTTTTGTCTAGCATAATTTTGAAATGGCAAAGCGTTTATTTGACGTCTATAGCCTACCTACTTAACGTTACAGCAAACACCTTCCAGGTATTTTTCACAAAAATTCGACATTCAAGTTCATTTTTGTTTACTTTTGGTCTCAAAAACGTAGTTATGAGGCCTTATTGGAATTATCACGTTCAGCTCTTTCCCATGCGGTATCATAAGCTATGTTTTTGAGGTAAAATAAGAAAAGGTTTTGTTGTTGGACATTTCGTTACTCGTTAAATGTTATTGGTGTTGGATGAAGGATTAAACTATTGAGCTCCGTGATCCTCAGCGTGATCTACGGATACAACACTGTCTTCATAAATTGGTCGCTTCATAAATTGCTTTAATGCAAGTTGCTCTAAATGATATCAGTGCAGCTGAAGTACAAACATACACCTTTAAATTACTCTTCGCTCCTGTATTGTATATGTCAGAAAATGAGACTATTAATTATCCCGCTCGCGAAAATAATGCAGCAAAATAGAAACTTATGCAAGACTGAAGGTGACGAATGCCCCACATGTTTTGTTAAAATCCAAGGGCGATAACCCTCTGGAACATAAACACTGAAGCAAAATTATGTGAGCAATTCAACGCTCTTGTAGCAGGGGAGCCAGTTATGGCATTGCTCAGATATCTGGATAATTTCAGTCTGACCATCATAAATATTCCAAATAACTGGACCTAAAAGTACCATAAACATTTTCACTTCCTTTGAATCCACACAAGAAATGTTTCTCAATCGCGAACTGATTTGACCAAATCTTGAATGACACGACATTACTGTTAGACAGTGTAAACTAAATACTCACCACGGCTGTAGTTTTATTCGTAGTCGGCGTAGTTCCAAAACTTATGCTAACATCTTGTCGTTTGCAAGACAAAATGAATATTGATTGATTGTAACATTTATAACTGGAATCTGAAAGAATATGCGTATATCTTTGTGAATAAATGGACATCACATCACGAATTTGGCTTTAGAAGAAAATACTCAATTATACACTCCATTCTGCATCCAGTAAATTATGTCGCAGAAAGAAATGATTAAATTAAGCAAAAGGTTTCGTACGTAATAACACGTACAAAAGTATCAAATGATTAACCAACTAAAGATTGTACTCTTTCAGTTTTCCTTGATTACTCCCAAGTTTTTGATGTACTGATCCACTCAACTTTGCGGCAGAAACTAGACTTTTACGGCATATGAGGGCTATCTAATTCGTTGTTCCAAAGCATTCTCTCCGGAGATGTCAGCTTGTCGCTTATCACTGCGCAGACTCACCGCTTCAAGATATTTCAACCGGTCTGCCATGGTGTTCTATTGTCGTCCCAATATTGGTTTTCTTGAACATCAAAGGTACATGTATTAATAAATCAACACAACTCAAGATCCTCTCTTTTGCGACGATACGACAGCATATGCGTCAGGCAACAACTTGAAAAAACGTTCTGGTGATACTAACGTCGAACTTGCTACGAATGTTGTAAAGCTAGCAGACTTGCACTCTGTGATTCCAAAATAAAACAAACTGTATGATACTTCAGCTCTAACCATACGTATAATTCTGGCAACATAAATCTAACGTTGGGTAATACAAATATATCATTAATTAGCTATCTTAGAGATAAATAAGTATACAAATTTGTATATTTTACGACGGATGAGAACTTAAAATTCAATCAATATCTTTCAGCTGTTTGTCAAAAATAGCCCAAGCCATTTATGCAATCACTGGAACAAAACGTACATACACTCTCCGCGCCGAAAACGTTGTGCTATCCCCTAAAACAGAGTCATCTTGTTTATGGCATCCAGGGAGAAACGTGCCATCCAATAAAAAAATTTCCAAACTGCAAAAAAGGCGATACGTATCATAAACAAAAGGAAATACAACTCGCACATTGATCCCCTGTTTCGAAATTGTGGTATTCTCAAATTTGAAGACCTCTACCACCTTCAAGTTCTTTTGTTTGTGCACGGCTGGTACGACAGGAACCTACCCACAACTTTTGAAGAGATATTTATGCCACCATCGCCCCCTAGCGTCGCTCACAGCGCACGTTCAGTGTCTGACTTTTGTCAGCCCATGCTATTATAATAATGCGCATAACTATATTATTAGGTAACTCTTCTGTCAAGATTTCTATATCTGTTGTTTATATGGGAATGGCAGGAAGACAGAGAGTCTGGCTATGTCATTTCCTTGCAGTATATATTTTCAGTATCTCTGTAGTTACAATATTTGTTATGAATTATTTGTTATATATATACTGCAAATAAAATTACATTTAATTTCACACCACATCAGCAAACAAAAAGCCCATTTCAACGTCGGATTCCTTACGGAATTAGAACGATGGCCGAAGAGTTTGCCAGTCAACACCAAAATTGTGTCACTTCATTATAACCTGATGCTGATCATCCACTTTCAGTTCTAACCAATATCTCAAGAAATGAAGAAGTATTCTTCCTCAGAAGGTTATATACGGTGAGCGTAGTAATTTGCACTATGTATGATGACAATGACAGCAAAAACGAAATCCAAACCACATAAAAACTGTCACGAACATCTGAACTTTGCTTCGTTCAGGTACACCAAATATCAAACTAATATCTCAGGAAATTTTACTCCTTTGAATCCGTGAGCTCCTTTTTCCGGTCCCGGAACATGATCCGTAACAATTTCATTAAAGAGAATGTCTGCTAAGTGAATGTGTGGGGTAGACCAATCAATATTTTCAACGTGCAGCCTCGAGGCTGCACGTTGAAAATATGAATTGGTCTACCCCCATATAATGAATATGGACCCTACGAACTGGTGCTATTAAACTGGCATGGAAGATACCGGGGTTCAAAGGGTTAAATTAACTTGCGCCACAATACTTCTTCAGCCCACCGACCGTATTGACCGGGTTCAAGGACAATAATTTTATAATGCTCAATTCGACCCACAGCAAATTTGACATACATAACTGCTCTTGATGTTATGTATGTTAAGTTTCAAACGAATATCTTGATAAATATATAAGTAGTTCTCTCGATAATATTTATCGACCGATTTGGACAAAGTGCAAGAGAAATAACTCTGTAATGTATCAATCGACCAGTTGCACATTTATGCCATGAACATCTTTTCTTAATGTTGATGGGATCGCGGTGGCTCAGTGGTTAGAACATTGAACATCAAACCGATTGGTCGTCTGTTCGCCCCTGACCAGAATTGTGTCCTTGACACTTATTCCCCATTGCCCACGTGGGGGCTCGGTGGTGCTGGCTACTAAGGCGTACTGCGCCTCGATGGCGTACTTGCCTTCAATCGCTGTTAACTCTGCTAGTGTAGAGTTTATACGCTGGGGAGTCTGACAGTTGCTTGTCGTTGCTTGGATGTCTTCACCGGGTATTTCTGCTTCCTCCACCCGGAAAACTGCTTGACACGATGTGATCCTGGCTGTTGTGTCTTAGTAACCACAAAAACAAAATAAACCTTGATGTTGATCATGTATACCAATTTTCAAACTAATATCTTCAGACACGTGAAAGTTGTGTATTCCACAAGATTTACAGACTTATTTTGACTACGTTTAAGGGTAATAACTCTGTAGTGCTTCAACAAAGCCACCGCAAACGTATTTCGAGCACATCTGTACGCGATGTTGACCTTGTATACACATTCCCAAACCAATATTTTACGAAGTGTAGGAGAATTTTCCTGCACAAGATTCATCAACCTTTTGGCAAAGTTCAAGGCAGTACCTCAGCAATATTTGGATCCAATCGCTGTTAGTCTTTGTCATGCACATCCGCATTTTATTTTTATCAGGTACACTAATTTTCAAACCAATATTCTATGACATAAAAATAGTTCTCTCCTCAAGGTTTATCAACTGAATTCGATTTATTTAGGGGCAATAACTCTCTCATGCTTCAATCGATCAGCATCAAATTCATGTCAAGCATAGGAATACGACATTGACCTTGCATATCACGATTTAAGCCAACATTTTGAGAAATGTTGCAGAAATTCGTTTCCGAATATTTGCGAGGGTATTCAAATAAGGAATGCAACACGCCATGCTCAATTCAGGTGACAATCCTATAAAATGTTTTTGTTTTTTTTTTATTCAGATCTAAGGTTTCCAATTACAAACAAAAGCATAGTTTCTATGAAATTTTACAAAGAGATTTTATACATGACACAAAAAGAAAAAAGCAAAGTGTGTTTTTCATTCATAGTGATATGACGTTTGATTTGTAGCTGCACTGTGTTGCAGGAAGCTGCTGTCTGTGCTTTGGTATGGGATCGAGGTGATACATACTTATCAATCTACGTGCATGTTGTGTGAGGTAAAGGATTATCGTGACAAAACAGTATATGGAAAATGCAAAAGGTGTTAACCAGTTAGCAATGAACTGATTGTATCCCACCTTAAGTTTATTTCCTTTGTACGTTTATTCGAGTTTGTATATCTGGTCATGAGTTCTAGATTTCTGTAGTTTCTTAATTGTTCAATAAATCCTGTTTATGTTGGTAAGTTATTTTTCACTTTGCAGGAATAAACCAACTTTCTGTAGATCAACATATAGAAGTCTGTTATTGGGTGGAGCAAGGCTATTTCTGTAGCCTAAAATGATATATTCTGGGGTAAAGGGAAACTCAACATCGCACTTGTCCTTCAAATGTTCCCAAAAATTCAGAAGAACTGTTTTCACAACAGAACATTCAAAGAACAAGTGAAGTATTGACTCCTTTGTATTGCAACAGAAAGTACGTAGTTCCGTTTTCAGAGAGTTTGCATTTATAAAGTTTGGAATTCGTATATAATATTTGGTGGACAATTTTAAAATGCAAACTTTGTAAATATGTATCGTCCGTTATTGAAAATGGGATTTTATATATAAAATTCCAGTCATCTGAGTGCAGATTTATATCGAAAACCTCATTCCAATTATTCTGGGAGGTGTTGTGTATAGTCCTAAAAATTTAAAATAAAAGGTTCCGGAGACTTTATTAGTAGATTGTAACGTTTCTGTGCTGAATATTATTCAAAGGTTTATTGGATTTGGTTGCCGTTTTCGAAGCTTTGGGTAATGCATTTATAATACCCTGAAAAACTGTAAATGGTGTATTGGTGTTATACTTGTTGGAGAAGTCAGAGAAGGTTAGGAAGCCGTTGTTGTCAGATACTAGGTCATTTACAAAGTAAATACCTTTATTACAACAAGTTTTATTGAAGAAAAGCTGTCCGTTAATTTGTATTTGATTATTTAAGAAAATAGTTTCACCTAATATGTCTGCTGGGGTTGTGTTGCTGTTATTGTCCAGAAGAGCCCAGGCCAAAAGCATATCCTTCTAGAAAGTGTGTTTTCCAACTACCTTTAAACCTTCTTTATGTAAGTGCCAAAGTTTGTAAGTTCCGAACATTTCTAACTAGTCAATTACAAGAGTTTTCCATGCAGTCAACGAGGTGGAGTCCAATAATTTCTTAATCCAAATCATTTTTAAAGCATGACTAAAAGTTTCAACGTGGGGAAATTTAATTCCACCATTTTCAAAAAGGCCAGTAATTGATGTACGTTTAATTTTTTCAACTTTTCCGGACCACAGGAAATTATAAAAAAATGTTTGAATTTTGTTAAATAACTCCTTTGGTGGATCTGGTAAAACCATAAAACAATGTGTCAGAATTGGTAAAGCCAAAGTTTTTATAATAGTATTTCTTCCGATTACTGTTAAGTTACGAAATGACCAATCACTTAATAATTTTTCAATTTTCTGCATTTTGTTAGTGTAATTATTTAGTATATAATTGTCGCTAAATAGATTAAATTCAATACCCAAAATTTTGAATGATCTGGAATGATTCCAGACAACTTGTTCTCTTGTTGATAGTGTTTCACCACAACCCCGCTTGGAGCCTATCCATATAACTACCGTTTTATCAAAATTAACCTTTGAGCCAGAGATTAGTGAGAACTGTTTAACCATATTCAGGGCATTGTCTAAAGAGTATCCACCATCGCTTAAATACAGAGTGGAGTCATCAGCGTATTGACTTATTAAGTATTCAGAATTTTTTATCTTTAACATTTATATTGGGGTTAAATTTTAAAGACGCGCTAAGAATTTCCACACTAAGAATAAAAAGATAGGGCGACAGGGAATCACCTTGCCTTACACCTCGTTCTATATTGAATCTTTCAGAACAATGGTCATTATTAAGTACGCAACTAGAAAAGTTGCTGTAGAAGGTTTGGAACTACCTTATCATAGAGGGTCCAAAATTAAAAAAATCCATCGTCTTTTGGATAAAGATCCATTCCAGGGAATCGAAGGCCTTTTCGAAATCTATCAGAACTAGGATGCCTGGGATGTCTTGTTCCTCACATTTAGCAATTAAATCGAAAGTTAGTCTAGTGCACTCCCCAATATAACGACCTTTCATAAAACCGAGCTGGGTGTCTGGAATTAAATTGGGAAGAACTTTTTTTACTCGGTTTGCAATTGCTGCGGATTCTATTTTTGTATCTACGTTAATTAGGGATATTGGGAGCCAGTTTTTTATGTATTGTTTACGTTTGTTTTGTTTTGGTATACAAGTGATAATTCTGAGTCTCTGTGTAGTTGAAAGTTGTTCCAGTTCATAACCACAATTTAACGAGTTTATCAGATAAATGCCAATTCTATAAAATTTTACTACACTTGTATTTTGTAGAATTGTATTCCCATCTGCGACTGTTGAGGGGTGAAATGAATCGTTAGCGTTTTAAAGGGTGCCGCAATTTACCTTTCGTTAAACTGCCACGCCTTTTAAAATGGTTATGATATAACCCTGCTGATGATTTCCATCATTTCTCTTCACAGGCAGAACATGCAATTCTGTGAAATACAATTGTAAAAGTTTTATACGGTTTTATACGGTTGGCCCCTGAATGCAACGCATCCGATGGACTGCATGTTTTTTTTCTTTGGTCATTAAATCAAAATATTGAGAATGTTGTTCCTAGAAGCTTTGAAATTATCAGGAAAGGAAAGCTAAAAATGGGGGAGGTAGTGTATTTTGTCTTTCCCCATACAGAAAAAGTGAACTGTGCGTTCATTTCTGGTAGAAGTTGTATATTGGCACTGTTACACACGTGCCCTGGATGGTAAGGTGTTACACAACACTGTCTATTGGCAAGTGGGCGAATCCGTTTTACATTTGTTGAGAGCTGTACGATTAAATTAACCCTTTATCTAACATGAAATGCAGACGACAATTGCAAAAAAAATTCTTGAATAGATAATTTTTTTATTTTTTGTTTCAAAAACATAGGTTATGAACCCTCGTTGGAACGAGCTCGACGAGCTCGTTCCAACGAAGGGTCATGATCTATGTTTTTGAGACAAAAATTGAAAAAATATTGAAAATTAATGGGCGATTTTTGAGAATAGCGCTGGCCGGTTTTGGTCGTTACGTTAGGTAAAGGGTTAATACAGATCCTCTCTATTGAGTTTTGTCCATTGAACAGGTTAAAGGCATGTTTACCAGTCGTCATTAGCACGCGTGTGTGTCTCCGCGGGGCATGTCTTTGGCAGACACTCTAATCGTATATGCCACGATAAAATAATTAAACAGAGGCTTTGATACAGTTATTCTAGCCGAGATTGATTTAAATTGGTGGTCAGGCGCATTATGGGGATAGCTATGTGATTACGTAGACACGGATGGTCTACTTTTAAGGAAAGGAGCACGCAAGTATATCTAACTGTGAATCAATCATGGTGTCAACGCGGGCTTTGGAAATATCTTTTATTTGACACCGACACAACATATATAAAAATGCCCTGCGGGTGGATACAAGTACGTACTTCGATTGTAGCAGCAAGAAATTGTCAGAGACACAGTGAGAGTTTCTTGTGGATTGGGTTGCCATGAGGTTCGAGCAACCATACAATTTAGCGAGCTCAGAGTGCGGATTCATTTCCGTATAAAGTAAAATACGCCATGTCAGGGGATACAGATCCATATAATAAGTTCTAAGCCACAAAACTGGGAGCGTAATTGCAGATTGATACCATCAAAGACTAGAGGGCGCACAAAGGAGTGACTGTAACTCCAGCTGTTCATTTCTATGTTCAAACCATTAGGGAAAAAGTCGTTGAAATGCTGACTCTGATGCAGTGTTTTGAAATATAGCGAACGCACCAGGCGGTCAAATGATTTATTTAACTCGTCGTGAAACGAGGACAACAGTGTACCAAGTTGGAACATTAGAAGAATTTTCATGAGCACAATACTAGAAAACCATAATCTGGAACGAGCAGACACAAGACACAAACTTTGTTACTCGCTAACTCGAAGCCATGAATCCATCGTCAGCTGAAGAAGCAGATGTAGCAACGAGACGAATAAATTAGCGTATTAACTCTGTTTACACTCTAAAATTAGTTGGGTTTAAAACTCAACACAAGTCAACTGCGTGGAGTGAATATGAACCCAATTGGGAATATGGATATGAACCCAGTTCGGTTCGTATTCACTTCACCCAATTGATTTGGGTTGATATTTAACCCAACTGATTTTATAGTGTTCTTATAGTGTATGAGCTTTGCATTGTGGCAGCTATCGAGTGATCTTTCACGCAAATTTTGACTATGGATAATTTGCTGTGTTTTATCTAGACAAAAGAATCGTTTTTACTTTAATCCTTTGATACTTTTGTACGTCTTATGGCGTACGGAATCAAGCAGCGCGTTGATACATTGCAGTCATTTGATTTATTATTTTTTGGTTTTTAAGTTTTAACCTCATTTCCTATTTTCACCGGAATATTGCACAGTGACAACCGTTGAGCCAAATGTTACCGGAGCTTAAAATACTAATATAATCCTGCTGCCAAGACTTCTTAACTGGTTGCGTGCAGAAGCCACTATCAGGGCTTCCAAAAAGGGGGATAACAGAGAAAAAGCCAACACTTTCCTTGCTTATATTTCATATTCAGTTAAACACAAATAATTAATTTTGTTTATATAAATTTGTTTTATTTCAAATTATTGGAGAGTGCACTCTCCAATAATTTGTAATAAAACAAGTTTTGAATAACACATTCAGACCACCAAAAATAATCTAGCCCTCAACCATTAATCACTTATGTGAAAAATATCTTGTTATTTGTACTTTCCGACGTTTGACGTCGCATTTTGAAAAACGTTGAAGAAACGGAATTCCAAGTCACGTTTGAACGTCAGGATAACAATTTAAGTTTTAAAGGGTTAATCCTATTCTTTCTTATGCGCAGCCTGAAGTGAATCAGCACCGAACGAAAAGTGTTTGGGGTTAATCATAATATAGTTTCAATATATCTCTTGAGAGTAGAGTTGAGCACGTGCTCCGATTCCGTCTATCGTATATAAGCCAATTGTTCTATCATTTAAACAGCGAAGCTAAACAACCCTTTCCTTGTGGCATCACATCTACGCGTGTGTTTGGCATGAATGGATACAAAGAAAAATGAATACACTTGACAAATTAAGGTTGCTGGTAGCGAAGAAGCCTAACACAGAAGCAAACAGGTGTGTGGGGGGTGGGGGAGGGAAGTGAGTATACATATATGTACTACTGTGTACAACTTACTCGAACAGAGAACATGCAATGAATAGATATATAGGACCCACGAGTCTCAAATTTTAGGTTTAATCGAGTTGAAAATATTGTATCTTATTTTAACCGTAAATATTTGCAGTCTCCATTCAAGTATTGTAGTTAACGGGGACTCGTCTATTAGGGAAAGTCAATCAAAAAAGAGGAATTTTCCAGAACGGAATCAAAGTGCTAATTTCGGAAGCGGAACCTCCTTGAACTCTTCGTCTATCATCAGGTCTCCTGTAAGGAGACCTGATGATAGATGAAATGTTCAAGAGAAGACACTTGTTAGGGTTTGGAGAACATCTCGACCATTCGAAAACTTCCGATACAGCGCGGTGCAAATCGAAATGAATCCCATTTTGGGAACGATTTCGAATCGAATTGAATTACGGAGCTTCGCAGGATCGTATAGATCTGATTCTTCATGAACAAGCTTGACACGTTTTGTCCAAATAGCTGTAATAGGTAAATGTGTTATAAGCAACAACAAAAATCAAATTTCGCTTCAAATTCAAACGAGAGGGCTTTTCTTAATTTCTCACCTACTTCATACAACATTTTGTAAGTTTAACAACAAACTTTACAGCAAAGTCTTTGATTTTAAATGTTACTGTTCTGACATCCGTCCGGCTTATTCTGAAGCATTAAACTCGAAATCTGATATCTATACTTTCTGAAGTGAAGGAGAACTGCACAGACAACGAGCAGACGACACGTTGAACCATCCACTGATATGGAGGATCAGTGATAATTTAATACTACAGTAATAAAATAATGTTAGATTGAATTATTGCTGAACCCGTCCACAAATGTTAAATACATTTGCCAGATTGATGCATACCATACTCTATATCGCGATTCGGTTCCGGAGCTCAGTTTTGATGGAATTACACCTTTCCTAACATAACAGCCATATCAGGGCAGGGCAATTTACAAAAATCGCCATTCAACTTTAACCCTTGAATAAATGAGAGACCGATTTACCGGCCAAGGAACATGATACGTGATAATTTCACTAAGTAGGCTGACTGCTAAGTGAATGTATGTGATAGACCAATTAATACTTTCAACGTGCAGCCCGAAGGCTGAACGTGGAAAATATTGATTGGTCTCCCTCAAAATAATGAATATGGACTCTTCCAATTGCTGCGATTGAATTTACATGGAAGATACCACCAGTGTTCAAAGGGTTAAGGATATCCTTCCATTTTGTTGCGTCAGGCACCTAGCTTATGATCCCTCACCGGAACGCTCTCATCATGCTGGTGCCAATAAAGGACCATAAGTTATCTTTTTGAGGCAAAAGTACAAAATTTTGGTTATGCAATGATTTCTTTTCGTTTTGTTGGTGCCGTCCTTCAGTCGTGTTAGATAAAGAATTAAATGTAAGTTGAATGCAGAAAAAATTCGAGCTCATGGCTTAATACAAACCAGACAATGACAAGCCACTTTCATACTTGGAAAATGGTCATTTGATTCTTTTTTCGGATAAGAAGTAAGTACATTTTATTACTTTCCAAAGTGTGTTTTACTGAGATTTCCGGGTTTGATTATAAACGATAAATTCACAAGTGAATTATGCATCAACAATTGTGTCATGTTTCCGTGCGCGCAAACGAAGACGCTTTGCCGGGGGTGTAATGGGGGCTTCATAGAGTTTTTTTTGCATTTTTTAACCCTTTACATAGCATGAAAAGCAGACGACACTTGCAAAAAAATTTTTTGAATAACTATTATTTTTATTTTTTGTCTCAAAAACATGGGTTATGACTCCACATTGGAACGAGCTCGACAGGCTCGTTCCAATGAGGGGTCATAACCTATGTTTTAGAGACAAAAAATGAAAATTAATTGGCGATTTTTGAGAACAGCGCTGGCCGGTTTTCGTCGTTACGTTAGGTAAAGGGTTAAATAATATAATTATCGTTAATAATAAAAGTAATAAACAGATTAATCGCTTGACTGGACTGGTTACGTGAAATAATTCATTCGAGACGAGGGATTATATTGTAAAACACTCGTGCGCATTCGCGCACTCGTGTTTGTACAACGTCCCTCACCTCTCATGAATTATTTCACGTAACCAGTACAGTCAGACGATTACTCTCTATGTTACTAAGAATACAAATACAAAAGTAGTTTCTGGAGTATACATCACAGTTCACAATACTTATTGTACATACTATTTACTAAATATTGCACGTTTCAACGTAGTTGTTGAAGGATAGAATCATAGAAATTCCAATGAAAAAGGTTGTATTTTTAGACCGAGGTTTATTTAGTCGCAAAAAGGCCTCTTATCGACTCCCATCTTAATCTTATATCATCCTGCTTCTTTTGGGGGTAATTATAGAGTGAAAGAAGCTCCATACCACGGTAAAATCATAACTGAACCACGAAACTTGGGACGGTTGGCTTATACCTTCTCATCTTGTAGGAATAAGTGTATTTTTTGAAGAGGAATACGAGTAAATCTGTTACATGTTCATCTACGGGGTTATTATAATTATTTTTCTTATGTCCCAGAAGAATGTACTTTCCTGACAAAGGGGGTGAAATGTTACATCTTTCCAGTAAAGCATCTTTGATGTTTAGGAAAATAGAACGAGAAACAGCGCATTCAAAGAACAGATGTAAGCTTTTTGCTCTTGTATTGAAACAGAATGTGCAAAGCTCTGTTTCTGAGAACCTACATTTGAAGAGTTTTGTGTTGGTGAATAACGCTCGGTGTATGATTTTATATTGGAGGCTTAGTGGAGACGCATCGGCAGTCGTGTTAAATGACCTTTGTATATTGATTCCCAATCCCCGGAGTTCAGGTTTATGTACAAAAGTGTGGTCCATTTGTTCTGGGACGGTGAGGGTGGTGTGGTAATTAGCTGCAAGAATATTTTATTCACCTTATTCAACTTTTCAATGTTTTCATTCTTAACCGACTGATTCCTTCCTTTTCCTTTGAGAAGAAGTGTCCATGCCAGGGGAATTGCATTTATTACCCCCTGGTAAAGTGAATGGACTAGAGAAGTCATATCTCGCACAAAATTCGTCAAACCCTAGAACATTTCCTTGTTCCTTCAAGAGATCATTCACAATTTTTTTTACACCTTTTCGGATTAAAAAATAGCCAATTGTCGATTTTTATATTTTTATTGTAGAAAATGGACTGAGCGTATATTTCGCTTGAATTTGAAGAGGAGACTTTTGCTATTAGTGGCCAGGCCTTGAGGACTGTTCTCCAAAATCTTCTAGTGCCTTCATCCAGTTTCAGTAAACCCTCCTTACTCAAGGACCATATCATGTAACTGCCATTCTTTTCAAAGTCATCCAATATCAGCGTTTTCCAAGGTGCAAACATATTACGGTCTAAAAGTTTCTTCATCCAGGATATTTTAGCGGGTACCTGCATCATCCAATGTGCGGGAACTTGATGCCACCGCGGTCTATATAACCGACTTATAAGGATATTTCTTTCATTTTTTTCACATGTCCCTGCCCATAAAAACTGGAAGAACGAAGTTTGTATTTTGTTTAATATGTTTTCAGGAGAGTCTGATAAGACAGGTAGGCACTGTATTAAAATTGGTAATGCTAGGGTTTTTATTTCTGTTATTTTTCCTTTTAGAGACAGACTACTGAACGACCAGTCGTTGAGAAGTTTATCGATCTATTCCGCCTTATTACGGAAATTTTGTATTGTGTACACTTCTGAGAATATGTCATACTGGGTACCAAGTATTGTGAACTTGCCACTGTGGTTCCACGGGACCTTTTGCTTTGTTGCGATTACCTCGCCGACCTCTTTTTTGGACCTATCCATACAATTTGTGTCGATCAAAATTAACTTTGAGACCTGAGAGAGCCGCAAAACGTTTTACTTCTTCGAGAGCTGTGTTTAAAGAGTGACTATCGTCACTAAGAAAGAGCGCTGAGTCATCAGCATATTGGCTTTTCAGATATTCTGAGTTATTTGGTTTTAGTCTACTAATGTTTCGATTGTATTTAAGCGAAGCACTAAGTATTTTGACACTCAGGATACAAAGATAGGGGAGAGTGGGTCGCCCTGTCGGACGCCTCTTTGCAAATTAAATTTTCTTTTTTCTGAGCATTGTCCATTGTTTATAACGTAACTAAGAATATTATTGTAAAATGTTCTAAACCACTTTATAATGGACGGACCAAATTTGAAGAAGTTTACCGTTTTTTCTATGAATACCTATTCCAAAGAATCGAAAGCTTTATTTCAAAATCTAATAGAACAAGAAGTCCCGATTTATTTCCTTTTTCGCATTTTTCAATTAAATCTATTGTTCATCGAGTGGACTCCCCAATGTATCTTCCTTTCATAAAATCTAACTGCATTTCGGATATTAATTTTGGCAGGACCACTTTAATTCGATTAGCAATAACTGCAGAAGCTATTTTTGTATCGACATTAATTAATGATATGGGTCTCCAATGTTTTATAAATTCTTTTGGCTTATTCGGCTTTGGAATGCAGGCTGTGTGGGTTTGATAATTCGCTTAGCGTGTAGCCATGATTTGGGGAATTAATTACGAAACAGCTAAGATCGTCCCAGAAGAATTAATAAAACTCAACCGTGAAACCGTCAGAACTTGGGCTTTTATTATTTTTCATGTTTTTAGGGCTACTAGGCACTCAGAATAAGTTAGTGGGCCCTCCAGTGAACGATTTCTCTTTCATCTAAAACATCTAAGAAAGAGTTGCATTCTCGTGTTCGCGTATTATTTTTTAAGGATTAATTTTGGACGAGTAGAGATTAAGGTAAAATGATTTTTGTTCACTTAATATTTCTGTTACATTTTCTGTTTTGTGCTCGTTAGCTGTTATCAGTTTTGAGATTACTTTTTCCGTATAATGCCTTCTTCGAGGTTGCAAAAGTATCTGGTCGGCTTTTCACCTTCTGTCTTCCATTTTGATTTGGCTCTTAAAATCATACCGTTAATTGTTTTATTTCTTATGGCCCGAAGTTCGGTTTCCAAAGTTTTATTTTCCGTGGGTAACTGAAGTATCGCCATCATCATGTTTACAGTTCAGTTCATTTAATTTATTTTCAATATCAGTGAGACGATTGTTTGTTCTACGCTTCAGATAAGAAGTGTAGGAAATTGTCTTTCTACGTATCTTAAGTTTTAGTGTTTCCCAAGTTCATTTGATTCTTGTTTTAGGTTCTGAAAGTGGCATTGAGAGTCTGGAGAATTCTACCTACTTTTGATCTCTCATAGTAAGGCCACTCCTTCACTTAGCAGTGATGTGGAGTGAAGTTCTTACAGCCAACACTTCACTAGAAACTTGTGCCAAGGTACTTTAACTTCCATCGCTTGTATGTTGGTACATGTGTTCCACGGGGACATGTAAGACAAGAAAATCAACAGAACTGGAGGTAGACCCTTTAGGAGTAATCTCTACTAATTATATAAATATGAGGTTTGTTTTGTGTTATGAATGTGTGCTGGTTGAACTGACAATGGTATAACAGTACTCTCAAATTCTACACTATTTAATAAATGAAAGCAGGAGTTCGCGAGAATCAAAACCGATTCTCGCGAACTCCTGCTTTCATTTATTAAATAGTGTAGAATTAGAGAGTACCGTTATACCCTTGTCAGTTCAACCAGCACATATTCCATAACACAAAACAATAGGACGATTCGCGAATATAGACAAATTGTACGGTCTGTAGCTTATTGTTTGGTTTTACGGAAGATGCATGAAGGTCCCAGTTGTTGTCTCGCACCGGTCCGCCTCAATGTATTGAACTGCAGCCATATCGTCAAGACTGTGTATCTGTGACTTCTCTTTGTTTCCAGAGAAAGCATGGATGACAATTTTCGTAATTGCAAGAGATTTGCGGGAAATGTAGCTCCTTTTAATTTCCCAAAGCTGTCAGAAAATTTTACTCTAAGGGTACAGAAGTATATGGGAATTTCATATAAAAATTGAAATTTTAAAATATTAGCGAATTTGTTTCATTGATGTGCTCATCATTTCACAAACATCAGGTATTTGCTCGTGAGTAGTATTAAATACTGAAGCTGTTTTTTTACATTTTTCACCCAATCAGTTTCAACGTTTGACGGTTCTCTGTTGAAACCCATTTAAAAATAAGAAAACGACTTTTTCACAATTTTTAATATTCTGTAACTTTTGTTTGTTAATTACATCAACAGTGTGTGTGTCGTGTCATATAATACAGACAGTTTCCTTTTCCATTAATGGAAAATTCCAGGAGGTGAGATTTGCTATTTTTTTTTCCTGGGAAGAATAAAAACTTGTAAATTACTGGAAAAACACATTCGCTAAACAACAGCCAAAGTGAACATTTACTAAGTGTTGGTGGGTGTGATACTGATATATATGAAACGTTTCCTTTTGTAACTTTTAATAAACGAAAACAACAGACAGCTCCATTCGTTCATTAAAGGTAAGAAAAGCACGTCGATAATACACTGCCTTCAACACTGCCTGTGCAAAGTTAGTAAGTTGGAGAATCTGACAACTGCCCACCACCGCTCGGCGGTTCTCCACTGTTACTCCGTCTTCCTCCATCCGCAATACTGTCTGACACGGTGATGAAGTAGCTGTTAAAAGTGCCGTTAAACTTCAATAAGCAAACAAACAAGAAGAGAAAACCCTTAATCAGAATTAAAAGTTTCTTTTTAACCATTTAGCAACGATTCGGCCGCATCTGCCCGTGTAATATGCAAATTCAGCAGTTGAAAAAAATATTATTTTTCAAAACATTTCAACAAAACCATATCATGTGACCCCTCGTTGGAACGAGCTCGTTCCAACTAGGGGTCACATGATATGGTGTTGTTGAAATTTTTTGAAAAATTTGAAAAAAATATTTAAAATAATAAAATGCGATATCGTATGCGTTGAGTAAAGGGTTAAACGCTAATATTAAGCTATTCAATGGTATGATTCGTAGAGCCCTACGAAGCCGCGAAATGCGATTCGATTCGAGTCGAGTCGAAATCGTCCCCATGATCCGAATCGAGTTGAACTGATTCGAAAAATCTTGGAATCGCCAAGAAGTTCTCAAAATCACACTAAGTGTCTCCTTTTGAACTTCTCATCTCTCATCTGGTCATCTGTACCGAGACGTGATGGTGGCAGAAGAGCTTCAGGGAGGTTCCCTGAAACCATATTGACTCTGTTCCTGGAATACTTCGCCTTTTTGATTGGCTTATTCAAACGTACGAGTCGTCGTTGAAAACAATGCCTGAGTGGAGACTGGCAATATTTTTTACTTCCTACGGTTGCAACAAGGTGCAATATCTACAGCTTGAAAATCGATGAGAATCGATTCAAAATTCGATTCAATTGGAAATCCTCTTTCTGAATCAATTCGAGATTTTGATTGGACTCGAAATCTAACGGGCTGTAATATTTATGGCTGGCAGTACTTCCAACAACAGAAGAAGTTCCCTATTACAGGCACTTTGGCGTACAGTACAGTCGCCGTTGACTTGTCGTAGTCCACGCATGGGCAGTGATGTCAACGTATGCGTTTACCAGGTAATAAAAATTATCATCAGCAAAATGTAAAATAATGAAGCACCGGGTGCAAACTCAGTGCTTCATTAATTAACTTTTTGATGATTATTCATACAATTATTGTTTGTAATCTAATTTTATCACGTCCGTGGAAATATTGCCTACCCGTTGAAAGTGGTGACCTGTCCACGGCGGCCGTACTGTATGCAGAGTGGTGAAATTTGTGAGAGAACCTCTTATCCAGAAAACAACGATATCTGTGGCTATTTTGCGATGGTGTTTGTTTCTTTGGACTGAACGCCACCCATTGGATGCGTAGCAGAGACACAAATATGCACACTATGACACATTTAAATGAATGAATGAATGAGAAAATATTTTTCAGGTACAAAGTAATTAAAGAGTAATGCAAAAGCAATTAACCCTTTACCCAATGAATCGCCCGCATCCGCCCGCGTAATATGCATATTCAGCAGTTGAAAAAATATTATTTTTCAAACAATGTCAACAAAACCATATCATGTGACCCCTCGTTGGAACGAGCTCGTCGAGCTCGTTCCAACGAGGGGTCACATGATATGGTTTTGTTGAAATATTTTTGAAAAATTTAAAAAATATATTTAAAATAATAAATTTTGATATCGTCTGCGTTGGGTAAAGGATTAAACAGTAATACATATAATTCGGCAGTAATATACTGACATGGGGTTTATACACCCGATAATCATTTGTTTTCTACAGCCATCTGGCTGTTTTAGTGTCGCCCACCTAGAAGAAAACAAAAAAAAAAAAGAAAAAGAAATAAAAAGAATAAGAAAATACAATAAGAGTATAAAGTGCAGGTTGATTGGAGACACAGAGAGATTATAATTGGCTGGGATAATAGCAATAACAAAGACAGACAAAAGAAAAATATCAAAATCTTCAAACAGTGACTTTTCTGTGAAACATACTGAAACAGTGAGATGAGAATCATGTCATTTACATTATTTCTGGGTTCTTGCACCTAAGTTTGTGAATGTGTATGATGTTGAGAGATGTAGTTGCCTGAGCCAGACTAACATGGAAGTAGATGTATCTTCTACGCTTAAAAATCAGTTCCCGCCTTTCCAGTGCAGTGAGCGAGAGAAGGAACGATTCTTCACCGATGCAGAAAGATGTGACTGATAGTTTAACCCCTTTACATAACAAATCGGTGTCAACCGCCTTCGTAATTTATTAAATGAGCAGTTTAAGAAAAAACTCTTTTTTTCAAAACAGTTCAACAAAACCATGTCATCTGACCCCTCATTGAACGAGCTTGTCGAGCTTGTTCCAAAGAGGGGTCACAAGATAGGGCTTTGTTGAATTGTTTTGAAAAACACGAAAAATAAATGATAACTGAGATAACAAATTTTGATATCGTATGCGTTGGGTAAAGGGGTTAGATATCGTATTATTGGAAACATAAGTGGGCGCCGCCATTCTTTGATTCAATGCCCGGTTTTGTGTAACTAAATACACAGCTGACGTTATTTGGATAATTCTAAGAGTTCGTTTAAAGGAATTGGGACATCACATTTTTCTTGGCTAATAGATAATAGAGTTCCATGTGTTACGTTTCGATCTTTTCGTGATTCTTCTGTGACGTCTAATTAGCATCAATAGAAAAAAACACAAGAGATTGTCGTTTCATGACGTGGGTAAGGTGACAACAGCTTCATGTTTTGCGTCAGGTTTTAATATATTAGTGATCATTTATCTTTTAATGTGATTCATTCTGCAATTATTGATGCATTAAATTAGATGCCAGTTTAAAAACAAATACTGAAATTAGATTTACAAGGTTAATACCCATTGGACTCTATATTACGATGGAGTCAGACAAATGAGTTCCATCTTCCGAGAGAGAGAGAGACAGAGACAGAGAGACAGAGACAGAGACAGAGAGGGGGGGGGGGGCATATACCAGAATTATCTAAAACTCGCACTTGCAATCTTATTGGGAATTAGCAGGAAAGGGATGCCCAGACCCATTACTCTCAAGGTGCGAACAAAGATTCCCTCGTATGGTTTTGAAATGAATTTAAAAACACTTTATAAATTGCCAACAGATACACAGAACGACACACGCGTGTGAATGGGTTAATCGATATGGCACGAGTGCCGATAAAACGAGGGGCCACAGGCCTCGAGTTTTATCCTTCCGTGATGACAAGTGCCATATGGATTAACCCATTCACACACGCTTGTCATTTTGTGTTTATTACACGCCTTCACGTCTATAATTATAAGAAAGACACTCAGCAATTCATTTGACAACTGTCAACAAAAAGAACACATTTTATCGCCAACCAAATTTGCTAGGGGAACCGGTGTCGCTATTTCGTCCCCTGAATTTCAATTTTCCACGTCTGCTTTTGTTTCACTTCCTGATAAGATAATGCTAATGTGAGGAATTGATATCGCCCCTATATGAAAAGCGATCAATATAAATCAATTGTGTGTGTTCAATCTCACTAAATTCTGTGTAGATATATGTATTCATACATGCAATCTCCACCACTCTCGAGTTTGCACTCCACAAGGTGTCAGTGCTGATAATATCAAGCGTTTACATTTCTTCTCTGCGATACTGATCAGATTCTTATAATCATCCCAAACGTTTTCGATTGTTTTGTCTTTGAGGTCGTTCATTCCGAGATGAATTATTTCAACCCGAATATCAAATCAAATGCATCACATATGCGAGCTGCAAACTGTTTTTCCGAGAGAGAACATACTCCACAAGAGATTCTGTTAGTGTCAATTTGTGTGTTGATCGAATCATGAATTAACAACAGATGCTTATCAGTAGACCTTTGTTCTCAAGTTTCTTGTTCAACATAAGTCTTGTCACCCAAACGGTCACTGTTAGGCATCAAATCCATTTTCTTATTCAAAAAGGCTATTTTAGCTTCAAGATCACATATTATGGATTTCAGTTCATTTTCCAACATGTTTACGTTACTTCCAGTTTTAGTTGTTTCTTCCATTTTCCGAGTTGAAGAGATAACTTCAGCTTCAAGCCCTTTTATTTTATCTTTCAGTTCATTTTCAACCAGTTTTGCTTTACAATCCTTAGTAATCATCTCCTCTAGTTTCTCCTTTTTTCTGGTGAATTTTTTATTTAAGAGAACTTATATTAGTTTTCAGAATATATATTTCCTGGCCATTTTGAATCGTTTCTTCTTCCTTTCTTGTTAAGTCTTGCTGTTCTTTATGTTTCAAGTGGTTGATATTTTCAGTTTGAAAGTCACTTATTTTGAATGTGAGTACTTTTATATAGAATAAACGTATAGTGTTTTCAAGTAAAAAAATTATTCTACGAGTAGGATGAAAAATGAAACCGACGAGCCTCTGGCGAGTCGCTTGCATTCTGATTTCTTGAGGTCTACTACTACTACTTAATTCTACGAGTACCGCCCACGTACTTCCGCTGTCAATTTTATCACCGAAACGAAATAGAAAAAGAAACAGGGCCTTTTTTATTTTAATAACATACTATTTCGAGGAGTTATGCTTTATTAACATGAGACAATGCATGTTTGTTAATTTTTGGTATTTTGTGGGGTAAACTCATTTAAAAATGTAATAAATAATTGCCACTTTCATTTCACTCTTCGCGAGGCGACGTGCGATAAATTTAGACAAGTTCGCATTCAGGTCGACGTCACCAAAAGTCAACTTGGATGTAATTCCACTGTAGGTGTAAATTTTAACTACTGAGATCCCATTGCTGCCGTGTTCACCACGGTTGGTGTATAAAGCTAAAATTTATGTCATAGGCTTTTCATGTATAGTAGAATATGTAATCATGGTATAAATGAGCGTTCATGTTCCCAGGAGTTACTGCCAATGTAATATCGTCAGAATCAGTATTCAGAGAATTATCATCATTCCTTTTCTTCGAATCTAATATGATTTCTTGAGGTCTGCTACTACAACATGTACTTTGCTGTTCAACTATATTAAAACGATTAATGACACTTTTAACTTTATTACCCGCCTGTTCTATGTAATCCCCATCTACAGTAACACTAAAGCGTGCGGAAAATGGAAAATTGTTCCTCACATATGTGCGGAACGGAAATCGTGGACGAACAATTTTTAAACAAAAGCGAAATTTCACTGGAAATTTCTACAAATCGTGCAAGGCAATTACAATTTGAATCGCCAGTGATAGCTAAAAATCGTCCCCTGAGTTCCACGTCTAAAAAAGCAGACGTGGAAAATACTCCCATGTTCATAGCTGTACATGACTGCATTGCAAAATGAGATTCCAATGAATATCAGAGTGATCGAATAACTTACCTCAATCAGTCATTGCATCTCAATATCCGATTGAAGCGTCCTATCCAGACTCATGCCACAAGTTAGTTTGATTGATACGAGACTGTCTAGAACAAACCTCACAACTCTGCACCTGTTTACGCACCATTGTTGGTAAAATAAGAATGTACATTTTATGAATTGGTGAGGTATATACATTGGCATACGACTGTTTACCAAACCCATTCATGATGAATAAAATATTATTTATGAAAAAAAGTTGTCATTCTTTAAGGAGGGCCTGATCCATTTGAGTGAGGAGGGAAGTAGGGTCTTGGCAGGGAATCTCAGGGTATTGCTGTCTTCCTTGACTAGACATAATAACCCTCCCCCGTCATTTGAAACTAGCTCACCTGGAAATGGGAGGAGATATCGTAAGCAAGTCACCATGGGTGGATGGAATACTAACAAGCAAAAGTACGGTCCCCCTCTAACAACATCTTGGAGCACCAGAGATAGAGAAAATTACACAAACTTTGGTCAGCTTCGGGGTAGAAGAAGGGGTGGGCAGTATTTTCAGTATCCTGGCTACTCTTAGCAGTATTCAAAGCGATACTGAAAAGCGATGCTTGAATATTCCTCACATGGGCTAAGGCTCTCTAGTCATAGGATATTCCTGAGGTTATTCTAAGACATAAATAGCCAGTATCCTCAATTTTATTTTTACTAGCTAAGGATATCCACAAGTTATCAGTTCTTGATATAGTTTTCATATTTCATATTTCTTATTTCTAATGTTGAGTTTTTATTTTTTCTCTTGTTGTTTAAAACATAAAAATAAACAAAACAAATACAAAAATGTATCAACTGGAACAAACAATAATCGAAATACAAAGAAAAATATTAAAATAAATAGATATGGTAATTAGACAAGTCAGAAATTTATTATTTAAATACATGTATTACTTAACAAATCCATATAAGAATGAACTTCTTGATTTATCTCTCTATTTCTTTGTATTTTCTCCATTTGAACAAAAGCTAGCAGTTGTGACTTGACTATGAAACCTGATTGTCAGAAACTATTTAGTACCATTGTAATTTGTTTGTGGAACATCACTGGACTAAAAAGAAAAGTTAAGAATGAAAAATTGTCAAAACATCTTTCTTCTGATATAATATTGTTGATAGTAACACACCTGTTAGTCTACCCGAGTATCGGTGTTGGGTCAAAGATGTCTTCCCACCAGACCAATTCTCTTTAGACCAATTCCCTTAAGGCCAATTCCCAAAAGACCAATTCCCCTTAGACCATCTACATACTGTTATTGATTAAGGGTTGATTGAGGATAATTAAGAAAACATTTATTTATTGATAAGCACTTTATTTGATAAAAAAATATTTATACGCATAACATACAAAAATATAGGTTTATAACATTTCAGTTTATAAAATATCAACAAGCCAGAAAATACGCAGACTATCATTTGAAAAATGAGGTCCCCAGAGGGTGAATTTGGTGATGCTACCCTGCACAGCAGGGTAGCATCACTAAATTTACCGTCTGTGAACCTCAATCTGAATTAAGGTCTCAAACATAAACAGAAAGAGGTACCCAGAGGATAAACTGACCCATTGTATGGGATAGCATCAGCAAATTCCCCATCTGGGGACCTCATTCTCCAAATGATAGACTGCTTATATTCAGGCTTGAATATCAATAACATTAAATACGTTTATAAATATTTATAAATATATCAAATTATTGATACAGAATTATTTTAAAAGTAGAACGCATCAGTTGGTCTAAGGGGAATTGGTCGTTTGGGAATTGGCCTCGTGGAAATTGGTCTAAAGGGAATTGGTCTAGTGGGAATGAACCGGGTCAAAGGAGGTATTGCATTTCTTGTAAAACATAGTATTTTAAGAGGGGTAAAAGTAGGTGACAGTTCCCTGAATGACATTTACATGGGTGAAGATGGGTAAAGATTTCTTCAACATGGTGGAGAATATCTTTATCTGTTCAGCCAACATATCACCGGAAAACTCAACTTACGCTTCTAGACATGCTATTGATAAAGTAATATTTAATAAACATGAAACTGATATTTCTAAATTTAAAACTTATGGTAGAGTCATCTTAATGGGTGACCTAAATTCTCATAAAAGGAACCTCGATTTTATTGAAGAGGACGGTGATGATCCCGAGAACTGTTTCATGCCAGATAACTATATACCTAATGGTTTTCACCTCAGTCGTAATACACAAATTGAGCAAACCACTAATGATTTTTGAAAACAATTACATGACCTATGTGTTGGATTCTAAATGAGGATATTGAATGGTAGAACACTGGGTGATTTAAATGATAACATGACATATCATGGCTTCAGAGGTACGGCAATTAATGATTATTGTATATGCAGCACTTCAATGCTGAAGGATGGAGTTTGCTTTAGAGTGAGGGATTAAAAATAACACTTTAGCCAAGGCCGTAACTTCAGAATTACTCTTAGCCTCCAGATTTGTGAATCCAGAAAGGAACATATAATCAAAAACGGCGTCCCAAAAAGAAATAATGGTACGATTGTGACTGTGATGCCATGTATAGGAGTATCAAACATATGAGTCGAAAGTTGGCAAATAATCCAAGCAATCAAGAATTAAGAATAAAATTAATGTCAGAGGTAAAAAAATATCAGAAACTATTGAGATATTAACCCTTTACCTAACGTAACGGCCAAAACCGGCCAGCGCTATTCTCAAAAATCGCCAATTAATTTTCATTATTTTTTTCATTTTTTGTCTCTAAAACATAGGTTATGATCCCTCATTGGAACGAGCTCGTCGAGCTCGTTCCAATGAGGGGTCATAACATATGTTTTTGAGACAAAAAATGAAAATAATAGTTATTCAAGAATTTTTTTTTTGCAAGTGTCGTCTGCTTTTCATGTTAGGTAAAGGGTTAAGAAACGATCTATAGGAATTCACTTCTTAACGAGATTGCAGGAAGAGCTGATAGTAGTGTCAATAGTCTTATTTTCTGGGAAACAGTTGGCAAATTAGATGTTGATCATAAATCAGAACATCCAACTAATATCCCTCCACATGATTGGATTTCTCATTTCGATACCCTTCCGAACACTAAATTTAATAATAATGAGACTATACTAATAACCAACAAATATGAAAATAAAATAGACATTATAAATAAAGCACTCAAACATTGCTAAATCTCTGAAATCAAAAACTTCAAACGGGATGGATGAAATCACAAATGACATGCTTAAAATTAGCAGAATGGCCTCTCCTGAGATCTACACTAAATATTTTAACAAAATAATGGAAGTCGGTTATTTTTCGGGTTCAAGGAGGTATAATATGATAAAACGTTTATTTAAATGGGGAAAGGCCGGCGATCCTGGGAATTAAAGAGGAACTCTGCTCTTCACTAAAATTATGAATTCAAGGCTTGAAGAGTATTTATTAGATAACAACATTCTTTGCCCTGAACAAATTGGATTCCGTAAGGGAAGAAGACCTACTGATCATATTTTAACTTTGAAAACATTGATAGATAAAACACTTACAAAAGGTAAAGATCTGTATTCTTGCTTTGTTGACTTGAAGAAACCATTTGCTCTTGTACGTGGGGAAAAATTACTTGTTAAATTGAAACAGATTGGAATAACTGGAAAATTCATAAACGTTATTGAAAGCATGTACAAAGAAGTTAATTAAATAACTCCATAAAACTGCCTGAAGGATTAACTGGGACTGTCGAATCAACAGTTTAAGTCCCGCTCTTTCATCGGTATACATGAACGATTTGCCTAAAGTGATGGATTCTTCTTGTGCTCCTGTCATGCTTGACAGCACTGGAATATTGTGTTTTTTGTACGCAGATGATATTGTTTTGATCTCTGACTCTGAAGAAGACTTACTAAATGCACTTAATAAAATGGAGACTTATTATAACACTTGGAACCTTACCGTAAACATTAATAAAACTAACATTAAGCGTTCCTATCATTCTGGTAAACAGTTGTCTGAGAAAAAAAATCACATACAGACATGAACATTTTGTGCACGCAAAGGAATATAGAAATTTAGGGTGAATATGCAAGTCATCTGTCATTTTTACTCAGAGCTTGGAAGTGTAATGTAAGAAGGCAACAAAAAATATGTTTTGTATAAGAAAAAACTGCATTGAAATAAAACAAATATCATGCCTCTTTTAAAACTTTTTAATTCATGTCTTAAATCTATTTTGTTATATGGAAGTGAAGTAACAACACTCGACTATTTATATAAGTGTAAATCAGAAAATGTTGAGAAACGTTTGATCCTTTTCCAATCGAATAAGGTTCTAAAAAGAATTCTCAAAATAACTTAAGGTTTAAATATGTCTGCCCCAAACATGGCATGTCTTGAGGAATTTGGAATATTACCCCTGTATACAGACGGCTTGAAAAATATTTTTTTGAAATTTTGGAATCATATTTTGGGAGCCTCTTGCCGTTCTTTAGTTAAAACAACATACCCTGACCGTGTAAACAACAACTTTGGATTCAGTAATTAAATGAAAACATTCCTTAGTGCACTTAACGCTTGGCGACTAAGGTCCATAATATTACGTACAAAAATTGCCGTGCGTTGCAACTACGGTGCGTAATATTGCGTACTCCGACTTTGAACCCGAGCGGACGATTTTTCGTCCAGGGACATGATACTTCATAATTTCATTAAATAGGATGGATGCTAAGTGCATGTGTGTGGTAGACCAATCATTATTTTCACCGTGCAGCCACAAGGCTGCACGTTGCAAATATCAAGATGTCCGAAGATTTACCGAAATATAGTTGACCAATTTAGATATAATTAGATTCGCAGTCGAGACGGCCACGGAACTGGGTTAATGTTGTGGTTGGAAATGATTGTTTTTTTTATATTATCGCATTTTTTGGTTAACTAATTTTTTGTGAACCGGCTGTATTTTGCGATTGACGTCTTCATTTTCACGCTACGCGGCAGACGATCAATAATTGCATAACGAAATTTGGAAACTTTTCGAAGCGGAACTAATGACTCTACGTGAAAGGAACTAGTATCAACGGTGCAGGAGAAAAAAGTTCCGGCTTGTACATCACCAGTTGAATATAGAAACATTTATGTCATAGCGGCGATTCCGTTAAATACAGGGGTTTAAAGTTTAATGGATGTGTAATAATGTTTTTTATTATGCGATGTTGATAGGGAGGTTGCAAAGGTGTTATAAAATTTAGAATAAGTGATCACAGATGATTGATAGAGTACTCATTTCTGATTATAATGTCATCAAAATGTCAATGAAATCAAGTCTCCACTGAGAAACATTATTAGCTGTGATTCACAGAAAATGAATCGTTATGAAATTTTTCAGATTCAAGCGTCCGGAATATATAGTTGGTCGGAACAGTTGACCGTGGCTTCGTTTTTCCATCGAACTGAGATATTCCAGATGAGAGAATCTAAACAAACGCGATAACGTATTTGAGGGATACGCTGTCTCCAGGCCATAATAGCGTCGAATATCCCGCAGAATTAGACGAGTGTCTTGAAAGCCTGGAATTCGACGCTGTTATTGGTTATTTGCTTACACAACCACTGATGTAACCTTACGAACAAACAAATGCACATATTCTTTTGTGCTCCAGGTATTGATACTTCAAGCAATAAGTATTTAATTCTCCTAGAAAACATCTAGATACCAACACAATTTGTGAAACTACGCGACGTAACCATAAAACTACGGCTGTGGTAAGTATTCTTCATTCATAATGATTTTCTAAAACAATTTATTTATTTATTTACTTATTTATTTAATTATTTATTGGGGCTCAACAATACATTAGACAGCCAGGGTCATCGTGCGTCGATTAGGTTTACGGACGGCGAAAGCCGGAGTATAAGAGAGAATAACGAGCAGCGGCGAGCAACAGTCACACTCCCTTAAACTCCACAGAAGCAGGATAAGTAGTGGGTGAAGACAAGTGCATCGTCGACGTGCAGTACGTCTTAGCAGACAGTGTCATCGTGCCCACCCCCCCCCCCCCGCCCCCACCCGTACACGTGGGCAATCGGGATTAAGTGCCTTGTTCAAGTACACAGCGCAGTTACCCCTGAGAGGGATCGAACCGTCGACCTTTCAATGCCGTAACCACTGAGCCTCCGCGCTCCCATTTTCCTGAAACAAACATATACATGTATAATAGTATGGGTAATATCGTCAAAGATTTGGTTACTTCACTTTTCGATTAAGAAACATTTTTTGCTTTGATTCAAAGAAAATTAATGTTTGTGGTTTTTCTTAGATTCATTCAGCTGGGATATTTCATTTAATCAGAAAAGCGAAGGATAGGCTCGATTTACTGTCCAACTGAAATATTCCAGCCAATTGAATCTAAAAGTAGGTGATGAACTGTTTAACCCTTTACCCAACGTAACGGACAAAACCGGCCAGCGCGATTTTCAAAAATCGACAATTAATTTTCATTATTTTTCCATTTTTTGTCTCCAAAACATAGGTTATGACCCCTCGTTGGAACGAGCTCGTTGAGCTCGTTCCAATGAGGGGGTCACAACCTGTGTTTTTGAGACAAAAAATGAAAACAATTAGTTATTCAAGAATTTTGTTTGCAAGTGTCATCTGCTTTTTATGTCAGGTAAAGGGTTAACGGATAGAATGGTTGCATGCCTTAAAAGCATCAGATTCGCTAAAGAATTTGATAAATGGCTTGAGAGCATGGAGAAATGTGAAAACAAGGAATCGAATATACTATTTTCGTTGTTTTACTTTATTTGTTCTCATTATTTGGTCTGGGCATCGCAATATTTTCTTTAAGAATTATTTATTTGATATTATTTTCTTTCTTAGAATCAAACTCGACTTCAAATTCGGCTGGTATGACGCCGATCTCGGTATATATAAACCATGCCAAAGTCTTCCCCTTGATGCGTCGTTAATGGACACAGCGAAATTGTTTACATCGAAACCGTTAACCATCACTGGTCGAACGAAATTAGGAAAACTGGTGTTGCCGTGTATAATTGAGTGGTTTGAAGCAGAGATTAGTTTAAACACTATTTATTTGTGAAAAGAAGTATGAATACAAAAACGATGTTGCACTGAGTAACATGACCAATAATGTCGTACAGACTAGACACAAGATGGGATTCGGCAGCAAGTATTATTGCTTTTGTAAGCCGTCTCCGGGTCACAATTTGAAATCTCTGATAGTCATGACGAGGGAGTTGATTTATGTTTATCTGATGTAGAGTCTCTGAACGTTGCGGAATTAATGACGGCTATGACTGAGAATTGGTTGGAGGAAGAGAAGAAAGAAGAGATTTATACAGAAAATTCAAGGCAAACTAAAATTCAGAGTAGTAAGCAGAGATCTGATGAAGTGGGAGAAGAGATACTCATTTCCGTACGATAAAGGAGGCTTGACGATAGATAACAAATAGTGCCTGTAAAGCACCGCCTTGCCCAAGCCCAACTGAACAACGAGGATCCCCGATAATTGTTACGAGACAAGTGCATGTGAACAAATATCAAAGGGTAAAATATATTTATCGCTCTTCCAGAGAAGGGACATGTGATACAAATATTTTCCGAAACCCCAAAGCCGTTCAGGGTAACGTCTTTGCTGGCTATAGCTGGCTGAGTCGCTTGTGGCATTAATTTCATGGCTCAAACTTAATTCGGTTTAGTTGACAGATCTCAGCTGCGGTTTAGCTGACGCAGTTCGCTGAAGTCTTTCTCCCTTTTAAAGTCTTAAAACATTTTATTTATTACATATCATTTTCTTTTCAGAACTGCCCGTTATAGAGTTCGATTGATATGACTGCAAACTCGGCTAATATGACGCTGATCTCGGTCGATATGAACCAAGTTAGAGTTGTCCTCCTTCATGCATTACTAGGCTCAGCCAATTTGTTTACATCATAATCGTTCACCGTTATTCGCTGAATGCAATCAATTAATAAAATTTGCGTTACAAGGCTAAACAGGGTATTTGCAGGATGAGGAATTAATGATGGCAATAAGTAAGGATTAGGTGAATGAAGAGAAAAAAGAGGAAAGTTGTACAGAAAAGAAAAATAGAAAGGACAGTTCAACTATCTGAACGTCGCGGCTTCCCCACTGGGGAAGCCGAGACGTTCGGATAGCTGAACTGGGAGAAGGAAACTTCGGACTAGGTGAAAAGAACGAGAAACAAAAGCACTTGCAGAAAACTGAGAACATTTTGTAATTATTAGTTTTGGTTCAATAAATAAATAAGATGTTATTACTTGGTTAGTTTTGGTCTCAGGCCGATACGAAGTTGAAGGGCTGATATTTTGGCTGATATGGTCTGCACGATAAAGAAAAGTCTGGTTTTGAAGAGTACCTTGATGGCACCTTTGTGGGGGGGGGGGGGGGGGTGGGGGTCACTGTTGTTCAAGCTGAGGTCGCGGTCCCTGGAGGAGAGGGGAAAAATTGGGGAAAACTGTGAAAAAGAATGCCAGATGCGTAATTTGGGCGTGGTGGAGACCCTGCAACACTTTCTTCTAGAATGCCCAAAATACCAGTCTAAAAGAATAAGATTCACTGGGAGTATTATGAGGAAGTGGGATGGGAGAATGAAGGTCATGTGGTTAGTGAGAGACTCAAAGGAGAGGGTTAATATGCTAATCAGAGAGATTGGGAAGAATGGGGCAAGGGATGCCATCAAGCAGTTCGTCTCCGAATGTTGGGAGGAGAGAAGAGGCGTGGGAATAGGGAGGCAGTTGGGAGTACAGATGTAACCAAGGCCTTCTCACCCGAGAACCTCGACAAATCAGCGGCCGGCCAAAGTGTTATTATATTAGTATGAAACTATGAAACTAAATATCGTCCCATTTGTGTAAATATATGCGACCGGATCCTGATCTTATGAAAAAAATATACCACTTTTTATTCAGAATATTGTACCTCGATGCCGTCGATTTATAACTACACTGACCTTTTTGATAGTTACAAATTACCTCAAATATTCAATAACTTCTACAAATTGTCGTATTAATTTTCCTTTTGCTAATTCCGCCTCATGCCAAATTATCGAAATCGAAACAATTTAAAAGCATGAATTACTTTGACAATCTATTGTTTCAATTAACATGTCGAATAGAATTTTGATTGATGTCAATATCCGTTATTTAAATATATTTAATTATGTTGATTATGTGTTTAGAAAAGTGCATCTTGCACTGTTGATCATTATCGTCATAGTAATTGGCCGAGAGCAAATGTGTGTGTCTTCTGTTTTGTAGTCTCTGGTCCACGATTTTTCATACTTGAGGCACGCGGTCATCAAGTCCATTACCTTCTCTGTCGATTACTCTCGAAAGACAAAACGAATGAATGAAGTTTCAGCGTGCCGAAGGCGCACAGGGACGATGTGGGAGTTGAGATCCCTTGTGACTTGAATAACTTGATTTGCTTATGGATCCACGAGAGTTGGAAGCGAGGGCCAATAATCTTCGAGTGTGTGTACTTGCAGAAGGGTACTGGCGTCAGACTCCCTAGAACATCGAACTGGAAGGGGATTTGGAATTGTGCATAGCTACAAGAATGCTGCTCTGTGTTTTATTTAGAAACATGGGCATATTGAGAGTTATACATGAACCGTTGTTTGATGGTTGTTTTAGAAAAAAGAACAAACCCAAACTGTCACTGGTTTGGGAGCAGCCCCAGCATATTGTCCTTATCGGTTATGAAAAAAGGAAAAAATACACCAATATGTGTTTTTGAAAGCTGGGAGTCACATATCAACCTATAAGGAAGAGAGGATGCTGAGCATTTGTCATCTGGTTGGCCTTCAGGGGGAACACACATACACATACACTCAGAAGGCCTTAAAAGGGCTGTTATGTCTTTATTCATATGTTTATTTATTTAAAATGTACACTGGTCCCAGCCAGGTAAGTTTGTTTCAATCCTTGCTTGGTGTTTGGTTTCACTGTGTATGTTTAACACAAAGCTTGTTCCAATCCCTTCTTCGTCTGGTTCAAGAAAATTTGAAAGTGTTCAGTTAGGAAAGTTATAGGTAGATAGAAATCCGCTATTGTATATTGTGACTGTTGTGTGATTGAAGGAGCGAGGGGTGGGTTTCTTTGTATCCAACTCCCCACACGTCCAGAGTTGCGAGGCAGTCCTCACAGAATCATTCCTAAAGTTCTTAATGAGTAGCGAGACAGTCCTCACTGACTCCACTCCTCCATATCTTTATTAGAGAGAGATAGAAATCCTCTATTGTATATTGTGACTCTTGTGCGATTGTTTATATTGATGAAATGAGTGGTGGGTTTCTGCGTAGCCCACTCCCCACATGCAGAGTTGCGAGGCTGTTCTCGCAGACTCAATCCTAAAGTTCTCGATGAGTATCGAGGCAATCCTCACTGACTTCACGCAATTTAATTCTATTGTATAATTTTAATTTTCTGTGACTCATTTTGTTTTTCTGTTAATGGTTCGGTGTTCTTTCAGCTGTACCATTAATTCACCATCTTGGAGTCTGTTCAGGGTTTTGTTTTGTAGGTCTTTTAATCGCGTTTCAATAGTTTCTATTTTTACTAGCTCATGATGTTCCTTTATTGATGTCCACATGAGCATGCATAGTGCCACGCGCAAGATAGTGGCGGCGCCATGGGGAAGGGGGGGGGGGCGGGGGAGGGGGTATGGGGGTACTTACCCCTCCACTTTTTTCGCCAAACGTAGTAAAAAATTACTATCTTTTTAATTTTTGTATTGAACGTTGCGGTGTAATGATGGGTATGCTTAATTCCATATTCCCAAGTGCACTAAATCAGAGAAGTTTTTAAATTATGTTTGTGTGCCCCCCCCCCCCCCCCCCCACACACACACACATTAGCTGCAAACAACAAACAAGAGTCGAGGGCCCAAATTGCAACAAGGCGTGCCGCGTTCAAACGGTCTGAAACATACCGCTTAAGAGTATTCGAGGAATGCTAGAATCGAGAGCGTGCAACGCATCCGTTTGGAATGCAGCCTACTTTCATTTTCGATTTGAGTGTCGTTTGGTGCTTTGTTCTCGCGCTTTACAACAACGTTCTTCCTTTAAAATGTCACCATGTACGGCGTTTTCTATAACTGAAAGACCTAACCAATAAGTTTCAAAAGGATAAAACTGTTTTAATTTAATTGTCTGATAATGCTCCAGAGAACACCATTTACAACGTTAGTTTTAAAAATTTTCTCAACTACGGGAGGGGATACCCCTCTCGAAACCCACCCCGGCTCGGTGCTGCGCGCCGAGGCCGCCGCTGCGTGGCGGGCAATACCCAACTTTGCCCCCTCACCTCTGTAACTCTGGCGCCGCCACTGGTGCAAGGCATGATTTTTAACACTCTGTAACTTCTGAGTGTTGGTTTTGCTCAGGTTACTTGTTTTTACTGTGGTACCATATTCTAGTGTCGGGCGTAAAAATGATTTGTAAAGCTTGAGAAGCACATCTTTGTTTGATCCCCAATTTTTACCTATGGTCATCTTCAGAAAACTGCAACGTTTAGTAACTCCAACCGTAATGGAGTTTACGTAACTGTTTAGACTGAGGTTGCTATCCAGTATAGATCCCAAAAATTTGGCCTCCTTGCTTGCTTGTAATTTGTGAGCGTATAACTGGAGATCAATACTGAGGATTGTTTTTTTTTCCTTTTTAAAGAACGAGAGTGTTAGCGGCATTGAGCTGTATGCGCCAAAGGGTATCATGCAGGCGATTTTTAATTATGTTTCGGGACGTACTGATTGCCCACGTGTCTTTATCATCTGAGAACTGCGATAGTTCAACACAGCTTTCCCTACTTTTTCTATGTCATTCACATTTATTATGAAAAGAAGCGGGCCTTAATTCTTCGGCCAGTTAGAAAAGATAATCTGATCCTCAGACTTTTAGTGGGCAATCCCATTTTCGCTAGTTTATATCTCATGCCACTGTGCCATACCAAGTCGAACGCTTTTTCTGCATCCATGAAAAGCGCTGTTCCTCTTTCGTTTTGACGAAACGCTGTTTTCATATAATCGACCAGTCTACGTGTTCGATTCCCTTTTTCTGACGCCTGTTCGCTCTTTGCCATTTGCTAAAAAAGTTGATTGATTCGAGATAGCTGCGGAGTCTCATGGTAAGAATCCGCTTCCATATTTTTCCAACACACATAAGCAAGCTAACTGGGTTGTAGTTAGAAAGGTTGGTAAGGTCTTTGTCGGGTTTAGGTATCATGACTCATGTGGCCACTTTCCAGCATTTTGGGAAGCACGCGCAGGAAAGACAGCAGGTTTGGAGTTGGGTGAGTCTATAGTAGAAGATGTTGGAGCAGTGTTTCAGTATTTTGTAAAAGACTTCGTCTTCTCCGGGGGACGAAGATGACTTGCATTTTCTGATTATACCCATGACCTCTTCTACGTTTCTTGGTTCGGTTAATTCATGGTCGGCTTCATCTTCAGGCCTTCAGTCGAAGTTGGGTTCGTTAAAAATTGAGTTGTTGTCTTGGACAAATTTATTTACTTTTCCTTGGAAGTCGTTGAAATCGTTGTCAAATCTGTTCCTTTCTTGTGGACGATGAGCTTTCTGTAGAAGTTCGGCAAAAGCGATAGCTTTTGCCTTGTCGCCCAGGGTCATAGTTCCGTCGTTAGTTTCCAGTACATTATTATTGGCACTTCTGCTCTTCTCGCCAGTAAGAGTTTTAATTGTATCCCCAAACCCTTAAGTTCTCTCAATCCATTGAGGTTTTTTCCCATCTCACAAGATTTTCGATAGCTATGGCTCCGTGTTGACGATTATACACGGTTTTAAGTTCTGCTCAGGTAACGGAACCAGTCATGAAACCAGTTAGCCGACTTACATACATTTATAACAGTTGCGGCACTGTTCTAAATAATATCCTCAGACTTTTACGGAGTTTAAAACATCGTCAGATACCCGAAGCAAATATAATTGGTGGTATTACAGCGATCGGTTTCGCCTGACTGCTTTAAAAAATGATGCGCTGAGGGTGAAAGGTCAATGATTAATCATTTTACACTTATGAAACAATATTGTCAAAATACATTTTATTTTTATAAATGAAGGTTAGAAATAAAATGTAGTTTGAGAATATTGCTCTAACTGCAATATATATATACACACATTTTTACCTACCGCAAATTCTGTTCACTTTTAACTTCTCGCGATCATCTAAGTGTTTTAGGCAGCGTCGGAACCCATTAGTAATGGTCTTGTAGATGCAAGTTTTACTTAGTCGCTTCCCTGCACCAGTAACAGTGAATAACAATCCTTTAGTGGCACTATTCCATTGCGGGGGCAGTCCCAGCACATCCCCATGTCGTTTCGCACTAGCTAGAAAAACAGCAGTCTCTCAGATTTCCTCCTAGAGGGCTACTTGGTGCATTTTAAGACGACGGAGAGCAAACAATTTTTTATAAAATCATCCAGTTATCATACTTCCAGATAACACATGATAGTATCTTGACATTTATAAAGTTCCAGTTCCTTTTAATTCTCGAAGGGTATATTAAAATCGGGTTTTACCGGGGGTTAGGGCTTTCTAGAATACTTTTCAGAATTTGTCTAACAGTATTTTTTTAACTTTTGCTGTCTACTTTTACCCCTGCTCTTTTCATTTCGCGGGTTGTATCACACACTCGTTCAATCAGAACTTGGCTTTCGAAAACTTTTATCGCCACATGTCATTTCTTTCGTCGTCTGTGTGTATTTTTTCTTGTTGTGTTTGTACCCTAAAGAAGGTCTTCATCAGACCGAAAGCGAGGTGAAATTGTTGTTTTCCTGTGCTGTTTGAGCTTTATTAAGACAAATATCTATATATTAGTACGATATCTCATCGGAAGTAAATGAGATGATGGATACAGTTTGCACACATGTTAGCCCAGACCACTGATCTCTATAACTGGATTGCGGGAACCTCCGCGAAAATAAATATGTCGCCACTCAGCATGCCCCGCCCCAGGATAGCTAATCGACTCGATATCTCCATCCATCATTTACATTTGATGAAGTGAAAGCTGTTACATCTTGATGATTACCTAATACGAAAACAAGTCATACGGTATCAACTTTCCAATCTCAGCGCTTGTTTCTTATCAATAAGCCTTTTTCGAAACTGCCTTCTTGGCTTTTAATCTATGCAAGGTCACAGGTCGCGAGGAGTAAACATTTCAAACAACATGTTGGAAGCAACTTGGAGAAGAGAGCGGGTGAAGTGCTTCAGTCCCCATTGCGTTCATTTAGCCAAGGTTACCATTTGTTTAAACCTATGCCCAACGTAACGGCCAAAACCGGCCAGCGCTATTCTCAAAAATCGCCAATTAATTTTCTTTTTTTTTTCATTTCTTGTCTCAAAAACATAGGTTATGACCCCTCGTTGGAACGAGCTCGACGAGCTCGTTCCAACGAGGGGTCATAACCTATGTTTTTGAGAAAAAAAATGAAAAAAATTAGTTATTCAAGAATTTCTTTTGCAAGTCTCGTCTGCTTTTCAGGTTAGGTAAAGGGTTAAGGCAATGGCAATATTGTATGGGAACTCATTATTTCGACTTAAATAGTATTTGAATGCACAATGTGTCATGACTTTGTGGGCGTGAGCACTGTTTCGACAACTTTCGGACATTTCCCAAGCCGGGAAACTCCTTGCAACGAGTGTTTCCTTGTTGCCACTCAAAACAAGTCATCGCCTCCGTAAAAAGAATTCTTTAAACCTGTGATATCCCATCGTTTAAAGTCATCTATAGGGTTGCCCCTTCAGTTAATGAGAATAATGACATCGGTTTCACAAATGTAGTTGACTTGACTGACACAAAACTCAACGTGACGAACATGGAAATCACTCATTTACACCCCGCGACCTGTGACCTTTCATAGATTAAAAGTCAAAATGGCAGTTTCGAAAAAGCCTTATTATAACTAAAATATGTTGTAAATATTTATTTTTTGTTGCCACGAAAAATGTTCACGTCATCAACATATTCATTTTCACAGAAATCAAAGTATATTCTTTAAAAAGAGATCGGTGCTTGCAAGGAGGCGAGAAAATGAAAACCGATAATTTTTGTTGGAGATATACAAAGAACGACACACGCGTGTGAATGGGTTAATCGATATGGCACGAGTGCCAGCGCGGAAAGATAAAACGAGAAGCCGCAGGCCTCGAGTTTTATCCTTCCGCGATGGCACAAGTGCCATATCGATTAACCCATTCACACGAGTGTGTCGTTCTGTGTTTATTACACGCCTTCACGTCTATAAAAACAATTTATTAGAAGGATTCTCAACAATTCATTTGACAACTATCAACAAACAAACAACACATTTTATCGCCAACCAAATTTGCGAGTGGAACCCATGTTACTATTTCGTCCCTTGAGTTCCAATGTGTTCTATGTGCCTGCTGGCACATAGAACACATTGGAACTCAGGAGACAATTTTCAGCTATCGCTAGCGATTCAAATTGTAATTGCGCTGCACGATTTCTTAAAAATTCCAGGGAAATTTCTCTTCTGTTTAAAAATTGTCCGTCAACGATTTCCTTTCCGCGCATATACGCGGGACAGATTTTCATTTTTCGCATGGTTTAGTGAGGTTGTAGATTGGGATGACATAGAACAGGCGTGTAATAATGTTTATTTACAGCAATATCTCCCCCCATCCTCCGCCCCACCCCACCTCTCGCACACCCCTCGCACACACTTAATGTTTACATTTAACGACTCTCATATCATCAAAGATCGTGGTGTTTACTGAAAAGCCAAGCACGAAAACATGTAAAACGTTATCAGCTTTCTTTCCAATATCAGGACTTTTTTATCAATAATGACTAAAATATTCTGTGAAAATATAATTTGCATTACAGTGAAAATTGAGTCCATTATAAACAACTTAGTTTTTTACAGACCCTACAATATAATCTTCAAAAATAAATCATTCATTGAGAGTAGTCAAGAAATAAAAACTATCGAGAAAAAACTTTTTTTGCTGGGCATTGTGCAGCAATCCAGTTGAATTGGGATTTGTGGTTGTCCTCTACACAAATCTAGTTACCCGCGCCGACAAAAGTCAAGTGAGGGTACTGCGATCAGCTTTGTTTGTCTGTTTGTGTGTCTCTCTGTTTGTCGGCGAAATATCTCAGCAATTAATGGGCCAGGGAGGCGAATCTCGGCATATAAGATACACGTAAGGGCAACTGGTCCGTGTGGTTCTCAGTGTTGATAAGCCATTTCATGCCCCTTTTCTGTCTGTATATATATGTTCGCACGATTTCTTAGCATCTTAGCAACCTAAGCGGCAGCTGAGATACTTAATGGGCCTAAGGTTTCTGATAAATGTTGTATTTACCCATCCATATGTCAAAGGTTAGGGCCAGCGGGTCAATAATTTAAATTTGGACGTTTATGCACCGACAGCAGTGCTCTGAACAATACACCTTCACTGTTGTAAATAGATGTAAAAAGTCCGAAAATTATCCAAATTAATTTCAGTTGGTTGACCGAATAACATCTCTGTCTATCTATCTGTTTTGTGCTTCTAACACTTTGTATTTTTGTATGTCTACATAGCATCTCAGCAATGGTACAATGGCCGTACCTGGGTCAGAATTTGGCCCGAAGCAGTTCTGACGATTTTCTGTTTTATGGGTTTTTTTTAAACGACAATTTTATTTCCCATTCGAATTTTTAATCTATCCGTCGAACAGACGTAGCCTATAAACAACTTCGCCAAACCTAGTTAACTTACAAAGTAGATGATAACGAAAGTGCAGGCGGAGAGTGAAATAGTACTTTTTGACGGGGTGTATACGTTTCCCATACATTCCCTTGGTTACACTGAAAACATTTCATTATTATTTATTATTTATAGTTAACCCATAAAGACTGCGATTAATTTTGCGGTCAAAATTATCCTATATACATGTACTCAGCTGCAGATGACTAAACAGTGCTTCTACTTCCTGTACAGGCAGCCAACAATGATGTAAAACATTGCCAAGATGAATACAGTCCGCCGGTAGATTTCTAAAAAAAAAGGATACACTTGGGGTCCACGTTTTCAAAGCAAATAATAATGGCAGTTTGTTGCTGTATGGGGACCTAAGGGTTAACTGTGCACCACTTTTAATCTAATTAACGCCATTTACACACAAGATTATTGTTAAGGGGTCGTCCAACCTAACTTTGGTCAATTTGTTGACATTTTTCCCAATGCATCAGAAACAGATAAGAGAAGTAAGGAAAGGCAAATTATGTATCAAAATAAAAATGAGTAAAGTGCATAGAAAAGGTACATATAATTTTTTTCATGAAAAAAAGTGAATCTTATGATTTTGAAGAAGATTAATTTGCCAATGGCGTAAGTAACGAACCGGTACAACCACAAAATAATCGGTAATTCGAAAGCCTTGTCCTCAATATAATGATAACATACTACAGACTCGGAGAAAGCATTTTTTTGACACACACTCTGGTGGGTTTTGATGTTTGAATGTAATAACACCAACACAAATTTTGGATGTTCCGGATGTGGCCATGTTTCAATGATGTTTATGCCGGTCATGTGATTACGATGTGGTTCTTGCAGAAATACTCAATTTGGGCAATCGTAAGAATGCAAGGACGTGATCACGCCCTTTATTTGTTCGAGACAATGTATGAGCGGATTTGCAAACAGGTGACAGCAAATACTTGAGCTGTTAATGTCATAACTGCAAAATATGCTTCGAAATTCCCTCTCGTGTTTACAGGCCGTCTGAACTTTTTTGTTGACAAAAAATCTGAATTATTGCGCACTAGAAAGACAACATGAACCACTTGTAAAAAAAATAACCGAGTGTATAAAATCGGGACAATACACATAAAATAAGGCAATATTCATAACAAAGTAAGCAGAAGGCTTCGGAAATCACTTTTTCACGAAGTATATTCCAAGTGACTTAGAACTATATTGAGCGTGTTGATTTCCCCCGATGTTGCAAAGTTATTTACTTCCTAGTAACCATGGAATTTGTCGCGGCTGTCTTTGATGTCTGTAAAGGACCGATTGAAGATGGGTTGAAAATGATGCATTCGCGCTTTTAAATAAGGTGCGCTTGGACGATGCTGAGAATTCAGTTTTTTCTTGCAACCAACCATACTAACACAAGCGTCGATCAGTGTCTTTTGTCATCGTTTTACACTGACAAATGTGACAAATCTCCTTCACCGGAAACCATCCCCCAATTTGCATATCACAATAAACATAACCGCTCTCATTCAGTGTCAGCGTGGCCGTGTGGTCAACACCGAAACGAATTATCAATGCACGGTCAATATTAGCTGCAATTGGCTTTTGAACAAATGAAATACACGAAATATTCGCAATTTCTTCATCATCCATGTCGAGTTACTTTTTAACCAGACCACATGCGTTCAGTTTCGTTTGTCGGCATCAAACTGATAGTGTTTGTGGTAATTAAATAGTACGAGAAGGCGAAGGAAGCCAAATATTTCTCATCATCTATTAATTAATTAAAATTGATAATTTCTTTTATTTCACTCAAATTATGAATTGTTAAGGTGGGTGTGTTGCGATTATTATGCCCCAGACCTGGAAGTTGGAAAATCAAAGGTGCATCTAGGGCCGTGCAGTGGTGACCTCTGTCCTCTTAATCTTAGTCTTACCCATTCATCATTACATGTACCAACATTCTCCCTTGTATCTCAACCATTGCTACTCCAATTTGAAATATATTTGGTGTTGTGATCGAGCATCATGAGGAAGCAGTGCTTATGTAGCTGCTGTAGCATGTGTTTCTGCCCACATTTTTTCAGTGTTGTGGCACTTTTTCACTCTTTTGAGTTAGAAAATTTTGTTTATAACTAGTTGATTTGTTACGATTTGTTGCAAAGTGCCTGCTAATACCCTCAATTGTATTGCTACAGAATTTTCTGGTGAAGATTTTGTTCTTATTACTTATCAAGCAACAACCTAATGAATATTCTGTATAAAGCCACCAATTTGATGTTTGACACTTTTATCGGAGCTGTTTTGAAGGCTTATGGAACTCAAAATGTTGATTATGGCAGGACTTTTCTATTCACCCATTAATCGATAAATTAAGTGTTATAGTTGGAAGTAAGAAGCATGAAAGGTCCAGAACTAAAAGTCTAAAAAGAATGTTTTGCAATGTAACATGATTTTTGCAGATACACTTATTTGGAGGGTTACCTGTCTGATAGTGTTTGGAACATGTGTGGCCAGGATCTTCAAAAAGAAAAAGAGTTAAACGTTGAAAAAAAGGCATATGCCTTGAGTGCCGGAGGTAGAGTCATACAAGGAAGAGAGCCCCCCCCCCCCCCCCCACCCCCTCCGGGAAATTTTTTGTGTCAAATGGAGCTCACTTTTCGCCTTTTGGGGATTGCTTTGTGTGCTGCGTTCTTGAAAAAAATATGTGAGACCCTCTGGATGTGCCCTTCTGATCTCCATATGCCAATAAGCCTCCTTGGGGAAAGTACATGCAATAATGGTTATGTAAGGTTGATTTGATGTGTTTTGAATAACAATGTACTTTTAAGTACATTAGATGGTTTATTGCAGTGACAGGTTACAGTTACCCTTATTTCTTCTCCAACAGATATCATGAGTGTATTGGTGTCCTAGAGTAAACAAAGCTATTATACTTATTGATAAACCAGACAAATTTAACAATTTAATCACTATCAAATTGATGCATGGGATAAAAGGGGTTACAGTGCAAGGGGTTTGTAAATATATTTATTCAACTACAATGTATGACTTTGCAGTGCATTCTACATAGCAGAATATCATAGCTTATTTCCAAACCACCACAGTAACACCTACATCTTTATATCGGGAGACACTCTTTTGTCCTTCCATACTTCTTCTGCTGGACTCCTTCAAGTTGAGCTTTGTTGAACTCCCCAAATCAAAACATAAACAAAAGAAAATGTCTGACTTCAATCAGTGAGCACTCCACTTATAACATTTGGTCTCAATCTTTATTACGTTCGTGAATTAGGAAAAGATTTCTTCGAGTATATACTTCAATGTTTATAGAATGCAGCTGTTATTTTATTTTGAGGTATTTTATTGTGAAAATTTTGTTCTCATACTTATGCCATAGCAGACTTTCAGGTGGTGCTATTTACACATGACAGCAGTTCCATGGCAAATTTCAGTTTCCACATGTTCTATGTTTCATTCCAAGCATTTTGGTATATGATTTATTGGGGTTATTCATTTTGGGCCTTTTTTAGACTTGAAAGAAAATTGCATGAAATTTGACCAAAGTTAGGTTGGACGTCCCCTTAAGGGTCAATAGGTCAACACTCAATGTCAGAAGATCAATATTAATTTTTCTTTAGACAGTTGCACCTCCTTGCAGCAGTGTTCTATAAAATGTAGCTTAACAATTATAATCAGACAAAACACTTACTCACAATTCCCCATGAGTGAGCACAGTATCGTTATGTACTGAGGCGTACTGCACGTCGATGGTGCAGTTGCCTTTAATCACTTGAAAATTCCGTTTGTGCATAGTTAGTATGCTGGAGAGTCTAACAGTAGCTCGCTACTGCTCGCTGGTCAGCTTCGGGTACTCCCATTCCTCCACCCATAAAACTGTCCGACAGGATGTGTCCCAGACTGTTGAAAGTGCCATTAAACCCCAAATGAACAAAGAAACCATCAGTTTTCTAAGTGTAGGTTACAAGTACATCAAATTGTCCCTTGAAATCACAAAGGTGCCAACTGCAATGCTTATGCATTGCAGTTGGCACCTTCATGCTTGCAAGGTGCGAACTCATCCAAGCTTTTGTGAATTGGGTGACATACCAACGATCGATGTCGTCTGTTTGACTCGTCGTATGTTTGTACGTTTGGTGTGTTTGTATATGTGTATATCTGCACAGTGTCTCGACAAACGCTAAAGCTAAATTACCCATAGTTGACTCAATAATTAGCTCTGAGGTATTGCGCTGATTCTGCATTGAGATGTCAGCAGGTAGAAGTGCATGGTTACAGTATCAAACAGTTCAATTTGACACTTTCTAGAGCATTGTTTTCAAAAACACACCATTAATATGTTAAGTGGACTGTAGTTTTAACGGCTGCTGAAATTTTGTATGAACACGTACACGGTGTAAGCCAGCAAATAATCAAACCAAATGTGAATTCAACGAAAATCCGTATCATATGTCTATCTGTCCGTGTGCTTCTCGATACTATATGTATATATTCACACAAAATTACAGCAACCGTTAAAACTACAGCGGCCTCCTTGGTACTCGTCTTGGTTCTAGTGTGTTTGATCACTTTTGCATCGACATATCAACAGGTCATGGTCACGGAACCAGTCACGGAACCAGTTAGCCGACTTACATACATTTATAACAGTTGTGGCACTGTTCTAAATAATATCATCAGACTTTTAAGCGAAGTTCAAAACACCGTCAGATACCCGAAGCAAATAGAATTGGGTGGTATTAGAGCGATCGGTTTCGCCTGACTGCTTTAAAAAATGATACGCTGAGGGTGGGGGTGTCCTCTACCCAGTGCCCTGTAGTTGCAGAATAATTTAATAATGTTTTTGTCTTTGAGCTCGTTACTGAGTAGGCAGTCTCTCAACCAATCCACTGCCAGACTATGCACTCGGGAGTACAGATATTTGTTTATGGGAGGCGGGCATGTTGGGGACAGCTTCTCCCGCAGGGGGTGGCTCTGGTTTATTTTAGTTATTTACTCTTCGCAAATTGAAGACAATACTTGTCAAAATATTGTGTATGGGTAAAAATATCTTTTTGCCCCAAGATCATGGCTTGCGATCCTTAACTGGAAAGAGATCGACGATCTCGTTCCATTGGGGGTAATAAGCTATATTTTCGAGGCAAAAGTTCAAAAAAGAATAAAATTCGAAAGGTAATTTTTGTGAATATTTTGGAGTGGTACGTTAGGTAGAGGGTTAAAAGTTAAAACAACAACGATGGTGTGAAGTGGAGGCAAATGAGGGTGTTTGAAGCTTCTTTCTGGGGGAAAATGCTTTCAAATCTTATTGTAATGCGTATCTTTCACTTCAAATATCCCGTTAGAGTAATTAGTTGAAGCGTATGTTGTCCTACGCGGATTAGACAACATGTGCAACAGTTTAAATTACGTATAATATATGATCGCATCATTTTAAATTGGACCTTCACATATCTCTGTCGGGTATAGCCCTTCAGACAACTTTTCTTCCTCGAAACTGGGTTCATGCAACAAATAAGAGAGAAAAATTGACAGGAAGGAAACTAGGGCCCTGCGAATCACACATTTTGGATTCGAATCAAGCCTGTCGTTCGGACCACGAATCGAAACCAGACCGACGAGGTTCGATGGTCCAAAACACGTGATTTGTTCCGTCTGTGGTCTCGACTGATAGAATAATCCAACTACCTCATCAAGGCATGCCTTCGTTGATGGCTTGCCTTGACAATGTAGTTGGAATACTACCCTGCTAGAATAATAGTTCACCGCCGACATTGCTTCTAAACTTTAAATTTACATTTAACAGTGGTAGGGACTAGTGATGCTGGAATCAAAAACATAGGTTATGACCCCTCTTTGGAACGAACTCGTCGAGCTCGTTCCAAAAAGGGGTCATAACCTATGTTTCTGAGACAACAAAATAAAAAAAAATAGTTATTCAAGAATTTTGTTTGCTAGTATCGTCTGAGTTTCATGGTAGGTAAAGGGTTAATTAAAAGCGAAAGTTACACTCAGTCTTTTATTTCAACATCATTTATGTACAATTTCCATCTGAACTATACGTTTTGTGAGACGACGAAGAGGACTGATACCAACCTATATTCATGCGAAGAGGATTCGAGAGGAAACGAATCGAGCAGCCGATTTCGAATCGAAGTGAATACCAACTTAAGATTCGAATATCGAATCGAATCTCAAAGCTTCGCAGGACCCTAAAGGAAACTACAGGTCACGAGCACATTTTTTCGTGGAATTCCTATCAAAAACTACCAATAATCAATTGTATTTTTTAGGCCCCAAATTCATCAAATCACCCCTCGTTTTCCTTTGAAATATTCAGCAATGACGCAAGATTTCAGTACAATTTTTCAGTTGTTTAAAACAATATTTTTCTCAAGCCTGCTTGGTTTCGGAGAATGCATCATTTTGGAGTGCAACTTTTCTTCAAGGTGAGTAACTTTAATTCAAATATTTAGTACGGTCATTACCATTAACGCCTCTTTTTGCCCTGCAACGCAGATTTCGGATTTTTCGCCACGGTATCATCGTGATTTCGTCTTTGTACTACATGAGGATCTCCAGACTGCCCAACGCACATCTCTTACTCACAGGGGACAACTTTTTTGCGTCCACTGTGCACAGAAATGTTCTCCAAATTCCTCTAGCTTTTCCTATCACATCCCTCTCCCCGTGTACATTGGAACCTGAAGAACAATTAACACTTCCAATACATTTGATTCCCATACAATAGTCCAGACTGCATTTTGAAAATCAGCGGGAAAGTTTGGAAGACAGTCACTGCTGCTTGGTATTCTCAGAGACATATTTTTCGATTCCCCATATTCGAGTTTTAGTAAATATAATATGATCACGCTAGATTCCTGATTATCAATACCAAAAAAAAACCTCATCAGCGTCACTGTCAGCGTTCGCTAATTCGGAAACGTGAACTACTTTCACGCAAAACCTTAAATGCTGTCATCTGATAAATTGCTTTAAAAAATGTGCATTACTTTAGAAGACTAACCGAGATATGAATTTTAAAAAAAAGATGTCAAGTATTTAAAACGTTGTAAATATTTAGAATAATCGTGTTATTAGATGTTAATGGTTTCTACAACGATCGGTTATTCAGAGCGCATGTCGCTAAATACTTTTGAGTTTGAAATCATCCCATGGGACTTTTCCCGTTTTATCGCAGTTGCTGTGTAATTATGCATGTTGGATGTTATTCCATTTTAAATGCGTAATTAAAATAAAAATGCACTCTTACCTTTTGTATTCTATTGTCAAAATACTAAATCGGGTCTCCGCAGTAAAGTTTTCTCATTATGCAAAGGAAATTCAGCCAGTTGAACGTTCTTTGACAGAGCTCAACGAGCTCTGTCAAAGAAAGTACAATTGGTTAGATTATCAGTATTACCTGAAAACAGTAAAGTTATAAAATATGTTTCTTGACTCGAATGCTCGGAGTTAATATAATGACTTAAAATTGTCCTTGGAGAGTTTTAAGCGATCTAAAAATTATTTTAACGTCATATCCGGCACTTTTATCTCGTTTGTCATATTTGAATTCTGTCAACCGTACTTTCACGTGTCAGTGTTGTGCGTTCCAACACATGGAGGGTGGATTATTGCAACAACGCTAGTAGTATGTCTCGTATGTTTGAGTCACTATTTGGATGATCTCATTCGGATGATCTCATGTGACGTCATAGTCACGTGACCCAGTGGCGTCATGCTGTTGTCATGGTAACCCGCGTGAGCGGCCATGTTGTGACGTCATCCCCATAGTAATACGTGATGTTAGTGCGCATGCGCAGCGCGTGTTGTTAGGGTGATACGTGTTTCCATCGTCCATTTTGTATACTGGAGGCCACCATCTTGGTTTTTATGGTAGCACGTGGTTGCCATGTGACCTAAAATCTTCTAATAGGATAGGGGTATCTTCGAAGGTGTGTTCGATTCAACAGGAGTAATTTCCAGATTCGTAGAATTACCACAAACAACCCGATAATCCCTCCAAATCACCGAAATTGACTTTATTTAGTACGGATTTCCCCCAGAATCCTTTTAGGGCCGCCATACATTGGGGTATAATAGTAACATGTAGTGCTATAGTACTGAGGGGTCCCTTTTAATTATAGTCAGCTGATAGACAACCTCCATGAGAGCCTACATCATTCCTAATGCCAAGAATCTATCGAGTAGTTACTGATAAGTCATTGCTCGAACGACTCGAATCCCATAGAGCAAATAAGCCATAGAGTATTTACTCGAACGAGTGACTCGCACATACGACTCTTAGCCTCATTTCGGTATTTGAGGATACCTATGGCCTGGTATTGTATTATTTGAGGATACCAATCGAGGATACCTTTTGGAGAATCCCATTTAGTCATATGAGGCCATGAGGGCTATGTGAAAAGACTTCAATGAGACCTTATTTATTATCCCTCATAGCCTCATTTCTTTTAAAGAATCGGCCAGGAATCCCACTTTACGGAATCTCTTATATAGCCTGTCTATATGAATACAGGGAAATGAAGCAATCAGATTGAACATTTTGAAGGCCTGAGCGAAGGTATAGCTAGGAAGTAGTGCTACAAGTCAATATTAATGGATGAGACATGGGGCAGAATGACAGTTGCCAATAGTACTGGTACAAGTCTGCTGTAGAAGCTAATGATAGGACAGATAGACCATAGACAAGTAGATGGAGCTTTGGAAATAAGATGGAAGCCGTTGGTAAGACTACCTGTATAGGAGCGGGACCATAGGTATCCTTAAATAGAGAAATGAGGGATAGTAAATTAGACCTCATTGAGGGCCTTTCACATAGCCCTCGTGGTCTCATACGACAAAAAGGGGTGCCGAAGGATATATGTTTTCCAAAAAGGGGTGCTGAAATTGGGGTGCCTGGGGATACGGCTGTTAAATACCGAGATGAGGCTAAGCGGGATAGTAAATTATACCTCATTGAGGGCTTTTCTCATGCGCCCCCCCCCCCCCATGCCCTCAAAAGAAATGAGGCTATGAGGGATAGTAAATGAGGCCTCATTGAGGGCTTTTCACATAGCCCTCATGGCCTCATACGACAAAAAAAGGGGTGCCATATGTCTTCTAAAAAGGGGTGCCGAAATTGGGGTGCATGGGGATATAGCTGTTAAATACCGAGATGAGGCTAAGAGGGATAGTAAATTATACCTCATTGACGGCTTTTCTAATGGCCCTCATGCCCTCAAAAGAAATGAGGCTATGAGGGATAGTAAATGAGGTCTCATTGGGGGCTTTTCACATAGCCCTCATGGCCTCATACGACTAAAAAGGGGTGTCAAAGGCAAGACGTTTTCCAAAAAGGAGTGCAGAAATTTGGGTGCCTGGGGACATGGCTGTTAAATACCGAGATGAGGCTAAGAGGGATAGTAAATTAGACCTCATTGAGGGTTTTTTCGTGTCCCTCATGGACTCAAAAGGAATGAGGCTATGAGGGATAGTAAATGGGGCCTCATTGTGGGCTTTTCACATAGCCGTCATGGCCTCATACGACTAAAAAGGGATTCTCCAAAAGGTATCCTCGATAGGTATCCTCAAATAATACAATACCAGGCCATAGGTATCCTCAAATACCGAAATGAGGCTAAGAGCCGTATGTGCGAGTCACTCGTTCGAGTAAATACTCCACGGCTTATTTGCTCGATAGGATTCGAGTCGTTCGAGCAATGACTTATCAGTAACTACTCGATAGATTCTTGTCAATAGGAATGATATAGGCTCTCACGGAGGTTGTCTATCAGCTGGCTATAATCCAAAGGGACCCCTCAGTACTATAGCACTTCGTGCTACTATTATAAGCCAATGTATGGCGGTCCTAAAAAGGTTTCTGGGGAAAATCCGTACTAAATAAAGTCAATTTCGGTGATTTGGAGGGATTATCGGGTTGTTTGTGGTAATTCTACGAATCTGGAAATTACTCCTGTTCAATCGTACACACCTTCCGAACATGCCCCTATCCTATTAGATTTTAGGTCACATGGCAACCACTTGCTACCATAGAAACCAAGATGGCGGCCTCCAGTGCAAAATGGACGACGGAAACACGTATCACCCTAACAACACGCGCTGCGCATGCGCACTAATATCACGTATTACGTTGGGGTTGACGTCCCGACATGGCGCCACTGGGTCACGTGACTATGCCGTCACATGAGATCATCCAAATGAGATCATCCAAATAGTGACTCAAACATACGAGACATACTCCTAACGCTCGGGGAGTAGAGTTTCAACTCAAATAATAGGTGTTAGGTGTTAAAAGGTGCATAGGAAACACAAGCAAAGTTAAAGCTAATGGTCGTCCGAGTTGAAATATCCCGAGGTTCATTGGTTGAAACTTTTCTAATACTTCTTGTGTTTTTGACAAAAATGGATTATTGCCTTGTTGGAAACTCCACTCCACGGGTGTTTTTGTTAATAATTCACCTCCGTGTAGTCTGTTTGCGATAATGTAGAAGATAGGGGAAAATTTTGTTTTTGCTGAAAAAGCTACAGTGAAACATACACCTCTGATGGGACTAGCGGACTGAACTTCAGATCACGACCTGCCTTTCTGCGTTACGAGTATGGATAAGACTCTTAACCTCACGGTACATGTGGGAGCACCGTGGCTCAGTACCGTTTGCTAAGGCGGTATCGCACGTTGATGGTACCCTTGACGTTAACCAAAGCGACCCCTATTTCAGCTGGCCACTGCAATGTCTGCCAAACAAGATACTAGGCGGGTCATGGATATATCTAAAATGAGAGGACGGTTGGGGATTACAAAAAGCCAAAGGTATAGGGTTTGGAAAGTATACGTTCTATTGGGAACATTTTCATGATTTAAGTGTCTGTAATACGATTTCTTGCTAATGAGTCCAAAAATACTAGTTTCTGGGAGTGCGGTGGCAGATTAGTTAGCGGATTGAACTTAGGATCATAGCCTGCCTCTTTTGCGTTACGAACATTGGCAAGACATTTAACCCTATGATACATACGGGAGCATCGTGGCACAATACAGTTTTCTAAGGCATAGAGCACGTTGATGGAACAGTTGACGTTAACCCATTTGTGCTGCATTCGTAAGGTGGAGTGTTTAGCGATCATCCGCCGCTAAACGGTAGTTCTTTTCTAGTATTCTGTTTTTCTCGATCACATCCAGAATGATATGGTTGTTGGCTGTTGAAAGTGTCATTAAAACCAGAGCGAACATACAAGCAAACAGCAATGTTTCCCATTACAGTAACTGCCGGCTTAAGAAAAATATATTATTTTTCTCTGTGCATTTGTTGATGTTTTTTCATTCAGCCAATATTCGAGGTACAGATAGTTGGGGGGACATTCTATCCAAAGAATAAGACGGAAGGATGAGTTTTGAATGTCACAAATCAAGCCTTATGAAGGTTGAAAGCAATATGGAAGTATTTAGTTCGTTGGGTATTTCCGGGTCATATGGACTTTAACAAGTCAACTATTGGGCTAGTGTGATTATATTCATGAATTGTATTGAAGTTATTTCATTCTTACTAACAGAAATGTTGATATGTGATATAATGTTAATGGGCTGTCCGAGCCTTTCTAACAGCTTATTACCTATCGCATTATAACATTCTTTATCATAATAATAGTAACAAAAAGAAGACACATGATACAAAAACATATCATCCTTATATTTTTTTTATTTATCGCAGTCACATATGTGCAGTATATAAGGCCCAACATTCTTATTCGGGTAGTTATGCAAGTGCCGACCACTATGGTGTCTGCCAAACTAGATGCTAGATGCTAGATGGGTCCTGGAAATATCTAAAATGAGACATCCTTTACTTATTTCGTCATGAAAATTGACTTTCAATGAAGTTATCTCCCCTGAAATTATGGAGCGCGCGAGGAAGTCCCAGTTTTTTATTGGGGTGTAACAACACTTTCGACAATCAGGATCACCTCGTGTCGGACAGTTTTGCAGGTGGAGGAAGCCAAAGTATCCGGAGAGAACCACCGAGTAGCGGAGAGTGTCAGACTCACCAACGAACTACCTCTGCGCAAGCAGCGTTACCATTGGTCGAAGAAATGTGCGCCAACGACGTGCAATACGCGCTGGTACACAATGCCACTGTGTCTCCACGTGGGTAATCTGGATTACATATTTTGTCCAAGGAAACAACGCAGTTATCACGGTTGTGGATAGAACAGTGGACCTTTCTGTTCAATGTCCAATGCCGTAACCACTGAGACGCCCCGCTCCTAGGAATGCCCAATTAAGAAGCAAGTAATCGTTGAAAAAACACCCATGACATCAGTAGAATATAAAGCCAAGTTTCCTTTTGTAACTTTTAATAAACGAAAACAACGGATAGCTCTCGATGTTGTCTGTTCTTTTCGTTTATTAAAAGTTACAAAAGGAAACTTGGCTTTTTATGGCAAGCTAACTAGAAGCAACCGAGTTACCGTCCACTTTGGCCCTTTGTTTAGCGAAGGTGTTTTTACAATAATTTGCAAGTTTTTATTCTTCCCGGGAAAAGAATAGCAAATCTTGCCTCCTAGACTATTATATTAATCTTTGAACCCTAGCGGCAGCTTTTCCGGCCAAGAATATGATACGCCATAACGTCATTAAATAGGATGGCTGTTCAGTAAATGTGTGGGGTAGACCAATCAATATTTTCAACGTGCAGCCCCAAGGCTGCACGTTGAAACCATTGATTGGTCTATCCCAAATAATGAATATGGACTTTTCTAATTGCTGCCATTGAACTGGAATGGAAGATACCACTAGAGTTCAAAGGGTTAATGCATTACATGTGAAGCACATTGTTGATATAATGAACAGAAGAACAGTTACGGATCGCCAAAAGATGGCGAAAACGCCGTTTTCTTATTTTAAATGGGTTTAAAACTAAACAGAGAATAATATCTAAACGTTAGTGTTTCGGGAAAATGTGAAACCCCAGCATCTGTATTTTTATACTGCTCTACAGGAAAAAGCCTACGTTTGTGAATCGCAGCAGCGATGATACAAATTTTCTAACATTTCGAAATTTCATTTTTTATAGATGAGATAAGATAAGATAAACTTTATTGCAAAAATACACCCTAATAGGGCAGTATGCAAAGTGATACAGCTATATATATCAATAACAAAATAAGGACCAGTTTTAAAAGTTCATGCTAAAATATACAAGCAATAAGTAATGAAGCTAAGCTTTCTCTATATACGTACAAAATGCGAGATTTGAGTATCTATTCTCAATGCGGTGATCAAAGAGTTTGCGCACGGCACTGCAGATCACATTACACAGACCTTGACTATCATTTTCCATTATATATAAGAACTTTTCGGAATCACTCTTTTGAAGAAAGGTATTGTCTAAGGAGTTGATGTTCCTCCATACTTCTTCTCTAATGCTTGAGTAATGTGTACATGATATGATAAAGTGAAATTCATCTTCAATCACACCCAAGCTACAGAAAGCGCATACACGATCAGCAACGGGGGTAGGTGGCTGACAGTGCCTGCCCTTCTCAATAGCTAGCGAGTGATTGCTAATAAGCAGACGTGTAAATAAATACCTATTTTTCGATGAATGTGTGTATGTGAGATATGGTTCAAGATCAAAATTATTCTTAAACATTCTGTACGTGCGGAGTTTATTATTACCACGTGGGCCTTGATCTTCATAAAGGTCGCTGATGAACAAGTCGAGGTGATTGTCTTGAAGTTTTCCAAGGATAACATCTACGTCTCCTGGAGTGAATATCTCAAACTTTTCTTCCGAATAGCCCAAGCGGACCAGATCGTTAATTTTCGTGCCTAAGGAATCAGTCGACTTGCACCCGAGCGCTTCAACGTAAGCATTTCTCAAAATACAGTTAATATTAGGTCCTGACTGGAGCTTTATGGCATATTTGAGCATTCGAATCGCAGCGGAGATGAACAAGGGAAATTGGCCGAGTTCAGCGCGCGCGGCATGATTCGAAGCTTTTCGGTTCACACCAAGCACTGTTTTACAGAACTGCAGGTGGACATTTTCACACGGCGTATTACTATCGTAATTAAGCTCTGGGTACAATACTTCACAGCCATACAATAAAATAGGTTTTACGAGCATATTGAATAGATTGATATACGTCAGTAGGTGATAATTGAGAATACCAGCACACACGTACATGTACGTGTACATGTACACCTCCATAGGATTTAGTCTTAAAATCGTGTACATGTACGCGATTTTAACGTTTTTTAGGGTGTGTTCGAATATATTTAACACTGAATTGTATCCTAGACGCCCGTAGTTTTACGTACACGTACATGTACCGTTTTGATTGAAATCGGCAAATGAGTTTCCCCCATAGGATTCAGTGTTAAATTGCGAGCCAAAAAACGTTTTGTCGTTTCGAACACATCGTCTTGCCGATTCTAACAATCCGCGTCCGTACACGATTTTAACACTGAAACCCTATGGAGGCGTAGACGGAGATCCGCTTGCGGATTTTAGGTCTGAAATCGACTCGTGTAAAGAGGTTGTGTTCGAATCCGCAAATCCACTGTCGCGTTTCTCGAAGTAAGACTAACGCACGTTATTGCGAGGTGATCTTAATAAGCACTTGATGGAAATGTTTTGAATGAAGAGTGTTGCCGGGTGTTAGAATCCGCAAACCCACTGTCACGTTTTTGATTGATATATATAGGAGAGAAAAAAATATATAAATAATAGTTATTTAGAAAAATAAATATATCAAATCGAATAGATAATAAAAAAAAAATACGTAAATCATGTGCGCTTCCAAGACTATTAGAGCGAAGATTCTTTTAAACATGCTGATGAGAGCATACGCAATCTGCGTGAACGAAGAACTACGTTCCATCTTGTTAGAACGATGCGTCGGATGTCGGGATCATCTAGACTTCGATCACGAGAATCATTCGTGTCTGACGATGGAAAGGGAAGATATGGTCGTCATGTATTTCGAACCGGCGTTCGAACGCGTTAGATTCGACGATGTGATCACGTTTTGGAAGAGATTAGTCTTCTGTAAGAATCAAGACAAGCCTACAGTTTCGGAAGAACTGAAATTGGCGCGTAAAAGTCTGACTTTAGAACACAAGGGATGCATCAAGAAATTATTGCTGAATGAAGCATACGTCTAAGTTTTTTTCGTTGATATAAAATAAGGGAGAATAGAAAATAAAAATAAATACACACATAACATTTTTTATCTAATATTAGAAAGAAAAAAAAATACAAAAATGAGAACCAGAAATAAATTGTATCCGACGTTAGTGGACGACGAGGATTTGAAGCCGATCGACGTTTTGCCGACGGCACCATCGCTAGAAGAAAGAGAAAGAGGAGAGAGGTATCGCATCGATCAAATCAACAGAATCCAAGAGTATCTAACTCGAGAGAGAGATTCTCGCCGTTCCCTCAAGAAGAAGTATTCGCGTTTCGTGAAATTCGTCAACGCGATCGACACGACACTCATCACGATTTCCATGGGTTTACACGCGGACGGCATCGGATTGTTGTCGACCGCGTTGTCCGATCGTGTTGACCGTAGAAGGAGTGGCTTTCGCCGCCGGATTGTTTAGCACGCTCGGAAACTTTTTGAGTAGGAAATTATATCTGAAGGCGAGGAAACACGACAAGATTCGCGTCTTGGCCGACTCCAAGATCGACACGATATCCGAAATGATCTCTATGGCATTGAAAGACGGTAGGATATCGGACGGAGAATACTTCGCGATATTGAGCGAGAAAACGAAATACGATGCCATGAAAGAAGCCGTGAGAATCAAGACTCGTCAGATCATCAAGGAAGAGATGAAGGATTCTCTTGTGTAAAAGGGGAGGAAAGAGGCTAGGGAGGAATTCAGTAAGATGATAGAACTCAAGAGCAGCGATTGAAAAAAAAAATATATATATAATAAGAACAGAATTAATTATTAAATTTATATTTTAAATAAAAAAAAGAAATTAATTTAAATAACTCTTAAAAAATGTATTGCGTAAAGTGTAAGAGAGTTACCGAGACGAGTAATTCTAGAGAAGTGCGAACTAAAAACGACAGACAGATGCTTCGCGGAATTCGCAACGTGTGTGGTTCTATCAAGACTAGATTCGTCAAAAAAAAACGCGAGCAAAGGTAAATGCATCGTGAACAAAATGATCAATAATCTACCTTTCGAAATGCATCTGCCCGGTCACAGTTTCACTGGACCCGGAACGAAATTGAACAAGAGACTCAACGCCGATCTGACACCCAAATCTTGGAGCAAACCTGTGAATAGGGTGGACGCGGCCGCGTATGATCACGATCTGTGCTACGCTGGACATCCCGACACCAAGACTCGCAACGACGTCTGCGATAAAAAAATGTTGGGGAAATTGAGAGGCATATCGAATCCGACCAGGAGAGAGAAGATAGAACGTTCGCTGGTCGGCAATCTAATCGGTGCGAAACGTCGATTCGGATGGGGCGTTCAAAAAAAACGCATCTGAAAAGAAGAAGAAATGATTATTGACGAGCGAATTGGCCGAGGAGTTACACAAACCCATAGTGCGTAAATTTCGAAAGAAAAGGGTGTTCGTGAACCCTTAAGTCCTCAGATTAATTTTAAAGTATTTATGGCCTTTTTCTGCTTACATAGTTATTGATGACTTGGCAGTGGTTCTACATCACTGCTGGCTGCCTATACAGGCAGCCAGCAGTGATGTAGAACCACTGCCAGGGAAAATTCAGTCTACACACAAGAGTAATAAAAAAGATTACCCAAGGGAGAACCTGCTTCAATGCAATATTAAAGTGGCGGTTTGGGGCTATATGGGGGCTTAAGGGTGAAGGGTCTGGATGATATTTGGTCTGCCGACTTGGTCGACATGAGATCGTTTTCGAGGTGGAACGAGGGCGTAAAATATCTATTGACGGTCATCGACGTGTTTTCCAAATACGGTTGGATCAGAGCTTTGAAGAATAAATCGGGACCTTGCTTCGCCGAGGCTCTGAAGAGCGTGTTCGACTCGTCTTCTCGAAAACCAAGTAAATTGTGGGTGGATAAGGGAAAGGAATTCTACAACAAGCACGTTCATCGATTGGTAGACCTCTACTCGATCGAAAACGAAGAGAAAGCCAGCGTGGTGGAACGTTGGAATCGAACGATGAAGGAAAAGATGCACAGATACTTCACGGCGAATTCGACCAAGAAATACATATACGCTCTGAACGGTTTGGTCAAAGATTACAACAACACGCGACACAGATCGATCAAGATGACTCCTGCGGAAGCTAGCGATCCTCGAAAACGAAAAACGGGTCTACGCGAGTCTATATCCTGAGAGATCTAAGATCAGGAAGAAGTCTAGAACGCCGAAATTTGCGGTTGGTGATCGAGTGAGAATTTACGCTTATAAGAAGCACTTCGAAAAGGGTTATACTCCTCGATGGACCTTGGAAATCTACGTGATAATCAAAATATTTCACACCGATCCAGTGACTTACGAAATCGAAGCTTTGGATGGAGAAGAGATCATCGGAAAGTTTTATGAACAACAATTACAGAAGACAAAGTTTTGATAAAGAAAACAATTTTTTTTTATTTACTCTCTTTAACATTTTCTTGTTTACACACACATATATAAGAGAGAAAAAAATAATAAAAAATAATTAAAAACTATTTTTAGATAAAGAAAGCAAGTTAATTAATAAACAAAAAAACTAAAAATCCTTTAAAATGACAAATATACTAGATATAGCACAAAGCATAGTGAAAGATGAAAGTATTCAAGAATATGAGGTTCACGAATACGAACCGCTAACCGGAACGAGTTTGAACAATGCGGGAGAGATAAGAATCAACGTTGAAACTCAAGATCTATTCGTACATCCTAGCGAGAGTTACATAGTGGTGCAGGGACGTCTCACCAAGGAAGATGGGAGCGACTACGCCGACGACGACACGGTTACTCTAGCCAATAATGGCATCATGCATCTATTCAGTAACATAAAATACATGCTATCCGGACAAGAGATAGAATCTGTTTTTCATCCCGGTCAGGCCACCACGATGTTCGGACTCTTGACGTATCCTGATGATTTTTCGAAATCTAGAGGACTTAATCAGTTGTGGGTGAAAGACACCGTCGGCCCTGCTAGCGCCGGCGCCGCCTTGATATTCGACTACGTCGTCAAGACGTCCAGACCTAAAGGAACGTTTTCATTCAGGATACCTTTGAAACACATCTTCGGATTTGCGGACGATTACAACAAGATCATGTACGGATTCAAACACAATTTGACGTTGATTCGAAAAGGAAATGACGACGCAATAGTGAGACTCACTGCGACCGATGCGGGTAAGATAACTCTACACAAGATATTGTGGTTCGTTCCGCACGTGGAGCCTTCGATTGTGGAGAAAGCGTGTCTCTACAAGATCATAGAATCTAAGAGTAAATTACCCCTGGGATTTAGAATGAGACAGTGTGACACGGCTAGCATTCCTCCCTCCACGAATCACTTCGATTGGAGATTGACAGTGAAATCTGCTTCCGAGAGACCGCGTTTCATCGTGGTTGCGTTTCAGACCGATAGGGTCTGGTCTCAGGAAAAGAATGCATCACTGTTCGATCACTGCAGTTTGAGAAACATGCAAGTGTTTCTGAACGCCACGAGATATCCAGCAATCGATTACAACGTGTCGTTCGACAAGAACGATTTCTGCAGACTGTACGGCGACGGTAATTTTAGAAAGAAGTATCATGGTCTAGACGAATTGATGAGCAACCCTAACATGTCTCCCGGCGAATACAAGTCGATGTATCCCATGTTCATATTCGACGTCAGTAAACAGGGTGAACGACTCAAGAGTAGCATCTTAGACATTCAGATCAAGATGCAATTCGATAGGAACGTTACGAGAAAAACCGAAGCCTTCGCCCTGGTCCTGTCGGACAGAGAATTACAATTCGAATCGGACGGAAATAAGATGTCGATCATTCGATGAGAGACGAGTGTGTGAAAAAAAATTAATAAACGTTAAAAATGTGGATGTAAGATTAATTAAAAACCAAAATCTCGAAAACAAAATGGATGTTTTTGACACGAAAACAACAAATCATCTGTTCAGAAAAGATTACTACGACGTTAAAAAAAAATACTTGGAAAAATGGATTCAAATTGAATATGAAGAATGTAACACAAAAAAAGGATGAAATAGTTGTGATTTTGACGAATATCGTTTAAAAGAAAAAGAAGAGTTTGATCTCATAAGATCTAACGAAAAAAATTATAAAAAATACAATTTTAAAATGTCGCAAATGTAAGAAACATCAAATAAAAATCGAATCTCAACAAACTAGATCTGGTGATGAACCAACAACCGTATTCGCAAAGTGTATAAATTGTAATCATAAATGGATAGAAAATTAAAAAAAGGATGCAATTTTAATCATCGTTATAAGTGACAAAATTCTTTTACTAAAGAAAAAAAACATTTCAGATCGTGAAAACTGAGAAAAAAGGAAACGTTATTATAATATATGGTAATAGTGAAGAAGAAGGAAAACAAAAAAAAAATGAGATCTAAAGATGCAGGCATCCGTCATGTTCACGGGATCCAGTAGATTCGTGAGCGCGTGTCCACCCATGTCTAGTTTACCTTCTATGATGTCACCCTTTCTCCAGACCGAGTTGTCGTCCACGTACTTCCTGCTGACTGTGCTGGAATCGAATCGGATCGTGACTGAGTCTGAATAAATTCTTACCGTTCATGTCGATACCACCCTCCATGGGTCCGCCAGATTGTTTGTTCAGGTAGAGATCGTCCACTTGCAATTCTAGGTATTCTTGTGATCGTATCACGGCAGAATCTACATAGCCATTGTTGACCACAGTTGAGTCCGCATCCTTGTCGTCAACCTTCAACAGAATCAATATCTTGTTGAATCCCGCATTCAGATCTGATTTCATTTCTCATCTGTCAGACTTTCTCTGTTCCAGATCTACGTAGTGTTTGGTCGCCACGTCCTTGGGATTCGTGGGAGTGGCCACGTTCATTATCTTGTTAGAATTGGCGTTCAATTCCGAGTGCATCGTTTTCTGAACGTGTCTATTTCTCAGGTGTTCGCTGAATCTCGCGTGAGAGTCGTCCGCGTATTTCTTGGTCATGGCATCGGTGGGATCTATGGGATTCGCGACATTCACCAAAAGTTTGGATTTCAGATCGAGATCGTCGGTCATGTTTTTATCCACGTAATTATCTAGCAGGATTCGTTCGAAATCGGCGTTCCCCCTGTCAATGTATTTTTTAGTCGCAGCATCTGCGAGATCTATCGGCTCGGGAAGATTGTAGAGCTTCTTATCATTCATGTTCAAAGGTTCTTCTCGAGGTTCGTATCTCCGAACGTAACGTTCGTCCAAGTTGGCAATGTCGTAACCATCGTCGACTTCGAACGTCTTCTTCTTCTTTCTTAGGTTGACTTTTTCGTCGTCACTTCTACCAAATTTATCGACTGGCATGTTGTTGTGGGATTTTTTGTTTTTAGTCAAATATATTCAAAACGCAGTTTATTAAAAATAAATGAACTATGTTATTTTATTTTTCGTTTTTATTCGATTAAAATTTTTTTAAAATAATTTTTTATCTTTATATATACTATAAAAAAAAATCTCTCTCTAATGTAAATCATTGAGAATGTCTTGAAATCGATCTCCTTCAAACCATCTCTTGAGAACGTAGAGACACAGGTGACCGCAAAACACTTGATCTGGTGATTGCACTTGTTCTGTGTTGTAACAAACCATCGATTTGTTGAAATAGTTCTTTATTTCTTTTGGCGGCGAGATTCCGTAGCTGTCGAAATAATAATTTTTCTTCTTCCCGTTCTTGATCCATGCCACCCAGTGAGTGCCTTCACCCGATGAATCGTCTAGATTTAAAATTCCGCATTCCGATTGTCGAGGTCTTCTCTTCGGCAAGGCATCTCTGGAAAACACACCTAGAAAATCTTTGATTTTCAAATCCTTTGCCGCATTCAACAGATCGATGTTGGGTAGGGGTTCGTTAGGTAAGACGACACCTTCTATGGATATCTTTATTTTCTTATTCATAATGTGTATATATATTTTTTTTTTATTTATTTTATTATAATTCACTAAAAAATGACATTATTTTTTTTGTTTTTTTTTCTCTTTTTTTTTAAACTAACATTCTCGATGTCTCTATCGTTTTCTATAATTTTGATTCCATCTAATTCCTCTTGATTTTCTGGACTCTCAATGTCACTATCAATTTCCATAATATTGAATCCGTCTAATTCCTCTTGATTTTCTGGACACTCGATGTTACTATCGATTTCTATAATTTTGAATCCATCTAATTCCTCTTGATTTTCTGGAATTCTGTCATCCACAATCGTATCTGGAATCCAATCATCCACATTCATATCATCTCTAATTAGATCTAAAGTCCAATGTCCGAGTGCTAAAGTGCTTATTTTATCGTCTAACACGAATCTCTTCTCGTCGTCGGCCGTCAGCGAAATCTTGTTGACTATTTCGGTATACAAGTCATGATTTTCGCTTCAAATCGATTTCATAATCTTATACACCGGACCACTTCCCAACAGACAATCTTTATACTCTTGGAAAGAGATGTTTTTCTTCACCACGCACGCTTTAACTCCGTTGCACTTCTTGATCTCTTCATCATCTTCTAGACGATAAGCATACAGTTTGGGTCTCAAGCCCACGAATTCGACGATTTGTTTACCACCGCTCTCGTCCTTAAATTTACCCAACACCTTCTTGTTGTCATTCGATTGAATGTTGGACGGGTGATCGACAGGATAATTGCTCGTGTCGAACCACTTGGCCACGTCCTGAGATATATCTCGGTAGATGTCTTTCATCTCTATCTCATAAACTAAACTGTCCGTGTCAGTGAACAGTAGTTTGGCTTTATCACAAAATTTTCGTTTGACGTAATCGTAGTGAAACTCATACATCAATCGCTTGCTGACATTTAAGATGATCGGTCCGAGATAATACGGTTTGTCGAACTTCAGGTGCGTCTTTTGCATGTGAACGGCCACTAGATTTTCGTCAAATATGGTTCGGTGTTTGTAATTGGGTTTCGCCACTAATGTTTTGGCTTTCTTTTCAGACGTGACGAGTCAAACGTCGGTTCTCTTCCTGATGTTTTCCATCGATTTACCGTACACGCAGTTGTTCATGAGTTTGAAGAAATCTTTTTCGAAATCATTCTTAGCTTGAATTCTGAGATTCGTGTTGAGATCGATGTATTTTTTCATCCAAGGCTCTTCGTCGAATTGAATGATGTGATGTATGTCGACTAATTTCATCCCGTAATCGACGTACTGTTTCAAATTCTCGCTGTAGATGACGTAGTTACGTTTGTTAAATAAATTGGGAATGAGTTTTTCCTCGTCTCCTTCGTTCGGTTCCATTCGTTCGGGAGCTAGCGGATAATCATTGTGTGGATCGTGTAATTCTTCCAGATAGTTCAAATCGACTTCTAAAATGCAAGGATAGTCTCTCCATTTTTGCATCTCTTCCGGTTCCTTTACCCATTCGAAATTTCCAATCGGTAAAGGATGACTCATAGCCCAACCGTACAGATTATTGGCGTCCCAATATTGTATGTATTTAGTTGACCGTTTCGAATCGAAACCTTCTTTCATGTAGGGATTGTCAGCTTCAGAATGTCTGTGGGAGATCATCGAGACGCCACCTCTCGCAGTCCTTTTGAACATGAGCAACATGTCCACGTCAGATAATAATTCCAATTGGACTTCGGTGGTCTTCAACAGAGTGTCCCACGCCAGACCGGGTGTGGTGAAATACCAAGCGGGATCCAGATCGTAATTTCGACAACAGACGTCTCGAAAATTTTCGAACACGTCTGCCAAGAGTAGAACGTCGGTCTTCAGATAGAGATCGTGATAATCTCTCATGGTTTTCATATCGAATGATTTCCACACATTTTTAGCGTGTTCGTAATTCTCGTCGGAAATGTCGGATTTGTATAATTTCGAATAAAAATCTTCTTTCGAAGGTAGTGCGGTGTCTTCGACTCTGTTTAGATCGTTCATGTAATCATAAGGATAGACTCCTTTCCTCAACATGATGTCTACTCGTTCTCCAAAATGTTCGCTCATGATTTTAAATTTATCCTTGCTCATGTTATCGACTACTTTTTCCAGAGCGGTCGACATGAATTTAAAACTGTCGATGAAACGTATGGCTCTATGTATGAATTTCGTTTTTTCTTCCAACGTCTCTCCGTCGACTACTCTTTTCTCCTCCATGAGCTTCCATTTCGTGAAGGAAATGTATCTTTCTTTGCTGTTCGCGATGCAATTTAATTCTTCGTGTGAGGTGCCGAGATTTTTCACGAACAGATGACTGTCGTAACCCGAGAGATTGTGAAACATCACCGGATAGAAAACAGCGTCTCAATATTTTAAATTACAATTGCTGTGAGCCGGACTGCGATACAGACCCATGTAATGATCGTGGTCTCTGACCTTCTTATTTTCCTTCGAATTCTCATTGAACGATTGTCTGCATATGTGACATTCGGTGGCTCTGTTATTTTCGTCCTGCTGCTCTCACGTGATGATCATTTCTGCTGGAGTTTTGAATTTGTCGTATAACATTTGAAGTTTCCATTCTAACTCTTCCACGAACCTTTGAGCCACATCGTTGTCTTCATACTGTTTTGTGTAGGTGAAGGGATCCATGTCATGTTGCGAGTCGAAAGCGCATTTCACGTAAATGCAATAGCTCGAAGGTATGTGTTTTTGATATCTTTCGTCATAACTTTGAAGAGCATTGGGTTGACAGGAACTCATTTTCACGGTGAAACATTCGAAATCGGCGTACACGACGAATGGTACTTTTAACCTTCTATTGTGATTTTCAAACTTCACGATGGTGTTGGGTTTGGGCATTTCGACGGCGACACCTTGATTTTCATTGCAATATTCCTGATGTTTCGCCAACGAGTCTTCGCTGTGAAACACGTTCATGCAATTGTAACATAAAGATATCTTTCCGTTATGATTATTATTTTGTTTCGACAGTAATCGGCTCGGATGTTTAACCCAACAATAATGACGATTGTCACCATTCGAAATCAATAATAAAATAATCATCTTTTCTCTTCCGAGATACGAAGTCAGTCTGAGAGGATAGATCTTTCATTTTTCGTCATCGTATCCCAAGACCTTCACCGCTACGGTGGGATTTTGAGCCTCGAAACGTTCGATGTGTTTTAACTGCGTTGGAAAAGTCACTCCGGTCCAATCGAGATTTTTAGAAGTTTCCTCGTAATGAGAAACTCTATCGGGGTTCGTTTTGACAGGGTATAAAGCGGAGGCAACTGCCCATTTAAAACACTGATCATCGTTATTTTTCACGTTGATCACGGCGTATTTCTTAGCCAGGAAATACGGTAATTTCACGTAGGAAGACCCTTTCAACAAATCGTTTTTAGTTATGTGAATTTCGAGTTTCAACACCTCATCGAACGTCCGGTTACTACCTTCATGTTGATAATTCGCGAGAGATGTCAACATCTTGTCTTTCATCTTTTCGAAAACGTCCGATAAATCTGAACCTCGAAATACGGGTTCGACATTATATCTGAAATATGCATTTTTCACGATGCTCTCGCCGGACTTAACGTCGATTTTATTCATCACGCAATGGAGTATCATCTTAATTTTTAGTCCCACACTCATGTATTTGTGAAACAAATCCAATACTTTTTTCTTCATCCGTTCCATGAACAATTTCGGATCGATTTTCTTCAATGAGGGAACCACGTCGAAAGTTTTAAAAATGCCTTTGATTGCACTTTCCCGTTCTATGGACTTCGATTGAAATAGTTCCGCGGTGAGTCACGCTAGATATTCTTCTCCTTTCCCTTCATCTATTGCTCATCGAATTTCGCTCGAGATATCTCGTTTGCCTAGAATCTGAAGTGCATCACTCGTTTTCGTTTTAGTTTTTCTTTTCTTTTCTTTGGAAACTTGAAGTTCTTCAACGGCTTTTCGTTTAGTCGTCTTCTTATTTTTCACAATCGAAACGTTTTCGGTTTTTTTCGACGTCGGCATTTTGATTCCTTTTACTATCTTTTTCTTCTTCTCATTTTTCACAACCGATGCATTTTTTGACGTCGTTGCTATCGGCATTTCGATTCCTTTTACTATCTTTTTCTTCTTCTTCTCATTTTTCACAACCGATGCATTTTTTGATGTCGTTGCTATCGGCATTTCGTTTGCCTTTCCATCGTTTCGCAAATGTTTCTGTATGACTTCAGTCTTTTTTGATTTAGTTCTATGATTTCTGAAATGTGAAATTTTTAATAGTTTACAAATCTTGTTTAACTGAGGTATGGTTTTCTCATTTAAATTTTCCAATTTTTTTTTATCTGTTTGTTTCATTTTGTAAGAATATATTTTTTTCCGAATTTTGTATTTAAATAATTTGTTTAAAAAGTTTTGTTTTTTTACTCTTTATATAAAAAAAAAGAAGATTTTTTTGAAATTCAATTTTTTCTTTAATGTGTTTTTTTCAAAACAATTTACGATCGTACCAAAAACAAAAAAATTTTTCACATTAAAGAAAAAATTGAATTTAAAAAAAATCTTTTTTTTTTTTATATAAAGAGTAAAAAAACAAAACTTTTTAAACAAATTATTAAAATACAAAATTTAAAATATACATTATTTGCAAGAATTCGTAAAACAAAAAAAACTAAATAATCGATCATGACGACAACATCCACGATGGAATCTCGACATAAATGTCGACATTGTTTAATAAATCGTTATTCTCCAAAAAACCAAGAAGAAAAAAATCATAATTTATATTTACGCATTTCAAAAGAAAATGATACGATTTGCGATAGAAAATCGAATCGTAATACTATTAGCGAACAAAAATTAATCGACAATGTCGTTCGAACTATTAAAAAAGAACGTTCAAGACAAATAGAACTCTTACAACTTTTATGCGAAGTCTTGCACGAGGTTCAAAACAAATTTCCGCGAAGCAGACGCATGTTATAAAGAGAAAAAAAACTTTTACAAAGAAAATTTTTCACATTAAAGAAATTAAAATTAAAAAAAACAACTTTTTTTTTATATATATATATAAGGAGCAAAAAAAAAAAAAAAAAAACTTTTTTCAAACAAATTATTAAAATACAAAATTTAAAATATACATTATTTGCAAGAATTCATAAAACAAAAAAAAACAAATAATCGATCATGAGGACAGCAACACTAAAAGATGCGAATTGAAATTGAAACGAGTTGAAACGTATAAGAAATTCGGTCATAAAATCTATAGATTACAATGACATGATCCCATCGAATTGAACGAGGTCGAGATGAAGCGCTTAGAACACAAATATGACAAATATTGCATGCCTTTGAAATTGGATGAAGCCGCGCTCGATTTGTTTTATGAGTACCAAAGTGATCTGCAGAACATCGTCATCGCCGAAGATAGAGAATTCGACAAGGACAATTTGTCGTTGCCCTATGGAAATTACATATTTCCAAACATCTCATTCGAACTCGTGAAGAAATTGGGTGGTGAGAGCAAGTTGACCGATGTAAAAAAAACTCAAAAGAGTAAAGATAAACATTCAACACGTTTTCGAAAAAGGAGAAGACACGAGTGTCAACATGCTAATAAAGGACTTGGAAATATAAACAATAGAGTGTTTGATTTTTTGCGAAGAAGAAAGAAAAAAAACGTGATGAGATCATCTTGAAAACACGAGTGTCAACATGCTAATAATGAGCTTGGAAATATAAACAATAGAGAGATTGATTTTTAGTGAAGAAAAATGAAAAAAAAAGTAATGAGATCATCTTTAGATCTCATTTTTTTTTTGTTTTCCTTCTTCTTCACTATTACCATATATTATAATAACGTTTCCTTTTTTCTCAATTTTCAGCGTCGATTCTTCTTTTTCTTTTTTTCTTTTTTTTGTGATATGATACGTTTATAACAACATTTTTGTTTATCTGAATCATAATTATGAACGAATGTTGTGCATCTCTTGGTAACACTCGCATCATCACCATTCTCTTCAGAAGGTAGTGGTGACGGTGGAAAGTGTCTCATTCCCAACTGTCTATCCCGTGCTTTATCTATCTCTTTCATCAGTTCTTTCCTCATATATCCATCATTAGCGTCTAACCATTTTTCCACTTTTTTTTTGTTTCTTCGCACTCTGTCTCGCGATATTCGTCATTATCGTCTAATTGTTTCTCCACCTTTTTATCCATTTTAAATATATTATTTTATACTTGCTATGATTTATATTTTATATAATTTTATATTATCATAACATATTCAAGATCGGTATATTCTTAAACGGTGAGTTCTCACCGAGCAACAAACCCTTGCTGAGTCGCTCAACGTTCTGTCCACTCTTCAGATAGAGACCGTTTCCTCTCAGAGAGTTGCCACCTCTAACGGGTTCTAGATACAATCCTTTACTGCTGTCGTCTACGTGGACGCGACACACGGCTCCTCCCTTCTTCAAAAACAGTCCGCTGCCACCCATTAATTTCTCAACTGCTGAACTAGCGAGTACCGTGAGAGCTCCCACGCCGAGAGTCTTTCCGAGAAAGGGTAGTGCCTTTGTGGCGAAGGGTAATGCTTTTGCGGCGATTCCTGCCAATAGCGGTAGGAAACCACCTTTCATTCTCAAATTGTATCTCAATTGAGCGGGACTCAATCTCACCGTCAACCCTCTTCCATCGCGAATCGCTTTCTCCATCCTTTTGATTTAACTTCTGGTCCAGATGATCGAATCCTGACCGCCTCTCGTCAGATCTTCGTTAGTAAAGTTGAATCTCACCACCTCGCCTCGAGTTGTTAACGCTCTCTTAAGTTTTTTCCTCTGTCCTGCGGATATGTTCACGTTTTTAATCACGTATTCTGTCATAATTCTGTTTTTTAAAATATATTTACTTCAATTGTTTCTTGTTTAATAATAATTATTTATATTAAAATAATTTTGTAAAATTAATATTGTGTTTATTTTATTTTTGTTATATATATTTATGCACAATATTTTTTTGCTTTTATATTTCTCTTATGTGAAATCGTATCGTCACCCTCTCTCTACGAAGATCTAACAGTTCACCATTTTGATCCATCAACGTGGTTTTGAGACTATACAACGTGTCTAAAATCACTGGTAGATAAACTAAATTTCGAGGTCGCTCCACGATCTTATAACCCGGCGACACTTTGGAAAGAAGGAATAGATCGTCGGTTGAGCGCTACCATTCACGTAGCTTCCAGCAATCACGTCCACGTTCACCAGAATGCTATTGACTGCGAGAATGTCGACCGTATTTTCAGATGCCGCGTGGCCTCGATACATCTTTCGATTGAATCCCAACATCTTGCCTATAGAATCGTCCGTGTTGAAATCCACTCGAAAATTATCTTCCAAATCCAACATCGTCTGTAAGGTATTAGGATTGGGAGCGAGTCTGATCTTGTTGCTTCCCTTTCCATCCGTCTTCATTCGCGTCTGAATGTAATTGTTCAAATCGTCTATGTCGTAACTCCCTTTGGGAATTCAAATCTCCAACCAATCCACTCCGTCGGAATACATGAATGAGTTATTCTTGTCGGTGACATTGGGAAAGGAATAATAAGTCTCCAGATTCACCAAAGCCATCTCGTATCTTTTCTCTCTATTCAATTTGATGGAAGGTTCGAATTTCGTAGCGAATCGAGTCAAATCGCCACTCACCACGATTTGAATGGATTGTTTTGCAGCCGTATTATCGGCTATCCGTTTCTAACAATTCTCCATGTTCGAACATTATATTTAATTTTATTTTTTTTTTATTCAAAACTAATTATTTGAAGATTTATTATTTTCTAAATTTTATTTTCACGCTCTATCTTATTATTTTCATCAGAAACATAAAACTTGTCGAATCCGCACCGATATATGACGTCCTTGGGCAATCTACGATCCATGCACTCTCGAAGCAATCTGTATTCGGGTTGAAACAAGCTCTTGCCAAACACGAACAATCTGTCGTAATCCAACCAGTCAGGTCGGGACAACAGATTCATCAACAGATTGGTCTTTCCACAATTCGATTTTCCCACTATCAAACCTCTTATGCTTTTGGGAAAGAACTCGTTATTCGACCTCTTGGTCGCGGCGTCGTTCCAAGACATATCTTTAATGTTCATCTTTGTTTTATTTTTTTTTTTTTTTTTGTTATTTTAGATTCTTTTCAAACGCAAATTTTTTATGTTTTTCAAACTCAGTTTTTAATGTTATTATTTATTTATATGACACCGTCGCGAGTTCTCTTCAATCCAGATCCACTCGTCATTTTGGCTAAATCTTGTATGGGTACCACAGCATCCTTAAAATCTTTCCAACTTTTCAGCGTTCGCTCTAACGCAGCTCGCTTCGCCGGCGGACTGATCAACGCGTCGATCAACGCGTCGGCTGCCCTCTTGCCAGCCACAGAAGCTATCCTACCACTGGCTTCGGAAGCGGCTTTCTTACCAGCATCCAAAGCCGTCTTCTTACCGACCTCAAACGTGGTCGATGCGAGTTTTCTACCCGCATCGCTCGTGAATGCTCGCATTATAGAATCGACGATGCCAGAACCGCCTTGAACGTAAGTTCTGACGTATCCCCTGTTCTTTATCACCAACATATTTTATTTTTATAATATATTTTTGTTTTTTTCACTGGTAAATCGTTTTGTTGTTTTTAAATACTTTTATTATTCTAGTGTAAAAATTTACTGTTTTATTTTTGTTTGTTTGTTTGTTTCTCTCTACTTATTATATACACATCAATCCTTCAATTCGTTCATCAGCCTTTTATAATGGTTTTTATTCAAAACCTTCTGTCTTAACAATTCGTCAGATATAGTAACTATCTGATTATCTAATCCTTTGTTACCAGCCCGTCTGCTCGCCATCAACAAACTCAATCTCTGAGACAGAGCGTCAGAATCACTCGGAAGAAAAGTGGTTTTCACCCCTTTGCCAGTCACCGATTCGATGAACATCTTGTTCATATCCCATATGGGTTTCACCACTTTCGTCCACTTGTAACCTCTGTTGGCTTTGGGTCTCGTCTCTCTGGCATCGTTATTTCTCTTTATGGCGTGGGTCTGAACCAGAATGTCGCCGTAATTGTCGAAATCCTGATCCGTGTAATCGCTAGGCTTGTCGTAAAGGAGCAATCTGCGCAGTCCATCAGTCAATTCGTATCTGTTCGAACCCACGATCAATTCATCATCGCCAATATCTACTTCTGTGTCTCCTACAAAAATTCTTCCCTCCGAATCCTTATAAAATCCATACAACAGATCTCTCTTACCGCCATCATCATCAGACGATGCGACGCTACTAGTGGTGATAGTCGAAGCTGTATCATCAGACTCGCTCTCTGTTTGAATTCCCGTGGGAACGTAATCCGGTGTAGATTGAACGGAATACCGATTTCCAAAACTAAGAGGCAACGAACCCATTCTCAAAGAACTCTCCTTTATGGGTCTCAATTCTTCGACTATCTCCTTCCTGCTTCGCTCTTGACCCTCCGTCACGGGTTTAAATATTTTTGTAGCTTCGCGTTTGAGTTCCATCTCACCAAGACGTCTGCTTCTATCAGCCGACTGAATGCCCTTCTTAGCACGCTCAAACTCTTCTAAAATTCGATCTCGGTGTCTAGAATCCATCTGTGAAAACATCTTTCGTTTTTAATTGTTTTATTATTTTCAAAATTAAATGTTTAATTATATTTTTATGTTTTTAAGTAATAAAAATCTTTCCGTCTTTAATATAATAAACTAAAAATATTCACATCTCAACTCACTGTTGATTGAATTGGAGAAGTTTAAAAATACGTTTATGCAGTACATGACAAACCGGTTTCTGATTTAACGCATTTTGATAGTAGTTTTACGTTTTGTCAAAGGATTTCCATTCACATATCAAAGAACCATTCACTCAGTGTCGAATTAAGAGAGAATCCCTTTGATGACTGTTAAAACATTTCAACACACAAAACAGAAATGGTTTTCTAATTTTAACGCTGAAGGAACTTATTAATTTTCAAATCTCTCTGATTGCTATCGTGAATATATTAAACATTTTACCACTCAAAACCTAATTGGGCGGAAAATGCGTTTAAACATTCCGTTAAGTGTTTGAATCTTTTGAACGATATCCCTAAACTCAATTTCTCTTCGTCACATCGAACCAAGACATGAATGTCTATAATACAGACCATATTCATAATCGACTCTTTTTGAACGAAAACCTCATTCAGTCATAACGATAACGTGTGTTAGTTTTTACTTCAGGAAAACGTGACAGTGGGTTTGCGGATTCTATTACCCGGCAACACTCTTCATTCAAAACATTTCCATCAAGTGCTTATTAAGATCACTCGCAATAACGTCCGTTAGTCTTACTTCGAGAAACGCGACAGTGGGTTTGCGGATTCGAACACAACCTCTTTACACGAGTCGATTTCAGACCTAAAATCCGCAAGCGGATCTCCGTCTACGCCTCCATAGGGTTTCAATGTTAAAATCGTTTACGGACGCGGATTGTTAGAATCGGAAAGACGATGTGTTCGAAACGACAAAACGTTTTTTTTGCTCGCAATTTAACACTGAATCCTATGGGGGAAACTCATTTGCCGATTTCAATCAAAACGGTACATGAACGTGTACGTAAAACTACGGGCGTCTAGGATACAATTCAGTGTTAAATATATTCGAACACACCCTAAAAAACGTTAAAATCGCGTACATGTACACGATTTTAACACTAAATCCTATGGAGGTGTACATGTACACGTACACGTACATGTACGTGTGTGCTGGTATTCTCAATTATCACCTACTTATGTCTTTACTGGTGGGACATATGTTTTTGAAAAATCACGTTGCAGCTTGTACAGAACTTTCAAGGCTTTCGTTTTGAGACATTTCTGAGCGTATTTCAGCCCTCCATTCCGATGAAATAGCAAATCGAGATACGTATACTCTTCACAGACTTCAAGCCTATCTTTCCTGTAATGGAAGAAATATTCCTTTTTCGCCCTTCTCTTTTCAAACTTAATAATTTTAGTTTTAGCTCTATTAACCGGCAGCATGTTCAGTGAAGAGAAGTCGGACAAACGATCGAGACATTTTTGAAGGCCCTCCGAATTTTCCGACAGTAAAAGCAAGTCATCAGCAAAAAGAATATGGCTTATTCTAAGACTGTCGACTGAAACTGGATGGCATGTTTGGTCGAAATAGGCGTGAATGTCATCAATAAAGATTTTGAAAAGTGTCGGGGAGATCGCACAGCCCTGCCTTACACCGATGTTTGATACGCAAGACGGGCCAAGGCCTTCTGATGTTTTGACAGAATAGGCACTTGAATGGTACATGGATTGTAACGTGCGTAAAATATTTCCATCCACTCCGACATTCCCCAGTTTATAGACCATCAGTTTACGATTAACTGTATCGAACGCCTTTTTTAAGTCTACAAACGCTACAAATAACGGCTTTTTCTGTGATTTATATTTATTAATTACTGTTTTTAGAACAAATATACTGTCAACTGTACTATGTCTTTCCTTGAAACCAAATTGATTGTGGGTTATAACATCATTGTCTTCCAAGTATTTATTTATTCTCGAATTAATCACTTTGTTAAATAGTTTCCCCACATTCCTGCTGACGGCGACTGCGCGATAATTGTTCGGATCCCCTTTGTCACCTTTTTTATGTAAAGTTGACAAAACTGATTCGCTCCAACAAGAGGGATAATGGTTGGAGAAAAGAACTTGGTTGAAAAGTTTAGTTATTTCGTCGATAATGAGAGGGACGATAACTTTCAAAAATTCGTTGGAAATATTGTCAGTGCCGGTAGCTTTTTTGTTTTTAAGTTCAGAGAGGCAATATAACATCTCTTCTGCAGTTATTGGATTGTTGTCTAGTGGTGTATTCACATTGCGCCTGCCCGGGTCACCTCGGGAAAGTTTACCAGGTGTCAGTGGTGGTGGATTTTTGCAAAACAGGTCTTTGAAAAAATCCACTGCCAAATCTGGATTTAAGTAACAGATAGGAGCTTCTGACGAACGAATCGATTTAATCGTTTTCCAATATTCATTTGGATTAGATGTTTGTATATCATCCAACCGTTTCGTTATATTTCTGTAATAAATTCTCATTTTGTATTTCGTCAATTTCTTGTACTTTTTTTTTACTGTAAAAAATTTCGATATAAGCGACTTGTCAAAAGGGTTCTGTTTCATTTCCCTAGCCGTCGCAACCATACAGTGTTTTAGTTCCTTACATTCACAATCAAACCATCGCCGTTTCTTGGCATTTTGGGGGTTCGCTTTCCGTACAGGGACAAACTTCGATGAAGACTTATTGACAGTCTGTAAGAGGGCCATAAGCTCATATACAGCTGCTTCCGTATCCTCCTCAGAGATGGGATGTGAACATCGTCTGAAACGAAGCAAATCCTTCCTGAAGCCTGGATTGGAAGCGAACTGTAATGCTTTGTGCCCACTATCTCTGTTCCAGATATACTTGCCGGTCGGCTTAACGTAATCATATTTATTTTTGGTGTTTGCAGTGGTTATTTTTCTGAACTTTAAATGTAACGTTAACTGACAGTGATCAAATAGGTGATTGGGCCCTTTGATACAAAAATAATCTATACCAGATAAATAGTGTTCGGGAATCAAAATGTAATCGATAGTGCTGGCGCCATTGTACTGGTAGCTGGTAAATGACTCCAGGCTATCGCCTGGCACGCGTCCGTTTATAATTCTTAATCCTGTTTTTTGACACAATGTAATTAGCTTCCTTCCAAAAGTATTAACGACAGCATCAGTGTTACATCTTGGTTTACAGTCGTCTACTGTGTATGAATCCAGTAATGGAATATAATTATCACTATCATTTGTAATGTGATCTGCCATCACGCCAGTGAGCGAATTGAAATCACCCCCTATCACTATCAAGTCATCCGGACTGTAACCCTGCAAATGCTTTTCTATCTCTGGAAAAATACAGAAATTGGAATCAAATTTTTTCCAGGATGTTGAATTAAAGGGAGGTATATATACACAACCAAACACTATATGGTGGGATGATTTCATGAATAGACCGTCAAATACTAACCAAAGGACCATATCGTGTTGGACCAAAAAACTGGTGAGAAACGATTCGAACGTTTCCCTGTAGTAGAATGCAATCCCACCTTTATGAGCGCCTTTGCGCGGAACATCTACGCATTTGTAACCTGAAATGGCAATGTCGTTATTTAACGCATTCCATGTTTCCGTTATTACTATAAAGTCATAACGGGCTAAACATCTAATAACATCGGGATTATCATATTTATTGACAAATCCTTGAGCATTCCAGACAGTATAATTAAATAAATTGGGAATCGTATTAATCTTCCGGCTCCGTTGCATTTATATTATCATAAGACAAAAGACTGGTGAAATTTATATGAAATTCCCATATTCTGAGTGTAAAATTTACTGACAACATTAGGAAATTAGGTGGATTCAGCTTTCCCATAAATCTCTTTCAGTGACGAAAATTGTCATCAATGGGACGGTTGGGGATTAGGGTAAACAAAAACATAGGGGTGGAAGTGTACCTCCTTCTCGGAAAATGTTCATAATTTAAATGTTTGAGATTTCCTGTCCATGAGTGAAAAATGAGCTTTTTACGCCTGTGTGAACAACTTAAGAATTTATATGCAGCGAACTTCAACTCATTTATCAGGCCAATCAAACCAGTTGACTAACACATGATTCGGTTTATTATATCCCATTTCCCGGTTTTCATTTGTCTACATCACGTGTTGTTTCAATTACTTACAGACTCGTAGACAATCTCAGGAGAGAACACAGCTAATTTAACGCTGGTAGCGTAATCAGCAAATTTACATTGTTCGGTAATGCTGATGGTTTGATAAAGTACGTAATTGCGAGTACATGGCACCTATATCCTTCAGAACTCATCACTCAAATTACGTTCTTGGAATTCTCCCGAGATCATCGCACATGGCGTGATGTCATTATGAAAGATACCGTTATCACTTTCCACGGTACTGTTGGATAATTACCTTTCTAACTTGTTTGTCACCTGAAATTAAATCCGTTGTGTCAATGAACCCTTTGTCGAATAGGATTACAAAAACGTAGATTATGACCAGGGACGTGGCAAGAGGTTTCCGATTGGGGGTGTTGGGTAGTGAATTTCCAACTAGGGAGAGGGACCGAGAGGGGGAAACCCCCTCCCGGTCCCTCCCCCAGTAGGAAATTCACTACCGAGAACAATTTTGAAAATGAAGCCATGAAAGCGGACATAAAATAGATTCTTGTAACTGAAATGCCAACACCTTTTTGACAGAATTAAAAGGTTGTTATTATTTGTTATTAATCTGGGAATTGAATATGTGCTAAACAAATGCTCAAGCTGAGAACTTTAAGCAATTCACACTGTCCTAACATTAAATCAGATCTTATGCAGGAATAATCCGTTTTCGATGTTTCATCATTTTGTAACTGTGAATGATGGAATTAACTCAGGATAACGAATTTACATGAAGTGATTTTCTTGAAGTGCATTTCGAGGATTTTTTTTTATTACGATAAATAACGTACTATAGAAATCTCGTACCGATTGACATGATATATACTTATGAAGAACGATAATGCATACACTGTAGTTGCAAATAGAAACAGTTGGAATTTTCACCGATTTGAAACCGAGTTGGCATTTTGGGAAGTAAAGGAGACATCAGCATCACCAAAGAAGCTTTAAAATCCAGATAGATGGAATTTCCAATTACTCATGACTTTCCCTCCGAATTACCAACTATAGGAAATTTTGGTAAGGATGGGGGGGGGGAGGCATACCCCACCCCCCCCTATCGCCATGTCCCTGATTATGACATCTCACTGGAACCACTTCGACGAGTTCGTTCCAATGTGGGTTCATAGCTATGTTTTTTTGGCAAAAGTTTAGGACATATAAAATTCGAATAACGATTTGACGAAGCATGCTGTTGTTTGTTTATCGGGGTTTAACGACACTTTCAACAGACAGAGTAATATAGTGTCGGGCAGTTTCATGGGTAGATAAAGCTGTAGTACCCGGAAAGAACTATTAAGTAACGGCGACTAACTGTCAAACTCTTCCATGTGCTAACGCGGCACTAACTGGGTGAGATTGGTTGATAGTCCAGTTACCCTATGATAAAAATACCCCGAACCGGGAGCAAATTGCAATACAAATGTTTTCTGCGTTTTCCGGGTCAGTAATGTGTCCTGCACAACATATTAAAAGTCCCAATCCATTTGACCCCGGGAAAGTTGTTATTTTTTGGGTGAAACGGGTGAAACTGTGTAAAATCCAGGTATTTTTGGAATCGCTCATCAATTGTGCTAAAGTCTTTGCTAAATCACAAAAAAAACACAATTAGGTATGTCATTGGTGCATTTTTCATCTTTTGGGACCCAAATCTTTGTGTACTTCGTGTTTTTCCTGCGACTATACAACTTGTTAGCCCCAGATTTAGTGGAAAATGTTGGTAAAAAAACATTTGGGGGGGGGGGGGGGAAGGGCTGGATCAACTTAAGTTGCGGCATTACACCCATATAACATTACCGAGTGGTTTGTACAAAACACCGCCTTAATTTAAGCAATTTTGAATAAAGAGAATGCAATCATTGAAGAAATGCATGTAACTGTAATGGAGGATCAGTAAAAGCTACACCCTGAGGTACATTAATGTTATGACGCCGAAATGGTCAAAGTTGCTACCATTCCATAACTTAGGCACTCGAGATCTTTGTTCGTGGCAACTTAAGGACACATATCTCCAAAAACTCGGGCCAGGTACCCTTAAAACCCAACAGACCTTTCCTGCACCGTCCATTCCATTTGGATTGAGGGATTAATATCCGGCTTAAATTCGCATCCCCCCCCCCAAAAAAAAACAAAAAACTTCACGTTCCGCGATATCGACAACAAAACTGTCAAACCACTGTTTTGTTACTGGAAATATCTATTTTACGAAATATTTTAACCGTCTGCGTACTTGTTGTGAGTTTATTCGATAGCCTTACCATTTTTGTCATTTTCCTCCCACGTTCACAATTTCTAGTGGGGTAAATTTAAACCGAAAAGGGACGATTTAGGAAAGGTCTCTTCCCACAGAGAATATAACTTTGTAATTTAAATACCATTTGAAAAGGAAACGAAACACCACTTGGTCTTTACAGGTAATTGGCAGCCAAATAGTCGTTTCAGCGATGCCGTTTAACCAAGTCATCGAAAGGGGTGACAATGCTCATTCCATCTGTAATGGCGGTATGATTTCTCACTGTTTCGTGGGAACTTCTCCAGAGGATCAGTATTAAACGACTAATATATATGTTTGATTCAGTCATGTGTGTATACTATATGCTAATATTATATCTCACGTGACTTCCTTGCATTCTGAATGGCTGAAAGATGATACCCTATTTCGTGTAGTTTGCATCCACAGAACTGACCAGGCACTACACCCAGGCACTACACGTTTTCTATTTTTAGCACACTACTATATCAGTTTTCTTTTCACACTGGCCGAATAAAACTGATTAGGCTAAATTTAAAAATCGATTCACAGAGGCACAACATCCACAAAACGACCCAGAAAGAAATCTTTGTGGAAAAATGTATCGCTTTTCCATTGTTGAAGTCACATTTTTCGAGGCGTTCATTTTATTCCTTGAGAAGATGATCCATATCTCGTTTCGAAGAGAATGATCCATACCTGGGTCCAACTTTCATGAGAACGCGTCCGGATATGAAAAATCGTTTGTTTCGCTGCTCATATTTTTTCGCTATTTAATTGTATGTTTTGGGCAGTAAACGAATAAATAATGGAATGCAATTGAATCTTCGGAGTTTGTATTCCGTACTGTCCCATTCGGTAAAGTATATGTGTGGAAATTATCAAACTGCGTTGTCAAATTTCGAAAATTTTAGTTTTCATTCGCGAGTTGCGTGATTCTAGAATACACAGTTCCGTTTGGGGGAAATGTTTTGTTTACCCTTGCCGACCGATTCAAAATCTGTCTTCTGCTCATATCAATAATCCAAGTTAGCCGTGTTTTGGAAGAAGAAAATGTTTTTTAAAAACTACATGGTATTTTTTTCTATATGACGCTGGTTGGTAGGGCTGCTACCTTGGTAATAGATTAACAAATCGGACAGATGTCTTTCTTGATGGGTGTTCGATATAATATAAGGATTAGTGCATGTCTTGTCGTTGCCTACGCCCATATAGTGCCCAGTGATGTGGTGTAGTTCCCTCCGCTTCGCGGCGGGAACTACACCACCTCACTGGGCACTACATGTGCATAGTCAACTCCAAGCCATGCACTATTCCTTAATTAATTAATCAATGATGGGCTGATTATGTCAATGGTTATAGGATGTACAAGGTGTACAATTATCCGTACGACATTGACTCTGTTTTCGTACACCCTCATATCGGTCTCTCATAAGAGTCTATATAACGTCTATTTAATACCATTATATATCAGTGTCGACATCATCACCGATTTGAACAACCTTTGGACCATTTTCGCAATTACTTTCTTGACACTTCCCACAGGCACTTGTACATTCCAGTCCACGCTTTTTACAACCGCACCGAATTGTGGCACACCCTGAAGCACAATTACAATGAATAACCTTCAGCAGTGAGTCTGGTGCCGGGAGACAGTCAGTAGTACAGTGTATGTATTCATTTGAATCTGAAATTTTCCATCCCCAGGAAAGAGGGTCAATATTATTATCTTGCCACACTTGTATCTGATAATAAACGCGACAACTGTGGAACTTGGTGGCAGAGTCGGTCGTTGGCAGGAGCTCTGGTTTCACAAAAGATTTTGAAGAGGTAACTTTAGCTATTAAGATCTTGTTACGACACCCACTGAGAGTACAGTCATCCGAATTGCCGTTGAAGAGAATGAGCATCGCTTTAATACCCAGCTTCTCGATAGCTGCGACAGATTGGTTAGGAATGGTAAACTGTTCACTCAGGTCCCGAAATTTGCAGTCTTTCAATAGTTTCTGGAAGGCTGACGTCTTACTTATACCAAAAATTCTAGACGTGGTATCACACTCAGTGAAGGAACAGCAAATTAGTACCAATGTCATCACCAAGAGATTTCCCTACAGCTTGTATGTCATATACTGTATTAGATTTCAAAGTCTTTGGTCTTCTTATGTCACTCCGTAAAAAGACTTTACTCGAACATTTCTGCTGATTATACCAGTAAAGCAATAAAATCAAAAGGTCGGTGTCTTCTCCGATTAAACATGTTGAGCCATAACTAGAGGAGGTGGCAATTGCAGTTTGAGCGATCAATACATCAGCATCACCCTGAGCATGGACTAGGGTGCATCCGAATTCTTCCGGAGCTCTTGAACTTAATGAATGAACCGTTGCATATTGGCTGAATTGGATAAAAATTGGTCTTTCTTTCCCACAAAGGGCATGTTACCTGTGAAGTTAACTATTGGACAATGAGAGGTGCCATGACGGAAATGAGCAATGTCCTTTGTTGAAGGACCATCCAAATAACCATCGAAAACGATATTTGCTTTTCCATATTTTGCCGTTATAAACTTAGCATAGGAACTTGCGATATCCTGGTAGCTGTCACCCTTGTTCCATGGAAGTCTTTGTATCAATGAACCCCCATCCAGGACGAAGTGATCAATTACCAGATTGGGTTGATCTGTATCTGATTCCTGTACTTCCTCGACGGCGTTCTCCGACACATAATTGATGATACATTTTGCTAGATTTGGTTTGTCTGCGCGACGAAGTAGAATCGGCGATTCGAATAGAGATGGTGGATAAGCACAAACCTCGTATTGCAGAGCTTCCTCGCGATTGATATCAGATGACTTCGCAAGAATGTACAATCTCTGGAATAGAAGAGCGGAGTGAATTTTGACACCATTCTTGATGGTGACGGCTATAGTACTACCAAGTGTATTAGCTTTATCACTGCGTTTATGCGAGTAACTGAACACATTTTTGCCTTCCATGTTGTCAACTACTTTAGCTCCAACAGAAAATAGTTCATGAACATTAACTAACGGGGCAGCATTCACACCAGTTACAATGTTTCGAAGTGAGGAGTCATTACTATATGGCGAAATCTTGCGAAGACGTGTCACAATTTTGTTCACATCACTCGTGTCACGGGCTAATCGCGATACTGATGCATCCTTGTTTTGTTCGATGGTCTCATACTGAACATCTGTTAGTTGCAGCATAGAAAAGTTCTATTCTGAGCAGACTGGCATTGATAACAACCAGACCACTCGTTGAGCTTCGCTCATCCCACTACCATGAGTCAAACCTCAAGTTGTTTTCAAGGACCTCATTAGAACTTGCTCGATAACCATATCTGGGGGAACCCCTGCCAATAACGACGTGAACGTCGAATAACGTGACCACCATTCACGAACTGTTCATACACCAGAGGGTTTATTTTTTTCAAAGCTAACATAGTTTGTTGGTACAGATAGCCTGACTTCAAGTAATTGTGATGCCCCGCTGCTGCAAAAATTGGCAAACACTCGCGAAGTCCTTCTAATTGCATTTCAAAGTTACCCACGCGATCGGAAGTTACACGTTTGCGCACAGGCGATAGCATTTTTTGATACTGAAACCACAGTTTACTAGTGTTTGAAATATTTTCAAATTCTGCTCTCTTTGAAGATAACACAGTAACAATCTCAGCGAAAGATTTTGTTGAGGCTAAATCTCCAACTCGAAGTTCCCCAGACATCACATCGTCGTACTCATTTTTAACCTCACTTAGCTGTGGATTAATATCATCGAACGACTCTTTAGAAAATGTTTCTTCTACCAATAAGCAAGATAGTGCCGTATCTATTAACATATGCCAGCGAATAGCTCTCGGATATGCCTTTCCTGAAAGTATGTGTGTGACAGCATTTTCCGCATAAACATCTTCCAAAATCTCACGAAGGACCGAACCATCCATTAGAGTTCTGATCATGATGGCCCGTAGAACATTCATGAATGAGTGGAATCCACCGAGAAGAAGACATATTGCATTTAGATCTTTGTATTCTGATTTAATTATGGACGCCTTCCAGAAGAGAGGCTGCTCAAACGTGATGATGGCAGGCAAGTTGTTCTTCCAAGCAAGATCGGATAGAAATGTCATGTAGAAAGAATGCAAGACATGTCTCTTGGACTTAGGTCTAAGATGGGTAGGAACACGACAGATGACGGTGGTGGATGGACACCTTGTTTAACGTATGCGAGCTGTATCATTCCTGACCACTGCGACCTGTGAGATTTGAAACTCTATGAAATCTGCCAGAGAATGTCTAAATCGCAGTCACTGAAACTAGGTTCATGCAGCTCATGAAATTTAATGGCACGGGAAAGCTGACAGACAGCTCTGTACTCACGTATTGGAACACTCGCTATTGTTTTCAGAGTCGCGTCAGAAATGGTTTCTCTTGATACGGTGATATTTCGTTTATAAGCAGGCGATATTGCTGCTATCATTCCCATCGCATGCAGCGTGTTTCGGCCATCAATGGTGCATGAGTTGTGATCTACATTGTCGGCGACCATTATAGCAGACGAGTTTATCTCTAAGGGTAAGTCAGTACCTGTGACCGAGGCAGCCGAGCTCTCGAATTTAAGCACTTCCTTATATGACGAGAAGCCGAGAGAATGAAGAGAATCAATTAGGAATTTAGACATGAAGTGGTAGTGCATCTGATCGACCAACCAATCTGAAATGGTGCCATAAAGGCATAATCTGGTGGCCTGTATTATACACTGACCAATAGATGCCACTTTGATTCCTGTTGAATTGCCAACAAACAGTTTTGAACTTAATGTTTTGAGAGTATCGGGCAGAAAAGTCAATCCATCTGTCACATTTAGGTCTGTCCGACCCGGGTATACTGTCTTGTCCCTTTCGACTTGTGTTTTTATATCATATTTTATTATTCTGGTCGCTGCTTCTATGATAAGACTCTTCTGAGATTCCACATCTACGTCCTTCGGCTGCTCATAATATTGCCTCAGAATGTCATCGGCTACATCGCGTATAGTCACAACGTCAATTTTACTATCGCCACTTGATATAATAATCCGGTTTCCATATCACTCGACTAATTTTGGCTTGAGGTACTTTTTGCTATAAGGTGCAGCATCACAGCCCTCTTTCTTCAAAAAATCACCCATCATTTGCACAAGTGTGGGTATGGTAACTATCTCGCCATCGGTGTTTTCCAAATGAATGCACACCTTTAAGAAAGCATCACGTTGGAATTCGTTTGCAGAACGCCCAGGTTTTAATTTTTTTGCAGGAGTTTGTTGGTCAGAGTCTGCATAATCGAGGGGAATTTTCATTCCAGTCCGAAAATTTCCACTGCATGCTTTGTAGTATACGCAGTCGGCCGCATGGAGGTCCCAATCGAAAAATTCTAGGCGTCCCTTTATCACACACGCCCATTCATCATCGCGGATATTGCATTGCTCTTTTATTGTCCGAGCGAACTCACTAATTCTAACTTTTTGTGCCTCCATTGAAGAGCCATGTTTTGGGTTAAAGTCAACGATATGTCCACAGAAAAGACAGTCTGAATCTTTATTGTAAGAACCGCGACAAGAACGTGTTCGGACAAATGGCACAGTATTGTCAGGCTTTGGTCTTCCACCATCACCGGTGTACCTCTTTCTACAGCTTCGATGTACAACTGACCCAACGGCAGCAACAATATCTGTACGTCCCAAACTTTGACTGGCTTTATCAACGCCTTTTGCGCCTAAAAAAAAAACAAAGAACGCGGGGGTTAGTTATTGCAATTAAATATAACATTGACACTGACTAAAACAAGAGATTAGTTGTCACCTGGGTATCACCCCACTGTGGCATACCCCTTGGTGTGGGAGACTAAAATGGTCATTCACATTTTCTAAAGTACTGAAAATGGTTCGGGGTTTGGAAGTTTTATGGAATGAATTGGCCCATCATGCTGGACAATAATATTAAATTTCATCAAAATCCGACCACTACTGTCAGGCCCGTACTGAAGACCAAATTTTTAGGGGGGGGGCTAACTATAATGTTGGATAGAGCACTCCCCCCACCGACATGTGAACGCTGAAGACACAAAGCTGCGAGCGCCAAAGTTAAAAAGCTTCGACGGAGGGGGCGGGGGGGGGGGGGGGTCCTCCCATATACATTTTTTTTAAAATTTGATGACCTCAGGTTCTGGCAATAATTACAAGGCTAATTTTCAGTTCGATTTCAGTGACTATTTATAGGGAATCCCGGAAACATTTTAATACCGCACAAACATTTTTGCCAAATATTTGGGGAGGGGGGACCCCCCCCCCCCTTTCGCAGTTCGGACCTTACTGTGCAAGTTTTTTACGGACGGATATCGGTACGGACACTGGACGGACATAATTTATGGGCCATAACTCCTTGGTACAAAAGTTGGCAGCTTGGCATTTATTAATTTATTTATTGGTGTTTAAGGTCACATATTTATGCACAATGGCTAATCATGACCATAACATGGAGATAAAGTCAAGTTTAGTCAATCGATTATACCCCATGTTGCCCATTTTAGAGGACTTCCACCCCAAGCATTGGTGACTGGGTCCTATTTTACCAGTAAAACAGAACGGTGGCACAGCAGCCTAAAGCGATGGTACACGTCTGCAGCGGTGGTTGTGTGGGGTTAGTAAGTTGGAGAGTCCAGCAGTTACTCCCTGTTGCTTGGTGGTTCTCTCCTAGTACTCCGCTTATTCCACCCGTAAAAATGTCCGACATGATCTGACCCCGGCCGTTCAAAGTGTCGTTAAATTCGAATCGAAAAATAAATTAATAAATATTTTTGGACTTCGCACAAAACATACATGTATTTTTGTGTAATTTGCCGATGATTTTCTACCCTGTGTGAAGCTTAATTGGGTCTGTAGATCTATTAAAATGCCTTTGGCGACAAGAAGAAGAATCGTGTTATGGCGATCTGATGACTCGAAATGCCTGTAGTGATATATAAAGTGTCATACTAGCAGTCCGCAGGTTATTTCCCCCAACACACTATGGTATTTTATATCATAAGGTTGTCAACTGTAATGCCTATCATACAGGTTGTCCCCTTTCATGGGATGATAATGACTACGGGTAGCAGTGTTGTTCCGTAAATGGATGTAGAAGTGTGTAAGGGTTTTCAAGGTCAGATTTGCGATCGTACATCTAGAGTAAGCATTGCGGTCGGCAACTTTATGCTTTCAAGAAACGATATATGCCAACAGGTACATGTACTGTTTTGTTGAGGGATACAGGAGTCTTTTAAGACGTTTCGCGGTTAGATTCGCTTGTGTATTCGCCTATTGGAATGCATGGGAGTTGGAACTGGTACAGTACGGCCGGAGTGGACTGTTCACTTTCCACGGATGGGCAATATTTCCACGGACGCAATAATATCAGATTCCAAAGACTAATTATAGAAATAATCATCAAACATTTAATTAATGAAACACCGGGTGCAACCCGGTGCCCCATTAATTAAAATTTTGCTGATGATGATTTTTATTACCTGGTAAAGACATGAGTGGACATCACTGCTTATTTGTTGATTACGACCAGTCCACGGCGACTGTACTGTATGTCTACAATAATCGCGATTTTCTATTCTGTAGATTTACACCACCCTGCACTCTTTTTTAAATTATGTCAGATGTTCTCAGCACGTACATTGGCTTTCCTGACTCTGCTTATTCCACGTAAGCGCGGTGGCTCATTGGGTAGAGTATCTGGACTTTAACCCTTTACCTAACATGAAAAGCAGACAACACTTGCAAAAATAAATTCTTGAATAACTATTATTTTCATTTTTTGTCTCAAAAACATAGGTTATGACCTCTCGGTCATAACCTATGTTTTAGAGACAAAAAATGAAAAAATAATGAAAATTAATTAGCGATTTTTGAGAAAATCGCTGGCCGGTTTTGTCTGTTACGTTAGGTGAAGGGTTAAACTGAAAGGTATACGGCGGCTCGACCCCGAACCGCACCATCTGCGTTGTGTCCTTGGACAGGACACTTAATAACGATTTCCAACGTAATGACTGGTGGCGCAGTGAACTAAGGCGTGCTGTAAACCATCTTGTAATTGCCTTCAACCGCTGCTAACTCTGTTTGTGCCGGGTTAGTAAGGTGGTTTTCTCCGGGTACTACGGCTTTGTCACTCGAAAAAAGTGTCCTACACGATATGACCCTAGTTGTTGAGATTGTAACTAAACCCCAATAAACAAATCTGTTCTTCTTCTATTTCGAACTCAAGAGTACCTGGTTAGAGATCTCGCTTCGCGGGCCAGGGCCAGATTAGACCACTAAAACACTGCCGAATATTCCAGGAATTGAATGGTGGACTGATAGGATGGGATTTGCAGAAAGGCCGGAGATCTTGCAGATCGGTAAGCTATCAGCGAACGATACCGCAAAGATGCTTGAAAAGTGAACAACAATGAGGTCAGGGAGTTGAGTAATAATTCATCCTACAGCCCACAAACACCAAGAAGATCACCCATTTACAGAAGACGACATTATATAGGACGGTGACTTTCGGGGATATATGGATTAAAGGATTAGCCTTTATTTAACACTGATAGAAGACTCTACTTGTAAAACCATTTTTTGAAAAACCGTTTCGTGCCATATCTTTTTAATGGGAAGAGATATCACGACGACACTTACACAACGTTTGTATCACCACCAGACAGTGTGTGACATATAAAATTCACGACCAGTCCACCACCGTCAAGGTCTCAGATAGAGGTCAGCACATGGAATCAGCATGCACGTCCACATTTCTGTGTCCGAGACATATCTTTTAGTGGAAGGAGATATTACAGTCAAACTTGCACAACATATGGACGATTACTAGACGGTGTGCCATTTATAAAACTCATGAGCGGGCCACGGAGGTCAAGGTCACAGACTGAGGTTAACACGTGAAATGAGCATGCACATTGACTTTGTACTGGAAGGAAATATCACAATGAAACTTACACTAAATATGGACCACCAACAAATGGTGTGTCAGATTCAAAATTCATGATTGGTACGCCAATGTTAAGGTTACAGATAGAGGTCAATACATGGAATCAGCATTCATGTCAATTATTTTTTTATTGAAAGGGCCACCACTAGATGCTGTGTCACGTACGGAACGCACAACTATCCACCCAGGTCAAGGTCACATATAGATGGAATCAGCATGAACATGAACTGTTGAATGGCCGGGCGATGACTCCTTCAATACAAAAAGATATCACAATGACACTTTCACAGCACATACCACCAATAGGTGGGGTGTCACATACAGAATTCAAGATCGGTCCTCGAAAGTCAAGGCCACAGATAGCCGCCAACATATCGATGGCCCCACCACGTGATATATAACGGGGGTATGCTGGCAAGCTAAGTAGTGTTCTTGTTTTATAATGCTTTGGAGAGATCATCTCAGTTTAAGTTCAGTTTTAGCGCTTTGGCGGCATAATTACTTGTCCGACAATCGAATATCTCGTTTCTAAAAATCCACGGCAGAACAATTAATAAAACCAGATTTTTATTCATGCAATGCTAACGCCTGGAATCCACCGCAGTGCTCACTATCTAGCATTATTACACCGTATCACAGGTGTTCACACCCTTTGTTCATTCTATGACATTCTCAGCTGAACTCGATGGAGCATACTGCCAGTGCTCCACAGACGGGTACACAAGGCAAGCACCTCAGCAGGTCCCTATTTTACACCTAGGCACGGTGGCGATTGCGTAGTACTGGTGAACATTCCCAACATCCACAGCTGGCATGTGATGCAACGTCGCAGAATCACACACTCAAACTTCGCCGATCGCACACCAGCCACCACTACGGGAAGCACCTGAATCAATCGCCGAATGGTCATCCATCCAAGGATTAACCGGACTAGACGTTGCTTAACTTCGGTGATCTTACGAGAACCGGCCTCGATTCGCCAGTGCCTCCACAGAACTGGTCTCGCTTCGCCAGTGCGCCCACAAGTTGAGATGACGAGACAGATGAGCCAGATCAAACACGACGCCTTCGGCGTCGTGTTTAGCCCGTCTGATCTGGTCTCGTCAACGCTAGTGGGTAAGACAGTGGATATTCAAAAATGAATACGACACCAGAAGTATGAACAAAAGAAAGAAATAATGTCATATTGGACTTATTTACGCTAAAATTTCACCACCCTGAAGGTCTGAATAATTTTCCTTTGTCGTAATAGTTAGATTGTGGGTATATTTTAACCAAAGTTTGTTTTACATGTTGATATATTTCCACTCGACTCGAAAGTGTTTTGCTCATTAATAAAATTATAAGAAATAGCTGAAACTTTTTTGTCAGGCTTTCTTTTTATTTATGAATTGCATCATTTAGTATTTGCCAAGTTTTCGTCATGTTAAATTTGTTTTTCCTCGGTACGTCATAACAATATGATACCACTTCATTTCCTTCAGAGTCGTTTAAATATTTTACAATATGTTTTAGAATTTGTGCAAAATCGAGTAAGCAAGAAGTAACGCCAAAATTAATGGAGTCATGGGAATTGTATGAGAACATGAACTAGCTGAAATTCTAGCCTATTTGAAAGACAAAAGTGTTCAAAGTTTTATACTATGATCTATTTATATATTTTATTTTATTGGGGTTTAACGACACTTTCGACAGCCACGGTCATTCGTGACGGACAGTTTTACGGGTGGAGAAAGCCGGAGTACTCGGAGAGAACCACCGAGGAGATGCGAGCGACTGCCGGACTCCCCCAACGTACTAACTCCACACAAGCAGTGTTAGCATTGGGTGAAGACAAGTGCACCATCGACATGCAATACGCCTTAGTACACACAATCGGGATTAAGTGCCTTGCCCAACGATGCAACGCAGTTACTCCTGACGGGAATCGAACCCTGGACCTTTCGATTTGAAGTCCAATGCCGTAACCAGTGAGGCCACGCGCTCCCTATACTATGATCTACTGGAAAGGACACACATACGCTCTCCAATAGATTGCATCAAAACACTTGTTCTCAATTGATATCTAGCTACTAAAACAATCTGTTTGAGTAGAAACAATGCATTTTCCCAGAAGTTAATTACTGGTTCAACCTTCATTTAGAAATAAAAATAGTCTGTCGCAACTGTTTTGTTACAGTGGCCTTCTTCTCTATCAGTAGGTAAGTAGATATTATATTAGGCAATATATATATTATATATATATAGGATCTGGATCTCATAAAACCCACTTCTAAATCTGAAATTTGATAAAATTTGTCAATTTTGGACCACAAAAATATGTGTTCCAGATTTGTACACCGAAACCTAATCCATCCATAAAGTGAGAAACAATCGGATATCTCGTTTCTAAAGTCCAGGGCAGAACAATTAATTAATAAGGGCAGATTTTTACAAGTTGAAATGACGAGACCACATCAGCCAGATCAAACACGACGCTGAAGGCGTCGTGTTTGATCCGGCTAATCTGGTCTCGTCAACGCCAGAGGACGGGAGAGAGAATATTAAAAACTGAATACGACACCAGAAGTTTGAATAAAATTGTTCAGTGCGAAGACAATTGAGGTTTCATTTCTCGTTCGTAAAATTGTTGCCTCGAAAATCTGCATGTGGCGATGACGTCACACGAGTGTCTTTCGAGACAGTCCAGATACGAATTTGGGAAAAGTTAGGCTCTCGCTTTCCGTCGATCTAGATTTGATGGGCAGACTATGGTGGTATTGGGGAGCTATTTGTGGTAGCCATATAATAATATCCGAGCTCTGGCTACAGAGCTGATAGATTTCATAACTATGTATAATATTCGGGGTTTAAGCTCAAATATATGGAGGATCTCCAACTATAGACTCCCGTTTACAATTTAATTTACAATGTTTAATTGGTTAAATTCCTAGTTGCATTATCGAATGTGTTCCATGTGCCTACTGGAACATAGAACACATTGGAACTCATGGGACGAGTTGATAGAGGTCATTACGGAAGATGCGTGCATTAACACAGCTGCGTATACATGCGCCTACTTCCCTAATTTTTTTTGAAAATCGCGCTTTACTGCGTTTGAGGTTATGAGTTTAATGGATTGAAAACCGGTCTGATCCTGTGATAAATGGGAACAATATAGATTTCGTGGACCAGACAAAACGTCACAGATTGCTCAAGAGTTTCATCAAAACAACTATAATTGCAGTGTTTATGACGTTTTCACTTCGTTTGCCACTTGCGTCTGGCACTCTCCCTCATAAATGAATAAGTACATGAAATTATTGTTTATTAATAGTTTTATAACGCGTTACGTGTGGTTGTTTATGGAGTAATGTCTGCCCATTTATTCACAAGAAGTAATCAATCAGACAACAATAAAATACGGAATTCTCTCTGGATAGAATAGACGGTAATCAAACCGAGTTTACTCAATGTGTGAAAGCACTTGAAACGTTTCCCATAAGATTTCAAAGAAATTAACCCTAAATCTGCCACACCCACTTTTACCATATATGGAGGACCCACATATGTGCCTGTACGTGAGGAAGAGTAATAAAATAAAAACACAGTTTTAACTCATTCGTATGATTATGGTGGAAAAGATCTGTGCGCATGACAGAAAAAAAATATGATCGCTTCATTTTCATTTTGGCATTCAAATATCTTTGTCAAGTATAGCCCCATGGCAACTTTTTCTGACCCGAAAACAGGGGATCATGCAACTGATAAGATAGAAAAACTGACTAGAAGGGAAGGACCGGTCACGTGCACATATTTTTCAGAGTATTCTCAACAAAAATACGCCAATAGTCAACTGTATTTGTTAGGCCAAAAGTTATAAAATCACTCTCTTTATTTATCTGGAATATTCATCAATAATGCAAGATGTCATTAGAATATTTAGTAATAATTTAATCATTTGCCTCGCCTCTACGTTCGATTGGTTGATAGAATGCAGCGTGAAAGTCGTCAAAATCGTATAAACCAAATCACGTAATGATTTGGAATGTCTACACTCTGGAAGCCCTGCCCACTCAATCCAATTGTCACCGTGAGGGCGTGACGGCAGACTGATAGATGGATAACAAGCTTGTAAACAAAGATCAATGATCGATTTTTCGTCGTCTCCTTTCAGCGAGAATATAATGATAATTTCTCGGGAACAATTGAATTTAATGAAATATACCGAAGTGGGAGACAAATAAAAGATCATACATCCAAACATGATTTTGGGGGAACTTAAAAAAAATGTTTTTTAATGATATTGTTACGTGACTTGTTAAATATCTGTCGTCTGCGATCGAAAATCAAAACAACAAACAATTTGACAATGATTGACGTGACCTGTTTGTGGCACACTTTCCTGAGTTTGACTGTTGTCTTTTGCGAAAATTAAAAGTTTTTCGTTCACGTACACATAGTTTTTATATTTTAACATTACAGCCGGATTAAATTATAAGAAATAACTGTTGTTTTCCTTCGGTTTATGCGATATAAACCGAAAATTTTCAGCACAAGCTTAATCATAACTCGCGTAAATTTTCGGTTTATATCGCATAAACCGAAGGAAAACAACAGTTATTTCTTAACAGTCATACCTGTAATGAAATACTCAACAATAATGGCTATTGTGGAATTTAGAGATTAAAACAACAGTCGTTGTCAGCGGCAAATACCTGCTAACTTTGCAACGAGTGTATGCGTTGTATACTGAGGCGCTCAAAAAAGAGACGAAATGAAGATAACACTAATGGTGCAGCAACATCTGCCCAGAGCCACTCGGGCATCGCTAAGGAGAGATGTGGGTGGTGTGACACAGACACACCATTATTTTCTCAAGTCGGGGCATTTTCCTCTTAGATGTCGATCCGCTTTTGCTGGTAGGCGTGTATTTAATTAGGAAATTAGTTTGATACTTGAATATATGTCACGCACACAGTCGGTCACACAAGTGACTGTCTATAGTACCCGATTTTGGTTGATGGGGGCCCAGCCTGACCAACTCAGAGAACCGGTACGGTACGTGTTAATTAAATAAGATGTTGAGTACTACTACATATATAGACAGAACGCGATGTGTGCTTTAATTGGTGGGTGTTTTACATAATGAGTTGGAATGGCGTAGTCATATTTCGCATTACGTGTACACTCCATTTAAAACCCGTCTTCGTCACACCCGGTGATCACTCTATAATATACGGGTCCACTACCCGCCTAATGAGGCTAATTATAAACCAACGAGTTTTGTAAAACACCCACCGATTCAATCACACATCGCGTTCTGTGTATATTACACAACCCACGCATTACAATTCATTTAAATAAACAAATTTTAATTCCGATGTTTAAACCCAAAGGTGAAGTGTCTGTTTGTTTTGACTGAAGTTGTACTGATCAAATGGATCGATAAAAAAATCAATACAACCTTTTCGGAACCAGTGTTTGTATTTTATTCGTATCGCTGTTAGTAGTATAGCACGTATGAATCGTGCCTGATTACCCGGACTTTTGGGGGAGCAGCTAGTGTTAAATTCCCATAGGAACCGGACTTTTGGGGGAGCAACTTTGGGGGAGCAAAAGTACAGCTTCTTGCAGCTAGATCCACCAAATGGTGTAGGTACTGTATATATAGTATGCTATGGCATGCATAGTGATATATGTACGCATGGGGCTGTAGGTATATATTATGGGTAAGTGGTGGAAAGATGATGGGAAAATTGGGTTTTCTGGAAAGTTTTTCCTGCGAAACGGTTGACGTTGCTATTGACGTCGTGACGTCATGATATGCGCGCGACGTCATAGAGATGCTGACCACTGTTATTGTCCAGTATACAATCTGGCATAACGTTTTCGGGTCAGGGGGTGTCGGGCTTCTCGTTTGGGGAGAGGGGGTGATATGGTAGTAGTGGTATATATCAATGTTGGTATACTATTAGCCCTTGGGTCTTCATATTATCCTATGTCTGCTATAGCTAAGTCAAGCAGTAGGGTGGGTGGGGGTAGTGTGGTATTGCGAGATAGTCATTGGTTGTTTAAATTGGACAGTATAGGATGAATGATCTGTTGGTCTATTTACCCCCTTAGTACTATTAACCTACGGAATCCTTTGTATTATCTTATGGCTGGTATTGGTAGTTTAGTGTTAGGTCAGGCAGTATTATACTAGGTTGTTTAGAACGGGTGGCATAGGATGCATGGTATATACCACTGTAGGTCCAGTCCTCGATATTATTAACCAACCGATTGTTTTGTACTATTCAATGACTGGTATAGGGAGTACGTTATTGCAGGTCAAGTGGTATTGTGGGGTGGGTGTGGGGGTGGGGGTAATGCCTGGCAGTATAGAACAGCAGTATAGTATGGACGATATATACCTCTGTGGGCCCATGCAGGGCCCATGTTAGCCCTTAGTACTATTAATCCACCTGATGCTTCATGTTATCCTATGACTGGTATAGGTAGTATGCAATGCTAGGCATAGAGGTATTGTGGGTAGGAGTACAGTCTTGTAGTTTAGAACGGCACTATAGTATGGAGGTATATAGGCCCCTGTTAGTGCTTGGTACTATTAACCAACCGATTGCTTTGTTTTATTATATGGCTGATATATGTAGTACATTATGGCAGACCTAGTGATTTTGTGGAGGTGGGGTAATGTTTGGTAGTTTAGAACGGTAGTATAACATAGGCTATGCATATCCCTGTAGGTCTCTTGCTGGCCCTTGGTACTGCTGATCCACCAGGTGCTTCATATTATTGAGCGGTATTCTGGGGTGGGGCCAATGCCTTGTAATACAGAACGGCAGCAGTGTATGGTTGGTATATTCCCCTGTAGGTTCCATCCTAACCGTTGATAGTATTAACCTACCAAATGCTTTGTATCATCCTGTTACTGGTAAGGTGGTACGTAATAGCAGTAGTTCTGACCCTATTCCAAGTATTCTTGTTGTTTCATTTATCTAGATTATAACTAACCAATCAAATTGCTTGATTTCCCATAATCTGTATGCAGAGTTATCTCCCTTCTGTATAATGAAATACTATATCCAATGGCCATATCCGTGGAATCCCATTTTTGGGAAACACCCGTAGCTATAGGATCCCTTTTTTGTCGTATGAGGCCATGAGGGCTATGTAAAAGCCCTCAATGAGTCCTCATTTATTATCCCTCATAGCCTCATTGAATTTTGAGGTTATGAGGACCTTGAAAAATCCCTCAATGAGGAAGAATTTACTACGACTCTTAGCCTCATTTCAGTATTTAACAGATATATCCTATGGAATTCCATTTTGGAAAACGCCTGTGACTGTGGAATCCCTTTTTGTCGTATGAGGCCATGAGGGCTATGTAAAAGCCCTCAATGAGTCCTCATTTATTATCCCTCATAGCCTCATTGAATTTTGAGGTTATGAGGACCATTAAAAATCCCCCAATGAGGCATAATTTACTACGACTCTTAGCCTCATCTCTGTATTTGAGGATACCTACGTCCTGGTATTGTTTTATTCGAGGATACCTACTGGAGAATCCCTTTTTAGGAATCTCATTTGTGGAATCCCTTTTTGGAAAAGGAGGCTATGAGGGATAATAAATGAGGACTCATTGAGGGCTTTTACATAGCCCTCATGGCCTCATACGACAAAAATTGGATCCCATAGCTACGGGTGTTTCCCAAAAATGGGATTCCATGGGATATGGCCATTGGATATAGTCTTTCATTATACAGAAGGGAGATAACTCTGCATACAGATTATGGGAAATCAAGCAATTTGATTGGTTAGTTATAATCTAGATAAATGAAACAACAAGAATACTTGGAATAGGGTCAAAACTACTGCTATTACGTACCACCTTACCAGTAACAGGATAATACAAAGCATTTGGTAGGTTAATACTATCAACGGTTAGGATGGAACCTACAGGGGAATATACCAACCATACACTGCTGCCGTTCTGTATTACCAGGCATTGGCCCCACCCCAGAATACCGCTCAATAATATGAAGCACCTGGTGGATCAGCAGTACCAAGGGCCAGCAAGAGACCTACAGGGATATGCATAGCCTATGTTATACTACCGTTCTAAACTACCAAGCATTACCCCACCCCCACAAAATCACTAGGTCTACCATAACGTACTACATATACCAGCCATATAATAAAACAAAACAATCGGTTGGTTAATAGTACCAAGCACTAACAGGGGCCTATAGGTGTAAATACCCCCATACTATAGTGCCGTTCTAAACTACAAGACAGTACCCCTACCCACAATACCTCTATGCCTAGCATTGCATACTACCTATACCAGTCATAGGATAACATGAAGCATCGGGTGGATTAATAGTACTAAGGGCTAACATGGGCCCTGCATGGGCCCACAGAGGTATATATCGTCCATACTATACTGCTGTTCTATACTGCCAGGCATTACCCCCACCCCCACCCCCACCCCAAAATATCACTTGACCTGCCATAACGTACTCCCTATACCAGTCATTGAATAGTACAAAGCAATCGGTTGGTTAATAATATCGAGGACTGGACCTACAGTGGTATATACAATGCATCATATGCCACCCGTTCTAAAAACCTAGTATAATACTGCCTGGCCTAACACTAAACTACAAATACCAGCCATAAGATAATACAAAGGATTCGATAGGTTAATAGTACTCAGGGGGTAATAGGCCAACAGATTATTCATCCTATACTGTCCAATTTAAACCACCAATGACTATCTCGCAATACCACACTACCCCCACCCACCCTACTGCTTGACTTAGCTATAGCAGACATAGGATAATATGAAGACCCAAGGGCTAATAGTATACCAACATGGATATATACCCCTACTACCATATCACCCCCTCTCCCCAAACGAGAAGCACGACACCCCCTGACCCGAAAACGTTATGTCAGATTGTATACTGGACAATAACAGTGGTCAGCATCTCTATGACGTCGCGCGCGTATCATGACGTCACGACGTCAATAGCAACGTCAACCGTTTCGCAGGAAAAACTTTCCAGAAAACCCAATTTTCCCATTATCTTTCCACCACTTACCCATAATATATACCTATAGCCCCATGCGTACATATATCACTATACATGCCATAGCATACTGTATTTACAGTACCTACACCATTTGGTGGATCTAGCTGCAAGAAGCCGTACTTTTGCTCCCCCAAAGTTGCTCCCTCAAAAGTCCGGTTCCTATGGGAATTTAACACTAGCTGCTCCCCCGAAAGTCCGGGTAATCAGGCACGATTCATACGTGCTATACTACTGTTGTTTCTCTTCGGCTGGTGCCCATTCACGCCTAAGCATTTGGTGACTATTACTGTTAGTAAAAATATAAGTACAAATTTGTGCAGATTTGTAAAACAGAAAGTTCGAAGCATGTCAAGATGTACGAAGATTTACCGAAATAAAGTTGACCAATTTAGATATAACGGATTCACAAAACGAGATGGCCACGGGACTACGTTAATGTTCTGGTTGGAAATGATTAGGGTTTTTTTTAAATATTATTTCATTTTTGGTTAACTAATATTTTGTGAACCGACTTTATTTTGCTTTGGACGTTTTCATTTTCACACTTTGCGACAGACTGTCGATAATTGTATAACGAAATTTGGAAACATTTCGAAGCGTAACTAATGACTCGATGGGAAAGGAACTAGTATGAACGGTGCTGGGAAAAATGTTCCGGTTTATACGTCACCCATTGAATACAGAATCATTTATGTCATAGCGGCTATTCCGTTAAATACAAGGGTTTAAAGTTGAATGGATGTGTAATAAATACATTTACATTTCATATATCCAAAAATAAATTTAAAAAAGTCTTGAGTTTTGGAACTATAATCCCGACTGTCTTATATTCCAACTGCATCACCAATGCGTGCCTTCAATGAAGGCATACCTTGATGATATCGTTGGAATATTTGATCAGTGTGGACTTCAGCGATCTCAATCGGGAAAATTCGGGTGCAATCGGTCATCTTTGCGACGGCCCTGTGCTATACACTAAACTTGTCATATTTGGTATTTTTCTACTTTTTGCCTAAAACGCAAATTATGGCCCTTCATTGGAATGAACTCGTCAATGAAAGTTTAAACCTTTAGTTTCGCACACAAAATAATAAAACAGCTCAGTATTCAAGACCAACGGCAAATGTTGGGCAGCTGAGAATATTTGACCATGGATCAACAGGATGTGTACATACCATCACTATTATATTGCAAAGGTTTTTCAAATTTGACGAACGCGCCCCACGTTACCCGAAAAACACACAGAAATACACACCAACACTAAAAAGTAATACATTAGGAATGTTCATCATGAACAGAGAGTTTGATCTCAGATAAATGGACAGACTTGGAGAAAAACGGACGAACATACTCACAGTGGACGTTTAATAGCTGCTCGGTCGCTATTGAAAATTATAAACGGCATGGCTACTCATGTTAGGTAAAGGATTAGTAAGGTGGAAAAAGGGGAGTAACATATTCACTAATTAATGTTAAAATACAAAAATTCAAGTTGCTTTTCCCATATAAAGTAACTAACAATTTAACCACTTCAATCTTGTTTGACAGAGCTCAATGAGCTCTGCCAAACAAGACTGAATGGGCTAGATTCCTAGTTGCATTATGGGAAAACGTCACAGCTTGACATTTTAACATCTGTGTTTGTGGGTTAATAAACAAAGCAACAACGGCTGCTACATCGCACTGGCCATCTTAATAAATAACGCATTTATGAAGTCTGACTTCTTCAGAATACATTACTATCTCGCCACAGTTATGACAACAACGGCTTGTGAAAATAAATGCCCAAGATCGACCGCCACCCTCCAGATGGTGATCCTCTAGCTGCAGATAGGTCCGAACTAATTTCCTGCATTACCCACGAGTCGTCGTTTGTCTTTTGGCAATGAAAGTTCACTCTAACACTCGCTTACACTGGAACACTGTTATTTTGCAAACAACAGAGCAGTAGGGGGAAGCGGCGGCGGTTAGGGAGAGGGGGGACTGTTTTTTTAGCTTCTGTTTGGCGAATGCATGTTGATGATTTTGAAGCCCGTAAAGGACATCTTGTCAACCGCGGTTATAATTATAACCGAATTGGAATATAATCAACTTGTGATTGCAGATTTCTCGGGGACAAAAATCGAGAGTTGCGCGTGTGTTTCCAAACTGTTCCTTACCTGCTTTTGAAGTATTTTGCAACAGACCAAGGACGTTGATTACTCCATACATATACCGAAGATACAATCTTGTTTTAAACCAGGACGTAGCAGGTTGTCTACGTAAAGCGCGGTTCGATCCTGAACAGCGGTAACTGTGTTGTGTCCTTGACGCTGTGTATATAGGCTTACTGCAAGTCAAAGGAGCACTTGCCTTCAAACGATGCTCATCTTGCTTGTGAAAACGTTAGTACGTTGGAGAGACTGACAGTTGCTCGCACCTGCTCAGTGGTTCTGTTCGGGTACTCCGGCTTCGTCAACCCGTAAAATTGTTCGACATGATATGACCTTTTCTGTTGAAAATGTTAAAACCCAACAAACAAACAAACCAAATGTGCGGCGACTGCCTAGGTCCTTCAGCCATACCACGCAGCGCCTAGTTGGGGGATGGTTTGGTAAGGGTAATTAACTGGTTGAGGGCTACATTACTTTGTTCATCAAAATTTGTTTTATTACAAATTATTGAAGAGTGCCTGTGGGCACTCTTCAATAATTTGTGGTGAAACAAATTTATATGAACAAAATATTATTTCCATTTGACTGAATATGAAACACGAGCAAGGAAAATGTTGGCTTTTACTCTGGAACCCTTATTTTTTTTTAATCCCCGATAGTGACGTCTAGAACTCAACCAGTTAATGGGCATAGCATCGTCCAAATTAAACTTTTCTATTGTTTATTTCACTATTCACACGTGTTTATTGTGTCAATTTACTGCTTATCAGAACTGAACAATAAAATGGCAATATATCTCACTAAAAATGAGGTGCTCTGGATAATGGTACGCCAAATCAGTCTGACTATACCCGTTCCTTCGACAGTACAAATTAGCGTGGTAGCCAATTCTCACAGTTTAGTTTTGTAATCACCATCCGGACACAGAACATTGAGTACCCAATTAACTACTCAAACGAGCACGTTTTGTGGGATATGGTGTGTTAATAGCAAAATATAATCACAACATAAATTTTCGAGGGGTGAAGTACCAACAGAACGCTGAGGAGATGGTGCACTCACTTATGATGAAGGCGATAGTCGTCATGTAGATGAAACTATGCCAAAACAGTTTCGTGAAAAAACAAAACAGTATTTGTGGTATACACCACCATTTCTTCTACACAATTTTACATACAGTACAAAAATGTGAAATATTTTGTTCCCATTCCTCTAGTTCAGTGCTATCAATCACCTGTGGTTGTTGTCGAAGATTCGTTTTCCGTGTTCGTTTAGCTTTTCGTTACTGCACTTGGAAGTTTTCCCGATGCTGGACGACTCATACGTGACAGCCAGGAGCAATGCCCACTTGGAAACCCCATAATTCAGTAATTCTATGCACAGCGCCTTTATGATCTAAAAACCTGGAAAAAGGTATGCATAAAAACGTAAATAACAATAAGGACGTGTAAAAATAACTCCCCCGGGATTCACTTAAAGAAGTATGTTTGCGTGACTTATTCATACCGTTTTCCGGTTGATTAACCCTTTACCTAACATGAAAAGCAGACGACACTTTCAAAAAAAAATTCTTGAATAACTATTATTTTCATTTTTGTCTCTAAAACATAGGTTATGACCCCTCATTGGAACGAGCTCGTTCCAATGAGGGGTCATAACCTATGTTTTAGAGACAAAATTGAAAAAATAATGAAAATTAATTGGCGAATTTTGAGAATAGCGCTGGTCGTTTTTGACGGTACGTTAGGTAAAGGGTTAATCATCTGAACACCGGTGTCGAAATATCACAACTTGTACTTTTAAAATATTCCCACAATGGAACTGGAAATTTAACCAATTCAGTTCTGCTTACCAGAGCTCATTAAGCGCTGTCACACAAGATTGAATTGGTAACATTCCTAGTTGCAATATGGGAAACATTTCTTTCTTGAAATTTCGGCATGTTGTCGCCAGTGGTTAAGTTAGCCAATAGGCTCACAGGGTAAGGTTTTACCCAACCCACAACTTGCTGTGCTGTTTGGTGGTTTCTATCTTCGAACTTTTACGGAGACTTCGCTGTCATGGTGTCAGATCGGCTTGACAAATATGATGTTCAATAAAACCAATACAACCCAACCGCTAGCCTCTTTTCTTGACTCCACACATTTCATTGTAGACAGGTTTCATCTAACGCCAAGCATCCCACCGCATGCTCGTCATGTTGTGTTCAGAAATGGCGTGAACAACAAAGGTTGCTGTCCACGCAATCACTGTTACTTAAATATATATGATGAAGCCACCTAACTGCTTTGTTGAGAGCTGTCCACAGAAAAGAAATGAAAAGGATCAAAATAATATACCTCCGTGGTCATTTCAAAATAGCCCGGCGATTTTGCAACGAAAAATTATTTCTTCCTGATTGCAAACAGTTCCATTGAAGGTACACGCCGCCTTTTCCGGAGAGATGCAGTAATTTTCGAGTGATTATCTCCTACTGCACTGGGCACCAGCCAGAGAAGACTGGGCATTCACTACATCATGACTTTGACGCACGGTCAGTAGAGAGGTAAATTAAAAGGGATCCTCCACCAGATTAAAAGGGCGATTAGCGAAAGTTTTGGGAAAAGGGATATTGAGGTATGGCGAGATTCACTGCTTCTCCACGCCTTGCATCCCAGACACTCCTTCCCTGAGCTCGGTTCTTTCCTCACAGAAAGCGAAAGTCTCTTTGACGACGAGGAAACGGCTTTCTCGACACTTTATGGTACCAGGATACCGCTAGGCGAGACTTTGCGTGTGGGTACAAAGGTGTAAGAGGGTGCGAATCGGTGCTAGAAGAAGGCAACCAAATGCTACTAAACCACTCGAGCTGCGAACTTAGCGTCCTTGCCTTTCTCTCTCCTTTGCTTCCACTGGGCATTGCACAAATTAATCATAACACCGCCAAAATGATTGAAAGGGACTGACCAACGTCTCGCCATTCATTCGTGCCTCCGACACACCAGAAATGAACCGCTATCGATATGCAAAAATCTCAACATCCAAAGCCTGTGGGAGTTGTGAGTAAGAGTATACATGCATGATGGGAAGGGGGCGCTGTTCTTTTTCATGCCAACTGTAAAATTGTAAATATTAAAGCTAGCAAGTTTTTGCCACCTACTCTCAGCTGATTCGGTTAGTTGAGGTACCGGGTGTAAATTACCAAACAGGAAGGATTAGATTATCTGTGTTATTTTATTGCACGCCTGTTCTATGAATCACCATCTACAGCAACACTAAACAATGCGGACAATGAAAATCCGCTCCGCACAAATGTGTGGAACAGAAATCAGTGACGGACTATTTTTAAACAGAAGCGAAATTTCACTAGAATTTTCTACAAATCGTACACCGTAATTACAATTTGAATCGCTAGCGATAGCTAAAAATAATAACACGGGTTACCCTCGCAACTTAGGTTGGCGATAAAATGTGTTCGTTTTGTTGATAGTATGTTGTCAAATGAATTGCTGAGTGTCCTCTAATTATTGTTTTATGGACGTGAAGGCGTGTAATAAACACAGAACGACACTCGTGTGTCGTTTTGTGAAAATCCTGTTTAGCCTGTATGCCCATTGGATGACTGAATCATCCATTAGGTGGAGCGGAGCAGAAGCTGACAAAGGATTAGTAATTACCTTTCCTTATCCTTTCCTCTCATAAGTGTGATCTATGCATGCTTTATCTGAGAAGAAACCATCATGACATGAAGCCAGGGATTGACTTCATGGAAGTAATGAAAACTTTTATTAACCCCTAGCACACTGGTAGTGCTTCGGAGATTTCTCCAATCACTCTATTTTTCTCTTGTTTGGACATGAATTTATCCAATTATACCTTGTTTGACAGAGCTCCCTGAGCTCTGTCAAACAAGGTATATTTGGTTAAATATCTAACTGTATTATGGGGAATATTTGCAGCTGAAAACTTCGCAATTTCGACATCAGCGCGCAGAGGGTTAACATTGTTCTACTTCGAACAAATGAGATTGAGGAATATTGACTAGTGATATGAAGAGTAATTTGGTAAAAAGTCTTTGTTCGTTTTTCTTATTCTTACTTGAGATACCAGAATGAGTGGACGCAATAGAGTGACACCTTTGAGGGTTGAGTGATGGCGAATACTTTGTTTCAAGACACCACCACCACCCGGATGGGACTGAACGTGCCTCCTCTCTTCGGTCAGAGTTTCCATGTCAAGGAGTGGCGTGTTTAGCCATCCGTTATAGGCAGACCTCGTCCTTGGAAAGTGCGATGTCCATCCCGATCCTCTACCTATACTGAGCCACAAGTTGGGAAGAAGAAGCTGATTGTGAACTAGGAGCAACAGCTTAAAATCTCAAGAAGAAAAGAAAGATCCACTACCCTTGCAAGCGCAGGGACGCCAAATGAGTTGAGAGCAGATTTTCGCCGCCATATCTGAACACTCTTTCTCTGCCCAACCTTCCTTCAACTAACCTTATCAAAGAAAGATGTAGTGCACTGTGAAACTGAAAGAGAAGGACAAGAAATACATCCTTGTGACCACCACCCACGATATCTTTGTGCATCTCGACTATGATTCAAACGTGGTACTGAGAATAGCCAAACTCCGTCCCCATCAAAATATCCGATCGTTATTTCTTATGCAGAACGGATCGTTGGTAGAAAGGTAATGATTTCTTTCCGTTGATGCATGTATAATACCGGTATAATCATGTTCAGATTCACTCATTAGCTATGAAACATGCTCAGCATTATTCACAAGAATAACCATTATTATTTTTTCAATTTTTGCCTAAACAACATAGCTGGTGTCTTCTTATTGGAACGAGCTCTTTAAGCTCGTTCTACTGAGGAGTCAGAAGTTATAACTCCGTGGCAAAATTTAAAGCAAATTGTTTTTTTAAACTTAATGACACATTTTATTTTGTTAAAAAATGAAAAACAAATGCCTGAACATTTTCCAAACCGACTCGTTAAAACATATATTACACACCAGTTACTCAAAGATTTCAAATACTTCTTGGATGAGACGATGATTTTCCAGGAACATTTTAAATAGAGCTCTTTGATTTCGTACCAAAGGGTTTTTGTTTCTATCTTTTCCTTGTCCTATCACGAAATCTAGGTTCTTGCGTACCTCGTCTTATTATTCATAATAGTGTATCTGGAAATAGTGTATAGTTTCTCCATATTGTTTCATACTAAACAAATGCATATTTTGAAACCAGCCATGGATGTTTGATGTTCTGCTTAATAAAATTAATCAGGTTTCATTATTTTTATGGAACCCGTGAACTTCTGACTTTCTTGCATCCAAAAATTATAAGTACCATGTATATTTTTAAACTCTGTGTTGATTTAAAATTAGGAAAATTTAGCAACTGTTTCAACCAGCAATCTTTTAATCCCTTTCCCCACGTAAAGATCAACACCAGCCAGCGCTATTCACAGAAAATCATCATTCAAATTTCATTATTTTTTTTATATAATGCCCTAAAACATAGCTTATGGCCCTCATTGGAATGAGTTCGTCGAGCTCGTTCCAATGAGGGTTCATAAGCTATGTTACTGACCCAAAATGAAAAAAAATAGTTATTTAATAATTTTGCTTGCAAGTGTCGTCTGCCTTTCGTGTTAGGGAAATTGTTAAACCCTTTGACGAAAGATAGAGGTGTTCCATTTTGATATGAAGCTGTGAATTCTTCCTCCATAAGCGGTGAGCTGTGATTTCAAGCACATGAAGTCGTGTGCATGTTTGTTTCAAGAGTTCTAACATCTAAAGAAAAAAGTGTAAAATATTATGAAATTCTTAATCGTATTATCAGTAACAATCCTCAATCTGGCGTGTCATTTTAGTGTAACGCTACTGTTTTTCTTCTTGTCTAACATGGTAACAGCCACTGCACAAGTTTGTCAGAATTCTTTACTGCATGACAATTTTTGTGAAACTACATGTAATCTTCCAAACGGGTATCAGTTATTTTGGAAAAAAACAAAGTGCTATTAATTAAGAGGAGGAGAATGAAAATGTTCAGATAGGCCTAAAGAAGTTAAAAATCTGTTTCAGCGTGGTCACTTTGAATGCCACATGCTTTTACCCAGGTTAATAAAATTGATACATTTGTTCCTTGAGTGCAACAAGGCTTTGCAATGCTAAAGCATTGCAAAACCTTCTTGCACTCAAAGGACGAAATGCACCACCACACATGCTATTCTGTAGATTATAAGGCCTGAAACATAAAACAAACCAAGAATATGAACTTTTAATGGCAAAGAAATAATTACAAAATTTTTTTTTTAAAATTAAAAGAAACATCCGACCACATGCAATTTTATAAAAAAAAAATGGCCCGAGAAACAGATCTACCGTCGTCTGCTATTCGTTTTACGGGTAGAAAGGGTTAAACAGTATTTCATCTAAAAACTGTGTATGCCATATCAACTACACTTATTTTGAAAAAAGCGATTTGTTTTTCTGTCTTATCTCAAGGATTGTTCCGCATTTTGTAGAAAAGTATTACTTCCGTACTACGACACATCAGAAACGAAAATCAATCATGGAATAAACATTCAATTAAGGAGTGCTGATAAATATGGAAGTTTCTTCTTTACAGTTCTGTTATTTAGACTGTGTGTGTTTTTTTTCATTCCCAACCAAAGCGGAATAAAGTGCGTTTCTTTCTACTGAGGTCAGGTGTCAGAAATGAAATTCAGTTCTGTTCATATAACGCGTGAATGAGATTTACGAGTGAGGAATCAGTGGTTTAGAATGATGTGTACCGCCTGCCATAATGGAGAATAAAAATCAAATTTGCTCTGATTGTTCATATAGATTTACTAAAAATTGATTTAAAAGGAACATATCGTTCCTGGGAACGTGTATTGAATTAATTTGAAACCTCTATGTCCTCTTTTGTTTAAGTAAGATTCACTTCAAATAATTATGTCCAAGAACTTTCTAATAAGCTGAAGTGGATTCGGTCTTAAGCAAACAGTTAATAAGCTGATGTTGATATATTAGGATGGTTTAAAAAATATTTTATAATGAAAATATCTTATGTTAAATCGTGGCATTCTTTTGTTTACGTAAGAATGTTTAAGTAAGGTTCGTTTCAAACAATTAGGTCAGAGAACAATTTAATAAACTGAAGTAAGCAAACAGATAGAAAACTGCTGCCTCTCAAATATTGATCACTGCAAATATCGACGGCAGGTACAGGAATATTTTTATTTTTTTTTTTTTATATTCAGATCTTAGGTTCTTATTTACAAGCAAAAGTACATTTTTCTATCTATAAAATTCACAGAAAGTTTTTTTACATAACTCAAAAATAGCAAAGTTAGTTATTCCTGTGTAGTGATATGGGGTTTCTATTGTAGCTGCACTATAGAGAAGGGGGTGTCTAAAGTATGGTGTTGCAAGATACTGCCGTGTATGTTTTGCTAGCGTTCCGGTGTAACAGGAATGGAAGTCCGCAGGAAAATTAGTCCCTTTGGACTATTATTCCGCGGAATTATAGTCCTAGGTCTAACATTTCTAGGAATAGTAGTCCGGCGGACTACTATTCCTAGAAATGTTAGACCTAGGACTATAATTCCGCGGAATAATAGTCCAGAGGGACTAACGTTCCTACGGACTTCCATTCCTTTTACACCGGGTCCTGCACGCATATCATATGAACACACAAGTACAAATATATGATTACGGTGGTGCATTTCTATCGTTGGGTATAAACTCCATTGTTGCAACCTCTGAATGTCACCCCAATTTTAGGAATGGTTGAGTTGCGACCGTGTAACGATGTCTGTAATGACTGCTGTAAATTGGTTATCTGATTTTTTGTGGAGGGAGACCTCATTTAACTGGCTGATCGCTAGAAACCGTTATCAGGGCTTTCACAAAAACAAGAAAGTACCGGATGAAAAGCCAGCATTTCCCTTGCTTATGTTTCATAGTCAGTCAAACGCAAATACTATTTTGTTTATATAAATCTGCTTTATTACAAATTTATTGGTGAGTGCGTGTGGAAACCACTCTGCAATAACTTGCCACAAACAGATTTTGAACACCAAGTTCAGACCGTCAAAATAATCTTGCTTTCAACCATTTAACACGACCAGAAATGCACCGACCAAGCCATTCCATACATCAACTAGTGAATTACACGCATTTACTTTTCACCTTAATGTCTAATCGAAAAGAATTAACCTAAAATTACAGGAGATGCCTTAACCCTTTGCCTAACGTAAAGGCTATGTGCAAACCACTCAATAGTTTCATGATTTCTTTCAATCCCCCTCCCCGCAAGTGGAAACAATCGTGTCGCGTTAGCTCCATCGCGGGGAAGAAGTACGCCCCAGAAGGAAGAATAATTTTTTTTTTAAATATAAATAAATAAATAAATAAATAAATAAATAAATAAATAAATAAATAAATAAAATAAAATAATTTGACATTTTTTTACCAGGCGTCATTATATTTTCAAAAACGTTATGTTAGGCAAAGGGTCAAGGCGACTCGATCCACAGAAGATATAAAGGGGTTAACCAGTTAGCAGACAACTGATTGTATCCCATCTTAAGTTTATTTCGTTTGTACGTTTTTTCGAGTATAAATATTTGGATATGAGTTCAAGATATCTGTAATTTTTTAATTGTTCAATAAATCCTTTGTAGGAAGGTGGACTCTTTTCACTTTGCAGGAATAAATAAACTTTCTGCAGATAAACATATAGAAGTCTGTTGTGTTATTTGAAGGGGCATGGGTATTTTTGTAGCCTAAAATAACATATTCTGGAGTTAAAGGAAACTCAACATCCCACTTGTTCCTCAAATGTTCCGAAAATTTAGAAGGACTGTTCTCACAACAGAACATCCAAAAAACAAGTGAAGTATCAACAAAAAGTGCACAGTTCCGTTTCAGAGAATTTGCATTTATAAAGTTTTGAATTCGTATATAGAATTTTATGGACTATTGTGAAATGCAAACTTTGTTGATACGTATCTTCCGTGATTGTAAATGGGATTTTATACATACAATTCCAGCCATCAGAGTGCAGATTTATATCTAAAATCTCATTCCATTTATTCTGCGTTTGATTAGGAGGTGCTGTATGCAGTTCTAAAAACTTGAAATAAAAGGCGCGGGAGACTTTATTGGTCGATTTTAACAGATCAACGTTTCTGTCCTGAATAATGGGCAACTCTGTATTGGATCTAATCGTAGTTCTCCAGGATTTGGGTAATGCATTATAATACCCTGAAAAACTGTAAATGGGGTGTTGATGTTATACTTGTTGGAGAAGTCATAGTAGGTCAAGAGGCCGTTATTTTCAGATACTAGGTCATTTATGAAGTAAATAACTTTATTATACCAAGTTTTATTGAAAAACGGTTGTCCGTTTAGTTTCATTTGATTATTTAAGAAAATAGGTTGGGGTTGTGGTGCTTTTATTATCCAGAAGAGCCCAAGCCAGAAGAACATCCTTCCAGAATGTGTTCACATATTTCCCAACCACCTTTAAACCTTCTTTATGTAAGTGCCAAAGCTTGTAAGTTCCAAACACTTCTAATTCGTCAATTACGAGGGTTTTCCATACTGCCAACGAGGACGAGTCCACTAGATTCTTAACCGAAATCATTTTTAGGGCGTGATTAAAAGTTTCAACATGGGGAAATGTGAGTCCGCTGTTTTTATTTATTTATTTATTCATTTATTTATTTTATTTTATTATTTTTTTATTTTATTTTATTATTTTTTAATATTATTATTATCATTATTATTATTATTATTATTATTATTATTATTATTATTATTATTATTATTATTATTATTATTATAACTCCGGATTTTTATTTTTGATTTAGTCAGGGGATGTGATTTTTCAGTTTAAAAACTTATCATTTTCGGTGCCCAAGGGGTGAATATGTATTCCATCAATTTGCATGAAGATGGACTTTCGTTCCTTTTTATGCAAATTTACGGATTTGGTACTCAGTAGCATCAGATAAACATTTGTATGTTTGAGCCAAATCTTGGCAGTCACTTTGGTTTTATTTATTTATTTATTTATTTATTTATTTATTTATTTATTTATTTATTTATTTATTTATTTATTTCGGTGTAGACCGCGTTATCGGGGCAAAGAATACCTTGGTGATGTGATTTGCACGAGGACCTCTGCGTGACGGGCTTTTGATGGCTGTTTTGTGGCAACTTCTTGGGAACTGAGCGGAACTTTCATTATTTATTTATTTCCCAGTTATTTATTTAGGTGTTTACTATGTTTTAGTTTTATTATTGTTGTTTTTTTTTAATTTTTTCTTCTATTTTTCTTTTTTTTTTATCTATTTCACAGTTTCTCATTTTACTTTTTATTCTTTAGCCTTATATCCTCTTTTTTATGGTTAGGGTGGGGGAGAATGCACGTTTTGCAGCGCGCTTCACTTCCCGTATGTGGGTCCCTCGAAGCTACCTGTAAGGCCGCTTGTCTGAGGGGGCGCTTTGTTGGACGCTCAGTCTCTGGTCGAAGAGTAGGTTTTTTATTTATTTCTCTATTCCTCACTTTTTAGCCCTATATCTTCCCTTTTGATTAATGGTGGGTTGGTCGATGTAAAATGCATTCTCACAGCGCGCTTTACTTCCGACATGCGACGCCGTGTGTGGTTCTTTTGAAACCACCTGCGACGTCGCCTGCCTCAAGGTGACATGTTCTGATGGACGGCCAGTCTCTGGCCGGAAGGTATCGATCATTAAGCTTTTTTGACCCAATCAATATCGGGCCTATAAAACAAAAGCAAGTCTCGTAAACAGGTTTAGTCGGAAAGTGAAGTAATTCATCCACTCTGTGCTAGTGCGTATCTATCTATCTATCTACTATCTGCTGCCTGCCTGCCAAACTGTAACCTATGTTTTTGGGAGAAACAATAAAAAAAACAATTAGTTATTCAAGAATTTTGTTTGCAAGTGTCGTCTGCTTTTCATGTTATGTAAAGGGTTAATAAACAAACATGTCTTGTGGTATTGGTATTGGTAAAGCGATTAAAGATTCTATCAAATTAAATCTCGATTGAGAAACATTTCTTGCGCTGATTCACAGAAAATGAATGTTTATATCATATACTGAGTCAAAAAAGAAAGTATAATCGAAACAAATGTGAAATGTGAAAAAGTAGCATGAAATATAATAGTTCTAATGTTGCATGTTTGTGGACAATAAGTTGTACAAAGAGTTTAATGACATGTTGTTGTTGTCCACACAACCGTATACCATTTTGCTACGGATTTCAAAATAGCACGTGCTACGCGAGGATGTCAAATTGAATGGTTGACCGACGATTTTCTTTGTGTTATGCCTGGGTTATTGTGTTATGCCTGGGTTATTGAGAAAACTAGCTAGTTTTTGTCTTCCAACATTTTGAAAAATGCTAAGGTTAACCGAAAATCAGAGGTCGCGTGCCACTGGTATGCATGAGGCGGGAATACTTCCAGATGAGCTCGCTGCTGAATTCGGAGTGACGGTGGCCACTATTTACCGTCTCATTGGAAGGTATAGAGCCACTGGATCTACTGTCGATCGACTGCGTTCAGGTCGACCAAGAGTTACGACCCTGCACAAGACCGACACATCAGGACGTTTCACTGTCGGGATCGCTTCCTTCCGGCGACGAGGAAAGCAGCAATTACTCCTGGTAGAACTAACAATAGAATGAGTGCATAAACCGTCCGCAACAGACTCGCTGAACACGGCATCCGCAGTAGGCATCTTTTCCACGGACCAATCCTTACCCAACGCCATCGTACCGTCAGAATGGAATGGGTACGCCAGCGTTTTCGCTGGACTCAGCAGGGTTGGAGCACAGTTCTTTTTAGTGATGAATCACGATTTTGTCTACAGTGCTCTGATGATAGAGCAAGAGTGTATCGCCGACGAGGAGAGCGGTTTTCTGATGCTTGCATGCGGGAATGCGACCGTTTCGGCGGGGGTAGTGTAATGGTTTGGGCAGGAATTTCCTTGCACTATCGAACGCAGTTGATCTTCATCGATGGTAATCTGAATGGACAGCGATATAGGGACGAAATTCTTAACGCTGCCGTTGTCTCGTTGTTCAACGCTAACGTCGGATTGCAGTTATTCCAGGAAGACAATGCCCGATGTCACGTGGCGGGTATCTGTCGTGACTTTCTTGTGGAGCAGAACATTGAACGTCTTCCTTGGCCACACTTTCGCCATATCTGTTGCCAATCGAGCATCTTTGGGATCAACTGAACCGTCGGGTACGACTTCATGATCTTCAGACGTTAGGCGATTTACGTAATGTTCTGAGGCAGGAGTGGAACGCAATACCACAGGGTGACATCCAGAGACTTATCAAATCCATGCGCCGTCGATGTCTTGCCATCCAAGAGGCAAACGATGGACATACACGCTATTGACTTCATGTGTGAACTTTTTATTTCACCCTGGCGTGTCGCTGGCAACAGTAAGAACATGGAATTATGCAAATTCATACAGCTAGACTCGAAATATGAATTTACAATAATTTGTTTGGGATTAAAGTCGATAATACCAAAACAAAATGCCCCTCAAGGTTCATTATAATTTCTTTTTTGACTCAGTATGACTCAATCTTCTGGAATATCAAGTTCTACGGAAATGCGAACCATAGGTTCGCTTTTCCGACCAACTGGCATGTTTCAGAAGAGAGGGAATCTAAAAACAGACATGAACTATTTAATGGCTAGATTGGTTCCAGTAAATAACAGCGTCGCATTCTGCACAGGCGGCTTTAGAGCTTGGATTAATGTTCGGAAGAAAAATTCTGAGTTTGAAAGATACGAGTTTCTCGAGTCATCAACACTTCACTTTCGTGATTTTAAGCTTTACGATCTCAGCTGAGATGTGCTTTACCAGCCATGGCATGTCATCATGCCTTGATGAATAACGCAATTAATTTATTTCCTTACAATAAATTCAGGTTACTTCTAGAATGCTAGGAGATGAATAAATAAACGGTTACGGTCTTCAAGATGCTGAATGATTTTCTCTCATCTTCCGCGCAAAACCACATTATTTAAATGAGGTTTAATAACTGACTAATTAGGTTAAATAACCATTTTCTATTAATATTTCTCGGTATCGCACAAGAGAAATCTGTCTTTAAACCTAATTGTCCCTAGACATGGTGTATTATGATTGCAAGAATGGTCTTTTCTCGATGGGACTTAGATCTGATTTCGAAATATTTACGCCAGTGGACCTAGATGTCATAAATAAAATATTGCACCATGAACACATTTAAGGACCGCGGTAGGGTTTGAAAGCGTAGGGGCTGACTGAATCTGAGCTTCGATTTTCTGTATGTATGTGTTGTTGTGGAGGGGTAAACGTGGATATGTTTCTGCTTGATTTTTAGTTTCAAAATAACTACCTTGAATTAACGTTAACGTTAAGTGAAACGTTTAAGACAACTGCGTTCTACCGTTGCTACTTTAAAGTTGTCTTAAACGTTTCACTCACGCTTTATATCAGCTTGACGATTTCCCTCGGTGTGAGACTAGGCACAAAGCAAAATCGTGAGTAGCCGCAGGTGAACGGAACACCACAGTTAATACAGTCAGAATAGTTATGGAAGCGCGGTGGTTAAGTGGTTATAGCATTGAACTTCAAACCGAAAGGCCCACGGTTCTTTCCCCGCCAGGAGTAACTGCGTTGTGTTCTCGGGCAAGGGATTTAATCCCGATTGTCCACGTGGAGGCGCTGTGACGCTGTATACTTAGACGTACTGCACGTCGATGGTGCACTTGTCTTCAACCAATGCTCACCCTGCGTGTGTGGAGTTAGTACATTGGGGAGTCTGATGGTTGCTCGCCGCTGCTAGGTGGTTCCCTCCGGGTACTCCGGCTTCCTCCACTCGGAAAATTGTGCGGCGCGAGGGGACCATGGCTACCGAAAGTGTCATTAAACCACAATAAATAAATAAATAAATAAATAAATAAATAAATAAATAAATAAATAAATAAATAAATAAATGGTTGGAAGTGTTGGGCATTTTGCTTTGTTTCTATCTGTTACTACCATGAACTGACAATACTAAATTGATTGCATTATTTGTAAAAAAAATGACACTTCTGAAGAAAGTGCAGGACAACAACCCCCCCCTCCCCCCACTCCAGACCCCCGGCTCCACGGTGCCTGAGACATCAAGACTTACATACGAAAAATAAACTAAAATAAGAGACGTAATGTTTTCTCTTACAACATGTGTGACATTTTACAGGGTCGTTGTCAGGCAAACGGGCAGAGAACTGCAGACGGGTCGCCATCTGGTGCTTTGGCCACTTTGGTATTGTTTGTGGTGAAATAACATAAGATTGATGACTAATAATATCCAATTAATTGGCCGACCCCAAGGAAAGTATCGAGTAGAAAATATGAAGGATAAATCTCCACGTCGTTCTCTGTCTTTTAGGTGTCGTAGTACTAATCTACTCTCCACTACCGTGCAGTACAGTACTGGGTGGCACACTGCATCTAAAACACCACGGAAGTGACGTTTCTAGCATCCTGCGAAAAAGCATATGAGTACAAACAGTGTCAGCTAACGGACGTCCGATTTGAAACCTGAGTGTTCATGTAATGGAACGTATCCGCTGTTGTTTTTTTATCTTCCTGGGATTTTAAACAATGGCGCTGATAGTGTTTCCGTTAGTGAGTAGGGCCGTGTAATCTCCGACATAAATCAACGAGGTAAAGTACAGAGAGGTTTTTAGAAGGAGTTACAGAGGTGTTGTTTCCTTTGTTCGGTCACATAGCCGATTTTTTTCGCACTGCTCAAAATAACTTCCTCTTCCTACAGTACGGCTGTCGCGGACTGGTCACTTTCCACGGGGTGGGCAATATTTCCGCGGACGCAATAAAATTAGATTGCAAACACTAATTATAGTAATTAATATCACAAATTTAATTAATGAAGCACCGGGTACAACCCGGTGCTTCATTAATTAAAATTTTGCTGATGATGATTTTTATTACCTGGTAATCAATGCCCAAGCGTGGACTACGACCTGTCCACGTAGACTGCACTGTAGGTTACTGATTTTGAGTATTATTAGCTTGGCTTGAACTCTTGAGTGTTTCAGTTATAAATAAGTTTCCTGTACCATTAAGGATTACTCTAGAAATATAATGTTTGTCATCGCAGGATGAAAGGAAAGTTTACAAAGATCCAATTCTTGTTCGTTTCAAAATCGCATGATTCATACTCAGACAGAATATATCAATAGAATAACATTAATTGACGTTTCAGTCCTTTCCAATTCCATTTGAAAATGAATGGATAAAATACATTTTAAGGCTTTTAACAGAGAGTTATTCCAGATAACTGAATTTCGAAAGTTTGGAACGTCTGTGGAGATACCAATATATTGATTTAGCAATCAAATTAATTACAAACTTTTATGACGGCGGTTTCACTATCAGCCTTGCCGTTTTTACAAGAATAATTGAACAACGAGACTAAACCAAGTCCTGCAATCGTTTGTTCATGAAGTGTATCAAATCTGTCTACGCCGCGGCACGTTAGAACCAAATTCCCTGGCCACTTGAGAGAAGAAGAGCGAAGGTACTATCTTAATCCCGTTCCCCCATTCTCGTCCCTAATGTTAGAACACATTGAACTGCTATGTCATGTAAGATAGTTGTGTATGCACATGAACGGAAACATCGGTAGGAAACAATAATAATTAAAGGATGTGTTTATGTGGTCAGTAGATGATCAATAAAGGACCTTTGTCAGTTGCGTCGCCGGGCTAAATGACGTGGGGACAAAAGCTCTCTCTTTTCTCTCTCCTCTGAAATTTACTTTGTGGTGGGTTAAGAGTGTTTATCCCCTCTCCCCCACCATAGGTGAAAGTCCAGAGTGTTTCCGGGTACAAAAATAAACTTTATTCCAATTGGAGTATCACAGGTACTTTTTAAAGTCTAAAGTACTCAGAAAGTAAAGGCATAATGACCAAAATGACCTAACAAATATCAAGGCGAGAAGACATAAAGTGGTGTCAGGGATTTCGGACATGAGTGATACAGTATAGTCACCGTGGACCGGTCGTAATCCACGCGTGCGTAGTGATGTTCACGCATGCGTTTACCAGGTTTTAAAAATCATCGTCAGTAAAATTTTAATTAATGAAGCACCGGGTTGTACCCGGTGCTTCGTTAATTAATTTTTTTTATGATTATTCCTATAATTAGTGTTTGGAATCTAATATTATTGCGTCCGTGGAAATATTGCCCACCCGTGGAAAGTGACCAGCCCGCAGCGGCTGAACTATATATAAGGTTGACGGTGTTCAGAAAAAAATAAGGCAGCGAGCCCTCCGACCTGTGCCTCCATCACCATGGCCACATCGCTGGCCTCATTTTATAGTGAAATTTACGAAACGAGTTCAGTAAATTGGGTCTTTGGTGAGATAAAGACCTGATCTACTTACTGGGTGTTTGTTAATGTCACAATAAACTGGGGATGAGTTGAAGGTTCTGTTTATTGCTTGGTCCAAATTCAGATAAAACATGCCTAAATTGAGCGAGAAACGCACTGCGCTTCTCACAACGCCTCTTCACTGAAAACAATGCGTTGTTTGGAGGAACCAAAGAAACAGTCCTTAGTGATGTAGAGATTTGGATGCATTATCAAATAGAGCTCTATTGGAACATCGGTTTAAACCTCATTAACTCTTATCCTGCTGAATATTTTAAAAATAATTTTCATCAAAGCTAGTCATGGCTGCTGTAAAGCAGCCATGACTATATTTCATGAAAAATTTATCGAAATTTAACTAAAGAAATCATTAATCAATAAATCCATTCAATTTTCAGGTGAGAAATTCGGTAAATGTGCCCAACTATATCTATTTCAATGACAATATATTTTATGTCCTGGGCAGGAATATCCGCCAGCACCATGCAAAGAGTTAAATGTTGTCGCTTGAAGTGCTTTCTTTGAAACAGAGACAGATAGCCAGGTGTGGGGGTTGAAGTTTCTCGCACGAATACAACTGCGTATGCCTGGCCTACTCCCGGTATGTTATTGTCTAAAAGTACTTTACTGCTTTTAAAATATGAGTTTAATAGTCGGAAAGGGGTACGGTGATTTATTGGTGTGATTTATTTTTTTATTGGAGTTTAACGACACTTTCGACAGCCAGGGTCATGTCCTGTCGGACAGTTTTACGGGTGGAGGAAGCCGGAGTACCCGGAGATAACCACTGAGCATAGGCGAGCAACTGTCCGACTCCCCAACGTACTAACTCCACAAAAGCAGGGTTAGTATTGGCTGAAGACAGGTGCACCATCGACATGCAGTACGCCTTAGTACACAGCATCACTGTACCGCCACGAGAGCAATCGGGATTAAGTGCCTTGCCCAAGGTCACAATGGAGTTACCACTGACGGGTATTGAACCGTGGACCTCTCGCTTTGAAGTTCAATGCCGTAACCACTCAACCATGCTCTCCCAGATTGTGTGATAATATTAGTTACCCCGTGTCTGATCACGTGGTACGGGTTTTTACCTACCCGAAGCCAGCCGTATCCCATGAGGCCGAAAGGATACGGCTGGCTTCGGGTAGGTAAAAACCCGTACCACGTGATCAGACACGGGGTAACGAATTTATCTATTGACTTTCCGTTTTAGAAGTACAATCTATTTCATGTGTGAACACACACAGCATGAGATCTTTTTATCTTCCATTGTTGAGCCATACAGGTTTCTGTGAAATTTTTGGGCAAAAGAGTTTTTGTGAAAATATGCCGATATGATTAGTATAAAAAAATTATTGAATTTCTTTTTTTCTTTTTTGTCTCAAAGACATAGCTTATGAACCCCACATTGGAGGGTACTCGACAAGCTCATTCCAATAAGGGTTCATGAGCTATATTTTGGAGATAAAAAATTAAAATATAATACATGTACACTGTAAAACTGGAATGACGCGTCTTCTACGGGGTATGGACAATTTGTAGATTTCGGAACGAGGCTTCCACTGGGTGTGGGAAATTTGTCAGTGGCTGGGTGGACGTATCGTGGGTTTTAATGAATATGGTCTCATACCACGTATCTATCAACCAAGCAAATCAAAAAATTCACTTTAGTCAATAGATAAGGAGGTTTATTACATGATTACCACAATTGTATGATGGCCATAAAATGTCCGACAGAAAGTAGCGATGTACAATAGAGAGAGGTTTTAAAGATGTACCTTCACCAAGCTGGAAATAACATTTTTACAAGTAGAATGTCTGAAATCTGTCATATTCTTAGTTCTATCCCATAGCTATTTTTTCGATACAGCCCAAAATTCCCATACTTTGGTCATCAAATGCGCTTCGTCGGAGAACGATTGTCTCATATGATCCAGTTCCATATAACACCTGTCTCGAACGAGGCTAACGCGACGTGGCTCACTTGCTACGATTTTCGTGTTGACAATTACAAACGTAAAATGAAAACTCGAGTGCCTTTGTGCTGAACATTTGAAACAAACATTCCATAATTTCATTTTTGTTTACATCATAAATGTATTCAATTCTTAAATATCCACTATCAAAAATAAATAAATTATCATATCAGCATTCAATCAATATGGATTGTCATATTTCGTCTTGTTAAATTGATCACATTAGCCAGATCAAACTCGACGTCTACGGCCTCTTGTTTGGTCTAGCCGATCTGGCCGATCTGGCCTCATCAACTCGATGGGATATGACAATCCAGATCAACTGATTTTCTTCTTGAACTTTGGATTACGACTATCACAGACTTTCAGATGACCGCAATCTAGGATCAATCAAATATTTGACTCATTCATCGTGCGTGTTACATTTTCTCCATGTTAAGGAACGATATTTTGCTATTAATAATAATGATAATGCAATGTTAACGTCTAGAATCCACCGCAGTTCTCTCTGACTTACATTATTACCCCGTATCACAGGTGTTCGTACCCTTTGTTCATTCTATGACATTCTCAGCTCAACTCAACGGATCATACTGCCGGTGCTCCACAGGTGGGCACATCAGGCAAGCACCTCAACAGGTCCCTATTGTACACCTAGGTACGGTGGGGATTGCATAGTACTGGTGAACATTCCCAACGTTCACAGCTGGCATGTGATGCAACGTCGCAGGATCACACACTCAAACTTCGCTGATCGCACACCAGCCACTACTATGGAAAGCACCCGAATCAATCACCGAATGGTCACCCATCGAAGGATTAACCGGACTCGACGTTGCTTAACTTCGGTGATCTAACGAGAACCGGTCTTGCTTCGCCAGTGCAGGGCTATTACAGTTGTTCACTATAGGTAGAGTCTATTCTTGGTATGAGTTCTACCGAAAGTATTTTATTGTATTTCATAACTTATAACTTTTGGTCACCAATCCCCACATATCAATCCTCAACATCTAATTGTGTCAACTTTCGATGAAAGTAAAATATCAAGACAGGAGACGGTACACAGATGATCGTGTCACAGAGGCAGTGGCAGCATAATATGGAAAACTTCATGAAACAACAAGACTACAGCAACACAACCAGCAGGACAAGGATATGGAAGAAAATTTTCTTACTATCAGTGAAGAACAACTCAAGAGATGTGTCCAACACTTTGAGCAGCTACTTAACAGACCAGCACCTACTGTAACAGCAAGTATTTAACCAACAGAACAATAGCTAGATATCAGTTGCAAACCACCAGCTAGAGAGGAAATGAAGAAAGCAATACAGACGCTAACGAACGGAAAATCAGCAGGGCCAGATAACATAAGCTCTAAAAGCAGAGACATCCACAGACATGCTGATAGGACTGATGGGACAACCTGGGAGGAGGTTATACCAACAGACTGGAAAGAAGACTACGTTGTCAAGCTGCCAAAAAAGGAGATCTTCGACTCTGCAAGAATTACAGGGGCATCATGTTACTATGAGTGCCCGGGAAGATGGGTAATAGCGAAAACGACATCGTGCGAAAACGGCACCTGGCGAAAACGTCACCAAGTGGGCGAAAACGGCACCAAAGGTGGCGAAAACGGCACCAATTGCGCTGGCGAAAACGACACCATGGATTGGCAAAACGGCACCAGTTCGGGTGACGAAATCGGCACCATTATTTAATTCATTTCATTCTGCCATTTTCTGTGCTTTGTTTTGAAACTGAGTATTTAAGCTTTCGGCTGCATTTTAGGTACTTTAATTAATTAGCCAGGGATTTCCTGCCGAAGAAAATTAAGGAAAACCTGATGGTGTTTGTGCCAGTTCACTTAATAATAATAACAACACTTTGGCCGGCCGCTGATTTGTCGCAGTTCTCGGGTGAGAAGGCCACGCTTCTTCTCTCCTCCCAACACTCGGAGACGAACTGCTTGATGACATCCCTTGCCCCATTCTTCCCAATCTCTCCGATTAGCATATTAACCCTCTCCTTAGAGTCTCTCACTAACCACATGTCCTTCATTCTACCATCCCACTTCCCCATTATACTCTCAGTGAATCTTATTCTTTTAGACTGGTATTTTGAGCAGTGTAGAAGAAAGTGTTCCAGGGTCTCCATCACGCCTAAATTACAGATCTGGCACTCCTTTTCACTGTTTTTCTCAATTGTTCCTCTCAGCTCCAGGGATCGCGACCTCATCTGACCCCCAAAGGTGCCATCAAGGTACTCTTCAAAACCAGGTTTCTCTTTATCACACAGGCCACCCAAAGACCTCTTTGATTTGATCCCCTCTTGCCAATTGAGGTTACCATCCTCCATGACCCTTTCTTTGACGATTTGTTTACCCTGGTTTGCCCCTATGTCTAGGTCCGAAATCTCCAATGAGTAGTTCTCTATTACCTCCCTCACTTGGACCATACACTCACCCTGTCTTGATATTTGAGTTGAAAATACTCTGGAACTTATTTTACACCATCGGCTTGCGGGGAGATTTACCAAATAATTAAGATAACCGGGTTTCAATAAGTCCATCCTGTCCTTGATCCTCACCCACCCAAGCTCACCCCTGATTGCTTCTAGTGCTGCTTCATTACTCGATCCCGTTATCTTCTCAACTGGGATCTCCACGTTGAGAGTGGCTGCGTTCAGCTCACCATCAAGTATCGGATGAAACCCACCTCTGGGAGTGGTAGCACCTTTCGCGGGCCCGCCCCCACTGGTCCACATCAGAGGAAGGGAAAAAAAACACCAACCACCACCACCTCTCAAACCACAACAGTCAGCGGAACAGAAACAGAGAAAGAAGAAGAAATATCCGTCGACCAAACGCCGGGATGCCGACCTCCTCAAGAAAACTCACCACCAACATGAAGGCCCTGGGTATGACGACAAAGTCAAAAGCGTTATAGATATTCAAATTATAACCGGACATTTCATAACCGTTATGGACGCTGATCAGCCTTCACTCCATCCCCGTAGATTGTCATCCACCCTCGATAGACGAGAATTGGCCCTGAGTCCCTCGTCTTGCCCTTTTTGTAAACGCCTCCCGGATTACAGCCCCCTTCTTTACTGCTGGCGGAGAAGTCAAAACATGGGGGCGGGGAGGGGGTAGTCCAAACATTGCCTAGAAGATCATGTTTTAATTTTATGGTTTGGTACATCCTTTCAAAGGACGCACCAAAGCAAAAATTAAAACACGGTCTTTTAGTTTTAGGCCATGTTTGGACTTGGGGCAGTCCTAACCCAAGAATCCTGGGCCAAACCCAGGCTCCACAAAGTTCCCGGCTCCGGGGTTACTACTATCCAATCCGGATTCAACCCCCTTGTTTACTATTGGCACAGAAGTCAGAACCTTGGGGGTTATAATTTTATGGTTTGGTTCGTCCTTTCAAAGGACGTACCAAAGCAAAAACTTAAAACACGGTCTTTTACGCTATGGATGGACTGGAGGCAGTCCAAACCCGAAAGTCCCCAGCCCCGGTTTTATCCTTATTCAATTGCAAAGACGTAACCCGGGAGGGGGCACACACCCCGCCCCTACGCCCCCCCCCCCTACATTATTCTAGAAACAAATTAAAATTTATTAAAAATATATATGGAGATTTTAAAGTTCGGGTGTACCGCATTAAGTTAATTATTGTCAGTCGAGTTTATTATGTTATGCCAATCAACTAATTTCATTGATAACGCTACTTAATCCAGCTACCCCAGAAGGATAAAATTACTCTTACACTTATGTAGGCTCGTTGTCGATAGAGTATATTTTGTTACTGCAATTAATTAATGTCATTGATAACGAACTTAATCCAGCTGGCCGATAGGGAGAAGTTAAATAAAGACACCCACTTAACACAAACACACTTCTTTTCCGTTTTTTGTGTTTTTTGTGTTTTTTCCCCCTCTCTTTTCTCCAATAACCGTTACGGAACTATTATAACCGCTATGGATACTTAGTAACCGTTATGGATTCTGATAATCCTTCACCCCTCCCCCAGAGGTGATCACCCACCTCCGTGGAGGCGAGCGTTGGTCATGTGTCCCTCTTTTTGCCCTTTTTTTCATAAACGCTACTAGATCGCATTCAGGCCCCTGCCAAATAGGTTAACATGCAGGCCTGCCCCCGAAGTTCGGGTCTTTCTTTGAGTAGACTCCGAAAATGACCGTTGGTTTTGTGCATGTCTCGGTTTACTCCTGTGAAAGAAGACTTCCCACGGAAGCCAGCTCAGCCTCTCCGACAATTGCCAGAGCCAGAGTATACTTGCCAATGAAGGCCTCAGAAATAATATTTAACAAGTGGCAGATTATACTTGCCTGAAAAAGACACCACATCAACCTCGGGGAGAGGTAACACCTTTGTCGAGGGGGCCCCCTCTCACACTAGTCCTCACGCGAGGGAGGTTAACACCTCAACCAGATCACCAATTAGAGCACCAAAGCCTCCTCACTTGGCCTTTCCTCCTCTGCTGCTTCCAGTCATGGTCGGCATCTGTGAAAAAGCTTCAACTAATTATTTCAAATCATCGAAGAGTCGAAAGGGGCTTGCCACAAACCGTCCCAGCGTGCCTTCGGCGCGCGAAACCTTTTAACCTCACATTATATTCATGTCGTAAAAAGAGGAATTTCTTCAATTTCATGGGGCAGCTCGACAAACTAAACGCCGAAGCTCTTACCCAAACAAATTGTGAGAGAAATAAAATCACTTGGATTAGGGAGCGTTAATTTTGTTGCACAGTGTTATGACGGCACAAGTGTTATGTCAAAACACCTTTTTGGTGTTCATATCCGTTTGAGGGAGCAGTTTCTTGTTCATTGTTATGCACATCGATTAAACCTGGTTCGCGTTGATGTGTGCAGAAGTGTTAAATCAGCAGGGAATTTTTCGCCCTAGCTGAAAGTTTATATGTGTTTATGTTCCGTTTACGTGTGCATAAATTGTTTGTGGAAATTCAGGAGAGGGATAACGTGCGTGTTAAAGAACTCGTTCGTTTTAGTGACACGCGCTGGTTATGTCGCTACCATTCGCAAACTGCCCTTACGCACAGTTAATACTGACTTGAATGATTTCAAACAAGAATGTCTGGAACCGTACCGATACTTGAAAAAACAATTATTCCCTGCTCAACACTGCCAAATTTACAAAAAAGCAGTTAAGCTAGCACTCACCCTACCAGTGTCTTCAGCGTAATGTGAACGTAGTTTTTCGGCTCTCCAATATATAAAAAAGTATCTGAGAAACAAAATGGTCAACCAAAGATTGTCAGACTTAGGGGTCATTTGTCATCTGAAAGGGGTAATTTATTACTCGAAAATCCATATGATGTGGTTGATATATTTGCAAAACGAAATGGTAATACTAGAATATCGTAACATTGACCACTGTAGACAGTATTGGTGTACCATGATTGACTGTTAATAAAAATATATTAAAATGTGAAGAATTATTTATGTTTTTGGCGCCCCCCCCCCCCCCCACCCTCCCCCCCCCCCCCCTCCCAGAAAAAAAGCAAATCCTGGTTACGTGCCTGCTCAATTGGCCCCTCCACGCGTATTTTCATCAGGCTTGCACGGTCTCTGTATATATGTGTAAATGTTGTAGTTGCATATTGTACTGACGAGAATAACTCGTGGCCAAATGTGTAATATATTGTGTTCATATTCGATACTGTTGTATGTATGTGAGAAAAGCTAACAAAAATCAAAACGACGATCTGAGGAAAATTATTTGATCGTGTATCATAGTGTTGTTCTTCTTTTGGTTTGGTTCCATTTTCGCCAGACGTACTTGGTGCCGTTTTCGCCAAGTTGGTGTCGTTTTCACCAGCTACACTTGGTGCCGTTTTCGCCAGTTGGTGCCGTTTTCGCCAACGAGAGTTGGTGCCGTTTTTGCACGGTGCCGTTTTCGCCTGTACCCGGGAAGATCCTCAACCGTATAATCTTTGAGAGGATGAAAATAGCAGAAGATACCTTACTCAGAGACAACCAGGCAAGTTTTCGATAGGTAAGATCGTTTGCATACCAGATAGCCACTTTAAGAATCATTCTGGAACAATCATTGAAATGGAATACCTCGGTCTATGTAATCTTTATTGACTACGAAAAGGCATTTCACAGCATTGACAGACCAAACCTTTTGAAGCTGATGGCACACTGTGCAATCCCCAGTGAAATCATCTCATTCGCGAAGAACACCCATGAAGGAACGTGCTGTCAGGTCTTCATGATGGTACAACATCGGAACGTTCAGAGTAAACGCCGGAGTGAGGCAGAGAGAGAGAGAGAGAGAGAGAGAGAGAGAGAGAGAGAGAGAGAGAGAGAGATGTTTACTATCTTTTTTCCAGTTTCTGCTCCCTATCGACTGGATTATGAAACAGAGAACAAAAGAGAAATAAAGAGGCATCCAGTGGACCTTTACAGAACACCTAGAGCAACTAGACTTCGCAGATGACCTAGCGGTCCTCTCTCACATACAAGAATAAATGCAAGAGAAAGCCAGATCTTGTCTGAACATCAGCAAAAATTGGATTGAAAGTCAACCAGCTAAAGATCAAAATACTGCGAGTCAGCAATGGAAATAACATCCCAATTTCCACAGATAACATAGTACTTGAGAAGGTCTTAGCATTCACCTACCTATGAAGCATTGTGGACACCACTGGAGGAGAGCCTGGCTGTCGAAAGTGTCGTTAAACCACAATAAATAAAAAAATGGAGGAGAGATGAAGACATCAAGATAAGGATAGGGAAGGCAAGAAACGCTTTTTATAATCTTGTAAACTTGTATTACATTACCTTGCACAGAAGAGTCGACTGGAGAAAAAAAGAGAAAGAAGCATTCGAAAAACAGCATAGTTAAATTATCCCAAACCATAGCAGATTCTTTGAGGACATATACTCTTCAGCGACATGGACAGGCTCTCTTTAAAACAGATATCCCAAGCGAGAGGTGCCAGTTGTAACCCCTAAGCCCTCCTCTGAATCCATATTTGAGATTATTACTAACTTATCATTCCTTCTGACATTATTTCTCTAATTTTACCCCTTTACCCAACGTAACGGCCGAAACCGACCAGCACTATTCACAAAAATCACCAACCAGTTTGCATTATTTTTTTCACTTTTCGTCTCAAAAACATAGCTTATGACCCCTCATTGGAACGAGCTCAACGAGCTCGTTCCAATGAGGGTCATAAGCTATGTGTTTGACTCAAAAAATGAAAACAATTAGTTATTTAAGAATTCTATTTGCAAGTGCAAGTGCTGTCTACCTTTTGTGTTAAGTAAAGGGTTAATGGGAAGCACATTAAGATTTACTTATTTATTTATGGTGCTTAACGCCGGCACATCAGCACCTAAGGCTATATTGTGGCGATAGAGAATATAAATTACAGAAGATGTCATTATTTTCCACAAAGTAAAAAAGAGTTGATGAAATCTGGAAAGAACATGAGTAATAAATAATTAATGCGTATAGTAATGAGAAAATGAGACCACTGGTTTAAAGAGTATTGAGAAAATCAACCTGTTGAAGAGATATATGAAGAGACGAGAGTTAAAAAGAATAAGAACAATTTAAAATTTATTAAAAAGGTTGATTTCCTTGAGGAACGACAGGATTTTATGAGAATTTGGGTTGTAAAATAGGTCTCGAAGAGACGAAGCGTATTAAGAGCACCAACCTGTCAGCTAATGGACTACTGGGTTGCGTATGTTAGTCCATGCACTGACAGAGAGCTAGTGCTTCTCTGCTTTTCTCACAGACGTATACCGACGGTACTGTCATTTCAAAGGCGGACAGAGAATTTTGACCGGATTGCAACTGGATCGCGATCTTGTCGAAATACTCGTCCACTTTCCTCCCCACGCCACAAAAGAAAAGAGAAGTGCGAAAAAATTGAATAGCATGTTCTTCATGATTCGGTTTTAATTTAGCAAAATTTCATTTAAAATGTCTCTTCATTTATAGGTGTAACTGTGTTGGGACCAAATCGCGATCTGCTCGAGAAAAAAAAACAATTTTGCGATTACAATACCTTGCGTATTACCTGGAAAGTTCACGCCTGTAGTGTTTTAGTGGCAGTCCAATCTTTCCGAACTGTAGAAACGTGAGCATAAAAAATGGCGTATGGAACCTGTTCACTGGTTGTGTCGCGAACGGTTGTGAAATAAAATAATCTCCAGTTTGTGGTTGTTTTGGAAACCGGTATACGTGTGAATTTACAGTAAGCATTGTAAACTCCATGCTTGTTCTTTTTCTAAGCACAGTCGTCTGCACATGTGTTGATCGTCTAACCGGCGGTTAACCCTTTCAGTTAGCAATGCATAAATGTTTGCGTACAGAAACAGTAGGCTGTAAATACTAAATTTGGAACAAAGGTCAGTAATAATTTAATCGTACAGAACAAAACAGACTCGTCCATTTCATTGTCTACAGTAGCGCATACGATAAAACCATTCGGGGCGTCAGTGTTGAAATGGTTAACCCTTTACCCAAAGTAACGGTCCAAACCAGTGCTATTCACAAAAAGCACCCTTCAGTTCTCATTATTTTTTTCATTTTTTATCTCAAAAACATAGCTTATGATCCCTCTTTCGAACGAGCTTGTTGAGCTCGTTCCAATGAGAGGTATAACCTATGTTTTTGATAAAAAATGAAAACAATTAGTTATTCAAGAATTTTGTTTGCAAGTGTCATCTGCCTTTCGTGTTAGGTAAAGGGTTAAAGAAACCAATATCTCAAGACGATGAGACACGCAGAGAATTTATCGATGTACGGACATTGCGTAGAATCGCAAATCTAGATTTGAAAATTCAAATTGATTAATTTAACGTTATATCAAACATTGAGACAAAGGGGATAAGAATCAGAAATAAATCATAAAAGTCTACTGATATATTTTCTCTACTTGCTGACGGAGGTGCCGTTATAAATGAATTATAAGATCACTAGGGTATGTGATAGACGAGTTTTTGTCGGATTCCCCAACTATTCGAATTTGTATTCTGAGGAAAACTCTGTCTCTTCTCATTATTTCAAACAATTGTCAGGAATGAAAGCCACAGCCAAAAATCGATGAACAACACTTTTACGGTTTATACCGGAGAGATTTTCTTGAATAGAGAATCGGTGCCGGTGTGAGGAACAGTGTGGAAGGGTTTTCCTCCAAGTAACGAATGTAGACTCTACCAGTTGACGGCACTGAACTGGCATGGAATATACCATACAGTTTTACGGGTATAGGAAGCCGGAGTACCCGGAGAGAAGCAGCTCAAGTCGTCAATGTACCAACATTGCAAGCATGGCTAGCATTGGTTGAAGGCAAGTGTTCCATCGACGTGTTATGCGACTTCGCACACAGCGCCATCGTGCCCCCACTCAGGCAGTTTGGATTGAGTGCCATGCCCAAGGACCGAACCCTTTTAACCCTTTACCCAACGTAACTGCCAAAAACCGGCCAACGTTATTTACAAAAATCACCAATTAATTGTCATTATTTTTTTTCATTTTTTCTCAAAAACATAGGTTATGACACCTCATTGGAACGAGCTCGATGAGCTCGTTCCAATGAAGGGTCATAGCCTATGTCTTTGAGGAAAAAAAAGAAAAAAATTAGTTATTCAGTAATTTTGTTTGCAAGTGTCGTCTGCTTTTCAGGGTAGGTACAGGGTTAACATCAGGAGCGTGGTGGATTAAACATGACTATCTATAACATGATTATCTATTCTACAATATAAAAAAACCTATGACATAACTTTTAGCTTTACACGCCAACCGTGGTGAGCACGCGTGTCTGTGGTGAACACGTCAGCAATGGGATTTCCAATGGTTAAAATTTACACCAACAGTGGAACTGCATCCAAGGTGACCTTTGGTGACCTCGACGGGAACACAAACTTGTCTAAATTTATCGCTCGACGCATCGCGAAGAGAGATATGAAAGCGGCAATTATTTATTACGTTTTTAAATGCGTTTACCTCATAGGATACCTAAAATTAACAAGCAAGCGTTGTTTCATGTTAATAAAACAGCCATAACTCGAAATAGTATGTTATTATGTTATTAAAATGAAAAATGCCCCGTTATTTGCGCGTTTCATTTTCCATTTCGTTTCAGCGATAAAACTGACAGCCCACCGGTCCTCATGTAAACAAAACTAGATGCGCACGTGTGTACGTCTGCAGCTGAGTAAAATCGACTAAAAATAATTACGATCATGGTATAAATAAAATATACCCAAAGTAGCCTGGTGTACCAAATGATTACCACTCGCGGTGAACATTTGGTACACCAAGCTACTATGGGTATATTCTATATGTACATTTCTCTTTTAAATTGAAAAAAATTCAACCGATTATACATTCATCGACAGCACTTATTGAGTCATAGAAGGTATAGTTCGGAAATTTCCCAGATGCATTATGGGTAAAATTTCATCCCAAACCATTTCCGCCATTCCAAATGACATTCGAGAAAGTTATTTTCTATTTTCCTCATGAGGCCTGGAGGGCGAATTGACTATCTGATAGGATTGTTTGATTGATTCTTTATTTCACAGTAAACACACACATATATATATATATATCCTAAAGTCTACATAAGTAGACACATATATATGGGATAAACTAAAAGATCCACAAGACATTTTTTTTATTTCCGACAACATTATGAATTTCCTTTTCTGACAAATTGATTGGAAGCCTTTTAATCATTTTATTTGGGCTTTTGTTCATAGTTAACAGTTATAATACTCCAAAAAGTGGGAACGATTGATGTGGTCTGAGGGGACTGTATTTACAACAATTAGTCTGATTTCATCTTCCACGCGACAAAAACATATTAGGAGTACGTTAATTCCTTGTAATAGCACTTCAAAGGTTAATGTCTAAATTTTGACAAACCGATTAAAAAAATTGAGAGAATAGGCCTAATAGACAGTCAAAAATGCTAGTTTATGTTGTTGTTTTTTTATGTGTTTTTGTTTTGTGTTTTTGGGTTGAGGGTTGTACAGTCGTATTTTTAAATTACGAGGGCAAACAATGGGGGAAGCCAAGTTGTATTTTAATCACCATCCATGAGGACAATGCCTGTAGTTTAGGAAATAAGACACACACTGCTGAGTATATATTCCAAACCTTTAACCAATTAAATCTTCACTCAACACGAAGAGACGACAGCTCTTGCAAAATAGTTTTCTGAACAACTAAAACTTTTCATTTTTCAACTCTTAAGACATAGCTTAGGATTCCTCCTCATTGGAACGAACTCAATGGGCTTATTTCAATAAGGGGTTATAGGCTATAGTTCACTTTAGGGACAAAAAATGAAAAAATAAAATTTGAATTGCGATTTTTGTTTTTGGAGCTGGGGTGTTTTCAGCATCCCATTAAACAAAGTGTTAAAAATTGTTACTGATTAAAGTAGGCCATATTCTATCGAAGTCTGGTATTTTAATCGCCTACGCAGTGATTTTTATTAAAATTTTCAATTTATTAAAATTTCAGGCTGCAATTTTCCCACAATGCAACAAGGCATTTAACCAATTCAATTTTGTTTGACAGAGCTCATTGAGCTCTGTCAAACTAGATTGGATTGGTTAAATTTTTGAATAATGGGAATAATTCCTATTTGACGAGGATATTTAGATTCCACTCCACAGTTTTCCAGGCATTTTCAAAAATGGCATGTCATACACTCTCTTCAAATGAAAATATTCTGTAAATTAGTCATCTAACCCATAGCATGTATTACATTTCACAAATCCACTAAAAGCATATAACACTATCCGACAAAGTAGAAATAAACAATCTGAATGTGGGTGAAATAATTTATTGTCAAATGAAAGACTTCAACCTGTAAAATTGCATGAAATAATTGCGATACCCGTCATTTTCAGCCACCCAGCAGCCTCAAAAGCAGAATTTTCCTACTATGACCACTTACCTAATCCTTGAGCATATAACCCCGTTTCTAAAAAGTGAAAAACAATTCTGTTTTCGTTTCATTTTTTAGTTACATGCCTGGTAACAAATTTTTCGAAGCCACTGTCTCCCATAATTCATTTGGTAATTTACCGATATGCATCAGACTCCAACTTTGCGACCAAAACTTCAAATTGTCTTGTCCATTAAATTGCCTAATGTAATCATATATCTGGTACTAAAAATATATCTCAAATTTACATGGCATTAGTTTCAGCATATGCCCTATGTTCAGAACTTTACCCCTGTGCAATAGTGCGAAACTGCAGATCGGAACCATAACCAGTTCAATCTTGTTTGACAGAGCTCAATGAGCTTTGTCAAACTTGATTGGATTGATTAAATTCTTAGTTGAATTTATGGGAAAAATTGCTATTTGACAATTCAGTATTTTGACATCAGTGACAAAATGGTTAATATCAGACTGAAGTGGGTTTACTGTGTCTCGATCATGAACAGCTCCTACTTGTCACGACGCGTCTGTGTTGAGAACGCCTACACTCTCTGCCACTGTTTACTTGTTAATTGACAAGCTTAAGAGTAAAAGCCATGGATCATTGTATCAATTTCAATAATCAGAGTTGATGAAAACAGATTATACTAAATAAAATATAATGATGGCATGTTACACACAATTTAAGCCAACTTAAAGCACCGTAATATTTGGCAGCTATCAGGAATTGCTGTAAAATTAGCTAATAGTCAATCTTTTGTAAATATTGCTTTTCAGTTCACTTCCTTTCTGGAGTTAATGAAATTTGCTGATGAACTTATCACGCAGAACTAATTATTTAGAATCTCTACTTTAATGTAAAAAATAGAAAGCCTTTTAACCTACATGAAATCTGAGATTCTCTTGTTTTTCAAAGCTTACAATGTTACTTTATTAAGTCGATAATATTCCACGCATGCAGTAGGGGAATGTGGAGCAAGAGCGTTCGCCCTGTCCTTTGAACCAACACATAGCGTGAGTTTCCTTTGAATGCGCCGAAGTTGCTTAAATTAACCGAGTTAAGATCAAAATTATGCGCAGTGATGGATAATTTGCAGACAGCTAAATTATATCATTTGTCCATTGAGAGCAACAAGGCGCCATCTGTAATGTTTTTGCATTGCAAATGGCGCCTTGTTGCACCCAAAGGACGATATGCAGTACGTGGAGAGTGAATTGTAACTAAATCATCCGCGGATTGGAGTTGTCACCCAAGCTATAACTTTCAAATTGTGTACATATCAACAAAAAACACAAGCAATGTTTCAGCCAATGGACCTCCGGGTTTAACCCGGAGGTCCATTGGCTGAAACTTTGTTTGTGCTTGTTATGCTTTGCAACAAATTTGCAGTTATTGCTTGGGTGGAATCTCCACTTTGCGGGTGAGTTAGTGATAATACACTCTCCACGTGCTGCAGACTTTATGTTTTTCCTTTTTCCTGTTCTTTTTGTTCATGGAGTCTTGTTTCTGAGACAAAGTTTAAAAATATTTGACAAGTATTTGTGTTGTCTTTTCGACACTGCTACAAATCTCTGTGAACCATAATATTGAAATAAGGGGATGCATACAGTACGGCCGCGATGGACTGGCCACTTTCGGCGGGGTGGACAATATTTCCACGGACGCAATTTTTTTATTTATTTATTTATTTATTTATTTATTTATTTATTTATTTATTTATTTATTTATTTATTGGTGTTTAAGGTCACATATTTCTGCACAATGACTAATCATGACCATGACAGTTTTACGGGTGGAGGAAGCCGGAGTACCCGGCGAGAACCACCGAGCAACGGCGAGCAACTGTCAGCTCCCCAACATACGAACTCCACACAAGCAGGGTTAGCACTGGTTGAAGACAGGTGCACCATCGACGTGCAGTACGCCTTAGTACACAGCGTCACCGTGCCCCCACATGGGCAATGGTGGTGAAGTGTCTTGCCCAAGGACACAATGCGGTTGCCGCAGGTGTGATTCGAATTCACCCATGCAATAAAATAGATTGCAACCACTAATTATAGGAATAATCATCAGAATTTCAGTCAATGAAGCACCGGGTACAATTCGATGCTTCAGTAAGTAAAATTTTGAAGATAATTGTTTTTATCATATGACTCGTCCGTTTTGTTCACTTTAAAACATTTGATATTTTGCTTTCATATTAATTAGTGATAAATAAAGCCTTCCGGCGATTTCATTGGTCAATTTCAAAACTAGACAATTTGATTGGCTGAACAAAATACAACTGGGCCATATTGTCATAATTTGCATAATTGGGGTTGAAAGATTTCATTGGTCAATTTCAAATATGGACAGTTTGATTGGCTGAACAAAATACAACTGGGTCACATTTGCATAATTTGAGAAGGGAGAATTTATGTTATCTGTCCTATTGTGGTAGGGTTATATTGCATTAACCCTTTACCTAACATAACGACCAAAACCGGCCAGTACTATGTACGAAAAAATATCATTTTTTGCTTCCAAATCATAGGTTATGACCCCTCATTGGAACGAGCGCATGATATTTATGAAACTCGTCCGAATTGTCCGTTTGGGGCTCGCCAGAGGCTCGCCCAAGCGGAAAATTCTTAGACTCGTTTCATAAATATCATATGTGAAAAACACTCATTTCATATCCTCTATTACCTGGTAAACGCATGCGTGGACATCACTGCCCACGCGTGGATTACGATCACTACTCGGCGTCTGTACTGTAAGGGTGTGGTTAGCCTTTTGTATAACATGTTGTGGGATTGCAACAATCAAAATACAAACTACACACCCAGAACTTAATTAAACACCTCCTGTTTTTTCGCAGTGGTGCTAATAGATACTGTCATTACTTTCATGCAAGCTTTAAGATGCCCAAAAGTGATTGTTTGCGGAAAGAATGGTCGGGTGGTTGTCAAAATGAAGCACGACATGAGAGAGTGGTGACCGAGTGGATAAGTGCGTTGGTCTCTCATACCAGAGGTCCCGGGATCGATCCCCGTCGGGGAAAGTTCTCGAGGTGTCCAAACACCCTCTGTCAGCATGAGTTGTGGGGACATAAAATGGCTGTCCTCTGTGCGGAGAGAGACACACTCCGTGTAGGCAAAAGATCCCTTCGTAGTATTCGAGAAGAGCGATGCCACGAAACCGGCGCTACGAAGGTCATCCCACACACCTGCCCCATTGGGTCAAGGAGAGGCGTTAATATAAGTTGCATAACTTGTTCGCCAATCCTTGTAAAACAAATACAATTAAATAGAAAATGGTCTATTGACAAATGAAAGACAACACAATGATGAAAATATGCAGTATTTTAATGGCGCTAATAACTCATATCTGTCACTAATGCTTTTGATGGAAAAATGTTCTATCGACATGTATGGTTCTGGAACGGTCCATGATGAAACAATGCCGGTAATTACTGACAAAAATGTAACTTGTGATCTCCTGAACACAATAGCAGTGTCTGACGTCAGTAGCGAGTGTATCCACCACCTGCTCGGGTGACAGCCTGAACCTTCCTTCTAATGCTACCCGTGAGCCTTCTGATACACCCCAGAGACAACTGCTGCCACTCCTTATGCCATGCAGCTTCAAAATCGGCCAAATTATGTACAGGCGGATGCCTTGCTTGTATACGACGTCCACGAAAGTTCCGGATGTGTTCTAAGGGATTCAAATCAAACATTGTTCTGAAGGAATGCTCTCACAGCATGGGAACGATGTGGCCTCGCATGTTTGTCCATGAATACAGGGCGAGTAGCGAACGGGTGGTTGTCAAAATGAAGCACGACAACTGGGTTGAGAATGTCCGGATGTACTGATGACCATTGGGATTCCAACTTTCAGTCACCATATTTACAATCATGATAGAGGCATCCCCAGATCATCTGATCCTCCACCATAAGGAACAGTAAGTCTGATGTTCCTGGACACGTAAGCAGTACTTCTATGCCTCCACACTCTCATGCAACCATCTGCATGAAGCAGGAACCTACTATCGTCTGACCAATGGATTCTCCTCAATATCCTGAGATTTCAATGTTGTCGTGCCATACACCACTCCTAACGTCGTATTTGATGCTGATAGGTCAGATCTGGACGCTTAATGACCCTTCTGGGTCTCATACCCAGTTCTTTGGGGCGGTTTCGGACAGTTCTGTTGCACAAACGCCTGTTGGAGAACCAAAGGCGTTTCAAAACCCCTCTTGAAGCAAAGAGTTCACACATAACGATGCGTTCCAGACTCCGATCTTCCCGAGGAAAGGTCTTTCGGGGTTGCCCAGGACTTGGGCGGGCCTTAACATCGTTAGTTTGTTTATGTGTTCGGACAAGTCTATTGATGACAGAATGACTACAACCAAGTTGCGTCCCAAAAGCTTTGAATGACATACTTGTTGCATGCATGCCGACGATTTGCCATCTTAGTGCTTCTGACAGTCTCCTCCTTGTCATGTCAACATTTACGGATAAAAGAAGTGACAATTTCTTTTGTTTTATACCCAGATATTGCATGTGGATGATAGTGTTTTTTGTGACATTCGTGAGTAGAATGCTTCACGTGGACGAGAGGATGTGTTTGGGGTACGCTATCAACCAGAAACATTATGAAATGTACTGCAAGACATAGCAATCATTAAAACATAATAATCCGTAACAGCAACTTCACTGTCATGAAACATTCCAGGGGGTGCTTAATTAAGTTCCAGGTGAATATATAGTTTTAAATCGCAAAGCGAAATTCCAAAAGTCATCCAACGAAACACGGGTTCCACCAAAGAACGAGGGAGGAGGTGTTTATCGCCGTTTCAAGCACTCTCAATAAAGGTTACATCGTCGCTCATTTTTAATGAAATGTGACAAAAGCTGCCTAAAATTTGAAGTGACCTAAAAACATCCATAACTTCGATAAACAGACAAACTGAAAAAAGCTACGTTTTTAGTTGTACAACATACTAAAATTTAATAAAAAATCTCATCACTTCAATTTTTGACCCTATGATCCACCATGACGTCACCCCACAGTAGGGCTTTCACGATTAATCTTTGTCGATCGGTCACGCCGAAATCGATTAGTATTTTTCGTTGTCGAAGAATCGGTAAATTTTACCCCGTTTGAGACGTTTAATAATTTTTAAAAAATTGGATGAAAAAACTATTGTTTCTAAAGGTAAAAGTTCAAGAACGTCAACGCTGAACTTCAAGAAGTTGTTAGAAGCATTTGTTTTTTAGGTACATTCAAAGCTTTGATGTTCTGAATTTTGAACCGTCAGTGTAATAATCAAGATCGGTCGGCAGTTGCGAACTTGCGAACAACAAATTTCCATTGAAAATCATCCCCGCCCTGTAGTTTGTTGGGTAAAGGGAATAATTTAAAAAAAATGTAGAACATCGTAAGTGAATGGTGACGTTTGGCAACACAATTCCAATAAGAATTATCCCTGTACTGCAGTATGGGGATGATATGACTGCTGAAAGATGAGTTATGGTCCAGAAGAGTGTTCACGAATGTTAACAAATGCTACGTAATTCATCTGGATCGCTAATAGATTGAACAATATTTGGCTTGGGTTAGTAAGCGTTGAATGTTGCCGATTCGTATCTGGCAAAAACTGAGTCAAGCGCTTTGTGTCCAAACAGTAGATAAAGGTTCATCACCAAGTGCAGCCCCTGTCTTCAGCGGTCCCACTTGGCGATAAACATTCACTCTCTGTCGGGAGTTGACAGTAGAGGCATTCGGCCTGAGACATTAGTTTTCAATTGCTGCACCCCAGTGACGCTCACCATTATGATCCTCACCATGTGTAGCGCATTGCTTGCTGGGGCCTATTTTTCCCAATAATGGCTTGTTTATCACAGTAAACAAGAATTGCTAAATTTTCCGTGGGTCCCAATGGGATTCAGAATCATGCGTCTTGCAAACCCACAGTAAATAAGTAAATTTCACATTCATGTTAAAAAGGTAGATTTAATCCGTTGATTAAGCACCCCCAAACCCACCCACCCCCCCCCCCCCCCCGCCAGTAGTATGTCTCGGGCTTTTCACCCCACATTGGGATGAGAGTCGTAGTAAATTATACCTCATTGAGGGATTTTTACTGCGACTCTTATCCTCATTTCAGAAAAAAGGGGTGCCGAAGGCCTTATGTTTTCCAAAAAGGGGTGCCGAAATTGGGGTGCCTTCTGGAGAATCCCTTTTTTCTGAAATGAGGATAAGAGTCGTTGTAAAAATCCCTCAATGAGGTATAATTTACTACGACTCTTATCCTCATTTCAGAAAAAAATGGATTCTCCAGAAGGCACCCCAATTTCGGCACCCCTTTTTGGAAAACATATGGCGTTCGGCACCCCTCTTTCTGAAATGAGGATAAGAGTCGTAGTAAAAATCCCTCAATGAGGTATAATTTACTACGACTCTTATCCTCATTTCAGAAAAAAGGGGTGCCGAAGGCCATTTGTTTTTAAAAAAAGGGGTGTCGAAATTGGGGTGACGGGGATATTGCCATTGGATATAGGCGTTTATTATACAGAAGGGAGATAACTCTGCATACAAATTGTGGGAAATCAAGCAATCTAATTGGTTAATTATAATTTATATAAATGATCTAGATAAATGAAACAACAAGAGTACTCGGAATAGGGTAGGAACTACTGGTATTACGTACCACCTTACCAGTAACAGGATGATACAAAGCATTTGGTAGGTTAATACTATCAACGGTTAGGATGGGACCTGCAGGGGAATATACCAACCATACTCTGCTGCCGTTCTGTATTACCAGGCATTGACCACAGCCCAGAATACCGCTCAATAATATGAAGCACCTGGTGGATCAGTAGTACCAAGGGCCAGCAAAAGACCTACATGGATATGTACAGCCTATGCTATACTACCGTTCTAAACTACCAAGCATTACACCCACCCACACAAAATCACTAGGTCTTCCATAACGTACTACATATACCAGCCATATAATAACACAAAGCCATCGGTTGGTTAATAGCACCAAGCACTAACAGGGGCCTATAGGTGTTTATGCCGCCCATACTATAGTACCGTTCTAAACTACCAGGCAGTACCCCTACCCACAATAACCCTATGCCTAGCATTGCGTACTACCTATACCAGTCATAGGATAACATGAAGCATCAGGTGGATTAATAGTACTAAGGGATAACATGGGACCTACAGGGGCCCACAGAGGTATATATCGTTCATACTATACTGCTGTTCTATACTGTCAGGCATTACCCCCACCCCCACTCCAAAATTCCACTTGACCTGCTATAACGTACTATCTATACCACAGAATAATACAAAGCAATCGGCTAATGAGGTATAATTTACTACGACTCTTAGCCTCATTTGAGAAAAAAGGGGTGCCAAAGGCCATATGTTTTTCAGAAAAAGGGGTGCCGAAATTGGGGTGCCTGGGAATATGGCCATTGGATATAGGCTTTTATTATGTACAAGGGAGATAACTCTGCATACAAATTATGGGAAATCAAGCAGTCTGATGGGTTATAAATGATCTACATAAATGAAACAACAAGAGTACTTGGAATAGGGTCAGAACTAACAAGAATTGACCAAAAAAGCTAAACATAGTAATAATAAGCAAAGCTGTTCCAACTAATAGGCTCTTCTACGCTACTGGAGCTCTTGAACAAAGGCACTTGGCCAGATAGACGAAAACTATTACATATATAGATAGAAGCAGAGAATTTTAAAAGAATTCGAAATAATACAACTTGTCGGTTTTATTTGGGTAATTATCCAGGGTAGTCGTTCCAGAAAATACTCCGATTCAATCGAACATACCCTCCGAACATACCCCTGTCTTGTTAGAAGCCTTTGGGTAACATAGCAATAACGTGCTACCATAGAAACCAAGATGGCGGCCTCCAGTATACAAAATGGAAGACGGAAACACGTATCACCCTATTAACACGCGCTGCGCATGCGCACTAACACCACGTATCACTATTGAGATGACATCACAACATGGCCGCTCACGCTAGTTACCACGACAATACAACATGGCGCCACTAGGGCACGTGACATGACGTCACTTCCGGGGTCCCCCAAATGTGGGGTGAAAATCCCGAGATATACTACTCCCGCCACCTCTCCGCCCCAAATGATTACCTCAAACGATTAATATGCTTCATGGGCTTTTACATTTTTTACAAAGAGGAATATCTTCAAGGAACAGGCAGTTACTGGAGTGGGGCGTGGGAGGTCGGTATATTCACTAGGAACCATTATGTAATGGCGGGGACAGTCTTACTTTGTGATAGATTGATGCGGTAACAACTGCGCGTGCAGAAGGGGGTAAAATCTTGAGGTAGTTTTCCATACTTAACAGGGAAAAAAGAAAAAGGAGAGAGAGAAAGTTATACTTAAAGAGGCCCGGTGACGAGCTCGTTCCAACGAGGGGTCACATGATATGGTTTTGTTCAAATTGTTGGAAAAATTTCAAAAATTATATTTAAAATAATAAATTTGATATCGTCTGCGTTGGGTAAAGGGTTAATGGAAAGGACAGTGAGTGTCTGTATTATATGCACCTGTTGATATAAAATATATATATAGAAAAATGTTGTAATGAAAAAAGTTACAGTACATCAGAAGATGCTGAAAACCCCAGATGGATTTCAACAGAGAATAATAGTCAAACGTCCCAACTGATTTGGAAAAAAATATTTTAAAAATGTCATCTTTTCTATTTTTATACTACTGCGAAGGAAAATGTCTAGCGTTTGTGAAATGATGCGCACATCGATGATACAAATTCACTAATATTCAGAAATTTCTATTTTAAATTGAAATTCCCATAGTCTTAGTGTTGAATTTACTGACTGCTTTGAATTTACTAACTGCTTTCTGATATTACAGGGACCTGTGAATCTTTTCCAATGAGGAAAATTGTCAGCCAAGGGATAATAAATTTTTTCAACAGGAAACCATAAGGATGCCCGTTGAACATATTAATTGGTCCATCACCAAATAGTTTATATGGATTTCTCCAAACGATGCAATTAAATCTATATGGAAAAATCTACCAGAATTTAAAGGGTTAACGCTTTACCTAACAAGAAAAGCAGAAGATACTTGCAAAAAATTCTCGACAACCTCGTTCCAACAAGGGATCATAATCTATGTTTTTGAGACAAAAAATGAAAAAAATAATGAAAATTTAATTGGAGATTTTTGAGAATAGCGCTGGCCCTTTTGGCCGTTACGTTGGGTAAAGGGTTAAAAAACGTTCAAAAACGTGTGATACCCTGGGGGAGTTTTTTATTGGAGTTTACCGATACGTTCGAGTCCGACAGCCAGGGTCATCTCGTATTGGACAATTTACAAGTGGAGGATACCGGAGTATCAGCAAAGAAGAAGCGGAGAGCAACTGTCAGACTCACCAACGTACTAACTCCACATAAGCAGGGTTAGCATTAGTTGAAGACAAGTGCACTATCTACGTGCGGTACGCGTTAGTACACAACCCTACCGTTTCCCCACGGTGGCAGTCGGGATTAAGTTCCTTGCCCAAGTACACAACGCTGTTACGCATGGTGGGTATCGATCGTTGAACAATTCAGTTTGAAGTCCAATGCCGTAACCACTGAGACACCGAGCTCCCGCCATGGGGCAGAACTCATACTAACAATAAAATCTATCGACACTTTCTATTAGTTCACATTTCACTGTTCTGGCGCAGTTTCCTCTGAAAGGTACAAGTCTCGCTGTTAATATTGCGACTCGCATTCCCATTCTTTGCATCGTTCTGCGACAACGTGTTTTGTGACACTTTGTGCCCCTTTATTTTTGGTAGCCAAACTTATCGCATCCATCTATCCGCTTCTCTCTCATCTTTAATTTAGATTACCATTATCCTTGTCGCTTAGGCTATCAATGGAAATCGGCCTTCTCGAGAAAGGGCATTCCAATGGGAAGGTTTTTTAAGATCTTCCTTTCATTAAGCAACAGATTCAACATTTTCTGTTCCCGCCTACACCAAATACCCTTCAAGACAACTAAAAAATTATGACACAACACGAGATTACGTAAATTATAAAGAAATAATTACATTGTTAATGTAGTTATACGTTTTGGGTCCGAATACTCAATTCCCATTGGTCAGCTGGATGAAAACGCCATGACCAAATGTAATTCATTTTCTAATGAATACATTTGGTCGAACTTTGACCCGCATTTTCGGTAGAACGCAGTTGACAGAATGTAATTCGAGCCGTGTTTGGGCGGGTTTTAACTTTTAGCGACTCTCGCAGTGATCAACTCCGCTGCTGTTTCTTTGGTGACATTTCCCAACTGCGGCATAAAGCCCATTACTAAAATACTCGTTTCCATTTCTAAAGTTGTGAAAATTAAAAATCAGAGTTGTGCGCTTTGTCTTTTGTGTGAGGGTGGTTTTTCGCCTCGTTCGTTCGTACATGTTTTATTTCGTATTTCTGCTTTGTTGTTTGGTAAAAAGAAGTTTAAACAGTTACGGAATGTAATTATAAGAACTGAATGCAATTTTTATAATCTTTATTGGAGTATGAACGTGTGGGAATGGGTACAAATTGTATGAATCCCTTCGGGATTCATACATAATTTGTACCCATTCCCACACGTTCATACTCCAATAAAGATTATAAAAATTGCATTCAATTCTTAAGTCAATCCCACATAACTGAATGTGAACACATTGTCAGGTCTTTAACCATTTGAATCAGAAAGGTCGATTTTTCGCACCAGGATCGTGATCCGATCTGGATTCATAAAGAAGATAGTTGTTGCCCAGTGAGGTTCATCCACAAAGATTTCAAAGTGCAGCCACAAGGCTGCACGTTGAAAATATTGATTGGTCTTCCCCCAAATAACGAATATACACCCTTCCAGTTGATGTCTCTGAACTGGCATGGAATTTACCTTCAGGGTCCGTGGGTTAAAATGCACGAACAGTTTTCGTACTTTGAGTAACCAAATCTGTCGCTCCTAAACAGATTGTCCGTTTGAGAAAAACATACAAAAGGTCCAGTGATACGAAACAAGTGACCAGCGAAAAATATTTTTAAATTATTTTCTGTTTAAATGACATTTTATGACAGATAAAATGAAAGAAAATGGTATCAAATAGTATATTTCTATTCTTTTATTTATTCACGCGGCGTGTTCATTTTCAGTACTCGAATTATTGCAAAACTGGAACAATTGCAATTTTGTCAGACATGTTTCCCATTACCAATGAGATTTATCCGTTATTCTCACTGATGCTGTAAGGTTCCATCGAATTCCAAAAAAAATGTCATACACAATGAATGCTTTTTTCGGATATTCTCACATATTGGACTTTATTCCATTGCACTTATTCAATCGCCGGGACATCGTTCACCGGAAGTTCCAAATGAAAACATGACAGACAAAATTCTCGCAGCATGCAAGGCAGAAGATTCCCAAAATGACCAAACAAACTTTTTTGTATTTTGTCGTCTGTTAATAACTCTACTGACTTTTTCGTGATTAGTTAACCCTCGAAGTTAATTCATTGGACATGATGTGAAATAGAATCGGATTAAACAAAACATTTTTTTTTATTTAAAGCTTCAGTTTGTTTTGTAATTTAACTTATACAAAACGACACATTCTACTTCCGACCACAGCGAAACACCAAATCCAAAACGTATTTCTTTTTTGGTTTCATGCGGTCTTCGAGTTCAGAATACTTAATATGACCGTGTACGAGTCGCTCCCTTTTCAAGTTTTTTTTATAACTCAAGGTTCTTTGTCTATTTTATTTATAGGCCGCTTAACCTAGTACTATCACGACACTCAGCCCATTACCTTGATTGAAGTATCAAGAATGCATTGCCCTTTAAGCGGGCCATCCACACTCAATATGATTGTCAATAATAATAATAACTCTTTGGCCAGCCGCTGATTTGTCGCGGTCCTCATAAGAGAAGGCCATCATTCCCCCTGCACCCCACCCCCTCTTCCCCTCCTCTCCTCCCAGCATTCAGATATAAACTGCTTAATAGTATCCCTCACTTCCTCTTTTTCAATTTCTTCAATAAGCATTCCTACCCTCTCCCTCGTGTCCCCCTTCAGCCATCTATCCTTTGTTTCTTCACCCCACTTCTGCATTATTCTTCCAGTAAATTTTATTCTATGAGGTATATACTGTGGGCATTCCAAGAGAAAATGTTCCAGGGTCTCCAGTACTCCAGAGTGGCACATTTGGCATCCCTTTTCTTCATCTCTCCCAATTTTTCCCCGAAGCTCCAGTGATCTTGATCTCAGTTTGAACAGCAGTGACCCTTCAAAGGTGCCATCTAGGTACTTCTCAAAATCTGGCTTTTCTTTATATTGTAACCCCTGCAGTGATCTTTTCACGCTAACCCCGGCTCGCCAGTTTCGATTGCAATCTTCCATGACTCTCTCTTTGACAAACCTTTTGCCTTCTTTCATTCCTACTTCTATGTTTGTGACCTCTATAGAGTAATTGTCCATTAGTTCCCTCACATGTTTTGACCACCCCGTATCTATATTAGAATTCCAAATGGTATCGAGCATCAATTTGCACCACCGGTTGTCAGGCAGGTTTCTCAAGTAGTTAAAGTAACACAGTTTTCCCAAATCTACCCTGTCCTTGATTTTCATCCACCCAAGCTCCCCCTTACTGCTTCCAAAGCTGCAGCATTACTCGACCCTGTTATCCATCTGCCGGCATCATTCTGAGTACTTTCCAACTTCTTAATAACGGTTTGGTTTAATGGAATCACGTCCGTGCCATACGTTATACTTGGTAAACCCACCCTCTCCCACAGTGTTTTCCCCACAAAGACCTTGTTGAAACTATTTTTCCCTAAAAGTTTTAGTTGGTTCAGAATTCTTTTCCCCTTCAGAATCAGTTTGGCTGAGTAATTTCTGTACACCCCTCTTCCCGTTATATTTATGCTTACCCCTAGATACTCATACTCTCCCGTTTCTCCTACAGTGATTTGTTTGCTTTCCCCTTCGGGGATTGAGAACTCCCCCACTCTCCATCTCTTCGTCATATCTACCTTGCGTCCAACGGGTATTACCTTGCTTTTATTTTCATTTAGTTCGAGCCGCCAAGTGTTCCCATATCTACCAACAATTTCCAGCAATTTCTCTAGCCCCTGTTCAGTTCTAGACATTAACACCATGTCGTCCGCAAAGAATAAGCCTGGTACCTTTATGTCTCCAACATTTACCCCCTCCGCACTCTGAATTAGTTCGTCCCCTAAATCTTTAACATACAATGCAAACAAAATCGGTGAAAAGATACACCCCTGCTTGAGGCCTATATCCATAGGGACTCGTTTTGTAGTGATACTCCCTAGACTGAGTTGGCTTTGCACATCTGTATACAGTGCTTTCATGATTCCCACAAAGTCACCCCCCAGTCCGATGCCCTCGAGCTTTCGCCACATACCTTCCCTCCACACTCACTCGGTCGTACGCTTTTTTCACATCTAGAAATGCCAGAAACATCTTTTTCTTTTCAGCCTTTGTTGATTCTATCAGTTGGGTGAGTGTAAATAGGTGATCAGTGACTCTTCGACCTTTCCTGAAACCATTTTGAATTTCTCCTAAAAAACCTTTCTCTTCAATAACTTCCTCAAGTCTACCGTATATGACCTTACAGAATACTTTTCCGATGTTACTACTAACTGATATCCCCCTATAGTTATCTAGAACTTCCTTATCCCCCTTTTTGTGTATGAACGACACCTTACTTTCCCTCCACTCTCTGGGGACCTTTTGCTTTCGCAGAGCCAGGTTGAAAAGGTTTGTCAGGACTTCAATAAGTGCCTCCCCTCCATTTTTGAGGAATTCGTTCGGAATTTCATCAGTCCCTCCCGCTTTACCATTTTTTAATTTCGAGACCACGTTCCGCACTTCTTCTGCCGTTATTTCGCTACATACACGATTGGATAGGTTCTCCTCCACCAGTGTATTTCTTTTTGGTGGGGACCCACTGCCCCATCGCCTATCGTTTATCTTTTCCCAGTGCTTGACTAACTCTGAAGCGATACGGCCTTTATCTTCTGTACTTTCCCCATCCACTTTGATACTCTGCACACTACTTTTCCCCCGTTTATTTACCCAGTTCCAAAATACGTTTGAGCTCGAACCCCCCGTTTTCTTTATTGTTCTGGCAAGACTGCAATTGCGCTCCTTCCTATTATTATTCTTTATCTCATTCACCTTTTTCCGTGCCAGTTCATATTCTCCTTTCATTAGTCTCGTGTCATTGTTATCCACCCCTTTAAGCTTCCTACTTCTTCTGTAAGCAGCGCATTTTACCTTTCTTTCTTTTATAGCCTTTTTCAGTCCCTCGTTAACCCTGTATCCGAGCTCTCTCGTTGGGACCCTCACCCTTCCTATACAATCCTTCCCTGCATCTGTTAGGCTATTTACTATGCCATCTGAAATACTCTGGACATTTGCATCCCTAGGTATACATTCAAGACTTGGTTTCAGTTTTTCCCGAAACTGCTTCCAGTCGGCTCCTTGTTTTAGTCCCCAAACTTCCTTGAAGGTATTTCTGTCTCTATTCGTCTTTTTGCCCATAATCTTAACTGTTATCAGGTTGTGATCACTACCCAAGTCATTTTTTCCCTCGTCATCTATTTCTACATCTACAACCTCCCTCCATACGCTAACGTCAGTGAGTATATAATCAATTATTGTTTTCTTATCGTTCCTCTCCCAGGTCCATTTACCCTTACATTTCGCATCCCTGTTCAGGATCTTTAAACCAAGCTCTTTTGATAGGTCCAACATCTTCCTCCCATTCGTGTTAATTTTCCTATCACCTCCCTGTATGCCCTCCTCCTTATCCCCGATGTGCCCATTGAAGTCCCCCATTAGGACAATACTGAACCCTCTACTTTCAAGCTCTGTGATATTCGATCTAAGAGTTGTATATATTGAATCATTCCACTCGGGCTTACTTCCCTCCACTGCTAAGTATACAACACCAACGGCAACACTCCTGCTTCCTAACTTGATTTTTGCCCAGACTATTTCGTTGGATACTGGAATCTGAGTCCTTGCTTCTGTGAGATCTGTAATCAATGAGGGCTGTAATTCCTCTTTAGCGTAGATGCCAACACCCCCACCCCGTTTCTGACCCTCAGTTCGCCCAGCTCCTATCCACACGCAACCCTTCATCTGATCAACCCGCTCATCCCGTCGTATCCACGTCTCACTTAGACCCATTATATCGAAGTCTCCTTCGTCCATCATTGTTGATATTTCGCTTACTTTCTTGTGCAGACCCTGGATGTTGCAGTACCCAAACTTAATGAATCTTTGTTTTTTTGTCATCACTGGCACATTATTATACCCCTGGTATGTCCCTGTGTTGTGCATGTTTGTTGTTCTTCCTATGTTCCCAGCATTTGTGCCCCTCTGGGTTATCGGCTGTGGTCCCCTACCCCCCTTTTCTCCAAAAAAGGCCCAGCCACCTGTAAAATTTTTTGGCCCAACAGGTCTGTACCCATCCTACTTAAATGCAATCCGTCTTGCCCATACAACTCTCCTTGTCCCCAGAATGAATCCCAGTGGTCAATGAAATGTATTCCCAAGTCTTTGCAGTGCTCTTCCAGCTCCTCGTTTAGTGCCATAATCCGCGAGTTCCTCTCATTCCCACCACCCATAACGGGGAGCACCCCTGAAACGATGATCCGAGCATTCCTGGTAAGTAGCTTACTAATTAGGTCCTTGTATGTGTCCACCAAACGAACTGATTTCCTCTCCTTGATGTTATTGGACCCCACATGTACTACCACTACCGGATCAGGCCCCGACCCAGCTACAATACCGTCCACTCTATCCCTTAGGTCCTCCACTTTAGCCCCCGGAAAGCACAGAACTGTTCTATTTTTACTGTCCGGACCACAGACAACCTTGTCGATCCCCCGAACTATGCTACTTCCCGCAACCACCAACTTACTTTTGGCCCTCGCCCTATTTATCTCCTCTAGTCTCCTATTGTTTACAGCGTCCTCTTCCTCTCCAACAGCCCCACTCGGAATCACTATCGGTATCGGTATCTTTGACCTAGGATTACTCCTATCCTTGTCCCTCCGTCTCTTTCCAGGCCCTGAACTACCTGGACTACTCCCCTGGTCTTCTCCCGGATCCCTCCTCCTTTTTCCTGGCCTAGACCCCAAGCTACTATCTGTTGCAACTACCTCCATCCCCTCCTCTGACTCTTCCGAATCGAGCACATCAAATCTGTTTCTGGTGCTGCACTCCCCACTGCCTTTGGGCTTTACACCCCTATCTACCTGCTTCTCTGGCCCCCCTTTCCTACCACTTTTGATAGTCCACGCCAAACGCTTTACAGCATTGCTCCGGCCTGGGCCCCCCTCATCTGTCCTACGTACTTTTCTAGCAGCCCCCACCTCATCACCTACCTCATTCACATCAAAAGTTCTACCCCCATGTTTCCTCTTGGAACCACCGACAACTATCCATCCTTCTCGGAAAGCTACTTTCACAGGCGTAACTCCAGACAGCCCCGCCCTACCAAGTTTTCCCTTCAGCTCAGCAATCTAATAATTGTCAATAATTTATATTGACAATCTTATTGATCATGAATGGGCGATATTGAAGACTTGATCAATGTATTGAAGAATATCAGAGAGCTCAGATATTTATTGACGTATTGTCAATAATATTGATGTGCATTTTTGTCACATCAATTGTATTGATCAATATTTCATTCTTGTCAAAAACACAGAGCCATCAACATGGCAAAATCAATCAAAGATTGATCAATCAATCCTATGATTGTCGAATCAGAAATGAAAGAAATATTGATCAAAATGATAGTGCAGTTGAGGGCAAACATTATATTGTCAATAATATTGAGTCAATAATATTGACAATTATATTGACTGTGGATGGGCCGCTTTACACCTCTACTTCTCTCTGTCTGTCTGTCTCTCTGTCTGTCTGTCTGTCTCTCTCTCTCTCTCTCTCTCTCTCTCTCTCTCTCTCTCTCTCTCTCTCTCCTTCTTCGTCTATTTAATTTATAGCCTGCTTAATAAAGTTACCACAAAAGACCAACCAGCACGACACTCCTTTTACACCTCAAGTTCTCTCTCTCTCTCTCTCTCTCTCTCTCTCTCTCTCTCTCTCTCTCTCTCTCTCTCTCGCTCTCTGTGGGTGTTTTATCAGGGAGGGTGTAGCCTTATGCAATGCCAAATACAGTAGTGCGAGTGCAAAAGCTATATCTTTAACTTGATATGGCACACTTAAAAACAAACAATATTTATTTCCAAATTCGCAGCTATACACTAAGTTACAACAACGTAACGTGAACTGGACTCAGCAGAAAGCTACAAGCGTTTTCAAGGCTGTGGGATTCATTAAACGATGAGATGTGGTTGCAGCTATAGAACATTTTCGTTTCACAGTGGTGTTTTCCGGTTAAATATTACTCGCAAACTGTGGAAATAGTATTTTTGTAATGCAGCCACTGGAAGCAGTTAGAGTGTTATAAAATTTGAAAGGAATGGGAAATACTGGATAACTGAAGATGAGTTGGAATAGAATTCCTGTTTTCACATCCATGCACGTCTGACCTAGTGTTTGATCTGATTTCAAAGAAGGAAGGGAGGCATGCGGCAACTGAGAAAGCGAAAGGTGGACAAGAACATAACGATTTTGTTATGAGTTGTATTAAATAAGATACGCATACAACTGTGAAGTGGGAAGGATTTTCACTTGAATTAAAATTAATCGCAAGAGAGCAGAATTAAAGTATAGGCAATTTAAAAAGTTCCTGATTTCAAAATATAGTATTGGACCGTCTCAAAAATACTTTTATTAATATTTGCAGTATGGTGTTCAGAACCATAAAAAAGAACGTTAGAGTCAACATAAAATGGGAGATCGCCAAGGGTTTCTTTTCTCGGTGTACTGTAATTTGGACCAAATCTGTAATAAATGGTCGTTGCTACATTGTAACCTCAGTTGACAGTGATGTGTTTGAGCTTTGTGGACTTATTTGGAGTTCTAAAAAACAGGTGGACGCCTCTTAAACCTTTACCCAACGTAACGGCCAAAACCGGCCAGCGCTATTCTCAAAAATCGCCAATTAATTTTCAGTATTTTTTTCATTTCTTGTCTCAAAAACATAGGTTATGACCCCTCGTTGGAACGAGCTCGTCGAGCTCGTTCCAACGAGGGGTCATAACCTATGTTTTTGAGACAAAAAATGAAAAAAATTAGTTATTCAAGAATTATTTTTGCAAGTGTCGTCTGCTTTTCAGGTTAGGTAAAAGGTTAAGATATGCTTTAAACCTTGAAAGGGAATGGTTCTCTGTAATATCAATCGAAACATTATTTCAAAGTTTCACTCACTATAGATGAAAAGAATGGTATTTGACACACCTAAACTAATGGTTGTAAATTTCCTAAATAACATATTGCGCAATCGAGACCGCATCGGAAAAACAAAACGAAAATAGCACACGAAGATTTAATGTAATTTGCTAGACTTTTTCGACAGGTGTGATTCATCAGATGTGACAGGCCTTCACAACCTACCAAACTCCCAGCGTCAATTGGTGTCACCAAATTACAGGGATGTTCCCAAACTAGAGGCCATAACAGATAATTTGGTTTGTTTCTTATGGGATTTTATATCCCAATTTCATAAGAAGTGTTTTAACCCTTTACCTAACTCGAAAAGCAGACGACACTTGCAAAAATAATTCTTCAATAACTCATTTTTTTTTTCATTTTTTGTCTCAAAAACATAGGTTATGACCCCTCTTGGGAGCGAGCTCGTTCCAAAGAGGGTCATAACCTATTTTTTGAGACAAAAAATGAAAAATATAATGAAAAATAATTGGCGATTTTGTGAATAGCGCTGGTTGGTTTTGACCGTTACATTGGGTAAAGGGCTAACTTTTGTTTGTTTTATAGGGGTTTGACGACACTTTCGATAGCCAATGTCTATTCGCGTTGGACAGTTTCAAGGGTGGAGGAAGCCTGAGAGATTTAAGTACTTTTCGGTTACACATTGACCGTCTCCATCCTGTTGTTCTTGTTTCTTGGCAAGTCTTAGCTGTCCATACAGGTTGCCAAGATCTGCCTAGAAACAAAAGTGCGGGTACCGAAAATGTAACTTAGAGATTACCCAGAGATTGCATGTTGTAGTCACAAAATAATCAAAAATCGAACTAAGCTAAGTCAGGTTAATATATATTTTGAGGCACAGTAAAGCTATAAGCAGCCAAAAATGGTAATTCGGGCAGTCATTATAACAAAAATTTATTCAATGGGGCTGAACGGCAATTGATTTGATAAGCCTGCGATGTCCCCAAATTAGACCGACATAAAGGACATGGAATCAGACAGAGAAAATAAGACCTAGTGGCGAGCCTGTCGAAATTGTCCTTCAATTTTTTTAATCACAACACTGGAGTGGGGGTCATCTTTTTCAATAAAAGGTAAGACATTTTGATACACTGCTGTGGCAATAGGCTACAAATAGATATTTACTGTCGTGTCATGTGCCCCTGTAGAACCAGATGTATTTATTTATTTATTAGTGTTTAACGACACATTAACAGCCAAGGTCATATCGTGTCAGGTGACAGTTTTAAGGGCGAAGGAAGCCGAAGTACCCGGAGAGAACCACCGAGCAACGACAAGCAGCTGCCAGCTACCCAACATCGTAACTCAGTACTGCAGCACAGGCAGGGTTAGGTTTGTTCAAGACATGAGCACCATCGACGTGCAGTACGCCTTAGTACACGGCGTCATTGTGCCCCCATGTGGACAATCGGGGTGAAGTGCCTTGCCCAAGGACACAACGCGAGAGTCCGAATCGATCGCTCAGACGGTCACCCATCCAAGGACTAATCGGGCTCGACGTTGCTTAACTTCGGTGATCTGACTAGAACCGGTTACCGCAACGCCACCGCGCCCCGAACTTGATCCAAGTTTCAATAGACGAGTGAAACTACAAAAAAGGGATTGCAATCTTCAACTGGTAGAGTGCTAAGTTATTTTTGAGTTTTGCCTCGTTATAATTTATGGGAGAGTGCCTACAGGCACTCTCCAATAAATTGTAAAAGGCCATGTACTTGCAGACAAAATACCTGAATTTCAAAGAAAATATGAAGCACCTCCACAGAATATGGAGACTTTAATCTGTGGAGTCGGCACTTTAGAATAAAGCCCAAATATGGGCTTCCAGCACTCTACCAGCAAATAGGATCATTATTGTCATGCACATGACAGACCAATCACCGCAAGACAAATCAGTTAAACAAACCAAAATGCTTTAGCAAAAGTTGACACTTTAATTTTGAAACACGTGTCGTTCCCATGATATGTGTTCAGTTTGAAAACTTTGAAAGCGGTGTAATATAGTTTTACTACTCGCAAGCGTCAAGAGATTGTTTGTACATGTAGCATCGTTTAGTTTGGACAGCTAATCACATAAAGCACGAAAAATTAATTGAATATATTGTAGTATTTCCACTTCGTTCAAAATAATTTGTACAATATTTAATGTTTATTTATTGGGTTTCATGTTAAACACATGAAACTTGGCGGAAGATTTACTAATGGTAAAAACACATAAACAGTAATTATTGGTTTAGTGTGACTTGTTTATAGGGATTTATATTTTCTTTATGAAAATAAAATACAAATTAATATAACTTTATGTGCTATATCTACAGCTGTCAGGAAATGCTATAACGATGAACAGATTTATTTTCAATCACTTATAAATAATGTTGAAAATCCGAAATGGAATATTGACATTTTCCATACAATTAAAGAAGTTAATGTGTTTGTGAAACGTATTTTTTCTACCTTTTTCAGTTACAAGACTCAACAGCAGAGCCGTTATATCGAATGCTCACTCGTTTTCACACTCTCCCCATTCCCAACTCTTAGAGGACGCTCACATTTACACGACTTTTTTTACATATGTTACTTTACTGACTATCATCTGAGATATATATATATATATTATAAGTTATTACCACCATGATGGTGTAGTGGAGTCGAGACCTCGTCTCTAGGCATATATCGACGAGTCCGTTAGTATGATCCAGAGGCGACGTCGAGACTTCAATACTCTATTTCGGAAGCCCACTTGGTTGTAATAACCAATTTGTGCCATGATTACCTGTTCTACAAGAAATGAAAAGCCTATGACATAAACTCTAACCTTATACACCAACCGTGGTGAACACGCCAGTAATGGGATTTCGGTATTTAAAATTTACACCTACAGTGGAACTACATCTAAGTTGACCTTTGGTGACGTCGACCTGAATGCGAACATGTCTAAATTTATCGCACGTCGCCTCGCGAAGGATGAAATGAAAGTGGCAATTGTTTATTACGTTTTTAAATGAGTTTACCCCATAAAACACCAAAAATTAAGAAACACGAATTGTCTCATGTTAATAAAGCATCCATAATTCGAAATAGTATGTTATTATGTTATTAAAATGAAAAAAGCCCTGTTTCTTCTTCTATTTCGCTTCGGTGATAAAATTGACAGCGGAAGTACCGCCCACCGATGCTCATGTAAACAAAAACAAATTTGTACCTATGGACGGCTGGTGCTCAGTAAAATCGAGAAAAAATAATAGTGACTCTTAATAATCTGACGATCATGGTATAAATAAAATATACCCAAAGTAGCCTGGTGTTCCAAATGTTCACCACTGGTGGTGAAGTGGTGTTAACCGCGCGCCGAAGGCTCGCGATTAATACCACTTCACCACCCGTGGTGAACATTTGGTATACCAAGCTACTATGGGTATATTCTATATTTATCTTACAATATCCCTCCCTTTCTTAACTTGTTCGCATGTACTTTGACAATCATTCGGAGTCTATGAACTGATTTTGTTTATGAATGAAGTTCATGACGTCAAGGTATTGAGTTCTTGCTCTGTGCATGACGTAATTACCATTCTTTGTTCTCCATGTACCAAAGTCGCTGAAGTTTACAGCAGTGTTTCATCTGTGTGTTTCTTTGTTTTATTTTTCAGGTTTAACGGATGGAAGGCCCATATAAAAATACCTCGATGGCAAAGACTGATCTAGTGTAATTTATTTCAGTGAGTTGGTGATTTTTAATTACTGTTATTTAATTACTGTTATCAAAAACGTTGGCATCTACATGTGTAATCAGTTTTCGATCAGTGCAGCTGAAAAATGTTCTGTTCCTGAATCGAATGATCGCACGTACGATTGGAACCCTACATACAGTTTTGTATTTGGTCTAGACGTTTTTACTTCTTTTGGGTAAAATACGTTCTTGAAAGTTAAATTAATTGAGCTGGGATGCTTCCCAGAGATAACTGTATTTAAGCAGATCAGGCGAATATTTTATGTCGTAAAAATATATCCGAGCGCCTAGATGGATATTCAATTTCAATTTTTCAATTTATTTCTCCACTTTTAACCATTCCTATGGCGTAAAGTGTAAACGTAGTACATTTTACAGTAACATACAAAACAAAACAAGATCGCGCAGGTCCGTGGTGGTTATTACATGAAATAACAAAATATAAGATACATGTATGCGGAACAGATGTTTTGGCTTTCGAGCGTTTCAACAGGCGTTTAATTTTAAAATGGTCAAGTACTCGCATTCTGTCGAAGGTGGGTGGGTGGGGGGGGGGGGGGGGGGCGGGGGGAGGGGGGGATTCTGATTTTTAAATATTCTATCGTATCCGCCATGGTATTTGTAATCAATCAATATTTTTCATTTTAGTTAGGAATTCGATCGACTGTATCCTGTCTGAAAGTGCGCGACGTGCTCTTTCTTTCGTGATACAGTCCATCGGGCTCCAGTCCATATAATTAATTACATCACAGCCTCCAATAACTGTAAGTATTGTAGCTATTCATATGATAAGTTGAACAGGCATCATATTGCATGCAGGATTTTCGGGTCATTTTTAAAATTATTTTCTTTCATCTGCCTGCTTATTAATATATCGCGATGCAATATGTACCATGTTAAAATGATTCGACACATTACATTTACACCAGAATTCTTCCTCCCGCAATGCACGCTATGGACGAAAAATGGCAAGGAGGATTCTCCTTACGTCGAAAGTTGCGTCTGTAATTACGGGAGGGCGATCTCAGAAATGCAAGGTGTTTAATTTTTAGCAAGCTTTTTTGCACAGGCGATATTGAGCAAAATGCTGTTGAAGGCCATTGTTACATAAATATGATATGCACGACGCCGGTATTGTTCTTCCACATATTTAATCTTGTAATTTTATCAATTCTGTAAATTTAGCTTGGAGAGGGAGTGGTGGGGGTGATGGTAGAAGTAATGAGGTCAGCCGAGAGAAGGTTGTAAAATTGATTTCAAATCCCTAATAAATTTTGCTAGATTGCGAGTTTGTTTAGTATTTGAGCTAGTGAATAAACTCTGAACTTTGTAGATGCTAGGGTGTCGCCTGTAGAAGGGATTGATGTATTTAGTCCTTAAATCTTTTAATTCGTCACAGACAAGGATATAATGGTATTCGTCGCCAATATCAGCTTGACATAGGTTGCATTTTCTTTGGGACAGTTCTAATCCCGTCCAGCTAACGGTTTCGATCGGGAGCCTATGATTTCTGACTCGAAAACGGATAAGGGGGACTGCCAAAGATGGGGGCAATTTTCGGAGGTATTCTTCTATACCAAAGCTAAGTTTAATTACCTTATAAAACTGGTACTTTCCAGAATTTTCTATGTTTGATCTCCATTCTTGTAAGAAGTTATCCTGAAATCTCTCTTTAATTACGAAATTGAAATGTTTCCTATTTAAAATACTCTGATTGATCCATATGTGTGTCATTCCTAATTTGTCAAGCAATGAAGATATGTAATTAATCCAGGGACTTGTATGCAACTCACTCAGATGGTTCAGATATAAAATTGAGTAGAGTATAGTCGAGATTTTATTTTCCTTTCCAGATACTAATTGAGCCCAGTAATTTAGGGAACGGATCTTAATTTTAATACCAATGGGTGTAAGCCCCAATTCACCAAATACAAAATTGTTTCCAGTTGATTTTTTAAGTTTTAAAATGAATTTAAAGAACAATAGTTCAAGTTTCTCTATTGTCGAGATGTTTTCATACCCCCATATTTCACAACCGTAAATTAGAATTGGGACTACAGATTTTTCTTAAATTTCTAAAATAATATCAATTGTCAGTTGGTTTTGTCGAACTTTGTTTATTATGGAGTACATTGCCTTTTTAGCTTCTGTACATCGTGAGGATATTTCGGCAGAGAATTTACCTGATTTTGAAAATGTTACGCCTAAATATTTATAATTATTGACAATTTCAGTTGCGGTCCTTGTTATATGTACAATACGAAATGGCTGACGACGAAAAATTGCAAGTCGATGTTGTAAAAAGCTTGATGCATATTGTCATTGTTCGCATGTGCAGTATTCGTTTTCAACTTTTGCAGGTGCGATATCGGGAATAAATAGCGTGGGTGCATGAGAGAGAAATTCAAAACGCACACTTTACGCGAGTCCTATGTTAAATGAAGCAAATCGGTTGCGTGGATGAAGTGGATTAATTTTAGCTTGATCCACTCTTCCACAAATCTCCAAAATCCACCATCCACTAAAAACCAAAAGTGTCTTTCATATTTTGAGTATTTCACAGCTTTTTCAAAGTGTAATTTACATCGCACGCTGGAACGCGTTCATTGAGCTCGACCCAGAGGATATTTAATAATTCAATCCCACATCCCAACAGGGCAAGAGGATTAAATTATTATTGTATTACTGAATCTCCCTTCAAACCAGAAATAGATCTGTCCGTTCTCCTGTCGACAGTATTAAATAAGACAATACCATTCAGGGCTTCAGGACAGAAAGAGTTAAAATCAAATCATCAACTCCTGTACCATTCTCACACAGAGTTCCCAGGAGGAAAGCAGTCTGCGTCCACAGTGTGGCTTTCTTTCTCTTGATTCGACATGTGATCAGATTGTGTACTCACGGTAACACAGTCATATACCTTTATCACCCTCGACATGTAAATGGGGGCGGATTTAGAAATGGGTTCCACCTGTCTTTCCCTTCGCCAGTCCTTCCCTATTTTTTGTCATCACATTTTAAAGAAAACTGTTCAAAATATTTCTCCAAATCTGAATTTTAATCTAGCGATAATATTAAGGACAATAACTCTTGAAATATTTGGACACAGATGGTTTGGAATCATATTTAATCTTTTGGCGATAATATTAAGGACAATAACTCTTAAAAAATATTTGGACACGGCTGGTTTGGAATCATATTTAATCTTTTAGCTATAATATTAAGGACAATAACCCCTGAAGAAATATTTGGACACGGCTGGTTCGGAATAATATTCCGAACCAGCTGTGTCCAAATATTTCTTCAAGAGTTTTACCCTTTTTGGATTTGGAATTTCTTGTTATCACATTGCCATTTCTTGTTATAACATCAGCGAACAACTGTTCAAGATTGTTTTCCCAATTTAATATATAGCTGTTTGGTGGCAATGTCACGAAGGGGGTTGTAAACCACCTGTGTCTGCGTATTTCTTTGAGATTTCTTGTCGTTGTTGGATTTAGATTCCGGTAATTGGCTATCCCTTGATGTCGCACCTGTTTTATAAGCAATGCACCCACTCTCCGTTCTAAGAACTGGAAAAGGAACGAAGAAGTTCCACATTCATAACTACTTCTTAGGGTTTCAAGCCAGTTATTTTTACAGATGCTTTTGACGTAATGAACTTGTTGTATCGTGGTTGACTTCGAAACGGAAATGTATTTTCTCAGAATAATTTTCTGTGATATGTCATTTCCTTTCTAATGGACTTTGTTTCAATCACTTAAAAATTTACACATTAACATTTGTCAAAAGATATAAGTTCCAGAGGGAAAATCACTTTCTTTCAGAAAATTAACAAAAAATTCAATCCGTTGTCTCAATTATAAGACAGGTGCTGCAGAAATAGATGCAAAATATGAAAAGAAAAATGGTTTGGAATCGATGTTTTATATTTCGGATACGATTTTAATTCCCTGGATAATAAATATTTACAATTTTGTTACCTAACGCGTCATTAGTGCGAAACAGTCATTTGCCCTGTATAATCTCCTTTTAACTGTTTATTTGCAACGGATATCAGACGACAATTTGCAAAATGTTTTTTGAATAGCTAAAAGTTTTAATTGTTTGTCTCTAAATCATAGCTTATACAGTACGGCCGCCGTGATTTGGATACTTTCCACGAGTGGGCAATATTTCCACGGACGCAATGATATTAGATTCCAAACACTTAATAGTAGTTTAGCTCGCACGTTTCGGGGAACATTGGCAGGACCCCGGGCAGGACCCCGGAAGTGACGTCATGACACGTGACCCAGTGGCGCCATGTTGTGTTGTCATGGTAAAACGCGTGAGCGGCCATGTTGTGACGTCATCACCATAGTGACACTTGGTGTTAGTGCGCATGCTCAGCGCGTGTTGTTAGGGTGATACGTGTTTCCGTCGCCCATTTTGTATACTGGAGGCCGCCATCTTGGTTCCTATGGTAGCACGTGGTTGCTATGTTACCCAAAGACTTCTTTTTAGGTATGTTCGGAGGGTATGTTCCTTTGTACACGAGTAATTTCCCGTTTCGTAGCATTACCCAAATAAACCCGACAATCTCTCCAAATCACCAAAATCCACTTTTATTTAATTCTTCAGGAATCCTATTTAGGACCGCCATACCGTAGATTTTAAGAGTAGCACGTAGCGCTATAGCACCGAGAATGCCCCCAGGGGTAAGTTCGATTGAATTAGAGTAGTTTTTCTGGAACGGATTCCCACAGAATCCTCGTTTAATTCATAGAATTACCCAAATAAACCCGACAATCACTCCAAATCACGGAAATTAACTTCCCCCCCTCTCCACACATAATCCCCTTTTAGAACCGCTATACCATGGTACCGAGAGACCCCAGGTACTGAGAGGCCCCGAGGGGTAAGTTCGATTGAACTAAAGTAGTTTATTTTGGTTCATATTTTCCAGAATCCCTTTTTAGAATATACCATTACGTTTTTCCCCAATAAAAGGCACGTTTCTTTTGGTCATTACCCAGAATCCTCTGTTTCTACCTGGAACTATATTTTTTATAAATTTCTATGCTCTATTTTTAGTAACATCCTTAACTAACCCCCTAACTAATTGTTAGGGCCTATATTTAGCAATTTCTTTTAATGCCCCCCCCCCCCCCCAACTACATGATTTTAAATAATAAATTTAATGAGGATCAAGATGTTTCTACACTAACCAATCAGATTAGTACATTTTCATTGTGTTTCTTTTCAATTGACTTCTATACTAATTTTCTAAATTTCGCAACTTTAACCTATAAGCCTATAGGAAACAAACACAATCGCCCACCAAGAATGAAAATATCGGTGAAAAAACGTTGCGACGTCGTGACGTTTTCAAAAAAGAGCGTACCAAACCAGAAAATAAAAATACAGTCTTTCAGGTCATGTTTTGGACTGGGGCAGGCCATACCCGAGAATCCTGGACTCCTATTAGCTAAATGACGTCACACGCTGAAATAAATAGATTACCGACATGACACTGATAAAAACACACAAATGAGGTGTGAACAGAATACATGCAGACCATTGTGTCATTTTCAGTTTTTTTCTCTAATTAAAAAGTCCTCTATCGCAGTCCCTAAATTCCTAAATGGCAGTCTTTTTCTCTAATTAAAAAAGTCCTAAATGGCAGTCTCTAAAGTCCTTATGACAAGTCCTCATAAAGTTCTAAATGGCAGTCTTTCTTTAAAGTCCTACATGGCATTCTCCAAAGTCCTTTATGGCAGTCCTCATAAAGTCCTATATGGCATTCTCTAAAGTCCCTTATGGCAGTCCTCATAAAGTCCTAAATGACAGTCTTTCTTTAAAGTCCTATATGGCATTCTCGAAAGTCCTTTATGGCAGTCCTCATAAAAAGTCCTACATGGCAGTCTTTTTCTCTAATTAAAAAGTCTTTTATGGCAGTCCTCATAAAGTCCTATATGGCATTCTCTAAAGTCCTTTATGGCAGTCTTCATAAAGTCCTAAATGGCAGAATTTCTTTAAAGTCCTATATGGCATTCTGTAAAGTCCTTTATGGCAAGTCCTCATAACAAGTCATATATGGCAGTCTTTTTCTCTAATTAGAAAGTCCTTTATGGCAAGTCCTCATAAAAAGTCCTATATGGCAGTCTTTTTCTCTGATTAGAAAGTCCTTTATGGCAGTCCTTATAAAGTCCTATATGGCAGTCTTTCTTTAAAGTCCTTTATGGCAAGTCCTCATAAATTCATATATGGCAAGTCCTGTATGGCAGTCTTTTTCTCTAATTAAAAAAAAGAAAAAGTCCTTTACGGCAAGTCCTCATAAAGTCCTAAATGGCAAGTCCTATATGGCAATACAAAGTCTTACAAGGCAATACACGGAAATGGATTGAAAGTTTGTTTCTCAATTTTGTTTATTTATTCTGATACAGAGAGTTTTTATCATCATCATCATGTTGTAATAGGATACTTCTTTATTTTCATTCTAAACTTTTTAGTTTCATTCCATTTATTTTAAAAAATGTTGGTTCATGGTATCTTTTAGGTTACCCCTATTGGAACCGGATGATACACACTTTTGTTTTTGTTCCAAACTTTTAGTTCCATTCAAACTTTTTTTAGTTTCAAGTTGATTCATGGTATCTTTAAGGTTACCCCTATTGAAACCAGATGATACACATTTTGTTTCAAACTTTTTAGTTTTATTCCATTTATCTATAGGGGGTGGAATGCACTCGAGCTATTTGACTTATCTCCATTGGACAGAAGTTTGTAGCTTGACCTGTCCCAAGCCAGTATAAAATGCAGGGGGCCATATCCTACAGTTTAAGGATCAAGATTGCAGTTTGATCGCCAAACTGACCAATCAGATCGAAGTTAATCAACCAATCAAATTTCTGTATTCTCATTGTGTTTCTTTTCCATTGACTTATATTCTAATTTTCCAAATTTCCCAACTTTAACCTATACTCCTATAGGAAACAAACACAAACCCCAACCAAGAATCAAAAAGTCGATAAAAATTTGTTGAACTGGGGTAACGTTTTCAAACACGTCCGTCAAGGATATATAAGATTAGGTGAAGCAGACTTGACATCATTCACGATCCAACCATTGACCAGAGAAGATGTTTCGAATTGGCACCAAGCAGACTTATGCTAACGTCACCCAGTTCCAGGGTGAACTGAAGATTCATCTCCGAAGATACTTTGAGAGAAAAGACCAGAAACATTATCCTACGAAGACTGGTATTGCTCAGTCTTTATGTAGAATGAAATGCCTTGACGTCCCAAATAGAAGAAGTAGATGCAGCCATCAACATCCAACAAACAGCTTTAACTGAAGACACTGACCCTGCTAAACCTGAAGACACTAAACCTTCTAAACCTACTAGCCATGAAGACTTCAAAAAACGAATTCAAGAACCACCTTTGAAGAAGAAGAAGACGATCACAGTGAGAATAACCCAATCACGACCATTGATCGTTGATGAAATTGATAGTGAACTCAGGCAAGTTCGCTTGCAACATGAACTTTGCTTCGCATATGCTCATTATATGGAAGATAACACTGACGCTGTTGTGAAAAAACTGCTATGGATGTACAGTCGATCACCCAAGTCAGATTCAGCATAATGTATGCCTCATGATGTCTCAAGAAGAGAGGATTATAACATGTTTTAATGAAGCACTTGAAAGAGTTAACAAGAATGACGCCCATCTACCGTGGCACCATAATACTTCTGGAATTAATCCACCACCAGTACAGAAAGAGTATGAAGATATGTTCGAGAAACCTCTCACAAATGAACAAAGATGTTGTATTATGGATTTGGTGATTGAATTCATGACCTTCAAGAAACCACTCAGTCTGAAGATATAAATAGATGTTGTAAATAGATGTTTGTTTTTATAAAAAAAAGAAAAAAGAAGAATAAAAGTATAAAATGAAGAAAAAAGAAAAAAAGGTGGTAATGACACTTAAGTTATTTGATGTTTATCCTCTTGACAAATATCAAACAAACTTAACAGGTCCCCATCTAGTAAGTCAGAGGGCCAGCAATGCTAAATATTTTTGGAGGGCGGTTAAAATGACCACCTTCCCAAAAGGTATAAAAGGGGAGCAGCACCCACGTTCAGTGGCCATTATGGCCACCTCCCCAATAAGTATAAAGGGGGAGTAGTACCCATCGATGCAGATATTTGAGTGTCTAGATTATTTACTAAAGGTAGTCATCACCGTAAGATTAGTGTGATGTACGTTGTTCAAAATTTATTCGACAAAAATACAGTCCATAGGACTGAAGCTCTCAATAGTCATTACATGATCTTGTTTAAAAATCCTAGAGATCGTTCTCAGATCTCACACTTGGCAGCACAGATGTATCCTGGTCATTCCATGTTTCTGAGAGAAGTTTTTGAAGATGCCACTTCGACCCCAGATGGTTACCTTTTAATCGATCTCAAACAAGATACTCCTGAACACGCGAGATTAAGAAGTCATTTTTTTCCAGGGGAACCCAGTATGTGTACCTCCGAAAAGTATAAAAGGGAAGCAACAAGTCTGTCTCAAGTCAGAAGTATGTTTCAAGAGCAACATCCCTCTTCTCAAGCTTCTTATTAAATCGAAACCCACACTCGTCAAATCCATACTAAAACATGCAGACAAAGAATTGATTACCTGTTTGTGAGACTGTGCCTCGAATATACAGAAGGGGGGGCAGTACCTCTGACCAAAGCTCAGAGAACCAAACTCGTTCGTCAGAAACAACTAGTGAGGGCAGTGGAAAATAAAGGTACCTCCGACAAAAGGAAGAGACAAATCTTGCAGAAAGGGGGATTCTTAGGCTCATTACTATCTCCTGTACTATTGGGTGTGGTTAAAGGTATTTTTGGACGATGGAATATGCAAAGAAGATGGCTTTGGTAGAACCAAGGTTATTGGAACGTCTACAAGAGACTCCAAGACAACCGAATGAACTGGCTGTTTCGTCATTGGATCGAGAATGAGAGATATTCTCACATCCGACGAAAAGATGACTCAATATAATCAAATTTTACAAAGGTACTTGACATTTTAGCAAAAGGTAGTAGCTCCTTGACCCATTAAAGTCGAACTTGAGAAAGATAATAAAGACGAAGACATTCCCGAATCTGTACCTATGACAATGAAGAGAAAGGCAAAGTTGTTGTTGAATCGTATTAGAATTGACCCAAATATATCTTGGAATGAGAAGGGCGAATTAGTCCACAAAGATCAAACAGTGGTAGGGTCGAATGTAACAGATCTTCTAAACGATTTACTTAGAAGACGAAAATCTTTCCAACCAAAGGGATTGGAAGTGTTGGCCGAAGCCCTGCGAGATAGTAACATACCCCAAGAATTGAATGGTCATAAAGAACGTTGGGATTTTATGAAACAGGCACCGACAGAGACAAAGTCGGAAGCAAAACCTAAACAACGAAAGAAAACGGAAACGCCAAAATGGACCGAAGAAGGGTATAAATAGAATTGACACTTGAACAGGGCAGTCATGGAAGCATGGTACTATGATTCTGAAGCGCCTGAAGTTTTGGTGGTAAAGACGATCTTCGTAGAACGGCCAAGAAAAAAACTAAACAAGTTGTGAAATGGTTAGAGACTCAAGACACATACACTCTTCACAAACCTGTTCGTCGTACATTTCCTAGAAGGAAAGTGATAGTTAGTGGTATCGATGCACAATGGCAAGCTGACTTGGAAGATGTAGCAAATATCAGTAAATATGATAATGACATAAATTTTTTGTTGACGTGTATAGATGTGTTTAGTAAATATGCTTGGGTCATACCCCTCAAAAACAAACTTGGTGATTCCATCGTTAAAGCTTTACCTAAAATTTTCAAACAAGGTCGTGAACCTTTAAAATTACAAACTGATCAAGGCAAAGAATTTCTGAACAGAAAATTTCAGAATTTTCTCAAACAACATGGAGTAGAATTTTTCACTACACAAAATGTGGAAACAAAATGTTCCATAGTAGAAAGATTCAACAGAACTTTGAAAACAAGATGTGGAAATATTTTACCAAGAACGATACATCAATTTTTCCACTTCAAAACTTGGTGAAATCTTATAATCATTCTAATCATCGTACTATCGGTATGACCCCCATTGCCGTGAACTTTGAGCATCAAGGAGAGGTTTGGCAGAAACTTTATGGCAAACCCATAAAACACAAGACCCCAAAGTTCAAAGTGGGAGACAGAGTGAGAATCGGTAAAGTTAAGAAAACTTTTGAGAAAGGTTATTTGTCCAATTGGACCGAAGAGTTATTCACAGTGGTAGCCAACAGGAAAGGTCATCCAGTCACATACATCTTACAAGATGATAATGGGGAAGTACTGAAAGGGTCGTTCTACACTGAAGAGCTTCAGCGAGTTTCACATAAAACTATTTACAAAATCGAACACGAACTCAAGAAACGTGGTCGAGGAAAGAAAAGGGAATTATTCGTAAAGTGGTTGGGATATCCCGCTTTGTTCAATTCGTGGATCAAGCAGAGTCAGCTCACCTATAAAAGGAAGTGAACCCCTGAGATTTCTCCAGAATGGAAAAAGAATCGAACGGATCTTGGCCTCTACATGGAAAAAGAAATTCCAAAGCGCGAGATCACTTACTTTTCACAAATAATCGTTTTGTACATCATCACCATTACCAATGTCGTTAATCTCACTCTCGAAAACACAGACAGCAAGTTGTGGACTGCTCTCTTGAGTAGTAGTATAGGATATTTGTTACCAAATCCAACCATTAAGAAAAAGTGATGTTTTATTTGACTCTTCCAAGTAACAGTTCTATGAACGTATTTCCCGAAAACACGTCGACTACGTACACCACTCAGTTATCACAACCAGTGAATCTCACGGGTGAATGGGAAGTAGGTCTGGCAGAGATCGAGTATCCAAATACTTTGTTCAATATTCGTGGAGAAGAAGCTTACGTTACAGTGTTGTGGTCTTCGAAAAAGAATTATCGACTTACTCTGAAAGAAGGTCGTTATTCGGATCCCGCTGATGTGAAACGGGGTATCAATGGTGTTAAAGAATTAATATTGCATCGTCACGATAAGGTAGATGTTGAATTGGATGAAGTGACTGGTAAAGTTCGTATCATGGTACGAGTTGGAGCCGTGGTAACATTGAGCACTACTCTTCAAAATATTTTGGGATTTAACGAGTGTGTTTTTAAATCGGGAACTTACAATTCTTCCAGAGTTGCTGATGTCAGCCAAGGATTTTATTCACTCTGTGTATACTGTGACTTGGTTCGTGACCAAGTCGTGGTAGATACAGGAATACCCCTTCTTCGTATCGTACCTGTACGTGGAAAATATGGGAACATCATCTCCAAAACTTTTGAGAATGTGTATTATGGTTATGACCAGTGGAGCGAAAAAAATTTCAACACCGTCCGCGTGTATTTTAGGGATGACACGGGAGCCACAGTACCATTCGAGTTCGGGAAAGTGACAGTGACACTTCATTTCAGAAATCGTAGATCTCTTCATTTCACATAAACATGACTTACTGTTGTAAGTCCAAATTTTACGAAGAATATTACACGAAACAAGCTGGGAACGGTCTACCAGCTTTTTCCGGAGTTCAAATACAGAGAGGTTATGGTTTGAAAAGTAAATTGGGTGGACTGAAGAACGCCGTGTTACCCTTATTAAAAACTACAGCCAGGACCGAGGGAAAACAGCTCGTGAGAAAAGGAGCAGCCTTTGGCGAAGATGTCATTGAAGGGAAAAATGTAAAAAAAAGGCAGCAATCAAAAGAGTCAAAGAGGCTGGTATGAGTGCTTGGAATGAAGTGGTTGGTGGGTCGAAACCACTCGGCGGGAACGGTATAAAAAGGCCCGCACCACGCAAAAATGGCAAATCGACAAAAAGGAGGAGAACTGTACAGACGCAAGACATTCTTGATGCATGATATCTCTCATCAATGAAAAATCTTGTGAGTGTGTCAACAGCGAACTCGACTTGTTTTCCATACCATCAACACAGACTAGTGTGGAACATGGGCAATGGGTGGAACACAGGTCTTTGGCGATCATAGGAAACAGTGACCCAATAGAATTCCACATTGCAGGATTAGGGGATGATTATTTGAATTTGGCACAGACATACTTGTATGTTAAAGCATCGGTTGTAGATTCCAATGGAGCATCAAGTGCACCCGATGTCAATGTGGGTTCAGTCAATTTATGGATGCATTCCTTATTTAATCAAATCGATATCAGCTTGAATGAAAAACTGGTATCTCCTTCCAATAACACTTATCACTACAGAGCTTTCATAGAAACTTTGTTGAGTTATGGACCAGCTGCAAAGAAGTCACAACTGACTAATGCATTATGGTACAAGGATACAGCCGGACACATGAAAAATTTGACAGAAGATAACAAGGGATTTATTCTTCGAAAGAAATTTATAGAGAAAAGTAAAATAGTGGACATGACTAAGATTACAGTTGGACATGTTTTTCCAAACTCGTTACTTTCTGAATGGAGTTAATGTTCATGTTAAAATGAACAGAGCCAAAGATGTTTTCGCATTGATGGCCGACGCCGATACATATAAGATCAAAATTCTAGATGTATCCATGTTTGTACGCAAAGAGAGGCTCCAGTCATTCGTGAGAATGGCTCACGAGAAAGCACCATTAAAAGCAACGGCAAAATATCCCATCTACCGTGTGGAAACCAAGGTGTTTTCAGTGCCGAAAGGAAATCATAGCATCACACAAGAAAATTTATTTTTAGGACAACTACCTAAATGCATCGTGGTGGGATGTGTAGACAACGATGCTTTCAATGGAAGCTTTTCAAAGAATCCATATAATTTCAAGAACTACAAAATCAATTACTTGGCTTTGTACGTGGATGGGCAGCAGATTCCAGCCAAACCATTACAACCTCGATTCGAACAACAAGAAGTGGCGGGATGTTATGCGACCCTATTCCCAGGGACTGGACAAATGTACGAGACTGAAACCACATCAGCTGAGATGAGTACATAAATGGATACACCCTATTCGTATTCGACCTGACTCCAGACCTATCACATGGACATCACTTCGATCTGGTGAAGAGAGGAACCTTGAGACTAGAAGTCCATTTCGAAAACCCATTACCAACCACAATCAACGTACTGGTGTATGCAGAATTCCAGAACATCATACAAGTGTATAAGAATAGACGAGTAATCTTCGATAGAATGCCCTCCGATCAGATAGTTGTTTGAAAAGAATATGTTTGGGTGTATTTGCAAGAAACAGATTACCAAAAAGATTATCAGATCACAGACCAGTGGCTTTGATCGCCAATACTGATCCAGACCACGGAAAAGGAGAACATTGGGTGGCTCTCTTTGTGAGTCATCACAACGCTGAGTACTTTGATTCCTATGGATTACCACCACAACACAGACCATTCGAGAATTTCCTGAGGAAGAATTCCAGATATTGGAAGTATAATACAAAACGCCTTCAAGGACAACTACCAGAGTGTGGACAATACTGTCTGTATTACTTGAAACATCGGTGTATCGGTGTACCGATGGAAACCATTTCCAACATGTTTACGACTGATCTAATGGATAATGATGTGTTGGTAAATGACGTCATAGAAGAAACCTGTCTCGAGATGTCGCTATTTTGAAGAAAAAAACTATAAAAAAGGTGCACTTCGTTTTCAGCTCAACTGTGTTTCGACAGCCAAAGAAGAAGGCTGTCTACAAATGTGACCGTCTTCAAACTCAACAACGATTTACAGATTCAACTGTTCAAGAACGACGTTGGGTTCCAGTTTACCACGAGAGATTGGGAACAACTGACCAAAGCAGTGAATATTGCAAAGAAGAGGAGCCTTGAAATAGGAGAACCCAAACCGAAGAGAGAAAGAAAACGAAAGAAGAATGAAGATAAAAAGGATTGAAGAATGTTCACTATTCCATGTTTGATGAGGATGGCGTTGAATGATTATCAATCACGAAACCAAGAAACAAGAAATCCAAGAGACTTTGTAGAGGGAATGAGCGTTTCGTTCGAAACGTATTTTCGTGATGTTCCACCTCCAGTACTGGAGCAGTTATTACGTGGAGAAGAGAAAATAAGAAAGACACCAGAACAGACACCACCAAAACACATCAAGTATGCAATGGATGAAAATCGTCTAAAGACATTTCAATTCATGTTACCAAGTAAAAGTGTGAAAACCCCTAATGAACTGACAAAAGCTGGATTTTTTTTATTTGGGGACAGGAGAACTCAATGTTTTCATTGTGGTATTATTGTTCGTTTCTGGGAAACAGAAGATGATGTTATAGAAGAACACAGAAAATAGTCCCCAGACTGTTATCACATTCATAATTGACCACCTGAATTCATGGACGTTGAAAAAGTTCAAGAAGAAGAAATGGCCATCAAAGAAGAAATGGCCACATCATTTCAAGAAGAAGATTCACGGAGGACGAAATGTAGTGTGTGTTTATTAGCTGAAGTCTATGTCGCTCCGCGACCATGCAACCATTTGTGCCTGTGCAAAGACTGTTGTAAACCACTGAGAAGATGTCCAATCTGCAGAAAGACTGTTTATGAATATCTGACAATCTACATACCATAGAAGATTCCATAAAAAGTTGTATTTCTGTTGTTGGATAAAAGAAATTACATTGTAAAAACTGTGTTGTTGTCAATGAGTCCAATGGTACAGTACCAGAGGTATCCTCAAATTATAACTTATAAAAGGCATCCTCAAAAAGTATCATCAAATGATATATTAACATGTCATAGGTATCTTCAAATACCGAAATGAGGCTGAGAGGGATGGTAAATTAGACCTCGTACGACAAAAAAAGGGATTCTCTTAGCTTAAGATATGGGTAGATCCTCACATGAGTATATTGTGTGACTTGCGGTTAGCTTCATGGCCTTCGCGAATACATATGGGCCCTTCTTTTATAATTTGAATAATGGTTAGGAACTACTCTTATGCAAAGGAACGGGCCTCTTATTGGAAAAACGTCATGGTATATTCTAAAAAATTGATTCTGTGAAAATCTGAACCAAAAAAACTACTCTAGTTCAATCGAACTTACCCCCAGGGGCCCTCTCAGTACTATAGCACTACGTGCTACTATTAAAATCTATGGTATGGCGGTCCTAAATAGGATTCTTGAAGAATCCGCAGTAAATAAAAGTGTATTTTGGTGATTTGGGGGGATTGTCGGGTTGTTTGTGGTAATTAGATTTACTCCTATTCGATCCAACACACCCTCCGAACATACCTCAGTCCTATAAGAAGGTTTTAGGTCATATAGCAACCACATGCTACCATAGAAACCAAGATGGCGGCCTCCAATATACAAAATGGACGACGGAAACACGTATCACCCTAACAACACGCGCTGCGCATGCGCTCTAACACCACGTATCACTATGGGGATGACGTCACAATATGGCTGCTCACGCGGGTTACCATGACAACACAACATGGCGCCACAGGGTCACATGACATGACGTCACATCCGGGGTCCTGCTCGTGGTCTTGCCAATGTTCCCTGAAACGTTCGTGCTATACTACATGTACTACTAATCATAGGAATAGTCATTAAAAATTTAATTAATGAAGCACCGGGTAAAACCCGGTGCTTCATTAATTAAAATTGTGCTAATGATGATTTGTATTACCTGATAAACGCATGAGTGGACATTACGCGTGGATTACGGTCAGTCCACGGCGACTGCACTGTATGACTCCTCATTCCATTAAGAGGTCTTAAGCCATGTTTTGGAGGCATAAACTAAAAAACTAATAAAATTTTAATGCCCGTTTTTTTGTAACTTGGTGTATATGGCAGTTACATTGAGTAAAAGGGTTCATTCGGTTCGGTCAGAAGCGCGGTTGATCATTGGTTAGAGCACTGGATATTAAACCAAAACGTCGATGGTCCGATTCTAACTCGCGCCATCTGCTTTGTGTTCTTGAGCAAATTTATCCCGATTTTTCACTGTTGGGGCACCGTGGCGCTGTGTACTAAGGCCTCGATGGTGCACTTGCCTTCAACCGCAGCTAATTCTATTCGTGATAGATTAGGAACTTGGAGTCTGACAGTTGTTCGCCGCTGCTCGGTGGTTCTCTCCGGCAACTCCAGCTTCCTTTACCTGTACAAATGACCGACACGATGTGACCATGGTTGTTTAACGTGTCTTTAAACTCCAATAAAAAACAATTATGCAATGCGATTTATTGCAGATTGCATCCGACATCGGCTTTAATCTCATGACCAGATTGAAAGTCGGCTTTCTGTTTTCCGGTGTGAAGTATATTTTCGAAAAGCTCGTGTGAAATATTCCATTTGAAAGAAAATTAGAATGATGTTCAGCAGCATCGAACATAGCATATTTTCCATAAAAAGAGAGCTCCAAGTCTTTCTGTTCACAGTCTCTGGCAAGGAAACGAGTAATATTAGTTATATGTACAAAATAATGTTTATATTGTATACACTGCGTGGAGCGTTCTGTGTTACTCACATGTGTCAGCCTTGTATCTGTAGAACGGGGCCCAATACTATAAAATTCTTACAGTTGTATTTCTTAGAATTGTATTTTCCGGATATGGTCCATAAATGGACGATATGGATCATTAGCGTTTTAAAAGACAAGGCAATTTACCGGTAGGTAGATTGCCAAGTCTTTTAAAATGTTAATAATTCTCTCCAGTTATTTATGTTCACACTTAGAATAAGCAATTATTGAAAATACAATTGTAAACGTTTGAATAGTATTAGTCCCAGCCCTCTTACCCCGCCCCCTCTTCCTTTTCCTTTCTTGTCTTACGCAATGAATGAAAAAAATTAAAATGTATCTCCTACGAAACATTAAATACATCATGAACCCTCTGTTTAAAGTGCATTGTAGATGTGGAGTGAATCGGCTTGATGCCAAACCCTGGTAATTTTACAATTTTATTTATTTATGGCTATTTTGTACTTCTCTTCTCATTCATTGTAAGCTGTATGTTTTTACTGTTGTATTCGTTCTGCATTATTTTTCGGTTAATGAGTGAAATCCTATTTACACTAACGTCTTTCATAATAAATGTTTTCGCACCCATGCTGAGTTAGCAAATGAAGTCGGGTTACAAAGGGCCGTGTTTCAGAAAAAAACCTTGTTTTTCAAATAAATGGTTCAAATATCGTCGTTTCCATTTCGGAAATACAATAACAATGATTGGATATCCATAAAACCGAGAAATACGGATTCTGCACATAGATGTGTGCAGTGAGTGGAATTTTATACAAATAACATTCCAAATAGGTAATCTCTGACGTACGCAAATATTTTGTTATTTGTGTTTCCGTACTGATCCCAGCTGTTCTTTTAGACTGTTTTAGTATCTCAAACAAGTTGACTAATTTCAATTTATAAAATATAACACTTACTCTAATATCCATTTACCCGGTTTGTTTATTGTCTGAGAGATACCGTGAGTAAGTTTCGAAGTTTTCCTTCTATTTTCATACGAAAATGTTGTGGTATTGGTTCTGGTGTACCGAATTGTTTATTCCTCTATCGCAACAGACGAGTCGTGGATGAGCTTCTGGAGATGGTAGGCCCACCCAAGACTTGCCGGCTTTTAATCGGTAAAATATTGGATGAAAATACAATATAATAATATTTGACTAAGAAGTGAGGCCACTTCACTTGAAAATCATCAATGATTTTTTTTCAATTTCAATTTGTAATCCGTGGACGCTCTGAGACTGAACTTTGAAATTTGGTACATCGTTCAAACATAATTAGCGGAAGAAGCATGTGAATGCTGGAGTGGTAAAAAATCAAGATAGCCGAATGGCGGCCCATTATTGTTGTATTTTAGAGGTACGTTTTCAGCGTTTTTCAGTTAAAATCTTTTGATCGAAGGTGCTTTGAGACTGGGCCTTGATAACTGGTACATTGTTTAGACACAACAATAGGGAGATTCCGGTGAATTGTAGGGGGCGCCGAATCCAAAATGATTTGCGACCATTTTTATAGTATCTTCGAGACACTTTTCCGAGCACTCCACTCGTTGATCATTGGTTTTTTGAGAGTGAACGAACTTTGATATTTGGTACATACGAGGAGATGTCAAAAGGTTTTGAGCCTAACATAAATAAAGCCGGAATATCGGTACCGAACATATTTATATTTCAACAGAGTTCCCTTGTAACTCAATACACTTCTTCCACCTGGTCTGCCAGTCGTTGATGCCTCGTCTGTAGAAGTCCATATTTTGGTCCTGTAGTCAAGCCTCCTCAGCAGCAGTAAGTTCCTCATCATCTTGAAATCTTTGACCACGTAAGTGTTTCTTCAAATTTGGAAAGAGATGGTAGTCATTTTGACCACGTAAGTGTTTCTTCAAATTTGGAAAGAGATGGTAGTCACTTGGTGACTACCATCGCTTTCCAAATTTGAAGAAACACTTACGTGGTCAAAGATTTCAAGTCCCGATTAGGCCTAAAAAATTAAAAATCTGTTCTCAGGCCCTCTCGCATGGTCCTTTTGGCTGCCGCATGCTTTTTATAACCAATGTAAACAACTCCCCTCCCCCCGAAAAAAAAAACAATTAAATGGTTTATGTCTGATATTTTCCCCAAGTTAAAAAAATTTATAAATATGTACATTGAGTGCAAGAAGGCTTTGCAATGCTTTATCATTGCAAAGCCTTCTTGCACTCAAGGGATGAAATGCACCACCACTCATGCGCTTATGAGGCCTAAAACATAAACCAAGAACATGAACTTTTGAAGGCAAAGAAATAATTACAGAAAAAAGAAATAAAATAAAAAACCGCTCCCGCCGGGGGGGGGGGGGGGGGGGGGGGGGCGACTAAAGATTTGCAAGACGTGACGTCCTATTTTTTATTCGGCTCCTTTTTACACCCACCCACCCACTACGTCCAAATTTTCTACTACCGTTCTCAGACACCCACCCCCAGTCTCCCATTAAAATCCAAAATAAACTTATAAACTTTGTAGGCACAGCTGTCTTTAGGGGGTTTTTACAATGTTCTTAAACTGGTACCACCAATTTAAACCTCTGTGGGCTGCTGTGGGCCCCAATCTACAAATGACAAGCTGTTCATTATCGGGCTTGGCCCGAGCAGGTGTACATATATGGGAACAAATTTTCATTTGAATTGTTCCCAAAATATTGTCTGCACATTTTCTACATTTCGAACAAGACACCCACCCCCTACTAACGTGTGGCATTTTCCCAGATAAAGCCCAATATTCTCACGTATAAAGCCTCCTGATGTTGTATTTATGTTAAGAGTGTGATGTACAACATCATCTTTAAGGTTTGAAACACAAATGATGGTATATATTAGCTGATATATTGATATATTTTTAAAAAGTTCAAAAAATTGCACAAGTTAGAAATGCACATTTTTGGCGCACTCAAGAGACCCACCCACCCCCACGTCACGTCTTGCAAATTTTTGGTGCCCCCTCCCCCTCCCCCCCCCCCCTGCTCGCGCGCATAAAATTTTACAAATAATGGCCTGAGAAACAGAAGATCTACTTTGTGTGGCCTCATCAGAATATTCTTATTTCCATTTGTTTCAAAATTTTTGATACTCAAGTCATCGCCTTCATTCACTGACCCAAATTTTTCCGATGTACAATGTTGAAATCTTGGGAGGCCGTCTTCTTTCGAATTCATTTGTAACGCTGTCAACTTATCGCCATTGGGTTGCAATAGATTTCCACCCAGTAAACTGAGTGTTTGTCATATCTTTAGAGAAATACATTCTGCCCTCTAAATCAAGGACATAGCAGCGGAAGTATGCTATTACAGGTTTTCAGAATCAGTCTGCTATATCACAAGAGATACAATCTCGTCTCTAAAAGGACAGCCTTCCGGAAATTGGCTGGCCATTAACTGGTAGAGTGCTAAACTATTTTTGATCATCAAAATTTGTTCACATGTCTTTGCTTTGTTACAATTTATGGGAGAGTGCCTAAAGACACTCTCCCATAAATTGTAACAAGGCAAATCTATACAGACTAAATAATTTCACTTCAAAGATAATATGAAGCATATCCACTGAACATGAGGCCTTTACATTTCGGTCCCTGCACGTCAGAGTAAAGCCCAAATATGGGCTTCCAGCACTCTACCAGTTAATTCTTCGTGCACAATATGCATTTAACGCGCCTGTAATGACAATGCTACCAACACGAAGTGACTCTGGCTGTCTAAAGTGTGGTTAAACCCCAATAAATAAATAATAATTTACTTTTTCTGTTGTAATTTCTACCAAATTTTCCAGTCGAGTGTTATCCAACAACGAAGATTGAACAAAGGCTATTGCTCAGTCTCGTGTTTCGCAGCGATGAAAATAATGTTGGTTTCACTTTATGGTGTGTGAAAGGCTAATATTAGCTGACAAACTTGCTGACCAATCCTTGTAAGATTAATACGCTTAAATTAACCCTTCACCTGATACGAAAGGCAGACGATACTTGCCAACAAAATTCTCGAATTACTATATTCATCCAATAATTGCATCCAAATACTTAATCCTACAAACTGCACTTGATGGAAATCAGCAAAAACGTCTCTTTTCAAATTTCCCGCGTGCCATAGAGGTGCAGTTTGTAGGATTAAGTACTTAGACGCAATTATCTGATGAATAATTGAAAAATTGAGTATTCCGTGTGTTCTGCACAGGCCTCGTATATCCGTTGTTAACTAGCATTCCCTTTTAAGGGTCTGTCGCTGGCCGAGTGGTGTGCGTGGTCTATTATAGTTTCGCAACGCGGTTGACGCCGAAGAAAACTCTCTCGGCGTGGGATCGAACCCTCGCTATGCCATTGTAAATAAAACCAGCGTCCTTTTTTGATTCTATGGCCCACGGGAAATTTGAAAAAGGGACGTTCTCGCTGATTTCCATGAGGTGCAGTTTGCAAGATCAAGTACTTAGATGCAATTATCTGATGAATAATTGAACAACTGAGTATTCCTTGTGTTCTGTTCTGGCCCCGTAAATCCTTGGTTAACTAGTATTCCCTTTCAAGGGACTGTCGGTGGCCGAGTGGTGTGCGTGGTTTACGGTAGTTTCGCCAGGCGGGTAGGGCTGAAGTACACTCTTTCGGGGTGGGTTCGAACCCCCGATATGCCATTGTATATTTTTTCGTCAAAAACATGACTTTATACCCATCGTTCGAACGATCTCTTTCCAATGAGGAAACGTTAGCTATGTTTGTGAGACCAAAAATGAAAAAACTTTAATAGTGATTTTTGTGAACAGCACTGGCCAGTTTTGGCGTTACTATTAGAATGAAGTATTGTTTGACACACAACGCATAAATTTCGCACAAGTCACCATTCAACAGTATATTGAAATGAGGAGAATTCTGAACCTCAGCCCCATCCCCGCATCATCGGATTCACCTTTGAGTCGATATAACTTGCATGATCCACGTAGAATGTTTTTATCGGTCTCTCTTCTGAACAATTTTCTGTCTGTTGCCATTGTGATTCCCCACCAACGGAATTGGTAAGTGGATTTTGAAATGGTGTTTGTCTGTACGTCACAAAAGCTTGACAACTTAACTCCTCTTACATTTTATTGAATTTCCATGACGAAAAATTGTATGAAGTAGGGGTATAAAGTGAACATACACATGTGAAAAACAGTTATTTGGAGAACTTTACCAGGATTAATTTGCCATCATACCAGTTTGTCCACAAAATGCTCCAACGTTTCTTTTTGGACTTTACGAAACATGTCGGGAATTATACGCATGAAATGTAGATGCGCATGAATAAGGCTAAAAAAGTGTTTTGATTCTTAGGCAATCCCTCATTGAATTTGAAACCCCTCATTGGAGATTGTTATGGTCTTTCAGTGTCTTCCATTATTAGTTCAAACTCGGGGTGACTCGAACAATTTTACATTTTTTGATTGATCCATATTTATTTAGTTGAGTCTCCAATATGTTTGCCTTGTTACAAGTTATGGGATAGTTCCTTCTGGTACTCTCCCATAAATTGTAACGAGGCAAATCCCCATAGATTAAATACTTTTACTTCAAAGATAATATGAAGAGCATCGAAAGAATATGAAGCCTTTGAACTGTAGTGCCTACAGTTTGCATTTAGAGGAATGTGTTTTATTTTTCAAATTAAAAATGGATTTATTTGAATAAATATGCGTTTGCAATATTTCTGTGTGTAAAAAGACAACCGAAATCCTTCCACTTGCTCACTTTTTGCAAAAGATAAATAAAAATGAAAAATACCCCCCCCCCCCCCCCTTCCCTCCCTCACTGATTTGAGAAAAAAAAATGCACGAGAGGTCCGTTAATTTATTTTGTGTGGCCTAAATACATTTTTCATTCCACGATTTATGCCACGGTTCCTAGCCGTTTTACGGCAAGATTTTTGTCACAAAGGTTTCTCCACCCACCTCCTCTTTTTATTATATTTTGATGAAATTTGTTGTGAAGGATGAAATGAAGATGCGCATGTGAAAAATAATGATCAGACATTTTCTCAATTATGACCCTTTTTTATAGCTAGATTACCAGTTTGTCGCTTAGCTCCATTATATTTTTCATCTGATTGTTTTCGAAACTTTGTGCGAAGTATGAGCATGAATGAGGGAGGTGGGGGATTCAAATGCGGAGTAAAATTCTTCATTCAACATTCGTTTCCCTAGTTACACCCACCACAAAAGTTTGATCACTTACCAAATACATTTTTTCATTTATCTTCGAAGATTTTGCTTTGTCGTTTCATTTTAACCCTTTACCCAACGAATCGCGCGCATCCGCCTGCGTAATATCCAAATTCAGCAGTTGAAAAAATATTATTTTTCAAAACATTTCAACAAAACCATATCATGTGACCCCACGTTGGAACGAGCTCGTCGAGCTCGTTCCAACGAGGGGTCACATGATATGGTTTTGTTTAAATTATTTGAAAAATTTTAAAAAATGATATTTATATTAATAAATTTTGGTATCGTCTGCGTTGGGTAAAGGGTTAAAGCTGTAGCTGTAATTGTAATTAATTACATTTGTAAGAAACGGCCCCAAGAGAGTACCAACCAGAAAGGCTGATGCCACACTTCAGATTAGGGCCCTGCAAAGCTTCGGGATTCGATTCAGTTTCCAATCTTAAGTAGATATTCCGTTCGATTCGAAACCGGCTGCCCGATTCGTTTCCTCTCGAATCTTTTTTATAGGAATATATCTGGGTATCAGCCATCTTCATTGTCTCACAAAACGTATAGTTCAGATGGAAATCGAACATAAACAAGGTCGCAATACAAGACTGAGTGTAATCATATTAACAAAAATGACATCTGTACTTATTTATGCCAGCAGCCATGCTAATTCCAATATCACAAATCCCTACCACTGTTTAATGCAAATATAAGGTGTCCAACCAATGCAGACGATGAACTATAATCCTTACAGGGTAATATTCCAACCCAACTACATCATCAAGGCATGCCTTCGACGAAGGCATGCCTTGATGATGTGGTTGGATTATTTCATCAGTGGGGAGCCATCACAGTCGGAACAAATCAGGTCTGTAGCATCACAACCCCCATCGGTCATCTTCAAGACGTCACTGATTTGATTCGAGGTTCGATTCAAGTTCGAATAGAAGACATGATTCGATTTGAATCGACAATGTGTGTTTTGCAGGGCCCTACTTCAGACATTAGTAATATTTATACTAAAAAATTAACATTCTTCATTCTGGTCGATATGTGGATGTTACAGTTAGAATAGGTGGTGGGGGTATGGAAAGTATTTGACTATCTTGTTGTTTATGAGTCTCTGCGAAGGGCACCGAAACATTTCTTAAGACATTCTCGATGATAAAAATATAAACGCCCAAATTTATTAGATATGGTTTTCTTTTCTGGAATTGCCCATTATCAAACTCGGATGATATAGCTTCAAACTGATTTGAAGCCGATCTCGGCAGATGTGAATCAAGCCGCAGTTTTCCTAGTTGATACGTTACTAGGCGCAGTGAATTTGTTTACATCGAAATGTTCAGAGTAACGCAGTCAGGAAAAGTAACGTTACCAGGTATAGTGGGGGGGGGGGGGGGTTGAAGGAGAGTTTTGTATGATGAGGGATTAATGATAACAATAATTAATGATTAGGAGGAGGAAGAAGAGAAGAAGGAAGAGAGTTGTACAAAAAACTCATTAAGTCGTAAGTGGAGAGATGTCGAAGTGGTAGAAGAGGTTGTTAAATTATCCGAACATGGCGGCGTCACTGAGACGTTCGGATAACTGAACTTGGACTAGGAGCACTTCGGACTTTGTGTAAAGAACGAAAAACAATAACACTGTCGGAAAACTGTAACAGATCTGAGTAAATCTATAATTATTTGTTTGGGTTTAATAAATAAAAAGGTTATTGTCGGTCGCCGAGTGGTGTGCGTGGTTCAGTATAGTTTCACTAGGCGGTTGGTGCCGAAGGAAATTCTCTCGGCGTGGAATCGAACCCCCGCCATGCCAATGTAAACAAACAAAACCAGCGTCCTTTCTTAATTATATGGCACCCGGGAAATTTGAAAAAGACTGATTTCTTCTGAGATGCAACTATCTGATGAAAAAGGTTATTACTTGGTTATTTTCATATCGCCCAAGATATCAACCGCGGTATCTTCACATCAGCATGAGACCGAAGGTCTCATGCTGATATGAAGTTTCCTCGGGCTGATATCTCGACCGACATGAATCCAACAGGGTAATAACCTCTAAATAACCACTGTTTTTCGCGTATTGGAATGAATCACAATCACGGAGGAGTCATCAAAATACGGGAAAGATAGAGTTTACATCCGACTAGGGACATATTATCTTCAATATTTCTTGGTGAGACGATCTCCAAAATGTTGTTTTTGCTCCCAACGGATCTTTATCGCCGAATTTTTATCTTTTGTCTCTTCAAAATTGATGGAGTATTCACTGTCGAATCTGTCATGAGTTACATTAAAATAAACTGCAAATATTGGAAAGTTCTAATAATTCCATTTGTTAATGAAAGAATAAAAACTCATTCAATTCTTTTGTTGGAGGCTTTTTCCGACAAGTCAAATAAATGTTTTAAAACACTGCAAAGATATAAAATATTGATTCGTAAATCAATATAATGTTTTAATAATGACACTGGAATTATTGCTAATGTAGTTTCCTTTTGTGTAAGAAGTCTTGAGTATCGGAGAAAGTAGGAGAAGAACCACAAGGCATATAACCTTTGATTGAACAGAAATGGCTGACGACACTTGCACAGTAATTTCGTAAATAACAGAAAATGTTCATTCTTTGTCTCGAAAACCTGGCGCATGACCCACTCATTGGAACGTGCACAACAATGAGCTCCTCCCAATGAGGCTTTCTAACTATGTTTTGGGAGTTACAATTTAAACAAAGAATTTAAAAAAAAACGTTTAGAGGCGAGTTTTGTTAATAGCTCTAACTGGTTAAGGCCGTTACATTTGGTAAAAAGACAGAACGCAACGAGAGTGGATTGGAATCAATGAAAAGACTTGGAATTGTTCCTGTATTTTACGCGCACATTCAGCACCCGTGAAATACCATAAAAACTCCAGTAATTCCTATCCCCAGTACTCCATATGAGTTGTGTTCTGCATTGATACTACGATTGAACTTGATTAAGTGGGTGAAGCTGAAATTTATAAAGAAAAAAATATCGCCTCCGGAGGCCTGTTTACTTTCTTGCTTGGCGATATTGTGTGTGAAAGCATTATATTCACGTCATAACGCCAATCAGATGCGTAACGACCAATCAGATGCGTTCTCACACGACGTTCTTACACGGAGGCTGGATTACAGGCGTCGTGTATCCAGAACATTTCTCAGTATCTGTATTGCATCCGGTGACAGTGAACACACACAGAAATCGTGTTATCAAAGGCATTCTTAGAACAAGTACCCAAATGCACCATCATATTGAATCGGGCCAATCCACCTGGCCCTACACACAAAAACTAGAAAGTCAGTACTTTTTTTCGAATGAAGCTGACGTTCACCCTTTGAAAAGAGCTCGTTCGAGCGGGGGAACACGAGCTGTGGTTTGGGGGTAATTAAGCGACCCTTTTTTATATTCATAACAGAGGTTTCGGATAGTGTCATTGAGCCTGAAGATATTTTATACAACGGTCAGACCACTCCACAAAATACTCACAAAATAAAATGTCTAGGGTATTTTCAGGGATGGATTAAACCGCCATGAACATGTGCAGAAATGATTTGCTAGTAGATTTTTCAAACCTCGAACACGTAGACTGATTCGACCATGTTGAATTATCTCGTCAAAAGTCAATGTCATGACAACTCAGTGCTGTGTGTTCATATTCGCGTTCATACCAACTTCACATCCCTTTCATATTATTTGAATATGGAATATGACACGTATGGACAGACAGGTTGATATGTTTTTTTGATTGACTTTTGATAATTAATAATTATCGAATGAAGCATATTCATCTGTGGAAGCAGAAATCATTTCAAACGTTCGTCTAAAATGAACATTCAGCTAACAATGGCAAAACGTTTTATTACACGCCTGTTCTACGAAATCCCCATCTGCAACAACACTGAACCATGCGGAAAATGAAAATTCGTTCCGCACATATGTGCGGAACGGAAATCGTTCACGGACTATTTTTATAAAGAAACGAAATTTCACTGGAATTTTTACAAATCGTGCACCGCAATTACAATTTGAATCGCTAGTGATAGCTAAAAAGTATCCCCTGAGTTTCAATGTGCCTAGGGGCGCATAGGACACATTGAAACTCAGGGGATGAAATAGTAACACGGGTTCCCCTCGCTAATTTGGTTGGAGATAAAATGTGTTCTTTGTGTTGACAGTTGTCAGATGAATTGCTGAGTGTCCTTCTAATAATTGTTTTTTATAATAATAATAAAAACAGAACGACATGCGTGTGTGAATGGGTTAATCGATATGACACTTGTGACATCGCGGAAGGATAAAACTTGAGGCAAGCAGCCTCTCGTTCTATCCTTCCGCGCCGGCACTCGTGTCATATCTTCTAACACATTCACACACACGTGTCGTTCTGTGTATGTCTGTCATCCACATGACAACAAAAAGACACATAAATTCAAAATGACGCATTTGAAATATACAACGCTATGTGGCATTCTATTATCAAATCATAGGACGTGACTATTGAATAAAAAGAAAGTTACGCTGACGTAGAGGAAGCGTAATATCTTAACCCTTTGAAACTGGGAGACCACTTTTTCGGTCCAGGGTCGTGATACAACCTGGATTCATAAAGCAGATAGCTGCTAAGTGAATGTGTGAGGCAGACCTGGGTCTGCGCGGTATATCGATAAACCGATACATACCGGTATTCAAGCCAATATCGATTGAATACCGGTGTAATTACAAAAATATCAGTAGATCGTCTTTATTTATTTAGCCACAATTTAATAAGTTTCAAGATGTCTTGAGTTTTAACTGTAGTGCTCAATGAATAATATTATCCCTTTACCCAACAAATCGGCCGCATCCGCCCGCGTAATATACAAATTCAGCAGTCGAAAAAATATTTTTCAAAACAATTCAACAATACCATATCACGTGACCCCCTCATTGGAACGTGCTCGTCGAGCTCGTCCCAACGAGGGGGTCACAAGATATTGTTTTGTTGTAATTTATTGAAAAATTCGATAAACTAATATTTAAAATAATAAATTTTGATATCGTCTGTGTGTTTAAGGGTTATTCGAACTGCATCATCAAGGCATGCTAATGCGTTCCACAATGATCGTTCAAGTCCCGATTATGGTACGTATGTTCAGATGTCTGAACAGGATTTCGATATACCGGTATACCGCGGTAATTTCTTTGAATACCTATACCGGTATTCAGTTTAGAATATCGCCTCAGGCTGCACGTTGAAAACATTAATTGATATACCCCAAATAATGAATATGTACTCTTCCAATCGTTGGCATTGAATTGATATAGAAGATACCACCTGGGTTCAATTGGTTAATAAATCTGCAGATGGCAAAGTATTAATGACCATAAGCGCCATGTGTGTTCCGTGTATTCGTTCGTGAAATCCATCTGTAGACTTGAAACGAAAAAACCGGAAGATGTCGCTTTCTTCAATAAGAAAAGATAACAAGAAAACGCTGTGTGCACGCATAAACGTACGAGAAAATGTCTATGGGACACTCTTATTTTGTGCATATATGATACTATCATAGAATCTCTTCGCATTAGAACATAAACAAGAAACATTCTGTGAAAAAAAGTTGAATCTCTCTCACTAGAAGAAGGTATATAGCACTATGACTGGTGATTTACAAGAAATTAGTTCAAAATAATTTCATATTTATTGGGCAGGGTTCCAGACTATGGGTGTTAATATCTCACTTCGAAAATACTTGAAAGGGCACCCCTCCCATATAAAAAACACCCTCCCCCAAAAATATCTCCTACACTCTGATATTTCTTCAAAATAATAACATCCAGGTATCAACCTCTGGTCATCATGACGACAATTCCTTCTTTCCAAAAAGTATTCAGGAACGGCTCCTTTCTTTTTTACTCTTTAACCATCCACGTGACCTTCATCTTGATCGAACTCTAACATTTATACAACCAATGAAACTCGCTAACTCAGTCACAGGAGACCCCCGTTGTTTTATTCCATCACAGTAATTTATCCTTTTGCCTTCAGTCATATCTTGTTTGCCATATAGTTTACATTGTCGCATGTTCACCCTACCATCACCCGAGACACCACCATCAAGTCTACACCTGAAAATGGAGACCCATGTGGTACCAGTTTTTCCTTTATTTCGTTCTCCTTAACCCCTCTTTCGTATCGCAGCTCCACGTTCAGGGCGAACTTTGCATTGTGTATCTTAGCCATCCACCTTGCAGACCAGGAGGACGAGGAGGACTAACCATTCCAGCACTATATTTTCTTCCAGTCTCCATATTCAAGGTTTAGACCTTTCTTTCAGTCACCCAACCAGGGCTGACTTCACCACCATACGTGTAGGTATACACGCTTTCTTTCAGACCCAATACACAGCTGACTTCAACACCATACGTCTAGGTATGCATCGGGGCATGTTGGGCTGCTTCTTTACATTCTGGTTATCAATGCACCATGCTATTCCTGGGTCCGTACTTTCCAGTAGCTCAAGATACACAGACCCTTCCGGTACAAGGTTCATAAGTCCACTTTTCCCCAGTAGGCTTTGCATATTCACCTGCTGAAGCCTTTATATATTTGAGCGTTCACACTTCGTGTTTGTTATCCAGCTGCCATAAGTAGGCGCCAGTGGGGGATTTATGAAACAGTTTTAACTGAATGTTGGGAGATTAGGAGAGAGAGTGGGGGGGGGGGGAATACTCCGGTGGGGCAGTGGGTTACGATAGGCCTCCTCGTAAGAGAACCACGACAAATCAGCAGAAGGCCGAATATTTATTATTATATTCACCTGCTGAAACCTGTGTATACATTTCAGCATACACGCTATGTATGTGTGATCCGGTTGCGTCGAAATAAATATTGGCTTTTGATATGTCCTGTCTGTATTATTATTGGTGGTCCAAATGAAACAAAATATTGCGTTTTGATTGGCTGAGAGGTAAGGTGTAACTTGCAATCCACAGTAGCTTTTTAACACCGTGGTTAACCGGGTGTAAAAACAAGAATACACAATAGTAGGCTATAGGGCTAAAAAAAGTACCCATTTTTAATTATTAACTCATATCTTCTGCTCGTGTATGTTAAGAACAAAACTGAAAATACAGGAAATTTAATATTTATCTGCAATAAAATATTACAGATATGGATGTCATTGGAACTGGCTCCGTGAGCCAGTTCCAATGACATCCATATTTGTGTGGTTTTATTAAGGAACTTACAAAGTATAAATTTTCTGTCAGTTTTTGCCCACAATGTAGGTTAAAGTATTAAGTACACCAAAATTCTTGGAAATAAAAAATTCCGTTATCCTTGTGTTTTCCAGGGTGTATGGGAGTTTACAACGGTCTGGGAACTCATACACCCTTCGACTTCGCCTCAGGGTGTATGAGTTCCCAAACCGGTGTAAATTCCCATACACCCTGAAAAACACAAGGATAACTAATAATACACACATAGAAGCAAAGTGTTTCAAGTTTACCCTTTCCAAACTATAGAAAATAGTTATCAAAATAGGTATTTTTGAACAGTATTCTTATTCTGGGTTCCAATCCAGTATTCTGAAGTGTTATTTATTAGTGTCTCACGTCCTTGTCAGCATCTAAGCTATATCATGACACAACAAAGTATAAAGTTAAGTTTTGCCAATCGTTTATGCTTATTTTGTCCACCTACCGAGGGACTGCACCCCAGTGGCGTTAGTTACCAGGACCTATTTTACCAGTGGAGGAAAGCAAGTCTACTTCAGTTGGCATGCATACCTCCACTTCTCAGGCATCCACGGGGGTTCTCAAGGCTTAGATCAGAGAAAAAAATATTAACAGTAACTTTGTATAATTATTGTCTCATCTGTACGTGCTGGAGGATCGCATCCCAGCGGCATTGGTTACCAGGTCCTATTTTACCAGTGAAACAGAACTTGTTTACCTTAGTACGTATACCAGGGTTCCAATCAGGAAAAAAAGGCTCTTTACATTCGCTCAACTTTGAAGAAAATCATTATTTTTTTAATGTTTTTTTCACTGGATGAGCTCTTTGGAAGGGCCTATATCTTAATGCCAAACTTCTAAACTTTATTATTTTGACTTATTCCGAGTCACTCCAAAGAATTTCCTAATTTAATGGGACTAAAACTTGGAACAACAACGTTCCGTTACATGTGTAAAACATTTTCCGGCGAACAGTAAGTTATTTTAACAGCTAATTCAGAGGAGATCAAGTTGTTTGGGCTTGGATTTAATGACAGGAAAAATGAGTATAGAATACAGAACATTTCACAAACAAGAGAGATTAATATGAATAATGCTGTCGAAACATGTGTTGGATTATGTTAGACACCGAACCTTAACACAGAAGATTTGTTTCCCTATAACACATATTACAGATATGCAAAGGAAAATAGACTCTACCAATTCTAACCAGGGAAGCTGAGTACAGAAAAGTAGGAAATTAATCGGAAACTGAATTTTGTCTGACGGCAATCATATTTGTACGGCCAAAACTGGTATTGGATAAAGCGGGACACCAAAACATATAACACAAAATTAAATCTCCATTGATTTTTGAATGCGGTTATGAAAAGCACAACCAGCTCTTTCCTCTTTGCTTTTGCACAAATGAATACAGAAATTTGCAACATTCACTGACAATCATTTTTTGGACAGTAGTATTCTTTAAGTGGCCATAGCATATGTTGGGTTAAGCTCCAGATCATAACTTACAATAGCGGATTTGTTCATTAAGCATCTCTACCTATAGCAAAGCAAAGTGTTTGAAATTAACTCTTTCCGAAATGATAGAAAAAAGCAACTAAAGTTAGCTAATTTGGCATTTTCAAATGGTACTCTTATACTCGTCCTCATTGTGCTTGAGGGTTAAAGATGAGATTAAAAAGTAAACAGTAACTTTCCTCTGCAATCATTGTAGCATCTATACATACCAAAATAATTGTTACAACAACTTTGCGATTAGAGAAATTTGCCCTTGAAGTTAGTCAATTTTGAAGATAAAATGCTATATTCATATCATTTGTGGCCCAAAGGGGTTAATTGTGAAATATTTATGTGATGATTTTGGTTATCTTATTATGCTCTAAATGTGTGGACATCAATCACAGATTGAGTTTCTGATAAGAGGCTTGGAGGAATCTTGAATCTTGGTACTTGAATGAACATGTACAATTTGAGGGTACTCCAATTCAAGGTGAAGGTTAGACAACTGGGTGAGTGTTGGGAAATCGCATGTAAAAGTTGGCAAAAATAACAATTATTCCGACAGTACCCGTATGGGAAGCCTCACATCTGCTAAGGGTTAAACTTTTAATGATGATATATAAAACAAAACTTTTCATACTTTGACTGCTGCTTGCAGTCATAGAAAACATTCAGCACTTAATCAATTAGAGATGAAGTAAACTGTCACTTAATCTTACCAATTTCTGACGAAATGGGAGTTTTCTGGATGGTACCAACTTTTATGCAACCAGAAGGGGCATAGGGTTAAACTTTACAAACAAACTTACACCAGCAAATATACTGGGTAGTCAATTGTGAATACGGACATGCAAAGTGTTTGAAATTAACCCTTTCTAAAATGATAGAAAAAAAGCAACCAAAATTGGCAAATTTTGGCATTTTCAAACAACACTCTTATTCTAGCCCTCATTGTGTTTGGGGGTTAAATCTGAGATTAGAAGGTAAACAGTAACTTTCTTCTGCAATGATTGTTGCATCTATCCATACCAAAATAATTGTTACAACAACCTTGCAATTAGAGAAATTTGCCCTTGAAGTTGGTTAATTTCGAAGAGAAAACTGCTATATTCATTTCATTTTTGGCCAATACGGGTTAATTTTAAAATATTTATGTGGTGATTGTGGTGTATCATATTATGCCTTAACTGTTTGGAAAATTTGAGCTAAATGACTGTAAACAATTTTGAGACATTTGAAAAATGGTGAAATTTTGATGGTTTGGGCAGAAAATTTTGAAAATAAGCGTTTTCACAGACATGGCGATACCTCATTTCATTAGATTTTATGACATTATATAAGTATGCCAAATTTGGTTGAAATCGTACAGCTTGTTTTGGAGCTGTGCAACAGAAAAAATTGAGGGAGGAAAAAAAAATGATGAAAAATATTGAAAAAGAAGAATAACTAGAGAATTGTAATTTGTTGGACAAATTACGGGCTTTCTCAACTTTTCAATGTGAAAATGCAGACTACATATAGCAAAGCAAAGTGTTTGAAATTATCCATTTCCAAAATGAAAGACAGAAAGCATCTAAAGTTGGCTATTTTTGGCATTCTATAACGGTACACTTATTCTCACCCTCATTGTGCTTGGGGGTTAAATCTTGAGATTAAAAAGTAAACAGTCACTTTCTTCTGGAATCATTGTTACATCTATCCATACAAAAATAATTGCTACAACAACCTTGCAATTAGAGGAAATAAGTACAGATGTTTGCAATATTCACTGAAAATCAATTTTTGTCAGACAATACTATTCTTTACGTGGCCAAAGCATATATTGGGTTAAGCCCCAAAGCATAACTTATAGCAGTGGATTTGTTCATTAAGCATCTCTACCTATAGCAAAACAAAGTATTTAAAATTAACCCTTTCCAAAATAACAGGAAAATGTAACCGAAGTTAGCTAATTTTAGCATTTACGAATGGAACTCTTACCCTCATTGTTCTTGAGGGTTAAAAATGAGATTAAAAACTAAACAGTAACTTTCTTCTGCACGCATTGTTGCATCTATGCATACAAAAATAATTGTTACAACAACATTGCAATTAGAGAAAGTAGCACTTGAAGTTAGTCGATCTCAAAGATAAAATGCTATATTCCTATCATTTGTGGCCAATAGGAGTTAATTTTAAAATATTTGTGTGGTGATTTTAGTGTATCATATTATGCTCTAAATGTGTGAACATCAATCACAGACTGAGTGTCTGATAAGAGATATGGTGGAATCTTGAATCTTGGTATTTGAATGAACATGTACAAGTTGAGGGTACTCCAAGTCAAGGCACGACAACTGGGTGAGGGTTAAAACTTGGAATAAAACATATAATAGCAAAATTGTTCTTGGATGAATGTCCTATCTTCTGATGGAAAACGTTTTGAGAAAATATGGCTCCAGTGCTGAGAAATTGCATGTAAATTTTGGCGAAAATAACAATTATTCTGACAGTACCCTTATAGGAAGTCTCAAATCTGCCAAGGGTTAAACTTTTAATAATAACATATGGAACAAAATCTGTCATACGTTGACTGCTGCAGGCAGCTATAGAAAACATTCAGCGCTCAATTAATTTAAAATGGAGTAAATCGTCACCTAAACTTACCAAATTCTGAAAAAATGGATGTTTTTTGGACGGTACCTACTTTTATGCAACCAGAATGGGATAGGGTTAAACTTTACAACCAAACTTACAACAGCAAATTTGCTTGGTAGTCAATTGTGAATACGTACATGAAAAGTGTTTGAAATTAACCCTTTCCAAAATGATAGAAAAAGCAACCAAAGTTGGCTAATTTTGGCATTTTCAAACGGTACTCTTATTCTCGCCCTCATTGTGCTTGAGGGTTAAATCTGAGATTAAAAAGTAAACGGTAACTTTCTTTCACAATCATTGTTACATCTATCCATACCAAAATAATTGTTACAACCTTGTAATTAGAGATATTTGCTCTTGAAGTGGGTCAATTTTGAAGAAAAATCTATATTCATGTCATTTTTGGCCAATGGGGGTTAAAGTTGAAAAATTTGAGTGGTGTATTATATTATGCTCTAAATGTGTGGAAAATTTGAGCTAAATAACTGTAAACAATTTTGAGACATTTGAAAAATGGTATAATTTTGACGGTTTTGGCAGAATATTTTGAAAATACGCGTTTTCACAGATTTGACGATACCGCATTTCACTAGATGTTATATCTTGAAACTGTTTGCAGACGAATTGGGCTAAATATTGCGCAGTAAAATATCATGTGGCATATAAGAAAAAGAAAATCTACACTATTTCGTAAGCGCTCGAGAAAAATAAAACTTTCAGGTCCACACTCAGGAAATTCCCAATATTCACTAAAACATCGTCTATACTCTCTATTTATCACAACAGTAAATCAATCTAGGTTGTCATATTCCGTCTCATTGGAGATACCAGGTCTTCAATGAGTCGGAGGAGGAGACGGCTAACAATTAGTTCAAGCTCTTGTCACCAGTAGGCAAGATTACTGCTTGTTGGTTGCAAACAATCAACGATCAAAAGGTTGCAGCTCGTTCAAAATTGTGCAGCCAGAATAATAACTCGACAACGGAAATCGCAGCACGTCAGTCCTATTCTCTCTCAGCTTCATTGGTTGCCGATAGAGGAAAGGAATAAATACAAAATACTTTTTCCTAACATACAAAGCACTCAATGGTCTGGCTCCCGATTATCTCAGTTGCCTGATACACTCCTACACACCATCCCGTCCCCAACGCTCGTCGAGTTCGAATCTGTTGTCTTTCAAACCGGGAAGTCTTGTTAGCGAGGGTGACCGAGCATTCTCTGTCGCAAGCCCATCTCTTTGGAATAGACTTAGAACATCTGAAGGTGCCACAGACACCTGAATTGTTTAAAAATGCACTCAAAACTTACCTTTATACCCGCAGTTTGTAAAGCATTGAAGAGTTATCGTCATTATTTTTGTGCGTGCGTGTGTGTGTGTGTGTGTGAAGCCTGATAGCGCAATTATGCGGATTCATGGCTCTAAACTGTATTTATTATTAACACGCCCAATGGTGCCATGTTTGATCTGGTCTAGTCAATGTGACGGAATTTTGAAACCCAGATTAAGACACTGCTGTAGGCATTTTTATATATATTGTACTCCGAGTTTTGAAAATATCTAACGATTAACAACAATGGACATATACAGTAGAATCCTCTTCATTGAATATCCATTTTGCCTGTGAAAATTATTCAATTAACAGGAGTATACAATTAACAGGGATTTGGTCAGTTTCCTGTGTTCCGGATGTAAACTGAGCATTTATTCTATTATATCTTGTTTGACAGAGCTCATAGAGCTCTGTCAAACAAGATATAATTGAATAAATGCCTGTATTGGATGTAGTGAGGCCAAAAAGGTTGATAAATAAGGGGAATTTGGTGCGTGTCACAGTCATTTTTTCGACATATGGCGCAAATTAACAATTTACTCTACAACCCATATGCAATTAACAGATCAAATTTGTACTGAAGGTATGGTAAATGGTTTTGTGTTTGAAAATTATATTCAATTAACAGGGATATACAATTAAGAGATATCCAATTAAGTGGGCTCCACTGTACTAGGCTAATTATATAAGCATCCAATGAATCTGTTGTCAATCGCGAATGTTTGGTTTCAGAAACCTGGCCTGAAAATGAAAAATTCCACAGAGTTTTTCGCACTGATTTGTTGCCCGTCGTAACAGTCTTCTGGACTGTTAATGAATCTTCATTATGTGGAAGAACTTTAGTGATAACAAAATATTTATTAGATGATTACTGCCAAAAGTTGAGAAAAAATACATCCCGGTGTGTTGCAAAAAAGAGATGCGTGAAAGTTATTCTGAATATCGTATGTTTTTGTCAGATATGTAGTTTCGGTTGATTAAATGAAAGGAGCTTAGTACAACAGCTGAACACCCCAATTAAAAAAATTAGATTTTACAGACAGAAAACCAAAAATATGCAGTAATTAATTATCTGTAGGGAAGTTTATTGTGGAGAGAGGCCATAAATATTACATAAAAAATAATGCCTCTTAGTGAAAGACACTCTTCAGATAGTGAAATATGGGAAGAATCCTCACATCCCAGTGCATTTCACATCGCTTACCATCACCCTCTTTCAGCTCTTCTTCGGTTTTGGGAGGTTTTCACAAAAGTATGCAATGCGGGCTTTGTGTGACTTGATCCGTGACTATTTCAACACGAGAGACAGCTTTTCCGGTCCAGCAACACGAAACGTCATAATTTCATTAAGTAGGATGGCTACTAAGTGAACGTGTATTGTAGAACAATTAATGTTTTCAATGTGCAGCCTGAAGGCTGCACGTTGAAAATATTAATTGCTCTACCCCCTAATAATGGATATGAACTCTTCCAATTTCTGCCATTTAACTGGCATGGAAGATACCACCAGCGTTCAAAGGGTTAATGAATAAATTAAATTGAATCTGATGTCGAATGTGAACACTAATCTTTAAACAACAGGATTGCTGGAACGCTCATTGGTTACATAAACAAAAGTGTCTCACCTGCCGCCATCTTAGTGGGGTGTGGCTATGACTGGTATAGGTAGTACGTAATGCTAGGCCAAACGGTATTATGGGCCGGGGTAATTCCTGGTTGTTTAAAACGGTAGTATAGTATGGGCTGTATATACCCCGTGGGTCCATCTTAACCCTTGTACTATTGATCAACCGATTGTTTTGTATTATTCTATGACTGGCATAGGTAGTACATAATACTAGGTCAAGTAGTGTGGTGGGGCGGGTGGGGTGTGGTGGGGTGTGGTTAGGTTGGGTGGGTGGGTGGGTGGGGGGGTGGGTGGGGGGGTGGGTGGGGGGGTCTGTGGGTGGGGGAGGGGTGGGGGTGGGTGGTGGGGGTGGGGTGGGTGGGTAGGTGGGGGGCTGTTGGTGGGTGGGGTGGCGGGGTCGCTATTCCATGGTTGTCTAGTGTAGTAAGGCGTTATATACCCCTGTAGGTCCCTTGTTTTGTCTAGTGTGGTAGTATAGTAAGACGTTATATACCCCTGTAGGTCCCTAGAGATACTATGACGATCGATCGAGTACCAAGTCGATCGATCGAGACACTAAGTCGATCGACCCAGATAAGTCGATCGATCGAGCTAATACAAGAAAAATAAAATCATATGATGTCCTTTCTCAGCCATCGTACGATCGCGTTTCAAAGAATATACTTTGATGTTGCACAAAATGAATGTGTTAATCACGTGCATATTTTTTGCGACAATGCAAATTGAATATACAGAACATATTTTTCTTATTATTGACGAAAGTCAAGCGTCCATATTGGACAGTTAATTCCATGTTATCAAGTTTTCGATCTAGGTAAACACCATTGTGTTTAACTCTTAACCCGTTGAGTATCTTCAAGATATTTTTCATCAAATCCAGTCATGGCTGCTATGACGCAGCCATGACTAGATTTGATGAAAAAATCCTCTAAATTTAACTCACGAAATTATTGTTGAAAAAATCCATTAACTTTTTCAGGGATAAAATTTGATTAAATGTTATCCGATTCGGCTTATTTCAGTGGCAAGAGAATTATTTACGTTATTTATTTATTTATTGATGTTTAAGGTCACATATTTATGCTCAATGGCTAATCATGACCGTGACAGTTTTGCGGGTGGAGGAAGCCGGAGTACCCAGAGAGAACCACCGAGCAACGACGAGCAGCTGTCAGCTCCCCAACATCGTAACTCCGCACTGCAGCACAGGCAGGGTTAGATTGGTTGAAGACATGCGCACCATCGACGTGCAGTACGCCTCAGGACACGGCGTCATCGTGCCCCCACGCGGGCAATGGAGATGAAGTGTCTTGCCCAAGGACACAACGCGGTTGCCGCAGGTGGGATTCGAACCTAGGACCTCTCGGCTTGCGGCCTGCACCTCTACCTTCAGAGCCACCGCGCTCCCCAGTGGCAAGAGAAATCCTGTCCCTGGCAGAAATATCCGCCAACAGCATTCAAGCAGTTAATGAAGTGAATGTTGCGCTGTGCCGTCGACCTCACCATAACGGCTTTCGCATCATCAAACCTCTCCAACAAGAGGAGTTTCCACGTTGATTGACCTGACGCCAACATGTGGAGGAGGGGGTGTGGACTGAGTTATCCAGTGTATAGAGGTCAGTGAATGTGAAATTTATTTTTGACCTAAGGATTCGTTGCATCAAAATCATAATCAATGTTCCGCTTCAGTTTCCGCATTCTATGAAGCGATCGATTTGTCAGCGATTGAGATGCGCGCCGCTCTCTTCTCCCCAGTGCCATTTCGCGGGAGATCTTCGTTCTATCTTTTCACAAGATACGATATTGTGATTCACATACCTGAACAATAATTAAAACAATGATATTTCCGATAGACATAAGCACTGCAAAGCATCGCCGTGTGCCACTGACGATACGCGGCAATGTTTTTCATTCCCAAACCGAATTACCGGTATTTCCCCGTGTTCATATTAATTTGAACAACAGTCGCGCATCATTGATATTGCTCATAACGAGTAGCAGCGATGCCAGTCGTTGGTCAATGGGTTGCAAACAAGCGAGAATTTGATAAGAACAATGTTCCTCGTTAGAGTTTGGTTGCGAGTGTCTGTTTCGCTGAAAAGAATAATGTTCTAAGAACCTGATTCTCTTCAATGAAAATAGACACCTTTACAACAAAACTGTAATAGATTAAAATTATCGGTATCAAATGAACAATCTGAGCTAAAGCCATCGACCTTCGAAGAATGGGTCCCATGTAAGCCCCCCAGATGACTGACCAGTGAAGTGAATAAGGTGTCGTCTTCTTCTCTCTTATTTTTAGCTTTGGGGACCAGTGAGGCCGGGAATCCTTGGACCCACTCCCAGTGTACGACCCGCCACTGAAACCCTCACATACCTGCTTTATAATAATGGATCACATTCTGGGATTTCAATTCTTTGATTATCGTTATTAAATTATGGAATATCTCCTGTGAAGTATACCTGATATGATCGCGTACAACACATCAGGCCATAGCTTATTGGCTGAAACAGGTGTCGTCTTCTCTTATTGAAATGACAGAGTTTGTATGTGCACAAAATGATGTTCCGCTTAACCCTTTACTCAATACAAAATGCAGACGGCACTTAAAATAATTATTAAATAACTGATGTTTTCATTATTTGTCTCAAAAACATAGCTTATGATCCCCAAGTTGGAACGAGCTCAATGAGCTCGTTCCAATGAGAGATCATAAGCTGTGTTTTCGAGACAAAACAATGAGAAAATTGAAATGCGATTTTCGTGAATAGCGCTGGCCGATTTTGGCTGTTACGGTATGTACGGGATAAATTAACAGTGAATCCAGACAGCGACTGTTGGGACAATTCTAAGGACTGGAGATCGACCGCGGCCAAACATCAAGAATGAGCGACTAGTGTACATGCAATGATTACCACCGATATCCAATATAACATCACATCACCGAAAGTTCATTAGTATCGAGTTATGTTAGGGTGCACTAAGACCGAATCCGGTGCATACTAACGATGCAAAAAAAGCCCTATGTTAATGTCTTGATCTATTGACATGACGTCATTTATAATGTTCAAATTTGAATCATTACAGTCGTGTTTTTAAGATTCACTTTTGAACTGTTTATGTTTCTCCGCGAGGCGGGGAAGGGGAGGGGAAGAGGTGATAGTCCTAAATTCTATAGAGCTTACAACATAGTGAATGCATTCACTTTCGCCATGCCTTTAGACCTTTACTTAACGCAGGCGCTATCAAAGCTTATTTTTTAAGTATCATTTTCGCAAATTTTTCAAAACATTTCAGCAAATTCAAATCATGTGACCTATCATTGAAATGAGCTCGACGAGCGCGTTCCAATGAGAGGACACATAATAGGGTTTTTGGAACTTTTTTTGAATTTTTTTTTTTTTTTTCAACTGATGAATTTGTATATTACACGGGCGGATTCGGTCGATTCGTTAGGTAAATGTTTAACCCGTCACCCACCAATACTGATTGCAACCGACATTACCAATTACATGATCACTTGATCACACTTTTATGTCAAATGATAGCTTTTTACCCCCAAAGAGCCCGTTCCAATAAGGGATAACATGTTATGTTTTTGAACATGTAATCCATAACTCTTTGCATGCTGCTGACGGATATTCATGCCCAGCATAGGGTTTCTCTTGTCTCTGAAACAAGTATAATTTGTGCGTATTTAATCATATTGTCTCCCTGTAAATGGAATGGATTTTTTCACCAATGATTTCTTTGTATTACAGTTGGATTAATTTTTCATCAAATCTAGTCATGGCTGCTTTAAAGCAGCCATGACTAGATTTGATGAAAACTATCTAGAAAATACTCATCGGGTTAAGAGATAACGACAGTTCACCTTTACATTTTAATCCTATCTCTGTCACTGTGGTCGATTCGAGGTCTCCCTCCCTCTCTCTCTCTCTCTCTCTCTCTCTCTCTCTCTCTCTCTCTCTCTCTCATTCATCATGAGTTCATAGGACATATCTCTTCGTTTGTTGCTTACATGTGGGAGAACTTTGGAATTCTCGCTCTCTCTCTCTCTCTCTCCCTGCCTCTCTCGGAGATAGAGAGAGGGTGAACATCTGGAGGGATAGAGATGTAGAGTTAATGAGACGGAAAGAGACGTGGCAACAGACAGAGAGTGCTCGAATCGACCGTGGTGACAGAGGTAGGGTTAATACACATAAGAATGTTGACCTGCTGAACTTGTTACACTCGTTCTACGGGTGTGGTGTGTGTGGTTTGTTTTGTCGGAGGAAAAGTTGGAAAAATAGGAAAATATAGAAAGGCGGTAACGTCCAAATATTTTGTTGCGAGCCAACTTGAAAATTATAAGGAGCGCTGTCTATCACTGAAAAGTTCACGCGTTGGTAAATGTGTGTATGGTAAGGCCTAAAAACGTTAATAGTCTGTTTCTCGGGCCATTCCACATTGTCCTTTCGGCTGTCGCGTGGTTTCTTTTTGTAACCAATGCAAACTTTTGATGGCAACGATAAAATTACAAAAATAAAACATAAAACAAAAAAAAACGTCCGCCCACATGCAATTTTACAAAAAAATGACAAGAGAAACAGGTCTACTTTGTGGAGACTAACCGAGGATCGTTTATTACTGTGAAACTTCCCTCGGAGGTAAAATTTTTTTTTTTTGCGCAACATGTACGTCCATCACTTTCAAGTGTCCAGTGTGATGAGTTCTATTGACTGTGTGCAGGTGGCTGGTGACATTTTGGTCTAACCGTTATGCCACAAACGACAACAAAGTTTTTGGGCCACTCCGATAACTTTAACCACAAACAAAATTTGATTATTAGAACACCTTTTTTTACTTGTGCATCTGGTAAAATATAGAATTAAAGAATTTCGCTACTTTGATCAATTTACAACGTATTTTAACATATTAACAAAACAAAGTTCAAACGATCCATTTCTAGAATGGTGACGGTACATGATTTTTAATCCTTTACTTAACATGAAATGCAGGCGACACTTGCAAAACAAATTCTTGAATAACTAATTTTTTTTTCATTTTTTGTCTCAAAAACATAGGTTATGACCCCTCATTGAAACGAGCGCGACGACCTCGTTCCAATGAGGGGTCATAACCTATGTTTTTGAGACAAAAAATGAAAAAAAATAATGAAAATTAAATGGTGATTTTTTAGAATAGCGCTGGCCGGTTCTGGCCGTTACGTTAGGTAAAGGGTTAACGGAAAGCATCAGATTCCTTTCCAAAGAGGAAGGCAACGTCTCGTACAAATCCCGTTTGTTGTGTAGAGATTTGAACGATGTCTGAGAACTTTGAGGTTTACTGCTAACGAGATATCGGGATATTTAGCTGTCAATGCGCCGTTGATATTATGTTTTGTGACAAGGTAACAAGGTTTGTATACGTGCGTTTGGCAGCAGTCGAAGTACTAGCGGGATTTCATGGAATCCGTTAATAATCAGACGAGACGGAACATAATTGCTTCATTTTCTAGCCAAACTTATTGATCCAGTCGATTTAGAGCTCTACAACTTTGACTTGTTACGAAATTATTAACAACTTGCTTAGAAATTGTTGCACGCTCCATGTCTTGTTCAGAAACCATCTCATTCCTCGAGAGGCGTCTTTACGTCTTCTTCAATGTCTCAAATGAACTTCAGTAATATGTTAACAATCTCTCTTTACACATCGCCTTATAAATGCAAGTATATGTGGAGGGTTTTCTACATACACAGAACGACACACGTCTGTGTCGTTCTGTGTTTATTACATGCCTGCATGTCTATGAAATCAGTTATTAGAAGGACACTCAGCAATTCATTTTACAACTCGTCCCCTGAGTTACAATGTGTTATATGTACCAGTAGGCATATAGAACACATTGGAACTCTGGGACTATCAACAAAAAGAACGCATTTGATCGCCAACTAAATTTGCGAAGTGAACCCGTGTTACTCTGTTTAGCTATCGCTAGCGATCAGATTGTAATTGCGATGCACGATTTGTAGAAACTTCTAGTGAAATTTCTCTTCTCTTCAAAGATAGTCCGTAAATGATTTCCGTTCCTCACATATGTGCGGAACAGATTTAAATTTCCTCATGGTTTAGTGTTGCTATAGATGGGGATTTCATAGAACAGGTGTGTAATAAATTATTTATCTTCTTTGAAAGAAATTAGAATGACAGAGAGACGAGTGTCTTATCCTGTAGTCAAGGAGTTTTGCGAAAAAAAATGTTTACTTACTTCTTGTGTACAGGCGGAAGTGCGGAATGGTTTGGGGCAAGCCCTTTTCGACCCTCATTTGTTGTTTGTTTTTGTTGAATGTCAAGGCGTGGTAGAGGGGGAAAAGGAAGGAGGGAGGAGGCTTACCCCCGCTTGGGCTTCTTGCGGCTCTTTTTCTTAGGTGGCGGTTGGCATGGTGATATGGATGGCGGTGGTGTTGATTTTCGTGCTTGGATTTCTTCATTTGCCCTTCTGGTTATTTCATTGGTTGGCGAACAGGTCATGCAATTAACTCATATTAAAACCTCACCTTGGCCCAATGGCGCCGGTGTGTGGGATGTCCTTCGCAGCGGAAACTTCGTGGCATCGCTCTTCTCGAATACTACGGAGGGATTTGTAGCCTGCACGGAGTGTGTGTCTCTCTCCGCGCAGAGGACTACCATTTTACGTCCTCATCCGATAGGACGGTACAGTGTGACATCACCAATCTCACAATTGATGCTGACAGAGAGTGTGCGGACACCCAGAGAACTTTCCCCGACCGAGGATCGACCCCGGAACCTCTGGCATGAGAGACCAGCGCTCTTGTCCACTCGGCTACTACTCTCTAGCATCATGTTCAATGCAGGTATTATTCGGTGTACCTTTGTCAGTATTACTGCATTTTTTTAACTTAGTACCCAAACTGTAATACGCAAAGCCTATTGAAAATATATAAAGGATACCTTCTGTTTTGAGTAGATACCCAAACTATCTCGTGTGTGACAGCAAGGAAATGTAATTTTTCACCAGCGGCTGAAGTCGTTTCTTGCGGTCACAGATGGAGATAATTTTAGCACCTACTCAAAAACAGAAGGTGTTATATTTTATCTGCGCTGTGGCGTTTAATTGCAATTAAAACATGTTTAGTGGCAACTAAAACACTCAAACGCCGAAAACTCCCAGTAATATCGTTCAAAAATAATTGCTTATTGCCGTTCGCTTCCGGAGAGATATTCTCTTACAGTACGAACGCCTTGGACTGGTCACTTTCCACGGGTGGGCAATATTCCCACGGACGCAATAGTATTAGATTCCAAACACTAATAATCGGAATAAGCATCAAAAATGTAATTAATGAAGCACCGGGTACAACCCGGTGCTTCATTAATTACAATTTAGCTGATGATGATTTTTACTACCTGGTATATGCATACGCGGACATCACTGCCCATGAGTAGATTATGACCTGTTCACGGCGACTGTGTAAAGTATCTCTATCGAGATAGCGAAAAATGTTCTTTTGGTCATTCCACGCTCTGTCTTAAGGTTGCAGTTAAATTGTTTGTATCTTACTGTAGAAATTAGGTTTGATTAATGTTTTATTAACTGGTTTACGGATTCCCTAACAAAAAATAAACACGACTAACGTCCTCTTCGATTCCTGATGTTGCCAAATTGTTCAAATTCTGCTCTGATTGGATATCCCTACATGGCGTACTCTAAGCCTAGGAAAGCTACTCCTTAGGAGACCGTAATAGTCACAGTAGTGTGCCAATAACATGAAATCGTAAACAGACTTTAAGTGTCCGTGAACGATATTGTCTCGTCCTGTTGTTGATGCCAACCGGTCTGGTGCAGATGTCAAATGTGGAATGACAACATTTTCTATAAAATGTCCTTGGTAGGCTGCTGAATTTATCTACAGTGGCTGTGGCTGTAGTATGGCTTTGCTTGGCAGTCATCCTACCTTCAGTAATGCGTTTTTCGAACAGAATGGATGTCTTCTACGTCTTGTTAGGGCGGCATCCTCTTTTATCGTTGTTTGTACGTGTCTGTCTTTCGCGTCATTAATCGTTCAATGATTTCTGACACGAAGGGAGAGATGACTTGCTGATTGTGCACCAGTGGATACATATTTTAAAATGGGGTGGGGTAAGGGGCAAAACGAAAGCGATGATACTCCCATCACGTTCATATCTAACACTTTTAGGAAAAGGATGATAGCCCAATCGTTGAAAGCCAGATGCCTTCAACAGCGGGTGTGTTTTCTAAACTTGAGCGTCAGAATATGATCACAGCGTATCATAGTGGCGCACTGCTTTTATCGGAAACTAAATATATCTATATATAGACAATAAACATATAGTGTGTTTTTGTATCTGTGTTATACAACGAGTTGAAATATGGTTTATTTTTTCGAGGCTTCGCCGAGAAAAAATAAACCATATTTCAACGAGTTGTATAACACAGATATAAAAACACACTATATGTTTATTGTTTTTATCTGATAACAAACAGACACCCGTCTCGTGCGTCTACCCTACTTATATATGCTTCTCACGGGCCTCCAAAGAAAACCAGTCTACGAGACAAAAGAAATAGGACAAGACGCATAGAGTTGTGTCCCTTACATTACAAAATCGATGACGGCGATTGTAAAGTGCGATTGCACTTCTTGCATCATGTAACTGCGCTGGAACAAAATAAATTTCAACTATTTTATTAACAGTAACAAAACGGTGTTTCAGTAGAGTTATTCTTTTTTTGACATAGTTCCAGTTTTCTTCCGTGTTTTATGCTGTAGTCCCAATATAACAAATAATTTTGCGTTTGTTTACAATTTTTACGAAGTGTTTTTTTTCAGGTAGAGCAGACGAACTTTTAATTAGCGCAGTTCCGCGAGTACTTTTGATCGAGGCCGTGACTATAAATAGTTCGCAGTCGTCGCATACTAATTACTATTAACATTCAAGTAATTTCTACAATGTTTTGAAGCAAAATTTTAGGTTGCCTTTATTGAAGCAAAATGAATAATAAATGACACCATCAGAGGATTTTGACAAAGTGCAATAAGCGTACAATTAAAACCTGCCCTGTGATATAACGATGTTTCATGAATGAATGAATGAAAATGGAATTGAAAGAGGCCAGAGGTCGTTCGCATAAATTATAATTGTATACAACACCCGTTGTATATACTTCAAGTATATACAACGGTTGTTATACTCTATGGTTATCAGATAAAAAGGTCTATATTCTGATAAAACAATCTGTTTCAAGTCTGCTGGATCTGAAAGATGCAAGGGCCTAAAGCGAAAGAAATTCGCCTAAATAAAGCTCAAACAGCACAACAAACCCCAATTTTCACCTAGCTTCCGGTCTGTTGAAGACCTTCTTCACGTTACAGATACAACAAGAAAGAAAAAAAAAACACACAAACGACGAAAGAAATGGAATATGGTGATACAAGTTCTCGTAAGCCCAGTTCTGACTAAACGGGTGTGTAATACAACCCGAAAAGAAAAGAAACCGTGGTAAAAGTAGATAGCAAAAGGTAAAACCTTACTGTTAAACAAATTTTGAAAAGTATTCTAATAAGTCCTATCTCCCGGTAAAACCCGATATCAATTTTCCCTTCGAAAATTAAAAGGAACTGGAATTTTGAAATGTAAAGATACTTCCATGAATTGCATGAAAGTATGCTAACTGGATGAATGTTTAAAACACAAATTGCATGCAGTCTGTCGCCTTAAAACGCAACAAGTAGCCCTTTAGGAGAACATTTTAGAGTTTGGTCTTTTTATACCTGGAGCGAAACGGTGTGGGGTGTGCAAGGACTACCTCGCTATAGGATAGTGCCACTAAAGACTTGTAATTCACTGTTACGGGTGCAATGAAACGACTAAGTAAAACTTACATCTACAAAACCATTGTCACTGCGTTCCGATGTTTCCTAAACACTTAGATGGTCTCCAGAAGTTAAAAGTCAACAAATTTCGCGGTAGGATTAATGGCGACAAATGTGTAAATAGGCTAAAAAGACACCGAAGATGAAGAAAAGTAGTAGTGTCGGACAAAAATAAAATGCGTCCAGGCCGCTGAATGCAGTTACTTGAATTTTTTAGAATTAGTACTGCGATCCTTGATCGATAGTTACGTATCTTTGTCGAGTGCCTAAACCGCGTGGAAACACCGTGGATCGCGTGGAAACCGAGAGGACGATTCGTCCCTGCATAAGAATAGTTTGAAGTTCTGTTAAGACCGAGAGGTCTGCACGTGCATAGCTGTTCGATCTAGAGAGTATTTCTAGCGTCCAGAATGTCACCAACTGCTGTGGGCTGGCCACGGCACCAATGTAACAGATCAAGAGACAAGTGCATGAGCCGCGGATCGAACCGTCGACCTCTAGCACACAAAGCGACCGATTTACCACGAGACTAAGAGATCCGGACCAACCAGGCTGGTTGGTAAATGATCTTTATACCTCGACCGCTAGACATTCAACAGTTAAACGTCTGTTTTGACACGTCAATCAAAAAATGAGAAATATTCCATAACGGAATCAAAATAGTATATGTAATTCTGGTGAGGAACCGCCTTAACATCTCCTTCTATCATTAGGTATTCTGTGCAGGAGACCTGAGGTGGAAGAAGACTTCAAAAGGAAATATTAGTAGGACTTTGAGAACATCTCGACGATTGGAACTGTATTTCAAGGCTCTATTTCAAAAGTATTTATCTTTAGGACTAAACAAGTTAAAAATCTGTTTCTCGGGCCCTCCCGCATGGTCATGTTGTCTGCTGCATGTTTTCTTTTTATAAACAATGCAAACATAGAAAATATAAAAATTAAATGGCTTATGTCTGATATTTTACCTAAATTAATATAATTGATACATTTGCCCCCTGAGTGCAACAAGGCTATGCCATGCTTTAGCATGGCAAAGTCTTCTTGCACTTAAGGGACAAATACACCACAACCCATGCTATTCTGTAGATATGCGGCCTAAAACATAAAACAACCTACAAATATGAACTTTCGATGGCAAAGAAACAATTACAAAAATAAAAAATAAAATAAAAAATTTCCCGCCCACAATGGCCACATGCAAATTTACAAACAAATGGCCTGAGAAACAGAAGATCTACTTTGTGAGGCCTTGTATAACTTTGCCCATTACTGCATCCTCAGATGGAGTGAGACAGCGGGAAAACAAATAAATACAAAAAAGCATATATCTGTTTTAAATAATTTATTACACATCGTCATTTGCCGATAACAGGTCTGAAGAAGTTACGAAATCATTCCTACCAACGACCCTGACAATATTTGACTAAATTCAAAGGGTGTTGTTTCAACCCCGAACCTCTCCTTCGTGATCCGTAGTTTCGACATTTAAAATTCCTTCAATTTATAGATAGTTTGTCATCGGGATGACAACCGTGAAAAATGTACTTCTTTGTCAATGGGTTTGTTTGTCTTTCAACTCGACCGTCCATATCCACCAAAACGCCTGTCTATTTGTACTTCTACGACTTAGACAGTTGGTTCAAAAGCAAAAACATGTAGATTTCTGTCACTATCAACACACCCGAACTTTGTTATCGAACCAGTTTTTTATTATGAGATGGTGTTCGGCTTGTGGTTTATAATAACTATTGTGCGTCATATCATATGACGCACAATAGTTATAATAAACCACAAGCCGAACACCATGGTTCGATAGTATGGATCAACGAATTCAACAATTGAATCGATTGTAAATGAGAGGGTATATAACCTTTAGTTTTTGAGACATTCAGCTATCCGCCACCAATAATAAGGATGCTAAAATCGGATCTTCGATAAAATTGTACAACCTTTTGTTCATCATAACACTCCCCGTGGTGCATTTTTAAAGATTTGCCGTTCTGTTTGTGTCACAATGTATCGATTTATCTCCCCTTCTTACGTGAATTACGCGCGCACTGAATGTTCCCGTTTGTTATCGACGCGGTACATGGCATATCTCCAGTTTATAAGACTTGAAAGACTTCTGTTATTGATCGGTCATGGGAGTATCTCTTCAGTAAAGTTTCAAAAGTTTTGTTTACCCATATTTTTTAAAACCACCATCGATCTCTCCTTTTGTGCGCAAGTTTCTTTTCATAAGGTTATTCAACTCTTAAGTTCCTGCGTACTTCTAATTATTTGGTGTACGTGTCTCTGACTACATAACACCTATCATGTTTTACTGCTTTACATTAGACTACCTTGTAGAAAGCCTGCGAACATGGACATTTGTTGCTGTACATGCCTCCACCCTATCCCTGTGCATTTGGGAATACTTACTATTTTGTTTTTATCTGTTATTCCTGAAACACAGATAAGTGGGCTGACAGGTTGCTAAAGCTTCTTGTGCTTTTTTAAAAGACTGCATATATCAGCGGAAAACCTGCCTGCATTGTTCCTTTGATTGGGTTCTCCCCTCCCTGGATCATTTCCTACGGACGCCTGTCTGTGACTACGTAGCGCAATCACTGAACGAATGGAAAAATGCTCGGCGTCCAGTGGCGTGGCCACGGGGGGGGGGGGGGGGGGGGCAGAATTGGGGCGACGCGTCTCCCCACTTTCCTTCAAAGTTGGTCTTCGAAATATGCATAAAAATGGCATAAACAGCATAGAGGGGTACGATCCATGGGGGTTAGGTTGTAGATTTAGATTGCTTGTCCTGATATCTGTGTCTGTGAAAAGTTAGACAGTCGTCAAAAACCTCAAAATATCCGCTCAGATGCAAGGAGATGGGGGTTTTTTTAACCTTAGAATTCAAAATTTTTCTACCACAGATTTTGAATTCTAGGGTTCGAAAACCCCCATCGACGACTCTTGGCCACCCCATATCGGACACATTTATTTCCCTGTAGTGAAAACCCTGATTATTGTTACCTTGGTTATCTGGCTCAAACTTAAGGGACGCAAAATTCTGAGATGTGAAGGCTTGGAAAGCTTTTCTCGCACACACCACCCTCACCCCCCCCCCCCCCATTAAAGTGGAGCTAAGCCAGGCTCTGCGAGTTTGCACCTCCCCCCCCCCCCCCCCACACACACACACACTTACTTTAGGCTGGCTACGCACTGTCGACGTTTATACATTTAAAAAATATTTCAAAGAACCGTTATAGAGAAAACATACGCACTTTCCGATAAATTGTGACAAAACTATTAATAATTAAAATCATAGACAATGTTGACTACGATGTAGTGTTATGCCATTAGTACATCTTTTATTTTGGATTTTAAAATGCAATAAATCACATTTTTATGTTAAAACCAGTCAGGGTGATTGCTTTACATTATTTGAAACTTTATAAAACAGCAAATTATCATTCTTAATATCAACGAAGAAACACAACCTTCGGGCTTACGAATTAAAAACAAACTGTTAGCAAGATGAGACTTTTTGTAACCCTTTACCTAAAATGAAAAGCAGACGACACTTGCAAAAAAAATTCTTGAATAACTAATTTTTTTTCATTTTTTTGCCTCAAAAACATAGGTTATGACTCCTCATTGGAACGCGCTCGACTATGTTTTTTGAGACAGAAAATGAAAATATAATGAAAATTAATTGGCGATTTTTGAGAATAGCGCTGGCCGGTTTTTGCCGTTACGAAGGGTAAAGGGTTAATGTTGGCACATTGGTCGCTTGTAAAATATGACGTCAGTTGGCTATATCCTTTAACGTACTCTTAGTTGAAAAAATGTCGTGTTTTTCACTCGAAAGACATAATATCGCGTCACAGAAATATTTTTAATCTTCTATTCAGAATGAAATTGTTTTTGCTGGACCAATATGGACGAATCGGGCGCTTCCTCTCGCGTAATTTCCAAATTGAGCAGCTGAAAAAATATTAGTTTTCAAAGATTTCAACAAAATCATATCATGTGACCTTTCATTGGAACGAGCTCGTCGAGCTCGTTCCAATGAGGAGTCACACGATATGGTTTCGTTGAAATGTTTTAAACAATTTGATAAAATAATATTTAAAATAATAAAATTTGATATATTTTGCGTTGGGTAAAGGGTTAATCCTTATTTCTTGTCCGTTACTGGGTGGCTACAGAGCTAAACGGGATAGATTTTACACACAGTGCAGACATAATACTTTGCTGAGAAAAACGTCGACAAAGCAGAATTTCACCTAAATTAAACCAATTCAACCAAAATCATCAAGAAGCACAAGCGAAAAATTCCATTTGGTGCATACACTCGTTGTCATCTTAATGGTCATCAGCCGGAATTCTGCTTGTGTTTTTTTTAAACATAATTTCCTAGGGTTGCCGTTTTGTTGGGAATAGTGTGTGAGGTGGTTAGAAATAAGTGTATACACTTCAGAAAGAAAGGTTCACTGTAACCACCCAAGTGTCTCGATGAAGCTCTATTTCAAAAGACCTTCTCTGACTTCTCTCAGAGAAACGTATCCTCGAACACACATTAACCTCTTCCAATCTGACGTTGCAGGATCGCTGGCAATCGCAATTTGCCTTAGACCCCACACAAGGTTGGCAAAATAAATGTTTTTAATACAAGGGCGTGGTATAAGATAAGAATCAGAGCAAGCAATACTCAAAGATAGTACTCGGTAACCGCTACTCAAACAAATCGTGTTGGGGGATTCAAACAAAGACATGGAACAGATACACACACACTGGTGCAGGTGTAATTACTAGAAACAGAGTGGGCGATTGCTGTGTATTTCAAAACAAACAGACGGCGCATGAGTGTGTGCATATTTTTGGCCATCCTTGGGTTATCAAGTGGATTACTGGATGGTGTTTCAACCATAATAGCTTAGGAAATTAGTACAATAGGGGAGTTAGACAGCACAGATGCCAGAGTAAAAAATATGATGACGCTTCGCATGCTGCTTTGACCTTTACCAGTGGTAATGATGTGTTACGCAAGAAGTCAATATTTTTCTATAAAATAGGTGCTGTATGAAAGAATGTGAGTGTCATATTTTTCTGTGCACTTTAATCAATATGTTGAGATATTTCATACAAAAGCCGTTTACCACCGCATAACAACAGAGTAAGAAATGGCTGGCTCGTTTTTTGTAGGTTGTTTTATGTTGTTGTTTTTGTATTGTTTGTTTGTTTTTTTTGTAGTACAGTACCAACGGAAATAACTTGTACATGTAAACGCAAAATAACGGCGTTTACGGTTCCGTTTGGCATTGCGTTTCTAAACGAAATATAACGGCGTTTTTCGTTTTCAGTGCGTTTGTAAATGAATATGTTTCGTTTACCTTCGTTTAAGTAAACGTTTTATTCGTTTAAGTTCGTTTACATAAGCGAAACTCGTCGTTCATGATACCCGAGCACATGCATCAATTGAGTCGTGTTCAGACAATATCACAACCAAGTCAGTGTGATCATTCGGTGTCAGTGGCGTAGACACTGGGAAGATAATGTGCAGTCCCGTAGGAAAATTATTGGGACCATTCTAGGCGAATTTATGCCTATACGTGTAATAGCATAAAAATATGGGCGTTTTGTGTGTGAGTTGGAGGGAGTGGGGGGGGGGGGGCACACCACAAAATTTCCGACCAAACAGAGTCACAAAATTTGGGCTTGCTTAGGCGTACGGGACACCTTTTCGGGGGGGGGGGGGGGGTCTCAAATATTTTTCCGAAAAGTGATGCTGCGAGCATTATTGAGTGAAGTGGTCCTTGGGTGGGTTTGGGTGTGGGAGGAGGTGTTCCCCTTCCACAGTTGTAGCTAACGGCCTGTTTATGTCTGTAATTAGCTAGAACAAACTGTTACGCTGGCGTGTCTACAACCCTCAGATGCGATATCAATCTGATAAGACGGTATTACAGGTATATGTACGAACATGGACCTGAAGTCCGTAATATACTTTTTTGGTGTGGTACGACCTGTGGGACGTACTACACCAAAACATTATATTACAGACTTTGTATCCAAGTTAGAACTGATGGGACATAATCCTTTATTGAAGATAAAACTGCCCAAGTGAGTAGGTCAGTCAAACTTGCCCGAAACAATCATAAAAACTGGCCGAAAAAAATGTATTTGCCCCGACTGGAGGGGAACTGCAGTCCTCAAGCCTCCCTGAAACATACGCCTATGTTGGCGTGAACCCCGGTCACCGAAAAGCTGTCTATGTCACTTTGCTCTTTTCGATTGTAAGGCCTGTATGCTGCTTCAAGTGCCTTGGTCGGCGCGGAGGTGCCACCTCCCACAGATGGGGTCGGGGAAAATTATTTTATGCTTGATTCTTTTTACCAGGATACATATACATGTACATAAACGTGAACTTTATTTCTTGGTTGTTTAAAATAATAAAAAAGAGGAATTTTGTCGGTTACCAATCATTGAATATCAACGATAGATATCACGTTTGTATTTGTTAATTGTCAAGATAGATATTACAGTTGCTATTTACTCAGCCAATATGAAAAGACAAAACACAATTTAAAACTTAAAACACCGATATTCCCTTTCCATAATAAAACTTTGGCCAGTCACTGATTTGCCATGGTCCTCTGGTAACTGGATTAAGTAAAGTCAATTAACCACGTGTTTTAATTCGTTTGTTTGATCCCTTCTGTTTGCTACTGTCGGTAATTATTTTATTAGTAGCTCTCATGATTAGTGTGTTTATTTTGCGTAATTGGGGTTATTTTTTATTAGTAGTGTTATTTTTCCGTTTTCAAAGGAGAAAAATAAATGCTGACCATTGGCCCTACAATATTCGAAAACGCCTTTTACGAGGATTCGAAAACGCCCTTTACGAGGAAAACATTCCTCTCTTTTTGTATCATTGGTTGCTCGTAATGATATAATGACCAAGTCTCCCAACTCACCTTGAATACACCCAGTTAGCAAAATGAATTCTATTAAACGAACTAGGGTCCCGTATATTATACGCCAGAAGATTGTCAGTCTGAATGAAGGAGGCTCAAACTTTGCTGAAATAGTTAGAATCATAAAAGAAGAAGAGAGAATGAATATAGATCGCAGAACCATCAGCAGGGTGATCAGGAGTTATAGAATCACAGGGACAATATGTGATAGGGCCAGGAGTGGAAGGCCAAAACTTTTAAGTGGGGTCATAAGATGTGGTTTGGAAGGAAAAAAAATAAATAACAATTTGGAACTTATTAAAAGCGAAATATCGAAAAATGGTCAAGCCTTTTTATTTTATTTTTTCATTTTCTTTCTTCCAAAACATATCTTATGACCCCCAAGTAGGGTCATAAGATGTGGTTTGGAAGAAAGAAAATGAAAGAAAGAAATAACATTTAATCAGCTTTATTTAGGAGTAACGCGCCTCAAACATAAAAGTTCACATTTCTTGTTCAAAATTTAACAGGGAATTTTAAACTTTAACCCTTTGAATTTAGTGAATACATTTAGTGTTGGTCGGTTTGGACTGTTATGTTGGGTAAAGGGCTAACATTTCAAATGTCGTAAAATCACACACTGGGGGAATATTCGGTCACTTTGAGATCATACAAACTCACCCATTCGTTTAACTCTATACATGTAGTACCATAATGTTAATCTTCTTCAATGGCACTATTCGGGGCCAAAAATTTAACTAAACTGCATCTTATTCAACAGGGCTTAATGAGCTATGTTGAACAAGATGCAATTACTTAATTTTCAATTTTAATGTGGAAAACTGTATCCCTAATCATTACAAAAAATGCTTGCAACGATTTTCGACATGAAATGACACCCCAAAAAATAATATAATTTTTTTCATTTTGACACAACGTCCCAATAAAAATGGATATGCAAGTGACCCCAGCAAGTCTATTGGTATGGCTTCTGTGACTACAGGTGATTATAGTTGATTATTGGGTTATTAAAATCGTGGCAATAAATTATAAATTATAGTTGATTGTTGGGTAATTAAAACCGGTGATCAGACAGTCGCTGCAACAAGATTAGTGACCAGACAGTGGAATAGCTATGTCACTGTCACACGTTCAATTTGTAAAGGAATCTACATGTAGTAACATATTTTTTTTACCTTTTTAACGTTTTTTGTCTTTGTGGTAGTTTGCCTTTGTCTTTGTTCTGTTGCTGGTGTTGGTGTTTTATCTAATGGAGTACTTGATGCAGATGGTGCCTGGTTTGGCGAAGATGGTGGCTCTGGTGACGCAACTCCTTGTGGATTTTCCTTTATGACCTCGCTATAACGTTTGCTCATCTCGGAACTATTTCCTGAATCCAAAACCTACAAAATAAAATGACTGCATGTACAAACTAAGTTCTTGAACATTAACTTCGGTGAGTGGCCGTAACAGTGGAATTTCAATGTGTGATAAGTCACAACAGCAGGACTTCCATTTTCTCATGTTGGTAAAATGAATTTATGGTATCATTTATTGGGAATGGGTCAACTCGCCACCGGGACAAGTCACCACCGGGTCAAGTCGCCACGGGTCAACTGTCCACGGGTCAACTCGCCACCAGAAAAAAAATATATATAAGACAGGTTTGACACTACACACTGTATACAGTAGGGAAATATCATATTTTGACGATTTTTTTTATACCTTTAGCATTCCTCCCAGCACATAATCTTATAATTGTGAAATGTTCTGTTTATAAATGGGGGAAAATCGACAGTTACATTGAAAACTTGGAAAACGTTTTGGGGGGATCAGTGGATTTGCGTCAGTTTACTCTTGGATTCACGTTATGAAAGACTGATGTCTTTGATTCATAATTACGCTCTGATCGTTTTGTATCATAAGATACATAATCATGAGAAACTGTCTATTCACATTTCCTTGAGTTTGGTATCGAATCAAGTCATGGCTGCTATTAGCAGCCCTGACTTGATTTGATACGAAACTCAAGAAAATGTGAAGCATGTGGTAAACCATGTGTGGAAACTTATTTCGTGATCTCTCCAGCAACATTCAGCTGGCGTTTGCAGAATTTCATGTTTTGGCCTATATGGATTCGCGCGAATATATTTGTAGTGTTTTGGTCCAGTGAGTTAGGGACCAGCAGGATCTGGCAAGGCCCACCGTGGGCTCAAAGTTGCATATTTGGAAAAATAAGGATTATAGAAATATCGCAAGCTTTTTATTGAGCCGTCATCACCTTTCAACGGCAGCTGATTCAACAATCTGTGCAATAAAAACAAACCCAAACGTATCTTCTCTTATTCATTTTCATGTGAAAATCACTGCCGGACGGTCACGGAGTGAACAGTGAGTACAATCAAATTTATTTTTTGGAAAAAAATGTTAAAAATAAGTAGAAAAATATTGGAAAAAAACTTATCAAAAGTGAGTCAACTCGCCACAAAAAGTGGGTCAAGTCGCCGCTAACATGTGGCGACTTGACCCGGAAAAAGTACTGGTGGCGAGTTGACCCAGTGGCGAGTTGACCCCGACCTCATTTATTCAGAACACACAAGAAACGAGCTTTCGAATGATTGATACCAGAAGCTGGTATTATCAGTACAGGGAAATATAATAATTATTATTCCTGTGCACACAACCCACTGGACGAATGTACTGCTTTGTGTTAATGCGCAGGTGAATGAAAAATGGATACAAATTAAAAAATGTTGTCTGTATTTTTTTAGAGGTGTGGGAGGGGGATATTTTTGGGTGGGGGCTCTTGCTCATTCCCCCTATGGCTGCAGGCCGCCCTCACCTTTTTTTCTCATTTTGTCCTTTTAGTGCCAATAGTCCCGGGTCTCAGGGCAATTCCAATTTAATGGTTGTGTTGCCCCCTTCTACTTATAGTTAAAGGTATGTCCGGGTGGAGGGGGGGGGGGTATATTATTAGTTACATGTAGGAATTGCTTTCATTTCAACAAAATTATCACAATAATAAAGAGCAAAAACTTACCTGCAATCTCATTTTGGCGAGATCGCGCGTTAAATTTTGCTATTTATTTTTGGCGATAATTCTGTGAAAAGATAAACGACATGTATAATCAAATAGCTTGTTCACGTATTTTACAAATGACAAGCCCCACATAACCTAAACCAGGGCCGATACTGGTGGGAGCGCTCAGAGCCTTGAATTGTAAAAACAAATCGGGAAGGGGAGAACCCCCAGCACCCCACTACACCACCACCCCCGTCGGGGCTAGGCAATTCCGAAATGGCCTTCGCCTTCGCACCAGGATGCTATCCGACATGCAGAGGTGGGTGAGGTGGCATGGGAGGGGCGCCCCACACTCTCCATGTCGGAGTTTTATTTACTGCTGGCTTCGGGCCTGACCTAAGCGGAGGTTCAGTAGTTATTTCCAGGCCTACCATGATCGACATTAACTCTCGCCGACCCTGTCGGATATTTTTCAGTTCCTTGTTTTGGGCATACATGTAAGTAAAGGGTTAAAAATAAAACACGTACCTTTCCAACAGCAACCTCGTGCACTCTTCTCCACTGAATGAGGTAAGATTCTCCTATCTTTATTGGGTCTGTCAGTTCTTTAAAAAAAACCGAGCTTCTCACTTGTATTGCATTGTCTTCAATATACCTCACCAAATGGTGACTCGGCGTTGAAGACATTTTCCGTCGGTTCATTTTGATTCAGAAAAGTCGAGGGATAAATTCAAGTCAAGTAATCACCTTTTTAAAAGGGAAATTTGTTCTGTTTATACTGTCTGGACCAATGACTGCATGTACAAATGTAGGTGTGTCCTAGTGCCTTTAATGTTAAGAACAACATCTTGTTATTTTTATTTTTACAAAAAACTGTTTTTAGACCCATTGTTTTAGATACAAACAGAAAAGGTTCTCAGTGCTTGGTATCAAAGGTTCGTACCGCAGTAAATTTTAATTACAATAACAACCAAACTTAAAATGACAAATCTGAATGGTATTCTTAGAAGAAATATGGGATGCCAGCTTTTATGTGGCTTGGCCGCTTGGGGTCGACAACAATCAAATAGAAAGGGAAATGATACAATGTACATGTATGAATACAAAGTCGAGACAATTTTTAAAACAATGTTTTTTCTGCAAAAATGCAACACCATTACTTTTCCAGAAAACACTTTTCAGAAGCCCTTCAACTTTCAGTTTCGGTTTGAAAATTAACTTGGTATTGATATTGAAACCTAAAAATTCACAAATGGAATTAAAACGCCAGATTTCACGTCCCATTCCAGTCATCCGTTATACGCCTATCTTAAAAGCAAAAACGTACCATTTTAAAAATCTTCCCCATTAATTTGTAACCGTGCTTCGATAAAAGTGAACGCAATAAAATGAATTGTTCCGATATTGCGGAAATGATCAGTCTGTTTGCAAACCGTTTATATGTCGTTCGGTACGTGTACATATAAATGGACTATCGTTTGTCTTCCGTTCAGCTAAACGAAAAAACGTTTAGCTTTCGTTTAGCTAAACGAAAAATCGTTTACCTTTCGTTTAGCCTTCGTTTAAATCATCGAAATACGGATCGTTTATAAACGTTTGGTAAGCGGAAAATAAACCCGTTTTTCGTTTAAATGCTATTTGTGAACGCGTTTACAAACGAAGAATAACGGCGTTTAATGTACAAGTTATTTCCGTTGGTACTGTAATTGTTGTTGTTTTTTTTTTTTTTTTGGGGGGGGGGGGGGGGGTTGTTTGGAGCGTTACGTTGTCTTTAAATTTTGAAAAGAATACCATAGCCTGATCAGGAGGTTGGGTATGGGGGATATAACTGCCTTTCAGTTTCACTCATCTCAAACGACTATCGTCATGAAAATCGACTTTCGATAGTTATCTCCCTTGAAATTATTAGAAGCGCGAGGGAGATCCAGTTGAGAAGCAAGTAATTGTTGAGAAAACACATATGTCCTATGATATTAGTAGATAATAAAGCCATGTTTCCCTTTGTTACTTTTAATAGACGGAAACAACAGACAGCTCCCTGAGCTGTCTGTTGTTTCGTTTATTACAAGTAACAAAAGGAAATTGGATTTTATGGCAAGCTTATTAAAAGTAACTAGTTCAGAGATAATCCTACGTTAAGAATGTCTTATAGTATAACACTTCCCATCACTAGGTGTCCACGTTGGCTCTTCGTTTAGCAGATGTGTCTCTACAGTAATTTGCAGTTTTTAAATCTTTCGGGGAAAAGCAGCAAATCTCATCTCCTAGACTTTTGTATTAAAGGACAGGACGGTGCATGTGTTATATGCCACGATGTGCACGCTGTTGATATGACGAAAAGGAACAACTTACAGAACATCAAAAAATGGTGTTTTCTTACGTGTTCAAGGTCACATTCTTATGCACAATAGCTAATCGTGACCGTGACAGTTTTACGGTTGGAGGAAGCCGGTGTATCTGGAGAGAACCACCGAGCATCGACGAGCAACTGTCAGCTCCTCAACATTCTAACTCTGTTCAAGCTCCGCCCAAGCAGGGTTGCAGCTTGAGCTTTAGTACACGGCGTGATCGTGCCCCCATGTAGGCAACCGGGATAAAGTGCCTTGCCCAAGGACACAACGCGGGTCGTCCTGGACGGGGATCGAACTCGGGACCTCTAGCATAGAAGTCCAACAGTCTACCACTGAGCCACCGCGCTTGCAGTGAGCTTCTGTATCTTTATACTACTGTACAGGAAAATGTCTGAAGTTTCTAAAACGATACGGGCACTGTTGATACAAATTCCTTAACATTTTGAAATTTCAATCTTCATAAGAAGTCCACATACTCTTAGTGTTACATTTACTAACAGCTTTAGGAAATTAAGGGAAGCTAAATGTCACGTAACTCTTCCAATGACGAAAATTGTCAGTCTTGAAGGATAGAAAATGTTAAAAAGATAAATAAGCAGGTTGGAGTACATGTCATCACTTAGTTTGAAAAAAATGAATCATTATGATTATGTTGTAAAATAAGATATTTAAAAAAAAGTTCAAATGTGATGTTTTCTTTTCTTTTTGTCAGTATGTGAATGTTTGAGTTTTTTTGTTTTCGATTGGTCTGTTCTGCATAAGGATGTAATGACAGTTGATGTGTCTACGCGTACAAAAATTGATACTTGGCCACAGGCTGGTTAAGCAACCATTGATATACTTACCAGATCTGCAGAAACTGGATGACACAAGAAAATGTACAGGTCATGAACAACCGAGTAGACTAAATTACAAATAAATGCTGGAAATCACATTGTATGTTCCCCTAATGCAATTGTAGAAGTTCGAACCTGTAGTTTTATACTCAAGAAAATGGGCGTGATCAAAAATTTTGAAAGTGGGTTACGCTCTTATATCAAGCATGGATTTAACCTGTGGATATGGGACCAACACCAAATGAGTCGAAATTCAATGGAGGTTCAAAACATGGGTCAAGGTCACTGAGATCACCAGTGCATTTTGCAGATTGTTGGAAATCACATTTTATGACACCCCCCCCCCCCCCCCCAATACATTTTGTTAGCTCATACCTGTATTTTTACAAAATTGCTGGAACTTACATCTTATGACCTACTTCTGCATTCTGAAAGTTCATACATGTATTTTTACACTCTAAGAAGTGAGTGGGGACACAGATTTTGAAAGTGGGTCAAGCTTATATCTAAAGCAAGATATAACCTATGGACCTTAGACCAACAATAAATAAGCCGAAACTCGATAGAGGTGCAAAATATGGGTCAAGCTCACTGGGGTGACCGAGAGGAATTGATGTAAATCACATTTTATGACCCTCTAATGAATTGCAATAGTTCGAACATGTATTATTATTCTCAAAAAATTGGGCGGAGCCAAAAATTGGACATATGGACCTATCACCACTGTCTTTGTACAACGTCATGGAACCATCCAGGTTAGTGATATGTGCGCTATATGCATGGCTATTATTATCATTATTATTATCATTATTATTATTATTATTATTATTATTATTATTATTATTATTATTATTATTATTATTACATACTGCATGTATACGATAATATGCTACGGTACGTACAGTATTGCGTGTATGTACATGGCTTTGGTTATATTGTATGGGTATATGATAGAAGATTTGTTTGTTTATTAAAGGTTAACTACACTTTTAACATCCAGGGTCACCTCTTGTCGGACAGTTTTATGGGTAAAGGAAAGCGGGGTACCCGGTGAGAACCACCGGACGGGTCGAAAAACTGTCAAGTCTACTCAACATACTAACTCCGCACAAGCAGGGTTAGTATTGGTTGAAGACAAGTGGACCATCGACCTACAATACGCCTTAGCACACAGCGCCATCGTACCCTCGAGTGGACAATCGGGATTAAGTATCTTGCCCAAGGATACAGCACAGTTACCCCTGGTGGGGATTGAACCATGGGCCTTACGATTTGAAGCCCAATGCCGTAACCATAGAGCGCTCCCGGCTAGCATGGTAGTATATTTTAGATTGTTTGTACCCATTGGGTCTCTTTTAGCACTAGTAACATCTGCTGGCTGTCTAAAACCTTAAACTGTACGTCCTCAGGGTATCATGTCATTTCCCTACAAATCGATTAAATTCTAGTAACTATAATAATAATTCTAGTAACTATGTTATTTGTTCCACACATGGGTACAGAACATGTAAACATTAAAAAAACAAAGAATACAAGCAACATATGAACAATTTTGCTACAGTAAATAGGATCCAGATACACTCACGTCACACTTGTTCTTTGAAGGGGGATTGTAAATCTTGTCGAACTGACTGAAGTTTCCAATCGATAGAATTATATCAGTACGGATGTTATCGGACCAGTGCATTGAATCGGTACCAACTACACTCGAGCCCGCATGGTTTCGCAAGGAGAAGACCAGAGATAGTTGCGGACTGTAATAGCCCCATTTGGGTGACTTACGACACTGATCCTAATTAGTGGCTATGCCGTATTACTTTGCATGGTTCATTCCTTGTCGAGTTTGAGACTTTCTAATTTCAGAAGCCTTATATACATAATCCATTAGAAGACACGTTATTTCATAGTCGAAACGACTCATCAGTAAAGTTATCGACCCTTCGTCTAATTGGTCCGTACGTGGCAGAAAATTATTTAATCTCTGCATCAAATCATTACGTTCGACACTATACAATGTGCATTTAGTTAGGAAGTGGACCTCAGTTTCCACCTCTGTTGGACAATTTACGCAGAACCGTAGATTACTTGGGGTCTGTGACCGGAGGTGCCGGACTGTTTCAATATTAAGCCGGCGGGCGCTAATCCGTAGCCGTGTAAAGGTCCGCTTTGCGTTTGTGTCTGCTTGAAGCAAGAGGTAGTTTTCCAACTGAAAGATGTGTTCTATGCTGCTGCAGAACTGAAGCTTTGATGAAGAATTTATTTTTTCTTTCCACCAGCTGACGTAGAGCTGTTGAACTTTCTTCTTCAAAGTGCTGATTAGTCGAAGTTGACCAAACGTTGTCCTATTTGTCCACAAGTGTTCGAAATGTGTGTATTTCAACACGTTATGCAAACCTCGAGGCTCTTATTACCACCCGAGATACTTGTACTGTATCACCACTTCTAACTGTTTGCCATTATATAGAAATGTTTCATTTAAAATACGCCCTGGTTTGTTGAATATAATAACTTTAGTTTTATTGGCATTTAGTTTCAAAGACCACTTTTCGAGGTATGTAGACAAATTGTGTAAGGCTCGTTGGAGTCCGGCTTTACTTTCTGAAAGAATGATCATATCGTCCGAGTACATTAAACAATTCACAATGCGATCCTGAAGTTTAATCGAATCGCAGTATGAATCGAAAATACCCGGCAGATAATTTGTATAGAGGTTAAAAAGTTTTGGGCTTAAAACACAGCCTTGTCTTACGCCAACATTTGTAAGGAAACAGTTGGTTGGGCTGTTAGGTTGTTTAACTGCAAATTGTACTTCCTCGTGCATATTTTCAATCGTTTTGGGAAACGTTCCGTTGATTTTATATTTCTGAAGTTTCTTAAATAAACCTGCGCGCCAAACGGTGTCAAATGCTTTGCGAAGGTCGACGAAGCAGGAATAGACCTTTTTCTTGGCGTTTAAGTATTTTTCTACAACGGAGTGTAGCGTAAAAATGTGGTCAGTCGTCTTGCGACCCGGAGTAAAGACAATTTGAAATGGGTGTATGATGTCATTGTCTTCCAGAAAATCGGACAGCCTGTTGTCCAATATTTTATAGAAAAGTTTGCTCACACAGCTGTTCCGCGATAATTAGAGGGATCGTAAGATGGACCATCCTTATACAGCGGTTTAATTAAGTGTTCACGCCATATGGATGGATAAAGTGATTTGTCTAAGATACTGCTGAACAGCCAAAGATAATATTTGCCGAGATAAGGAAAGGAACATTTTATGGCTTCATTCGATATCAGATCTAATCCCACTGCTTTGTTATTCTTAAGGGACATAACAGCCTTTTTAATTTCGTCTAATGTCATTTGGCCATCAAGTGTGCAGCGGTCAAATTTGATGGGCGATCCATCATCGCGATGTGGAGCTGAGTTCATCAAGATCTGGAAGTGGTCTACCCATACCGATGGCGATATGTTTAGTAATTTATCGTCCCCGCAATTCCCCACGTGTTCGCTACAACTGTTTATATAGTCCCAAAAGGTTTTCGGATCCTCTTGGTCAATGTTGTCAAGCTTTGAAATTAATTGGTCATGGAATTTTCTATGATTGTAACGAACAAGTTTCTTGTATTGTTTTTTGGCGGAATAAAATTTGACAATAGCGTCGGTGCTTCTATTATTTCCCCTTAACAGTCGCGCTGCTTTTAACATAACTCTATTTAATTCAACGCAGCTTTGTTCAAACCATTTTTCAGATTTTTGTGTCTACAGGGTACACTGATCTTTCTGCATTTACTGTTGCAACTGTTCAATGCAGACTGTAGATGCTTAGTAAATACTGAACACATTTCATCTACAGAGACACTATTTTGATTAAAAACTGAATGTAAATTATTTGATTCAAATGATTCAATGTTTCTCCTAAATTGGTGTTCTATTTTAGGTCCCCATTTAATGGGGCGGTGCACTGAACGAAGCTGCTGACCACTGGTTGTTTTCTTATTTAAATAAAATCCTGTTCTGATTGAAACAGAAATTTGACAATGATCGGAGATGCTGCAAAATTCCTGTACCTGAAAGGAAATTATGTTGTGTGGCAGTGTGTTACTTGTGGCACACCAGTCAATAACTGACGAACCGTTGTACCTAAAGCATGTTAATTCGCCTTGAGAATCTCAAAGAGTTCTACCATTCAAAATTGTGAGTCCCGTAGCTATACACAAATCCCGTAAATGGCGTCCATGCTCATCAGTTTTACAATTATCTTTAGAATTTGATGTTACAAACACTGAATCACTTCTGTATTGTGTGGGGAGGTCCATGAACCTATGTTAGAAATTTTTTGAAAAATTAAAAAAATGGTATTTAAAATAATAAATTTTGATATCGTCTGCGTTGGGTAAAGGGTTTCATGTAGCATAGATTATAGCCTTTATTGTTCCTAGCTCATAGATTATAACTTTATTTACGGATCCTTTGTACTAGTCTGGGTTTTTGTAGACTTTAGAATATTGGTGATTAAAATAGAAAGATATTGGTGGCATGGGTCTTGAATGCAGTTGTGGTATATGGGAATTGGGAACTTTCAGGGACTGAAGACAATAGTTTGGGGACATATGTGAACCTTTAATGACGTGTGGGCTGACTCTTGTGGTGGTAAGAAGATTTGGGGGTTGCGGATATTGGTAATGTGCGGACTGTTTGGGACCGTGGTTTAGCGACCCTTCGCGGAATGAAAACGGGGATGGTTTGAGGACTATTGAGAGACTGAAGACAGTGTTTGGGTTGGGAACTGATATGTTTCTTTGGGGTCTGATCACGGAAGACAGTGTCGGTTAGGGGTGGCGTGCGCAAAAATTACGCCATGACGTTATTGATAATGTCAACCATTTCGTGGGAATTTTTTTTTAAAAACCCTCTCAACTTCCCCGTCAATTTTCTATCGCATTACTTATCGCATTTATTGAATGCCCCAAAACCATGTACACACACACATCACTGCATGCCATAGGATACTATATTTTACAGTATATTGCCCCTTTTCCTAATGTGCACCTTCCTCAACCCTGTCCTTCCGACGTCTCCCACTAGGTTCCTCCAAGGAATTCTACCCGAGGTCCACCACATGAAGAATTCCCACAACAACCGATAACCTGTGGTTATCGGTTGAAACATTGATCGCTAGCAAACGTGTTAACAAAACTTTATGCAAACGTTCAGTATACGGATCTTTCGATGCTATAAGCTTGGAATCTTAGTATTAAGAAAGCATGGTTAAAACGTGTCGAATAGATTACCGGTGCCATGGTGAGATCATCACTGTTTTATAGTGCCTTTGTTCATCAATTTAAAATAGATTTTACGTGCGCTTCTGGAACACGTCGCTGAAAAATTTCATCACTGTGGTAGAAGTTAACCGTTTCCATCTTAATCGTTTTCAAGCCAATTTTATAATGGGGATTGCTACGCTGTGGTGGATACTTACAGGGCGATCACGGCACACACCCAGGGGCGTCGTGACGATAACCGATTGAAGGGGGGGGGGGGAGTGTAAGTATGATTTGTCCCGACATTAATATTTATTTATTTATTTATTGGTGTTTTAAGGTCACATACTTGTGCACGATGGCTAATTTTACGGGTGGAGGAAGCCGGAGTACCCGGAGAGAACCACAGTGCAACGACGAGCAAATGTCAGCTCCTTAACATTCTAACTCTGTTTAAGCTCCGCTCAAGCAGGGTTACAGCGGTTGAAACATGTGCACCATCGACGTGCAGTACACCTTAGTACACGGCGTCATCGTGCCCCCATTTAGGCAAGCGGGATAAAGTGCCTTGCCCAAGGACTCAACGCGGGTTGTCCCGGGCGGGGATCGAACTCGGGACCTCAAGCATAGAAGTCCAACAGTCTACCACTGAGCCACCGCGCTCCCCCGTCATTAATGGCTTATGTCCTGACCGATAATGTATTTCAACTACATCATCAAGGCATGCCTTTGTTGAAGGCATGCCTTGACGATGTTGTTGGAATATTAGTCAGTCTTGGTTATAAAAAGAAACTCAAGAGTAAGTGGAAATTTATTTGTAAATAAATGCATGTAGTAGTCGTAGACGCATGACGCCACAGCTCCTCCTTAATTCGTGCGTATCATACTCCGAATTGATCATATGGGCCCCAACAGCCCGAATCGGGTGTCACATACTTCCATTCGTATGTTCGGCTGTCTGTGGGTGAAATAAGTCCAAGTATGAAATCTGGAGCCAATACTATAAAACCTTTACAATTGTATTTTCTAGATTTCAATTTTCTAGTTATGCCTTTAAATGGGTTTAAATGAAACATTAGCATTTTCAAAGATCTGGCAATTTACAAGTTGACAAATTGCCATATCTTTTTAAATGCTAATGATTCATTTTAGTCAGTTATATTAATAGGCAGAAAATACAATTCTCGAAAATACAATTGTAAAAGTTTTATAGTATTGGCTCCTGTGAAGTTACGAGTTCGGATTACAGCTTCTCATCAACACTCGATTATATATCATATACGAAAATGGTATATATATATATATATATCCTGGAGCCAGTATATAAAACTTTTACAATTGTATTTTCTAGAATTGTATTTTCTATCTATTAATATAACTGACTAAAATGAATCATTAGCATTACAAAAAATATGGCAATTTGCCAACTGGTAAATTGCCAGATCTTTGAAAATGCTAATGTTTCGTTTTAACCCATTTAGAGTCATAACTAGAAAATACAATTCTAGAAAATACAATTGTAAGAGTTTTATAGTATTGGCCTGGGTCTCGCATGATTACTAGCAAGAACGAATAGATATTCAAGACTCCAATCCACACGAAAATGTTCCGACTGTAAAAATCATTGGTGACGGAAGGCAAAGTCGCATAAACCCTTTTCCGCGACACTTTCTGCGCACAAACCATTTGAATCAATCCTATTGTTTCCAATTAGTGCACAAAAGTGAGCACAATTAAATATTCCTCATCACAATGCGTAGTGACATGTTCATCTTGACATTTACTTTTTTTCATTTCTTATTGCGCTAAATGCCTGTAATCTCGTGTTTAAGAATATGGTAGTGATTCACTGAAGATCCCCTTATAAACGAGTTCCACAGTATTGTATGAATTGTCCAAAAATGCCCTGGTATACCAGGATAAAACCATGGTGTACACAGACAGAACGCGATGTGTGTTTGACTCGGTGAGTGTTTTATATAACGAGCTGGAATGGCATAGTCTCATTTCGCGAGAGCCATTGGCTCGAGCGAAATATGACTACGCCATTGCAAAGAGTTATGTAAAACACCCACCGATTCAAACACACATCGCGTTCTGTGTTTATTGCACATCCCATGCATTAAAATTCAGTTAAATAAACAAATTACATGGTTTGAACCCATAGGTGAAGAGTCCGTTTGTTGTGCTTGTAGCTGCACTTATCAAATTGATCGATAAAAAGTCAAAACAACCTTTTGGGGGCCAGTCTAAATTACATTCCTTATCTTTTCTCTTGGGTGTGTTCGTTGAAATTCGTATCGCTGTTTCTCTTCGGGTGGTGTCCATTCAAGCCTAACCATTGGTGGTTATTACTGATAGTAAAATTAGAAGCACAAATTTGGGCAGATTTGCAAAACAGCTGAGAGAAATGTTTTTAAAAGAAGTTCGAAGCATGTCAGGATGTCCGAACATTTGCCGAAATAAAGTTGACCAAATTTAGATATATGGGGATCCGCAGACGAGACGGCCTCTTGACTAGGTTAATGTTGTGGTTGAAAGTGATTGCTTTTTTAATATTATCTCATTTTTGATTAACTAATTTTTTGTGAACCAACTTTATTTTACTTCGGACGTTTTCATTTTCACATCACGCGACAGACGATCGATAATTGTATCACGAAATTTGGAAATTTCTCGAAACGTAACTAATGACTCGACCGGAAAGGAACTAGTATAAATAACGGTGCTGGGAAAAGAGTCCAGCTTGTACATCACCAGTTGAATACAGAAACGTTTATGCCATAGCGGCGATTCCGTTAAATAAAAGGGTTTAATGAATGTGCAATAAAAGGGTATCCTGGGCCATTATCAAACCTCTCGCGTGCCCCACGACGGCACTGGATAAATAATCAATAAACCAGATAAACTCATTTCATCTCAGTTCAACTCGTAAATCGGTTTGTAATTTAAACAACACTTCACCCGGAACACCGTTTGCTGCACGTGTGAAAAATCCATAAAAACTTGAGTGAAGCAGTTTGCTAGTCACTCCGTTGATGAAGCAATTACGAAACGGGCGACGTCATTTCAAATATTTCGCGTTGTGACGTCAGACGGTAACATTTGCTACTGGAGCCGTAAACATAAAAGAAACTACAGCTTCTCATCAACACTCGCAGAAGTATCATGTACGAAAATGGTTGAGAGCGTTTCTACGCACCTAAATGTGGAAGATCACTCTAAGATTGTGTCCTTACAGTGTAGTGTCCTTAAACGAAGTTTAAACGGTAGGATTTTCTCTAAAACGTTCTCGTAGTCGTCACTTCTGCGAAAAGCTCTCTTGGCCGCCCGACAAATTTACGACTACTATTGGCTTTTCGTAATTTTTATCAGTCGTAGTTCGTTTTGCGAAAGGTCTCTATTGTTGTATTCAACGGCGATTCATCTGTTTGGGCAAGTCAATCAAAAAGAGGAATATTGCAGAACGGAAAAGAGTAGTAATTTCGAAAGCGGAACCTCCTTGAAGTCGGCTTGAACTGTTCTTCTGTCGTCTGGTCTCCCATAAAGGAGACTCGATGATAGATGAAAAGTACAAGAGAAGACACATGGTAGGTTCTAAGACACACCACGACGATTCGAAAATTTCTCAATCAGCGAAACACCAAACGAATCATAGGGGCGATTTCGAAAAAGCTTCAAAGAATGGAGGCACGATAGTGAATTTTTAATGAATGGAGGCATGATGGTGAATTTTTAATGAATTTCATTTGATATAAATAAATCAAGAGAAGATGTCTGTTAGTCCCTTGTGCTCAAAAGTATTCACATAACATGAAATAAATTCATAATTACACCAACCATTTATGAATCATGACTGGAACGAAGATGAAGTATTTCTTCCTGATTTCTTCCTGATCAGCTGTGGATTTCCATTTTGGTTTTTTGCTTTCAAAACATAGCTTATGGCCTCTGGTTGCTACAAGCTCTTTACAAATGAGATTACACCAGAACTTTCAACGAGATTTGGTGAGCAGAAGACCTAAAACTGGTAATGAGGGTTGTTAATAGTGGTGAAAGGGAAAATCCATTCAGTCGTACTGAATTTGAAAGGTTAATTTGGGGTGTTGGATTCTTCCGCAGTAAAATACGATAGTTATATCAGCAGGCAATATCTGGCTAAGATGTACCTTAACCCTTTACCCAACGTAACGGCCAAAATCGAACAGCGTTATTCACAAAAATCGCCAATTAATTTTCATTGTTTTTTTTTGTAAGTTTTTGTCTCAAAAACATAGATTATAACCCCTCCTTGGAACGAGCTCGTCCCAAATAGGATCATAACCTATGTTTTGGAGACAAAAAATGAAAAAAAATTAGTTATTCAAAAATTGTATTTGCAAGTGCCGTCTGCTTTTCATGTTAGGTAAAGGGTTAAAAATACACAGTGCAAGTAGACAGCAATCGCTGTTGAATTTTCAGTCTTTTGTTTTGTTAAGACATCAGATTATCAAACACAGACGTGTACGGATTTTTCAGATAACCATTTTTTAACGTGTGATGTCAGAATTTGAACTGATGTTTTTACTGGAGGCCCTGGAAACTTTTACATGCGAAGCCCGAGACGAATAGAGTTCGATGAAGTGGTCTTCCCTCATTGATGAGAGTAAGTTGGAGGATGCGCTCTCCGAGAAACGTTTAGAAAATATGATGCCTTAGAAGGGGATTTAAGAGTTCCATGGGATGACTGAAAGGAGTAGTGTACCCTGAGCTCATTGTTTCGCGACTTTAGACTAAAAATAAACAAATGGGAAAAACAAAACACATTAGATATAATACAAAACGCCTTCTTATAATTATGCAACACATTTTTTTTTATTATTTCACACCAATTTTGACATTGTTCACCGGGTAGTTCTTCATACTTACAAGTTCCAAAAAATTTCTTTGTGTTTTTATTCCCTCGGCCCTCCTAGACCTGTGGTGTTGGGGTTTCCAATCGGGAGGTCCAAACGGGTGGAATGGGGTGAAAACGCGTAATTTGCCTCCAGAATTTTTATTATTTTATTATCTCCATCGATATGCACTGGCCTTCCTTTCCGTCCTTGGATGTGGAAACACCTGGTGAGTTATAAATTACTGAGTGTCCTCTCCTATATACAGACCTTTCATTCCGTTTTGGTCATTGCATACAGAGGGTATATTTTATGGACTCCTCGGCATCGGAGGCTCCAGTGTTCGGTATTCGGTCGCTCATCGATATTCGAAAATTCAGAGAACGAACGAATATTCGAATAATATTTTCCAAATCAGATAACTGGAGAAATATAATCCAACATAAGAGAAAAAATGAACATATACATGCACGTGCATAATTTACGATTAACTAACATGAGATGAATAGAAGTAATCCCGAAATGGTGTTGTATTTAAACTGTTACATAAGAAAATCTGTTCAAAATTCATTCGGTCGAGTTCCGTGTGAGTTCTCGTCAAAACGAGATCAGTGAATCTCAGAAATCTCAGATACCATTTTCTTCTGTTTTTTCAATTTAGTAATACAGTTTCTCAGTGCAGAAATGTTCAAGATAGGTTTCACCATAACTCGGATTCTGTCTCAGTAAAAGTTCTCTCTCTCTCTCTCTCTCTGAGACTGCGGAGCGATTCTGGCAGTTTTTTCTCAGTCTGAACAGATCGTTGTGTGAGTAAGAACAACTAGACAGAACTAAACAAATTCTAACAACAGTTTTAAAATCAGGGGAGGTGGGCCGATCGTTCGTCGTCACCCGGGGACGTGGCTAGAGGTGTCCGATTGGGGGGTCTAGGGTAGTGAATTTCCAACTAGGGGAGGGACCGGGAGGAGGGAACCCCCTCCCGGTCCCTCCCCTTGTTGGAAATTCACTATCGAGAACAATTTTGAAAATGAAGCCAAGAAAGGGGGCACGAAATTTATTCTAGTAACTGAAATGCCAACATATTTATAATAGAATTATCAGGTTGTTATTATTATTTAATATTATTCTGGGAGTTGAATATGTGCTAAACAAATGCTCAAGCTGAGAACTTTGAGCAATTCATACTTGCCTAACATTAAATCAGATCTTGTACAGGAATGATCAATTTTCGATGTTTCATTATTTTGTAACTGTGAATGATGGAATTAACTCAGGATAACGATTTTACATGCGATTTTATAGAAGTGCATTTCGAGGATTTTTTTTATTACGATAAGTAAACGTACTATAGAAATCTCGTACCGATTGACATCATGCATACGTATGAAGCTCGATATTACGTGCACTGTAATTGTAAATTGTAACAGTTGGAATTTTTGCCGAGTTGGAATTTTGGGAAGTAACGGAGACATCAGCATCGCCAGAAGTTCTAAAATCCAGAATGATGGAATTTCCAACTACACATGACCTGCCCTCCGAATTTCCAACAATAGGAAATTTTGGCCAGGATTGGGAGGGGGGTTACAACCCCCACCCCCACCCCCTGTCGCCACGTCCCTGTCGTCATGCTATCTCTAACTAACAGTCCCTGTTACAGAATGAAGTAGTAAAAGTATAGGAATAGTTTTAGGAAGCCAACGTGTAAATGTTATTAATGAAGAATGATGTTTATTGTTTTGATAAGCTCTGTTGATTCACAGATAAAACAGACTGAATTACCATTCTGCGTAATAACAGACATTTATCTCCCACTAATATTTGGATGATATCCTGTACCACAAATGTGTCTTCCTATCTCCAGACAATCTGATTTCGTTTGTGGTGTTACGCCAAAGCAACGATGAAAAAACATAGGATGTGTTTGTATTTTTGTGCGGTCTCTTTCAAAATCGTTTATGCTCTGCGGGTAGTATAGAGGACATGCACTGCAGAAGTGTTATTATAAAAGCGGGAAGAGAATTGAGTCGCGATGTGGTCGAAGTTCTTTGTCTTCTTTCCTCCCTATAACACTACAGAATCCCACCCGTCGAATAAATGCGAGATCACAGAATCGCAGATGTTATTTTCTTCTTTTTTCTTGAATCGGTCTTGGATTCGCAATATTTTATTTATAAAATGTCCACTCACTTGTCAAACAGTGTCGTGACCAAAGCGCGATTCGATCAGAAGAGAGACCACTATTGTACGATGACTATAACTTATGAAGAGAATATCCTATGAGTGTAGTTTCCATGCGAATAGTAATCGGAGTTTTATTGAAAAACATGAAAAGCTGATGCATAGTTCCAACAAATGGGTGTCCAGGACATGACATGGGGCCCGAATTAGATCTAACACTTTGCTTGGGACATTGAAAATAAGTTGATAAAAGTAACGACAGCAGCTCAACAACAACATAACTAACAACAACACAGTCACAACTGCTGCTGCAAATGCCACGACCACTAATTACTATTGCTATCGCTGCTGCCACTACTACTGCTGCTATCACTACTTTTAACCCTTTACCCAACGTAAGGGCCAAAACCGGTCAGCGCTATTTTCAAAAATCGCCAATTAATTTTCATTATTTTTTCATTTTTTGTCTCAGAAACATAGGTTATGACCCCCTCGTTGGAACGAGCTCTTCGAGCTCGTTCCAACGAGGGGTTTTAACCTATGTTTTTGAGACAAAAAATGAAACAAATTAGTTATTCAAGGATTTTTTTGCAAGTGTCGTCTGCTTTTCATGTTTGGTAAAGGGTTAACTAGTTAGCTACTGTGAGTACTAATACTACTACCACTACTCATATTGACTAAATCCCGAAGAATACTACTACCACTACTCATATTGACTAAATCCCGAAGAATACAGATATGGAGGGTATCTACGCTATTTTAGTGAATATCGGGAATTATCTCATGAGTGTGGACCTGAAAGTTTTATTTTTCACGAGCGCTAGATTTTCTTTTTATTATATGCTCTGTGACATTTTACTGCGTAATATTCAACCCAATTCGACTGCAGGCACAAAGGTTTCAAAACAATAACAACAAAGATCAGCTGATCGTTCTTGGAAGCCTGTACTAATCAAATCACTCGAACATAAAAAATAGTTCCACCTTCCCATGATAATTTAACCTCCTAATTGTTCAACTTACAGATGAAATTTAATAATTATAATACTCCAAATGAGAATATTCTCATATTTTTCATTAATGTTAATTTTTAGCACATTTGAAATGTCAATTTGCAACAAGGAATTTGGAAATGGTTGCGCCGACTCATCAAAAAAAAAACATTCCTGGGCGAATCGATCAACGAGGTTTTTCGGAAAAGTTACCCAGTTCAAGGCTTAATATCACTCTCCGAGTCACTTTCTATACATCTAATTATTTTACTTTATTATTTTATTATTATTATTATTATTATTATAATCTAATTTTTCAGTCATAGAATCATCAGGGCGGCTTTGAATAGCATGAACTTTTGGTCGCTCGTAATAATAACGAAGGCGAAGTGATGCGCCGAAGCGTGATTTCATTTAGGAAGCTGCTGAGGAATATTCCTCTTTATCCATTAATTAAGTCGACTGATATCGAGAAATATCTTTTAGGTAATTTGCGATAATTCAGAGGCTCACATATAATAAAATATAATAATAAGGCTTTGGCCGGCGGCTGATTTGTAGCGGTTCTCGGTGAGAAGGCCTCGATTACCCCTGTGCCCCCAAATGCTTCCCTATCCCCGCGCCTCTTCTCTCCCCCAACACTCGGGGACAAACAGCTTGATGATCACATTCCCCATTCTTCCCAAACTCTCCGCATTCTAACCTATCTCTTTTGTGTCACCCACTAATCACATGTCTTTTCATTCTTCCATCCCACTTTCCTTTTATACTCCCAGTGAACCTTATTCTGTTTGACTGGTATTTTGGATATTCTATCAAAGAGTGTTCCATGGTCCCCACTACGCCTGTAGCACTCCTTTTCACTATCTTCCACAATTTTTCATCTAAGCTCCAGCGGCCTCACCCCGAACAGCAGTGAACCCAAAAAAGTGCCATCAAGGTACTTTTAAAAACCTGGCTTCTGACTGCTGTCACTTCTTGTATGTTTTCTATGAAGTTATAAAAGAAATGTTTGGATGGTGTTGGTGGTAGACACTCATTCTACCCGCACTGTTCGTATTAGTAATAGCTAACTAAATAGCATGCACTACATAGATGGCACAACAAACATCTTTCAAAATAAATTCACTTTCTATTAATTTTTATTTTTTCTTCAGATTTCATTGAATATTAAACCAAAACATGGCGGTTATAATATTTGTGATTTGATATAAAATCAAAAGACAAAGAAATAAGGAAGAAACTGTCGTGGAGGAAATCAAACCAATCATTTTTATTGGCAGGTAGAGCCGTCTCATTCCACATTTAACCAAGTATGATAATTTGCAGACGACACTTGTAGCATTGTTTTGTATAAAGGGGTACGTGTTGTCATTAGCCATTATATGTCAAATGATTATGGTATTATACATTATTTATAACAAAAACATTCTTTGAGTTGTTTCTCTTTTTTCTGTTATATATATATGCTTAATTTTCTCTGTTTCCGATTTATTTCGGTATATCGTCGTCAGAGTGCTAGAATGTCCTATGTCCCCTATGGGACATAGGACATTCTACCACTCAGGCGACGATATGTATTTGTTCGTTACCCAGTTGTTCCATTGTGCTTCTAGGTTTAAGTGTATTTAGCGTTGTATATAATGCAGGGCAGGAGAGAGGGTCAATATTAAACACGATTGGATCGACTTTCCATCCATGAACTCGAGACAAAAGCGCAAGAAGCACTTGCAAGTTTCCGGCTCGTGAGCCACCGGGTGTAACCTCGCGCAGGCTGTTTGTCACATGCGGTTTCAAAGCCCAACAGGAATACCTTATTTTATCCCTTCATTTTCCAATTATAATACCAGGAAACGACGTGAATAAGTTAGGAACTCATACTGCGTTGCTAACCCTTTCAACACCAAGTTCCTGGATGGAAATGCGTAAACAATATTGGCTGTAGCCGCTGGGTGAATCCATTTTGTATTTGGAGAAAATTTTAGTAATAATTTAATCTGATAGTCCTTTACTATTACTTGTCCTTCATGCTGTTTGCGAACCCACCGCCGAATTTTAGTTTACGCAAAAAATTGATTCGCATCGGGTTAACTCTTTACCAAACGTTATGGCCAAAACTGACCAGCGCTATTCACAAAAATAGCTAATTTATTTCATTATTTCTTCATTTTTTGCCTCAAAAACATAGGCTATGACCCCTCTTTGGAACGAGCTCGTCGAGCTCGTTCCAATGGGGGGGTCATAACCTATGTTTTTGAGACAAAAAATGAAACAAAGTAGTTATTTAAAAATTGTTTTTGCAAGTGTCGGCTGCTTTTCATATTAGGAAAAGGGTTAAATGGATTAAGTATTTGTATTATTTGATCTGACCCTTCTTCTTGTTGTTGAGCCTATTCATTAAACATAGTGATGCACGACTATGCATTAACAGAAATAGTGCAGGGAGTATTTTAATGTAATAAGAGTCTTTTTTTTGGGGGGGGGGGATCGTAGTATAAATAGAATCTCAACTTGCCCCAGTTTATATTGAAATTTACAAAACTCGACCAGTAAGTTAGGTCTGGACCTCGTTAAAACTAGATACTGCCCTAATTTACTGAACTTGTTTTGTAAATAGAGTATTCCAACGAGATCCCGTTTATATCGAAATTTGCAGAACGGGTTTATTAAATTAGGTCTGGACCGCTGGGAGTACTTTATTGTATTTTAGTGTCTGTCTGTGATGGTTTTGGATCATATAATAAATAGAATCAACTCGTCCCCAGTTTATATCGAAATTTACAAAACTCGTCCAGTAAATTACGTCTGGACCGAGCTTAAGTGGATTTATTACACGCCTGTTCTATGAAATCCCCATCTACAGCAACACTAAACCATGCGGAAAATGAAAATCTGTTCCGTACGTATGTGCGGAACGGAAATCGTTGACCGACAAGTTTTAAATAGAAGCGAAATTTCACTGGACTTTTCTACAAATCGTGCACCGCATTTACAATTTGAATCCCTAGTAATAGCCCAAAATCGTCCCCTGAGTTCCAATGTGTTCTATGTGCCAGTAGGCACATAGAACACATTGGAACTCAGGGGACGAAATAGTTACACGCGTTCCAATCGCAAATTTGGTTGGTGATAAAATGTGTTGTTTTTGTTGATAGTTGTCAAATGAATTGCTGAGTGTCCTTCTATTAATTGTTTTTTTAGATGTGAAGGCGTGTAATAAACACAGAACGACACACACGTGTGAAAGAGTTAATTGGTATGGCACATGTGCCATATCGATTAACCCATTCACGCACGTGTTTCGTTTTGTGTATTTACTGAACTTGGTTTGGAAATAGAGGATCTCCAACGACGGAAACAGTCCCCTGCTTTCATCGAAATTTGCAAAACGAGTGTTGTAGATTAGGTCTGGAACGGCTTTAGCGAGGTGCAGACCTAAATTTACTGAGCGAGTTTTGTAAATCTCGATATAAACTGGGGATGAGTTGAAGATTCTATTTATTATATGATCAACCCCCCCCCCCCCCCCCAAAAAGAACACCTAAATAGCCAGATAGTTTCAATAATGGAACTATCTATATGTATGCAACAGCAGGTTTAATGCATTAAAGCAATCGACAAACTTCGTCCGGGAATCAGATATCATTACTTGCCTATTCCCGATGTCGTATCGGTTCCACCTTTTCAGGTCCAGTTTTAATTTTAATCATGCTGAAACCCATTTTATTAAGTAACTGTACAAATTTACTCATTTTGGGAACCCCCCTCTAGGTCATAAAACAATCGCGCAAGAATATGGGAATGACCACTCGTCCGGTCCCTTTGATCCTGCGAGATTGTCCAGTGGAAATCCGGATTATTTTCTCGGGAGGTTTCAAGCGGTGTTCTGCCAAATTATAGTGCCGGGCAGCAGTCATTCTAACATTCATTATTTTCGAAGTTACAGCAAGTCAATCATTTCCTCCGCCGTCCCCACCTCCATTCCGGTTCCTCATTTTTATAACTATTCATCACCTATATTGTATCTGTATACCGATGACAGGCGTGTTATTCGCCCACTTATGTTCAATTACCATAAAATATGCTTTTGCTGGACTGCTGTTTTCATAATTAATCAAAATAATTTTAAAATAAAAGCAGTTTTTAGTAATTTTTTCAATTCAAATCGGTTTTGTTGTATTTGTCAGTCCCTTGTTATTTTGCCTCCATCCACTAGCTTTCCTACAAAAGTTGCCTGTTGGTGCATAAATACATTAATGTATTCCTGGCGCTATTACTGTTAATATGTGATCGTACATGACAATTTTCAATGACTAGGTTTCATAACGGGAAGAACGGTCATACAATAACTTTCGATATAAACTGGGGACTCGTTGGAAATCCTCCTTTTGCAAGGCTTTTTAAAAACCCTTTTACTGCCATGCCCACTTTAGCCAGACCCCAAGGTACGTATGTATGCATGTATTCCAGGAAGTTTAATCAAATTTATGACATACTTGAAACTCTATCATCTGATTAATTGTTGGAAAGGGCTCTCTGAGCCCTTTCCAACAATTAATCAGATGGTAGGTTTGATCTGCGCTTAACAGAGCGTACGGATAAAATAGGTGTGAATATGCGCTTTCGGAAGCAAGGTGTTAATCATACAAAATTCCATAATGTGTCGGTGAGTGTAGCTTATTGCCTTCTCCCTTCCATATCCAATCTTGGGGTTTTCCTGGTGCAGGCTGCAAGCGGAGAGGTCCTCGGTTCGAATCCCACCTGTGGCAAACCTGTTGTGTCCTTGGGCGAGACACTTCACCCCTACTGCCCACGTGGGGGCACGGTGGCGTTGTGTACTCAGGCGTACTGCATGTCGGTGGTGCACTTGCCTTCAACCAATGCTAAACCTGCTTATGTGGAGTTAGTATGTTGGTGAGCCTGACAGTTGCGCGGTGGTTCTCCCCGGGTACTCCGGTTTCCTCCACCCGTAAAACTGTCCGACACGAGGTGACCCCTGCTGTCGAAGGTGTCGTTAAACTCCAATATATAAACAAATAAATAATGATGTTTTCCTTTAGGCCTTTTACTTCTTCGAAGAGGTTTGAAAGGGGGCTTGTTCCCCATATCGTCCGTGCGCGCCTTCGGCGCGCGAAACCATTCCTTTGTAGGCATTTTACACATAAAAATTAAATCAAATCTTTCTGATCCAGTTAAAAGATTGTCTGACAGCAAGTGGGTAAACGTCAAACGGTTAAAAAAACAGTTTGTTGGGAAAAAATGTACTCTTCACGTGAAGGAAACCATAGAATTACAAATCCTTAATGATAGTCGTTTCCGCAAAAAACGAAATCATTTTTTTTTTTCACATTAAGAAAACTATTTCATAGAAAACAAATTGGCTTTTTTCGATTGCTAATTATGATTCTGGAGTGCTCATCACAATGCTATTAATATTTTCAAACTGCTCTAACACTTTTCATAGATAATATTTTTTACTTCTTTTTTTAAACACGAACTAAGATGATTGAAATTGAAACTCGGCTGAAACTGATACAGGAAAATCTCAGACTCTCAAAGAGGCTTCATTCGCGCAAACTATTTTGTCATTCATTCACATTTAGCGATGTATTCCAATCTTTTCTTTCCGAATCTTTTTAAGTCTTCTCTTGCCTTTCATCTTAATTAAAGATGCAGTTTGGCTGAGTGGAAGCCATGTACAAAAATGCGCACTGTTGGAAAGAGATCTGTTTTTGCAGAGAGTCAAAAGGCGAGAAGAACTGAATAAAGAATGCACCGCTTTGTTGAGAACAAGCATCACAGTCTGAAATGTTTTCGTAACTCTATCTCCTTTAACTCTTTAACCAACGCAGACGATATCAAAAATTATTATTTTAATTTTTGCTTTTTGACCGTTACGTTTTGGCCGTTACGTTGGGTAAAGGGTTAAATTTGTTGAGATATGAATGAAAGTCTAGGAAAGAAGGGAAGAAAATCAAAATTATAAAAGAACTAAGAACGAATACAGGTTGAATATTCTAATGGAAGTAAATTTTTGTAGGAACTACATGCAGGGATTTAAAATATATATATTCTAAAATCAGTTGGTTTACAAATTAACCTAAATCAGCTGGGTTGAGTGTATGTGAACCCAACTGGGTTCATATTCACTCAACCCAGTTGATTTGTGTTGATTTTTAATACATGCATGTCCAAGTGACATGTGGAAAACGTCCTGTAGTCCAGGCACATTAGACATAAAAATGAGAAAGTAAGGAAAAAAATCGGAGAAAGCTGATTGTTTTATATGTTTCCGGGACACACATTGCGGATAAAGTGTGAAAAGTCCCCGCGAATCCGAGTTGAGCTTATTTAGTTATAGCGTTTTTTTTTATGAAAAAAATTTTTTTTAAAAAAATTCGACCCAGCTCCATATTTCTCATTCTTATTCGCCTTAGTAGGGTGAGAATCATAAATATCGTGCTGAATTATATTGAGAATACATATCCCCAACAGAAAATGCCAACTTTGTACCAATCCTCACACTCAATGGTGAAATATTCCTGAAAATGTACAAAATTACGAAAAAAAATTTATTGTTTTCATACACACAACGGTTCACAACGTCCATTAAATCAAATCTACGACTACTTTGGGAGTTAAATTATATATCAAAAATTGCAGAAAAGCAGTGGTTTTCTAATGATATATAACAATAGTCATTTATTCCATAACGAACTGGTGAAACGTGTGAAATATTAACCATACCCCCTAAACTCAAATTCAAACGGCATCGACTTTTCTCATTCAAATACCGTATTATAGCATCATTGTTTCAATTTCCATGTTCGATTAAATCACATAATGTGGTGTTCGCCTACACTCAAGATGCATTGGCATGTAATGTAGGACGCACAGGAAAGCTTTGGGTACAATACTACGAGCAAATAGGTCTTCTCCATTTGTTCTTGAGAGCAGAGCGCACAGGCGACTGGGAACTCCACACATATTGTGTTCGCAATATGATTCCAGTATTTCACGCAGGTGGTCATTTTGCATACGCAAAAAGTTCTCATCTCTATTTGCAGCAGATGAATGAGCTAACAGAAATAATGCAACAGGATGATTTGAAGTTGTTCACTGAGAAAGGTTACTTTACCATAAGGCGCTCAGATAAATTCTGGGACGGGATATATTCTGATCAGACCATAGAGCAGTGTTTAATGAGAATGTTCAAGCTCCCTGGTGGTCTCACACATGGCAGGGGAATAACCGATAGCACTGTTGCGAAATGGGTACATGGACTACCTCTTTGCCTTCCGATATGTAATGCTCTCGAAAATTTTGTTCATGTTCACACTGGTCATGGCGAACAACATCGGGATCTCCGTCAACGTTCACAATTGACTGATGCCAATGATATCACCAAATTATTGAACTGGCTCAGAGTGCATTCCCCCTTTCAGAATAGAGATCCACTACAATTAGTCTCTATAGCGACCGGGCTTGTGGCCGACGAAACTGTGAACTGTGACCAAGTTCGCAAAATTGGTGAATGTTGCGTATCGAATGTTGTAAGCAAAACGTTCAACAGCATCAAACTGTTGACACTGTGAAGTCTTTCGCATCGATGGCAAATAGCATCAAAGTCCGTGGAAGTAAGGTAGTGATTGACCCCACAATTCTGTTCAACCGCATCACATGTGTTATTCAGTCACAAGCAGAGATGGATGAGTATCTCAAATATGAACTCGCCCCGAAACCACCAGCATTGTTTGATTCTGCTGGAATGAGGAAGACACAGAAAAGCACGCTCGGTAAGATCCTCAAAACATACGGTTCCGAGCAAACTAAAATCCCAGAACATTCTCTGTTTGTTGTAGATGGTGGATTTTTATTGAGGGCAGTTGTATGGCCTAAACAGTCGTCATATAAGGACATATGTACATCATATTCCAATTATCTAGTGAGACATTTTGGGGCGAACGTCGTGGTTGTTTTTGATGGTTATGCTTGTACAATGTCGACAAAGGGCATGGAACAAGCCCGTAGATCTAAAGACAGGTATTCCATCGATATCAATATCTCACCCGAGTTACCAGCCACCACACCCCAATCCGATTTCCTTGCAAATGCCAAGAACAAAACCCAACTGATCGATCTTCTAATGCAGGAGCTATCTGCTATCAATATTCAGTCCAAGCAGGCCGAGGCTGATGCTGATGTACTGATAGCCGAAACTGCACTTGACATCGCTCAAGATGACAACAATGTTGTCGTTGTGGGAACAGACACAGACTTGTTAGTCATTCTTACCTCTCGAGTTCAACCGGGATGTAATATTCACATGATGTATTCCATTACCCCAAACTTACTAGTTTCAGTTAGTGAAATAGCAACCAAAATGGGTGACCATAGAAGCATCCTCCTTGTAGCACATTCTATAAGTGGTTGTGACACTACTTCTGCACTCTTTCGAGTTGGTAAGAAGAAAGTATTCAGTACAATTGTCTCCGATGTTACTAGCGACTCACAACAGTATGTCAACACAATTTTGGCGGATGACAGTACACCAAGTGCAGTAGCCGCTGCCGGGGAACATCTCCTGATCTTATACGGGAGTAAAACTGTTTCCTCTCTCGACCAATATAGATATGTCACTTACAAGCGTTATGTAGCCAAATCTAAACTGAATAAACCCATCGACCTAGCCTCATTCCCACCAAGCAGCGATGCTGCACAACAACATGTCTACAGATGTTATCTCCAGGTCCAACAATGGCTGGGCACTTCGCTTCCCTCGACGGATTGGGGGTGGTCGCTAGACAATGGACTTCTTGTACCGACTGCAGCCACAAAGCCATGTGCCCCCGATAACCTACTGCATTTGATCAGTTGTGGTTGCAAGAGTGCTTGTACAAAAAGGTGTGGGTGTAAGAAGGCAGGACTCTCTTGCTCAGGTTTGTGTAATTGCAGTTCGGATTCTTGTAACAACCACAGAAACACTGTCCTGTCGGAAATTTCTGAGTTCGATGAATAATATGTATATAGGTCATGTCATTTCTGTATATAGCGTTGATAATAGTCAATGTAACTTAATCCATGTTGATTGATTTGTACATTCTGTAAATATTATTTATTGATTTTTGTACATTCTGTAAATATTATTTATTGATCTAATGCTGCCAGACACAGACGTGTCTGTTCGGTCCCAAGCCCGAAAATAGTTGAGTTCTCATGCTGACGAATTTTATGCCAAAAGGGGAACTCGGCCAGAAGCAGAGGGGGTCTTCCATAATGTCTATTTTGTAAGCAATGATAAAAGTCTTCAAATGGTGGTGGATTTTTTATCGTCTGTCCAACTAACATCGCGTTCTGTACTACGACCCTTTGGGCAAATCCGTTAGGAAAATCGTCATTTTTTGCGTAAATCCGATACTTTTTTGTGAATTTTCAATAATTTTTCGCAGAAATTGTCACAGAATGCACATTTTCCTCTAGGTAAATGTATATTAGACATTATGTAGCTCGAAATACGCGTAAACAAAAAATACAGTTGGATCAATTCGAGGTTACAAAGTTCGTGGGATTTTTTTTGATTTTTTTCAAACGCGTTTTCGAAAAAAGGCTGTAGAAAAAAAAGCTCAACTGGGATTTTAGGGGACTTTTGTCTAATCGTTCAGTGACATGTACTCGACATTCCCTGAAAAAATAAAAAATCAGCTTTCTCCGATTTTTTTCCCTAGTGAAACCTAATGTTCTTGGGCTACTGAATGCAAAATATTGAACTTGTTGTTAACTGTTGTTGTACTTGATTACAACAGGAAGAGGAAGAGTCATTCTGAGCAATTCTTTTGATATTATATATTCAAATTTGACATCAGACATTCGAAACCCCGTCATTGACCTGGCTTGCCTTCGACATCCCTATTTTGTAGCTTTTGTCTGTGTGAAGTACATACTAAGACATAATGTGTACACCACACACGCGCGCATACCAAATATTACCAGTGTCACGTTCCGAGGATTTCCCTTTCGGCACCCTATCATTGAATTGGTTCGCCTTCAAGATCGACACCCACATTTTGTCGTATTTTCTTATGTTCTATATCTGTTGTGCGCCCATTGTGCAACATGCACAAGCACGTGTAGGCACTTCCGGTGGATTAATGTTGGGATGGAGCCCCAGTAAGGTCGACTTGTCATACTGGAAATTATCCTCCGACTGTGACGTTCATGGTTTGAGTTAGGGGCGCGGTGGCGTTGCGGTAACCAGTTCTCATCAGATCACCGAAGTTAAGCAACGTCGAGCCCGGTTAGTCCTTGGATGGGTGACCGTCTGAGCGATCGATTCGGACTCCTGCGTTGTGCCCTTGGGGAAGGCACTTCACCCTGATTGTTCACATGGGGGCACGATTACGCCGTGTACTAAGACGTACTGCACGCGATGGTGCGCATGTCTTCAACCAATTTAACCCTGCCTATGCTGCAGTGCGGAGTTACGATGTTGGAGAGCTGGCAGTTGCTCGTCGTTGCTCGGTGGTTCTCTCCGGGTACTCCGGCTTCATCCGCCCGCAAAACTGTCACCGACACGATATGACATTGGCTGTTAATGTGTCGTTAAACCCTAATAAATACATGGTTTGAGTTGTAAGAACCTGGCACTTCAAGGGGTTCCTAACCCACTTACATTTGCTGCTCCCCGATGCTATATCCTGGTACTATATCTTGGTAAAATGGTCTTCGATATGTAACGGTTAGAGATGGATGGTATTGGAATTTTGAGTTCGGCATCGGTTTTGGTATTTTAGGGGGGTATACCGCAGTATCGGTCAGTTATTCGGTATCTGCCTTGACTGAAATTTGCCTATAGTACCAAAGGGGAATTCACACAAGGAAAATACAAAATAAGTTGTTCTTGTATCATTCTGTCACAGCGCCACAAGTGCCACTGCCAATGAGCTCAACATTATCACTCTTTTGCCAACATAAATCATATCTACAGTAAACTGCAACCAGAATAAACTTCAGAATTATTCTGTTCACCTATAAAACGCAAGCTAACGTAGGCCTTCTTATGTTTCTGAGTTGGTCAAAGTGTATGCACCAAAACGCTCACTTCGCTCCTCATGCCATAACCTACAGGAACAGCCCACATATGACCTTGCATCAAATGGGGGGGGGGGGGGGGGGCGTTCTTTTAGTTACAATGCTCCAAGCCTTTTCAGTATGTTACCTGAATCTGTGAAAATGGCCCAATCTCTTCCAGTTTTCAAGTCAAAGCTAAAATCTTTTCTATTGAAAAATATTACCCTGATGTTGATGAATCCCATATTCTGTGTATGTATGTTTCTTTCATGTTGTTCAGCGCCTTGGAACTTTTTTAATACTGTGAAATGCGCGTTATATAAATCTTATCTTTTATTATTATTATTATTATTATTATTATTATTATTATTATTATTATTATTATTATTATTATTATTATTGTGAGCAGTGATCTCTAGTCAAGTCTTGGCTGCCTTAACAGGCAGCCAAGATTTGACTAGAAATCACAGCTAAGCAACTAGGCATGTACAGGTTGTACTCCAGTGGGAAATCATAACAATTTCCAAAGCCCTTAAGGATTAACAAAACCGAAAAGAACACCAGTCACTTCCTTCGTGAGTCCCTACTGTCAAGCCTCAATAGGGCCTTACAAGTAGCGAATGTAGGAAAATATGAAAATTCAGATCAGTATTGGTAATCAGTGTTAGGTTCGGATCGGGTTTTCGGTATCCCTGTGATATTAGTATCGGTTCGGTTTTCGGGAAATTGCCCAGCTTTAATAACGGTCAAATCATAAACACTCGAAACTTTCATTCTTCGTTAGACGTTGACCTGGGAGCCCGGTGGCTCAGTAGGTAGAGATGCAGGCTGCAAGCCGAGAGGTCCTCGGGTCGAATCCCACCTGCGGTAGGCGCGTTGTGTCCTCGAGCAAGGCACTTAATCCCGATTGCCCACGTTGGGGGCATGGTGGCGCTGTGTACTGCACGTCGATGGTGCACCTGTCTACAACCAATGCTAACCCTGCTTGTGTGGAGTTAGTACGTTGGGAGGTCTGACAGTTGCTCGCCGTTGCTCGGTGGTTCTCCACGGATACTGCGGCTTCTCCCACCCGTAAAACTGTCCGTCACGAGGAGACACTGGTTGTCGAAAGTGTCGTTAAACCCCAATAAATAAAGAATTAGATGTTGGCCTTGGTGTCTGTCTGAAACTTTGACAAAGTTGCTCGACAAATTCAGTCGTTCTCCACCCCACCCAACTCCACCGTCTACAGACAGTGAATGTTTTCAAAATGCAAGGCGTGTATTGCAAGAAAAGACACACCATGAAAAATGAATCAACTTTTCAGATCGTTTGTTAAAGGCTGAGACTTTATTGATTGACAGCTCATTTACAGTAAAACGTGTCATTCTCAATATTTTTCTGAAGTAATTCAACAATATTGAATTCCACTTCATACGATAAAGTCGAACATGCTATTGGTTTGTACCTGTGCTGCCATAATTAAATATGTGCGAACGTGTAGGAGTGCAAGAGGTTTGAAAGACTGGTAAATCTGGAACGTAATATTCTTTTCTTTCAAGAAAACGCTTTTGGTGTGTAACAAAATCGCAATTTTATTTGCGTAATATTACAAACGTTAGATTGACGAAACACGTGGAGCTTTGTCCTGACAAGACACCAGGTAAAACATCCCCATCAATTTTGAAACTGTCAATAATGTTTTTTGCATTAACCCTTTAAGTTTCGTAACTATAATATCCTTTCAGCCTTATTCACAAAAATCACGCCTCAAATTTTATTTTTTTCAATTTTCGACTCAAAAAATATCTTCTTCCCTCATTGGAACCATATCGTCGAGCCCGTTCCAATGGAAGTCATAAGATGGAGTTTTACAAAAATGAAATCTTTTTTGTTGTTTAACCCTTTACATAGCACAAAAGGCAGATGACACTTGCAAACAAAATCCTTGAATAACTAAATTCTTTCATTTTTTTTGCGTCAAAAACATAGCTTATGACCCCTCATTGGAACGAGCTCAATGAGCTCGTTCCAATGAGGGGTCATTAGGTATATTTTTGAGACAAAAAATGAAAGAAAATAATGAAAATTGAATGGTGATATTTTCGAATAGCGCTGGCCGGTTTGGACAGCTATTTATTTATTTATTTATTTATTTATTTATTTATTTATTTATTTATTTATTTATTTATTAGGGTTTAACGACACATTAACGGCCAAGGTCATATCGTGTCGGTGGCAGTTGTATGAGTGGAGGAAGCCGGAGTACCTGGAGAGAACCACCGAGCAACGATAAGCAGCTGCCAGCTCATCAACATCGTAACTCCTCACCGCAGCACAGGCAGGGTTAGATTGGTTGAAGACATGCGCACCATCGACGTGCAGTACGCCTTAGTACACGGCGTTATCGTGCCCCCAAGTGGACAATCGGAGTGAAGTGCCTTGCCCAAGGACACAACGCGGGGGTCCGAATCGATCGCTCCGACGGTCAACCATCCAAGGACCAACCGGGCTCGACGTTGCTTAACCCTTTACCCAACGCAGACGATATCAAAATTTATTTACAAAATTTCAACAAAACCATATCATGTGACCCCCTCGTTGGCCGAGCTCTTTCCAACGAGGGGTCACATGATATGGTTTTGTTGAAAGTTTTTGAAAAATAATATTTTTTCAACTGCTGAATTTGAATATTACGCGGACGGATGCGGCCGATTCGTTGAGTAAAGGGTTAACATCGGTGATCTGACGAGAACCGGTTACCGCAACTCCACCGCGCCCCCGTTTGGGCAGTTACCTTAGGCAAAGGTAGAGACATTGTCATGCAAGTGTCCTCTTCTATTCATATCAGAGAAAGGATTAACCCTTTACCAAAGCACTCGATATCAAAATTTCTTATTTTAATTTCTCTTTTTCCAAAATGTCAGCAAAACCATATTATGTGACCAACTCGTTGGTACAATTTGTGTATTACGCGGGCGGATACCGTCGATTCGGATACTTCCGTTTGATAGATATAAATCTAGATCAGTTGTAACATTTTAGGGTTAAAATATTTATATTTGCCATCAAGAAGGTTATGTAAGTTGTTGAAGTTTTTTCACTTAATCTTTTCTGGTTTTGTGTTGATTTGATTAAAATTTTCTATGTACAGAGTTTCGCTATTCCTTGCCTCAGCATAACCTATTCTGCAGGACATGTAGTCTATTTTATCAGCGTTTTATTATCCAGCGTGGTTCTTATAAACCTACGAAGAGAGATAAATGTCGAAACAGGTGGTTCCATGTGTCCAGTTCCGAAATTGAAAATTTTGGTTCCTGTTTATACTGTTGGTAGGTTCTCTTGAGAACACCAGCCGGCACGCACAGACATACATACCCGCGAATCTAACCACCAACACACAACCCACGGCACACAGTCTCCTCACTCGCACACCTTTTAATACAGACTCACTTACCGAATACACACACCCTCATACACAACCCCGCATCCACATACCACGCAAGACACCCACTCTCATGTATCACATATAAAGGCGATCAGGGAGATATTAAGCGTGTGTCGTGACCAGATCTCAATCCTATCACGATCCGATTAAGAAGGAGTACTATTAGTTATCCTTGTGTTTTCCGGGGTGTATGGGAATTTACACCGGTTTGGGAACTCAAACACCCTTCGGAAAAGACAAGGATAACGGAGTTATTTCCAAGAATTTTGGTGTACTTTATACTTTAACGTACATTGTGAGCAAAAACTGACAGAAAATTTGTACTTTGCAAGTTTCTTAAATAAAACCATACAAATATGGATGTCATTGGAACTGGCTCAATGAGCCAGTTCCAATGACATCCATATTTGTAATATTTTATTGCACATAAATATTAAATTTCCTGTATTTTTATTTTTGTTCTAACATAACCGAGCAGAAGGTATGAATTAATTAAAAATGGGTACTTTTTAGCCATATAGCTTGCTCTTGTATATTCTTGTTTTTACACCGTGGTTGAACACGGTGAAAAAAAGCCACTGTGGATTGCAAGTTACACCGTACCTCTCAGCCAACTTGAATCAAAATGCAGTATTTTGTTTCATTTGGAAACAAGCTTTGTTATCACAGTAGTGTTCTGAAATTATTTCTTCTAGATAAAATAGTTGTTCTGGATATTTTAACAATCATCTCCAATACTTTGATTTCAAAGTATGTCTCAAATCATTGCATATGAGAACGCATTACTTATTAAAATATGTAGTGTGGGACCTCTCATTCCCTTTTTTGGAAAGCAGCTCTTACGTAACTTTAAAATAAACGATATAAATAGGGTTTAATCCCGGGAACGGTAATTTTCGGGTTCCCGAAAGCCGTTCACGATACTTGGGAAATCTATAGCATGGAGCTGGGAATCACGCATGGCACTGTTTGTGAGATAAACTGAAGTTTTCTAAATTCAAAAAGTGCCCTGACGTAACTTTGTAAGATTTCGTCAACCCTTCCACGCCCGAACCTCCTTCAACATCAGCCCCTTCCTCGCTGCCTTCACGAGACTGGTGACGGCAGTGAAGAAGGAGTTAAGACAGTGGGTAGTGGTGATAAAACTAGCGATTCTGAAAATGAAGATGAGATGGAAGCGGGTTTGAGTTTTCACAATTCTCGTAGGAAAAGAACTTTTCCTCATGGAGATGGCAGATTGTCAATAAAATGTCCATTTTCACGAAAATATATACGTCTTGTTACTCTTTTTAATTTACTTGACATTGTCCGGGACATTTCCCGGTTCCCGGTTCTAAGAGTAATTTCATTCTCATCCCCGTTACTTTTGAAAACCGGGAATATATTAAATATATTAAACCCTAGATATGAACAAATTTGTGCAGCTCAACACGTGGCAAATAAGTAATACATCATGTACCCATTTTTGCCTCATTTGGGAAAGTTCAGGCGATAGTATAATTATATCGCTGTTTTTATAGCGCGATGCATCATGATTGTCACGTTGCTTGTCGTGGTAAGGCGCATTAACGGTTTAGGTGCGACGTAATTACCATGGTATCGCGTAGTGTTACTGCGGTTGTGTTGTTAGGATGACATGTGTTTCCGTCGTCCGTTTCCATGATGAAGACCGCGATGGGCGATTTCCACGATGATACACAGTTGCTATGGGTAACAGGTTCTGCTGTATAATATTGTTCTCGTGGTTTGTGTTGTGCTAGATTTATTGGGAGCAGTTTTACATACTTAAATAGTACCCAAAATCCTAGTGTCTTTCCTTCCCAGCCTCTAGTCAGTGTACTCCTGTTTGATTCGGTTTACTGCCAAACAGCCGTGTGTTATGTAAAGGTTTTGTATGATACGATTGGAGAACACAGAGAACATTTTTAATATTTGTTGTGACGTAAAAACGTCAAAAATGGCGATAAATCAAAAATCCTAAACCACTCGTATGTCTTATTTTTAATCTCTACAATATACTAAAATTTCATGAGAATCGGCCGACATTTAATTTTTGGTAACGTCGCCGCCAATAACGTAACTCGAAAATTCGGCCAGGGCGCTTTAGAATTTCCGATGATGACCCCATATTTTTAGATATAGTTTTTGTTGGAGCTCGTATTTTCAAAATATCAAAGAGGTATGATTGATACAGGCACGGATATTAAAATATAAAGAAAATAACGTTCGATAGAACGTTATTTTGATAGAAGTGGAATATAAAAATCTCATGTTCAATGGCTGATGGATATTTACAAACGTGCCCAATTTGGTGACTGTAGCTTTAGAAATGCGAAAATGCAAATCTGAAGAAAGAAAAAAAAGGCTAAGAAAAAAAAGGCTAACGATTAGAAAAAGTTCGTTGGATGACTCAGCCCTTTTACTGCCACGCCCACTTTAGCCATATGTGGAGGACCTCTATTTTCGCCTGTATGTGAGGAAGTTTAATAAAATTTATCATATACATAAAACTCTATCATCTGAGTAATTGTTGGAAAGGGCTCTCTGAGCCCTTTCCAACAATAAGTCAGATGGTAGCTTTGATCTGCTCATACCAGAACGCACAGATAATCATAGCGAAATTGGCGGCAAGAGTCGCTTTCAGCAGCGTAAGTGTAAGATATATTATTAGGTGATACACTCTAGAGAAATAGATGAAACAAATTTGCGTTCGCATTTGTTCATCAACATGCGATCATTTCCGCTGTGCAGTCTTGTGCAGAGACAAAAAATACACATAGGATGTTCTTTCAATCAAATCAGCTTGTAAATTCAATTTTTAACCGTACTAAGATTATTCAATGCCGTCTTGGCGTCTATAACCACAAACTGTAAAATTAGATTTAGTGCTGAGAGGCTAAAAAAGATGTATAGGCTTGTTAGATATAAAACTACAGAGATAAATCTTTTTTGTAAATCAAAGAATATCACACGCATTAACCGCATAAATTAATTTCATTTCGTCAATAATTTAAAAACATAAAACTTTTCTCCAATATGTGCAAAATAATTGGCTGTGCAATTAGCAGTCAGAAGAAAGTGTTCAAAGTGTTTCAACTATTAATATTCCAAGTCTCCCAGTGAATGAAACCAATAGTCAACAATTTTTGTGGACGCATAATTTAGAATTGCTATTATATTTAATGGGCTGCTCCAATGTCCATATCGACACCCACCGAAAAAGGCTGAGCTCTTATTTTTCAAGACGATATTTGTCCGGGTTCTGTTCAGGGTGGGCTTCTATTCATGGCGAGCTGTGGTGGCGGAACTAAAATGAAAGTGTGTGAGTGTATGTTTGTAGACGGGGAGGCGAATTTTTAAATTTTTTGGCCCAACAAATAGGGTACGACGATCCCCCCCCCCCCCTCGTCTCTCATTGGAGCTTAGTGATTCCTGAATTTTTTTAGAAAGCATGGCCTTCTAATCGTGCTAAGCTAAAGGTTACATGAATGGGTGATTTTTTATTCATCAAAAATGGGAGGCAAACTATATTATCTGAAAGTGTGATGAAACCATGCGACCTGCATTTTCCTTCTCCCTACGCCCCAAATCGAATCAGCCGTCTCTGCCGGGCGGCTCCTCTTTGCAAATGTTGACACGTTCGAGTGGTTTTAACCCTTTACCTAACATGAAAAGCAGACGACACTTGCAAACAAAATTCTTGAATAACTCATTTTTTTTCATTTTTTGTCTCAAAAACATAGGTTATGACCCCTCATTGGAACGAGCTCGTTCCAATGAGGGATCATAACCTACGTTTTTGAGACAAAAAATGAAAAAATAAAGAAAATTAATAGATGATTTTTGTGAAAAGCCCTGGTCGGTTTTGGCCGTGACGTTGGGTAAAGGGTTAACGTGCTGACATTTTCTTCAGCTGTCGAAATCTTCAGTGTACAAATCACAAGACTCCATGCATTAGTTATTTCTTTGTTATATTTATAAAGATGTGGATTGCGTATAAAGACGTTATTTATTAATTTATTTATTGGGATTTAACGACACTTTCGACAGCCAGGGACACCTCGTGTCGGACAGTTTTATGGTTGGAAAAAACCGGAGACAACCACCGAGCAACGGTGAGCAACTGAAGACTCCCACGGGTAACTCCACACAAGCAGGCTCAGCATTGGTTGAAGACAGGTGCACCATCGACGTGAAGTACGCCTTAGTTCACAGCACTACAGTGCCCCCAAGCGGGCAATCGGGTGAAGTGCCTTGTCAAAGGACAGAATGCTGTTACCCCTGGCGGGGATGGAACCGTGAACCTTTTGGTTTAAAGTTCAATGCTGTAACCATTGAGCCACCGCGCTCCCGTATGAAGATATGGACTGTGTATAACAAAGGTTGAGAAATTTTTTTTCGAATAGACAAAAATATCTTGTGAAACCTAAACTTTACCTACATTCTTAAATCAGCTGGATTAAAAATCAACTTATCAACTGGTTTGAGTGAATATGAACCCAGTTGGGTTCATATTGACCCAAACCAGTTGATTTAGGTTGATTTTTAACCTAAATGATTTTAGAGTTTGCAGCGACAAGAAAGTGACAAACAAAAAGTGTTCACTGCAACCGGCATAGCATGGGGGGGGGGGGGGGGGGGCTACGTCAACCGCCTTGCGATACTATACTAAAGCTTGCACTCACTCATCTCCGAACGATGAGGGAGGCTTGAAGATAGATAACAAATAGTGTCTGAAAGACACCGCCTTGCCCAGGCCTAACTGTGCAATGAAGAACCGGATAATTGTTACGAGGTAAGGACACGAAAACAAATATCGAAGGGAAAAATAGATTTATCGCTCTTCCAGAGAAAGGACATGTGATACAAATATTCACCTAAACCCCAAAGCCCAGTCATTCGGGGTTACGTCTTTGCTGGCTATAGATGACTGAGTCGCTTGTGCCATTAATTTCATGGATCGATCTTAACTCGGTTCAGTTGACAGATCTCAGCTGCGGTTCAGCTGACGCAGTCGGCTGAAGTCTTTCTCCCTTTTAAAGTCTTAAAACATTTTATTTATTACACATCGTTATCTATCCCAGAATTGCCCATTATAGAGTTGGGTTGATATGACTACAAACCAAACTCGGCAGACATGACGCTGATCTTGGTCGATATGAACCAAGCTAGAGTTGTCCCATTTGGTGCATTACTTGGCGCAGCCAATTTGTTTACAGCAGAATTGTTCACTGCTATTCACCGAAAGCAATCAATTAATAAAATTGGCGTTACAAGGCTAAGCTGAGTATTTGTAGGATGAAGAATTAATGATGGCAACAAGTAAGGATTAGGTGGATGAAGAGAAAAAGAGGAGAGTTGTACAGAAAAGAAAAACAGAAAGGATAGTTTATCTATCCGAACGTCGCGGTTTCCCCAATGGGGAGCCGCCGAGGTGTTCTGATAGCTGAACTAGGAGTAGGTGAAGAGGAAACTTCGGACTTTTTGAAAAGAACAATAAACAATAACACTGACAGAAAACAAACTTCAACAGAGCTGAGATTTTTTTAATTGTTTGTTAGGTTTAACCCTTTGAACACTGGTGGTCTCTTCCATATTAGTTCAATGACAGCAACTGGAAGAGTCCATGTTCATTATTTAGAGGTAGACCAATTAATATTTTCAACGTGCAACCTTGGGGCTGCACGTTGAAACTACTGATTGGTCTACCACACACATGCACTTAGCATCCATCCTATTTAATAAAATTATGACGTATCATGTTCCTGGCTGGAAAGACGGCCGCTAGGGTTCAAAGGGTTAATAAATAAAGGCTGATATGAAGTTACCTCGGACTGATATCTCGTTCGATACGAAACTAACCAAGTAAGAACGTCCAAATATTTCTCACTCTCCAAGGTTATTTGCTGTACGGTATACTTGTTTGGAGTCATCAACAAGTACAATTCGTACCTTGCAAAAACCGATATTCGCGTTATAAGAAACAGAAAATATACCTCACACACCGGACTCTTGTTTAAAAAAGTGGCCATAGTGAAATTTTACGACCTATAAAATCAATATGAGGGTTCGAAAGCCTAGCTGTTTTTGCCGACACAGACAACTCTTAAAGCATTTTGTTAAGTTTTTACATCGGTGTTGAATACTTCACAAGAAAAAAGAGATGGCCCGAGTATTCTCTGGGCCTAATAATGCAGTTAACCGTTTGTGTATTTTTACTGGGAATCCCCCCCCCCCCCCAAAAAAAAAAAAATGTGTTGAAGGAGGGTACTTCACTTCCTATTGAAATGTGGAGGTCTGTACTTTATGTAAGTCTTTGAATATCTAATGTTAAGTGATCCGATAAAAATTTTTTCACATAATTGTTATAATGGTCGCCTATGGGAAAATATTTAGTACTGTGATACCAAGACCCTCTTACTACCCTCGCTAGGCTTTGTGGATGGCTGTCGGTGGTTCGTAAAGGCGGCCTCAGGTTCAAATTATACCGTCACACTTCTATACTTTCTTAACATTTCCAAAGAACAACCAAACAAACGCAGATACCTTGTCACTATAATCAGAAACGATGTGTGCATTAATTTATCCTCACAGTCGTTCCGCATGGGAAACTGAGTTTGCAGACACTAATTCCATTTAGTTCATGCCTGGCGTGATTTAGATGGTAACTCCGATGACAGATGTTACATGGCTCTAATTTGTTTCTGTGTTCATCCTGCAAATTTCAGATCGGCAAGAAAAATGTTTTCAACGGTTTCTTGACAGAATATTGCATTTTCCTAAAAACGTTACGGCATAAGGGCGCTATGGGATTTGAACACAACCATTTGTTATCCGTGATTAGTTTTGCAACAAAATCCATCATGCAGTTCTATAAAGACGTCGCCATTCATTTTGCTTGGCGCGGGACGCTTGCTGATTTCACACCATGGGGATTTGATGTTTTTTCCCTTGTTTTACTGCTCAGATAAATCACTGGCACCATTTTTGATCAATTGTTTTGGGGTTTTTTTTCAAGAGAGAGTTTCGTGTACCAAGCGAAGTAAATAAATATTTCAGACGGAATATGAAATGCACCTAGCCAGGTTGTTGAGCGGGGTTGTATGATATATCCCGTCGGTGGAACTTACAGAGACGGTCAATCCCTATATATCCCTGGAAAAACGGGAGAATTATTGAAATATCAAAACTGTCAAGGCTAATGACCCAACAGTTATCAAAAAACAGAACATTCCTGAAAATGAACCACTAAACAACTTTCCTTAGCGGAACCACCTTGAACTCTTCTTCTATCATCAGGTCTAATACACAAGACCTGTTGACAGAAGAAAAGGTTAAGGGAGACAATTAGTAGGATTTAAAAAAAACATCTCGAGAAATCGAAAATTTCTGAATCAGCGGGACTCGAATAGAATCATCGGGGCGAACTCCCACCAAATTAAATACCGATAGCTTGCAGGACACCAGTTGAGAGCGCATTGTAATTTGTTGCAGGGCCGTAACTTAGTTCTCGGGTATTGTGTGGCCTGACTGTTCAAGCCTTACCGTATACACAATTAAATTACAGTAGAAACGTACTTGCTTGGACTTACGTTAACTGTACTAAGCCTATGCAGTGTTCCCATGTGTGTTGCTGTAGACTATCAATTAGGAGTTAGTTTAGTTTAAACATATTTTATTCTCCATAAATAAAGCAGAATTGGATTGCAGTGAAAGTTATTCAACTTATTAACAACTCCTATCGGAACATAATTATAAAACAATGTCGGCAACAAGTTAGTTGTGTGAAAGGAAAAAAAATAAGAGAAAGATAGAAAAACGACAGAAAACAGGGGTCACAATTCCCCGAGGTTGCCTTCAACAAAGTTACTAACCAAAAGGAGACCGACAATGAGAAACATTGGACAGAATGCTTATGAAAACATTGGTCAGAATTTTATGCAAACCTCCCATTGGATGTAATAAATAACTGAGTTTTCTTGAAAATTATGTCGTTTTGTTGCTCAGTGAGGTCAGGTTTTCCATACAGGAGATCTTCTATAGGACCAATCTCCAGCGTGTACAGACGGTTTAGAAGCGATAGTCTCAAACCGGTATAATGGGGAGGGCAGAAAAGAAAAAGTGGTGTGCATCCTCACATGGATGACCATATGAACACTGGGGTAATGGGTATGTGTGGTTTCTAAATTTGTCACCGTTCAAATCACTGCAGTTGTTTCGGAGTTTACAATGGATAATGTTAACAGTTCTCTTCCCCATTAGATAGTATGATGGAGGCATTGTGTTGGGATTTAACAATGAATACTTATATTTGAATTCAGAAAAACTTTGAGCGTTGGTCAACTGGGAGGAGAGGCCATTCCGCAGTCGTGTTGGAGGTGGAAAAAAGGATCGTCTAAACCGCTCAGTTCTTGTCTTATAGAGAGTGAAGTAGGAACGATCACGCAGTTTATAAGTGGAGACATCAGCAGTGCGAGTGGGAAGCAAATTGCTAAGGACCGAGGTTGTTTCATTATGAATGATTTTGAAAAGCGTACACAGTCTATGTTTTTCTCGTCACTTTAACCCTTTACCTAACATGAAAAGCAGACGACACATGCAAAAAAATTCTTGAATAACTAATTTTTTGTCTCAAAAACATAGGTTATGACCCCTCGTTGGAACGAGCTCGACGAGCTCGTTCCAACGAGGTGTCATAACCTATGTTTTTGAGACGAAAAATGAAAAAAATAATGAAAATTAATTGGCGATTTTTGAGAATAGCGCTGACCGGTTTTGGCCGTTACGTTAGGTAAAGGGTTACAGCGATACCCACCCGAGTTCTAGTAGAAGACTTTCATTTGATAGAGCGCGTAATTCCAGTTATTATACGAGCTGCGTCATATTGCAGTTTATCAAGGTCGTGGAGTAGGAAACAAGGGGAATAGTCCCAAATAATATCTCCGTAGTCCATGAGCGGCAAAATATATGCTGAGTATATCTGTTCAAGGGGTTTCCGGATAAGTTTAAATTTAAGTTTTTGCATTTGCGCTAGCCGGGCGTTCACTTTCTTACATATTTTGTTAATTTCAAAGTTCCAGTTTAGATTCGATTGTAATACTATACCAAGGTGTTTGTGTGTGTCAACTACGCCAAATGGGCTGTTATCGAAATCTAAACTAGGGCTGTGGTCATCTGTGGTACTAAATGAAAATCTGATAGCTTTAGGTTTGTTCTGGTTAAAGGTTACTAACCATTGACACGACCATTTGTTTATGTTTCAAGGTCTTTATTTAGTTGAGATACAAGATCTGTGAACATTGGATCTGATTTTGTAAGGCATGTATCGTCAGCGCACATTCTTGTAACAGCTTCAAGAATCTCCGATATGTCATTTATATATAACAGGAAAAGAAAGGGACCTAAGACGGATCCTTGAGAAACACATGCTTCTAGTTTCTGATAATTAGAGAAAGTTCTATTGACAAGTACCCGTTGTTGTCGATTGGGCAGATAATCTGATAACCACCCAAGGAGTGGGCCAGATATTCCGTATTGCTGGAGTTTAAAGATGAGTCCTTTCTGCCACACTCGTTCAAAAGCTTTGGATATATCACAAAGGTGGCACAAGTATTTAATTGCTTGTCAAGAGAGAGACAAAGAGAGTGGTAGAAGTCGAGTAACTGGAAAGTGGTACTTTGTCCGGGTGGGAAGCCAGGCTGAAGCTGGTAAAGAAGTTCGTGTTCGTGAAAGTGACGAAAGAGGAATCTCAATGCCACCTTTTCGAAGAGTTTTCCTAAACATGGGAGCAGGGAAATAGGTCTAAAGTTCAATCTGTTGGACGCGTCACCATTTTTGTAGATATGGATGACATCCGCTTTCTTCCATATATCTGGAAATATTTGTGCATCGACTGACTTTCGGAATAGGTTGTGAGAGTTTGGGCTACAGAATGTGATTTTCCCTTGAGCATCCTTACACTGATTCCGTCGTGACCGTGAGCTTTATCGGGTTTTAATGAGTTAATTGCATCTGTTATATCCTGTTCACAAAAATCAATATTTCTCCGAGGGTGTTCGCATTTTAAAGTAAAGTTGGGTAGACTATGACCAACTTCATCAATGCTGCCGTTTTCTATAAATGTTGCGTTTAGCAGTTCCGCTTTTTCAGATTCAGTGAAACGCACAGTCTGGGAATCATCCGGGTAATTTTGAGAGAGGGTTGGGATGGTGGTTGCTTTTGGTGAAGAGATAGCATCCCTGATAAGTTGCCAAAAGTGTTTAGGGGAGGGCGCGGATGTTATTTGTTTTGTATATGGAGTTCATACTGGGCCTTAGCATATTTCTTCATGTTGTTGACAGTGTTTTGGGAACGTCGGTAATTATTCCAGTCGTTTTCTTTTCCAGAACTTAAAGCCTTTTTTCTAAACCTATTTCAAAGACGAATTTCAGTTCGGGAGTAAACCAACGTTTGTCTTTAGGGCGTATCAGGACATTGTGATTTGGGATGCATTGATTCATTATACCCAGGTATATTTCTGTGATTTTTACAGTGTTAATATTGTCAGATGAGTTGAACAATGAATGCCAATCCACGACACTTATAAGTTCATTAGCTTGGATAAAGTATGCTCTTTTGTAGCACCGCAAACGACGTAGGAAAGATTGTCTGTGCTCATTATCAAATATTACAATGTAAAGACGGCCATGTGATCAGATACTCCCAGATTCATAGTACCTGAACCCAGAGATTGGACAGAGTCACTAACAAGAATGGGGTCAAGTAAACTTTGGGTTGAGGGTGTTATGCGGGATTGAGTTGTGATTACATTACTCAAGTTACAGTGTGTGATAATTGTGTGTAGTTTCGCTTCCGGACTCAGAAGATCTGAGTTGAAACCGCCCACAAGGACCAGGGAAGGACTGCTTGCCAGTGCATTGTCAATAGACCTATCTAGTACTTCCCAATAATCATAATGTGAAAACTGCTGTGATCTATAAGACACTCCAAACATGCACCTAAAAGACTTGGAATCTACCTCGAATCACATTTTGGACTCATCAGATTCTAACTGTGGCTTCCGAACCCAGTTGAGATGTTCAGAGAAGTAGACTGCAATTCCAATACCGTGATGGTCCCGGTCATATCTAACGGGTAAGGAAAAATCGTGAATTTTGATGTAATCAGAATCGAAATCATTGACGAGGTGTGCTTCAGTGAAACAGATAATGTCAAATTCTTCAACTATATCTGTTTACAGTTATTTGGGACAGCTTATTGCGGATGCTACGTATGTTATAATGGATGACTGAAAGCACGTTGCGATGTTCATTTTGAAGTGAATAGCCGGGCCCGAGGTTAAGTTCTATGTCTCCGGCAAGAAGGATGATGAGAAGTATTAACACTTTAAGAAGTTTAGTAATTCAACATTTCAATCCAATGTACCTAGTTGTAGGTCGGTAGAAGTTTCTTGATTTCTTGTGAGTACTACCACCACATTACAGTTAAAACTAGAAGTCCTGTCATGAAATGCACACAGATGGCACGTCGATCTGCGCATTAATCTACGCGTTATGACCATAGTAAGGCTATCAAATTCTGTACATATGGCCCGTGCACAAGCAATGTTTCAGCCAATGAACCTCCGGGTAACCCGGAGGTCCATTGGAAGAAGCATTGCCTGTGTTTGCTATGAGTAACCAGGAGAACCTGCCGTGCTTTAGATGCCATTCGATATGGCAATTGCGCGCAATTCCTACGCGCAATTTAGTCTAGATAAGTACACAGTTCGTTACAGGACTTGTAGTTTTAACTGTAGGAGTTCGAATACAACTTCTCATACTCTATTAAATATAAATCTTTGTTATCGTCTCCATACAAATTATCGAAAACGTTCATTAATAAATATTAGAAGATCGCGAAGTCCGTGCCAGCAGGTGTATTTTTATTTAGCATCTTATACTATCGAATATTGACAACAAGTGTGAACCATTTGCGTCGGCTCTTTATTCTGAAGACCCATTACTCCTAAGATTCGATATCCAAAGTAAACGATATTCCGAAGGCCCAATACTCCAAAGGTCCGATACTTCGAAGGCCCAAATACTCTGAAGGTCCGATACTCCATAGACCCAATACTCCGAAGGTCCGATATTCTAAAGAGCCCAATACTTCGAAGGTCCGATATTCCGAAGGCCTAATACTCCGAAGGTTCGATAGTCGAAGGTCCAATATGTCGAAGGCCGACGATCCATTACTCCGAATGTCCAATACTCCGAAGGTCAGATTTTGTTGGGCCCAATACTCCGAAAGACCGATATTCCGAAGGACCAATACTCAGAAGGTCCGATATTCCGAATGGCTTATATTTGGAAGATCTAAAATACCGAATATTTTGAATCAAGGACTTGTGTTTAGCTGTTTTTTAAGACTATAAAACGGTAGCGTATTAGTTCCACACAATGATTTACATTAAGTTGCTATATCAAGATAGCAAAGCTATTATAACAAAACAGTAACAACAAAGTTAAGCTGTGGTGATTACATACACATACTAGTGCTTACATACACTCGTGGTCACCTCTTCTAGTTGTTACATACTCTAGTGGCTACATTTTGTTGTGGTTGTCTTTGCCAGTTTTTTTTATATCTTAATAGTTACAGATCACAGTGGCTGCCTATCCCTATGGTTATATATCTTAACATTTACATACTATGGTGGTTACCCATTCTACTGATTACATATCGAGTTTGTTTCATATTCTAGTGCTTACATACACTCTACAATCAGTTGGGTTGAAAATTAACCCAAATCAACTGGGTTGAGTGAATATGAACCCAACTGGATAACCTATTCTACCGGTAACATATCGAGTTTGTTTTATATTCTAGTGGTTACATACATTCTAAAATCAGATACACTCTAAAATCAGTTGGGTTAAAAATGAACCTAAATGAACTGGATTCCTATTCACCGAACCCAGTTGATTTCGGTTAATGTTTACCTCAATTGGCTTTAGAGTGTATCCAAACCGTCGCATATCCTGCTGATACCACACCGGAAATCACACTCTAGTATTTACATATCATAATGTCGTATGGGGTTATCACAAGTGGTTATATACCCTACTGGTTACACATCCTAGTGATCACCTATCCCAATGGTTACCTTGTCTAGTGGTTATATATCCTAGTTTTATATCTTTCCTTTCATATTGTCGAGTGGCTACATATGACAGTGGTTACCAAGGACAGTGAGTGTTGTGTGATCTGCATGGGCCTGGACGCATGGGTGGTGAGGTAGGGTCACGGGTAGGGTATGGTCTCTGGTGTCTGGGTAGAGGTAGGTTAGAATGACTGGCTCACACCTGGAATGGGTGGTAGAGGTAGGGTCATACGGTTAAGGTGATTGGGGCTGGTCATATTCTGTCGGAATAATAGGTCGGGTCGACTCTGAAGGTAGACGTGTTGTGTGGTCGAGATACACGGGGTTGCACGGTGAATGGAGGATGGATAGTGTAACGTCACTCCATGTGTGGTAGTCAGGTAACTGTGTTTCTCTTGGAATGGTCACACGGTCACATATAGAATGTTAGTGTGGATCGGACCCCTGGGTCATGTCTCTAGGGCGGACCACTGGGTGGAAGAGTTTTGCTGAGTGGTATGGAAGAGTCGACTACTGGCCTATAGATCCCCCAAATTGTTATAGGGTTCATCTTCTTTCCTTGGGGAGTTTACTTGTGGAGTTTCATGATCATAAGCTAAAACGTTGTTAAGTTGCAGTCCGGAAACTAAATTAAATGAACCGACAAACAGCCCCACAGACTCAAGAATATACGGACAGCGCAAGCGCAATAGGGCCCCTGTCCTTTGAGATGCACTAACTAGTACGAATAGGTGTTCAAATAGGCCTGCATGGATAGAAACAGGTGTACATCGAAAGACCTTCGGAGGGTTGGACCTTTTGGACAATTAGACCTTTAGAGTATTAGGGCTTCGGATTAATGAGCCTTTGGAGTATTAGACCTTCGGAGTATTAAGTATTCGGAGTATTGGGGCTTCGAAGGGTCAGGCCTTCTTAGTATCGGAGCCTAGGAGTATTGGGCCTTTGGAATATCGGTACCTTGGAGTATAGGGCATTTGGACTATTGAATCTTCGGAATATCGGTACTTCGGAATATTGGACCGTCGGAATATGGGTACATAAGCGGACCATACGAGGTAGTATATTATACTATTAAAAAAGTAAGAAATATTTGATAAAACTGAGATATATGAAGAAATATATTTATATGTTCATCAAAAAGACACTCGAGGCATTGCATTGTGGCATCTGGTGAATGATTTCAGCGATAGTTGGGTGTCTGACAAGCACACATTCCACGCACTGAGCTGTGGAAGACATGAATGGTGATTCAGAGAATTTGCCACATTCAGTCCAAGACCACAATATCTTGTAAATCCTCCTCGGTTCGCGAGACAAGCGCGGATTCGACGTAGCATACTCCTCACCAAACGTCCAACATCAGCTTGACTGATGTTATTCCATTCTTCCTGCAATGCAGCGGCGAGTTCCCTGGACATTGGTAGGGGGTTGTTGGCGTTGTAATAGGCGCCTGCCAAGAATATTCCAGACGTGCTCGATTGGTAAAAGGTCTGCACTTAGTGCTGGCCAAGGCAGTGTAGTGATGTTCTGCTCCTGGAGGAACTCTGTAGCGACACGGGCCCTGTGTGCTCTTGCATTGTCATCTTGGAAAATGAATCGACGGCCGTGATGTCGCGCAAATGACACCACATGAGCTGCTAACATGTTGCCACGGTAGTACTGCCCTGTGACACGCCCTTGGATGACATGTAATGCTGTTCTGCTTGTCATGGTTTTGCCTACCCACACCATAACCGACCCACCACCAAAACGGTCGTGCTGTCTAACGGTTACGTTGTGGTATCGTTCGTTCCGCCTCCGCCGCCGCCGCCGCCGCAGCCGCCGCCACATTCTGTTTCGCCGGTCGTGAAGTCGAGAGTGAACCTCGATTCATCGGAAAACATGACGTTACTCCACAGACGATTTTCCCAGCGCTGTCGTGCTCCACACCAATTACGTCTTGCTGCGATGTGACATTTAGTCAAACGCGGAATTATTCGAGATCGTCGAGCGTACACATTCCGGCTGTGTAGGCGATTTAGGATAATCTGACCACTGACTTACACATCTGTCGCTCGGTGCAGCTGCTGTCCAATTTCTGAGGCACTTTGATGGCGGTTACGTAATGCTGTGGTTCGGATGAAACGATCCTGGTTAGTAGTTGTCGCCTTTGGACGACCTGACCGACGTCTGTCATCAACATTGCCTGTCTGACGGTAGCGTGACCACAACCTGCTAATCACCGATTGAGTAACGTTGAGAATTTGAGCCACTGCAGTCTGTCTGTTGGCATCTTCCAACATGCCAACGGCACGGCACGTAATCATTCGTCACGTGTCAGTCTTCGCATACCTCAAAAGTTACGTTTCGAACAGAAACTATTTATGAACAAGTTTATACCAAGAATAGAACGATGAACCTCCGAAAAAGCCGGTCCAGTACATATGAAAATTTCAAAACGGACCCCACAGACATTAACGCGGCACTCGTGCGAAAAACCTGCACGAAGTTTTCGTAGGCCGGTGAAATTTATGATCCACACTGAACTTGGTTACATACTGATGTGTCCAATCACGCGTATCCAATACCATTTTTCGAAAATATCGACATCAGTTTGGATATCCCCTACTTTTTTTGAATAGTATATCACGAGTCGGTTTCTTTCTTTAAAATATCACAAACCCGTACCAATGGGAGCGAGGTGGCTCAGTGGATAGAGGTGCAGGCTGCAAGCCGAGAGGTCCTCGGTTCGAATCCCACCTGCGGCAACCACGCTGTGTGCTTGGGCAGGACACTTCATCTCCATTGCCAGCGTGGGGGCACGATGACGCCGTGTACTAAGGCGTACTGCACGTCGATGGTACGCATGTCTTCAACCAATCTAACCCTGCCTGTGCTGCAGTTTGGAGTTACGATTTTGGGGAGCTGGCAGCTGCTCGTCGTTGCTCGGTGGTTCTCTCCGGGTACTCCGGCTTCCTCCATCCGTAAAACTGTCACGGTCATGATTAGCCATTGTGCATAAATATGTGACCTTGAACATCAATAAATAAATAAATAAATAAACCCGTACCAATAAAGAACGAATTTTGATGTTGGAGCTTACAACTAAACTATTCTAGCGAGCTCCACCAAAAAGAAAGAGAGTTCCTAAAATAATTGAGTCTGAAAATGAATACTTGACAGTAGTACATGGTGATCATCTCAGCTTGTTGGTTCAAATAAATCGAAATCGTTGAAAGCAATCCTGGCCTATCAACATAATGGGTGGAAATGGAGAGGTGAACATGCCCTTCCCTGACGTTTTTAAAATGTTTCAATACAGACATTCCTGTAATTTTTTGTCGGGAAAGGTAAACAGACTTAGTTGCGCGCAGCCAACAAATTCCACCTTCAGCTTGGTGGATCTTTCTTCAACTTCAACCTTGTAGCTCGGGCTGAAAGAAGGCTGAGGTCGAATAAATATAGACTAAATGATGACCATACCACAACTCGCGCTAAAACAAATAGAGACCAGCGTGTATGTGTACGTTTTGGGCGCGATGGCTCATTGGTAAGAGCATTGTACTTCAACTGAAAGGTCGACTGTTCAATCCTGACGCGCTCTATCTGCGCTGTGTCGTTGGGAAGGACACTTAATTCCGATTGCCCATGTGGGGGCACGATGTCGCTGTGTACTCTTTGTTTTGCAGGTCGATATTGTACTCGCCTTGGATCACTGCTAACACTGTTTGAGCCGGATTAATGAGATGGCGAGTCTGGCAGTTGCTCGCCGCTTCTTAGGACACTTAATTCCGATTGCCCATGTGGGGGCACGATGTCGCTGTGTACTCTTTGTTTTGCAGGTCGATATTGTACTTGCCTTGGATCACTGCTAACACTGTTTGAGCCGGATTAATGAGATGGAGAGTCTGGCAGTTGCTCGCCGCTTCTTAGTGATTCTCTCCGAGTATCCCAGCGTCCCCCCGCCGTAAAAGTATTCTATACGATGTTGGAAGGTTGTGAAAATCCTAATAAACAAACAATATGTACGTTTACTTCTATAGACCCAAACTCCAATCAGAGGTGCATCTCTGCGCTACGCTCGATACATTTGAAACAAAAGTACCAAAGGTTGTTCAATCTGCAAGATTCTTGCAGATTGTCCATCGTGTGGCATGGGCTCTTCAGTTTACATTGAGCACATTTTAAATTACTCTGATTGAATTGACAGGGAAAGAATTTCCAAAATACTTCTTGAATCAATAAAAATCGAAGAAACCGAAATAAATACGTGCTGTTTGCACACGTGATCTCTTTCATAATCGGCATAGCGTTGGTCTAGACATTGCAGACGTCGTACTTTTTGTTGAAAGAAAGACGGGTGGTTATTGTTTGGAATTACGGTAATGTTCCGCGTTGAGTATTTATCAGTGAGATGCGGAAAAATGTACTGCATGCTTATTGCGATATTCTTCGCTCACCACATGTACCGATATACGAATCAAGTTTTATGTGTGTCAAATTGCCACATAGAACACATAGAAAGCATTATGCTTAAAATTGTACAGAAACATATAGATGCCACATAGAGCAGATAGGTTGTAGGAGACAACCCACTACAGATCAAGACGTCTCACGACAAACCCCTTTAGGGCCAAAACTGAAAGTTGAACAAAACCCACAGTTTATTTTTTTATTATTTCATTCAAATCTTTTTCAATTAATTTGATTTATTTCTCCGTTTCATTTATTTGTTTATTTATTACGAATATTACGAATATTTTTTTTATTTCACTATTATATTAATTTACTTTGTGTGTGTAAAAATATAGAAACCATAATGTAAATTTTCTCGCATTTCATCTTTTGACGGGTGAGATTCCAGAGTGCCGCCTTAGTGCCGGCCCTGTACTTGTACCTGTTTTTACCTGTACTTCTTTGCTGTGAAATAAACTGAATCTGAATCTGTATCACGTCGACTTAAGGGGGCCAGATCGCCGGATCAAACGATTAACAATTGTCCCCCAACCTTTTTTGGTAAATTGGATTGAAGTAAAAAAGAACTATTTTCGTTTACACTTATTTTTGTAACAGGTGCACACTTCCAGGGAATCCCCGATGCGCATGAATACGATAAAAACATATCATGAATACGATAAAAAAAACGGAGCGCCGTTCGAGCGCACCTATTCCAGCTCGGAGTAAAGTACTTTCAGCGACCGGAATAGCTAATTATGCGAATTCCAACGCACCAATAAATAGTTCGTTATATTGTAGTGATACGGAATCGGATTCCACACTGTGGATTTTTCGGGGACAAGGAAAAGATCGCCAAACAGTAGTGATATTTAGCGATTAAATTAGACAGTCATATAATTAGGTGTTTTCTCTTCCCGAACCTCAGGGGTGGGACTGAAAGAAGTTACATTTACAATATGCATATATATGCAAATTGTATGTACAGATGACAATAACTTTTCCTTTTTATCGTCGACTGAAGTTGGACATTCTTGTGGTGCCACAGATTCGTAATCGATTCCAAAAAACTTTACTACTTGTCTTTATATCAGACAAGTCAGTTGGTACCTGTCAAACATGTATGTTGAGCCTGCCAATGACCACACTACTTACTTGTAGGGTTGTCTGAATATAACAATGGTTGTTTCGAAATGTCCATATAAGGATTGATCGTTTGTTTCTGTCTATATCTTGAATTATGAACCCCAAAAAACAAAGGCCAAACTGTGTAAATGGGCGTAGCCCATTTACACAGTTTGGCTTTTGTTTTTTGGGGTTCAAAACTCAAGAAATAGACAGAAACAAAAGATCATTCCTTATATTTAAACTTGGGGGGGGGGGGTAATAAATGTAAACACTCTCTACTTTGTGGAGTTAAAATAAAAACCAGGTCGCATCATGCTTCCTGGTGATTAATGAATACAAAAAAGTCCATAGTTTTCAAAAATTCTGTTTGAAATAACGATACATTTCACTGAAACATGTTCTTGTGTCATTAAAAAATTTGTTGAATTGCGTAAGTTAAAAGGAACGTCATAGGTCACGTCCACACAAAACTTCAATCTCCTTTTCCACTTGACGGGAGGGTGCTGTCATTAAAAGCAACACTGAGTTAAAATTAATTCTGATTTTGACCATTTCCTTGAGAAACTAAAAACACAGTTTGTAAATATGGAGTTCGATATAAACCCAGATGACATGAAGTTGATTGAACTTTGTCTCAGAAAGAGTTTATTCAGGCTATATGGAAATTGGAAAGTTTTGTTGGCGTGAGTTTCGCTTGTGGATTATTATGATCGGCCATTATTTACGTTTTATTTGGGTAAAACGATGAAGGCAGACGATCATCTATTGCATATAAACAAATTGAGCATGGAATAAAAAGCATGATAAGGACTGCATTGTTTATTAAATTTTATTTTGAAAGTCATTTTAATATAATAAGATAAGCATTAATTACTTTTCATGTTGCAACAACATGAGCGTGCAGGGGTTCCTTTCCATTCACACGGTGCAACGTAATTTTTAAGACAGACATTGGGGGCGTGGTATAGGGCGGGCCTAAATGCGTTTTTTCCGGTTCATTGTGTTATGAAAAGAAAAAAATTAAATACTTTAGCCAATCATTTTGCCTGAAAATGCGATGAACAGAAAAAAGTTTAATTATATAAAATTACACTGATTTTCAAGATGAGAAATTGTAGTGGTCATTGTGCAGAGTACAAGTGAACTGATAACTGTCAAACATGCAGATTGTGCCTGCAATTGACTATGAGAAACTGCTTACATGGGATGGGAAGGCGAATTACCATTAGAACAAATGTGGAGCGGAGTTTCTACTAAGACAAAATCTTCTTGTCTCTGAAAAACCAAAAGAATGGCAAGAAAAGTTTCAGATAATGGCTCTCCAGGTGCATTAGCTAAAACTGTGCTTTCCCTTCTTATGTGTTATCACTGATATCGACAATCATTGTCTGGGAGGAATATCCACTCCAAGAGTCTCTCAGTAGCAATCCGCTCTTCATATACTGTACATTGCAAGTTTTGGTGCTTGGTTATAATTTTTCGCAACTTTTTGCAGAAAAAGTGCTGGTTGACATTATAAATATTGAAATATATGAAAAAAAACATACAATGCCAAGGAAAAGTAAGTTATGAGGTTACCACAAGAATATTCAACCCATTTCTTTTAATTAATAATTTGAACCCTTGATTTCATTTCTTCATTTCTGGGGAAATTTTGGCTAAACCAAGGTATTACTTCGGGCCTGCACAAGGTGGGCAAACAGTTGTTTTGTTTGGCTATTAATCACTTGAAAGAATTAGGATTTTTCGTTAGCCTAGATATTAGGCCTCAGAAACACAGCTGAACAGTTCACATGAACTGCCTTGGTATTGTCAAGCTATTTTATAATGATGGCCTACATTAGTGTCTTTTAATATTGTCAAGAAATGCTTTGATATTACACACTGTTGGAAATATAAAAGTGCTGTCTGAGCACATCAGATAAGAAGTGGGGGAAATTCGTCAAATAAACTGCACTGAGCATTTTAAACATATCGGAACCACTGTACCCTTTCATTTGTTCTTTGTGATTAATTTCTATTCTGTACAAACTTGTGCTTTGTCAAGATCTGGAAATTTCAACATAGTAAACAATTAACGTATGTTCAGGTATGTACCCTGCAGCCTCTTCTCTCTGGAACTGTACAATCTCTTTCAGAAAATAAAAAAATGTCAACAGGCACTGGAAGCAGGTCATTATAATTTGTTTTGTAAAAGAAGAATGTTTAGGTAATTTTACTAAGTCCATACTAATGCTTTATCTAACAATCATATAGATTTTGGCCTGAAAACCACGAGAAACGGTACGTATCGCGTAATGTGTTCCGATTCCATATCATATAGACGACTCATTCTGATTCCGTATCACATAGACGACTCGTTTCCGGTAACGCGACGGGCTGTTACAATAGGCGCATGAAGACATTCTATGTGCGTCTCAGTGATCGACTCGGCTGATCGCTTACAAAACAAAACAAAATTCCTGACAATTAGCGACAGAACTATTAATAGCTAATTACTTAACCAAACATAAGAAAGTAACTCTTGTTATGATACATAATTTATTATGGCTAGACATTATGATTACACACTGAAAATAGATGGACTGACTAGACTTATTGATAGTCATCATGCACATTCTGCATTAACACATACAACATGCAGTAATTAGTTAAAAACAAGCACATATTGACATTATTAAACACTGAAGGCATACACGCAATTAAAGACGAAGAAAGCAAATATAATTTGAAATCCAATGAAATCATGAAGATTCCTTAATGAATCGTCCGGAGTTCATAGTGAGCCACCCAAGCCAAAGGCCGTCCAACCATTGTTTGAATTGCAATGAAGCTCCCAACACAAAACACCAAAAAATCAAAACCGGATAGAAAGACATGCAATACATGCAACTTCACCTAACAGAAATTCCACAATTTCTGAAAAAGGTGAAAAAGAATAGCTCCAAAGAAAAGAAATTCATTAGAGAACTAATTCAAAGACTCCACTTGAGAAGCAATATCCCAAGTGAAAAGCCTACACACCTAACACAAAGAAACTGCTGACTGTAAAGGTGTCCCAAGACATGTCAGTATATCCAGATCTGAAAAATTGAAAACCTGTATTAGAAATTTCATTTCATATGGGCAATTCTACTTTGAAAATACAGAGTCAATTGTCTTGTTCCTTCTTGATTAAGATGTAATCAACCACCCTTAATGGCAAAATACTCCCTCATAGCCTTCCCCTTTGAGACCATGTATCTAGAGGATTTATGGTAGGTAACTTTCTGAGCTAAACACAGACAGACTTCCAAGTCAGAATTGACTTTAACAATTTTAGCCTGTGTTACACTGTAATCAACTGGTCTTGGTAAAATGGCCAACATGCCAATTGGAGAAGAAAAGTGGAATTTCAAGATGGAAATTAAATTGCAATACGAAGCTTTAAATTCGTCTACTGATAATTTATGAATGTCGTTTGTGCCAACATGTACAAAAATAACATTATAAGAAGACATTTTTGACTTCTCTCTAATAATGTTGTAACTGATGTCTCCAATACAGGCTCCACGGAACGCCATAACATTAGTGTTCTTAATTTTCACATATTTAGCCATGGAGTCAGAAATAATCAAGTTCCTTCTTGAGTCATTATCTACAAGAAAAAACTAAATATGGTTAATCCAAGAAAATTCAAGGGCCATTGACTAACATTAGCCTGACTCGACCATTGACAATTCAACTAATGAATTAAATTTATTAATGCTTTGAGAACCCTATAAGACTTCTCCCTCGCACCAATAAATTAACCGTTCATAATAAAGTAATTAATAGTGTAATAATTCATTTTGAATTAAATTACTGCTTTAAAATTGCATTTCTCATACACTGGCTAAAGAGAATGTTAAATATTCTTTATAGGCATCACTTTGCCAGTCACCGTGTAACTGTATGAGCTCACTAGGAACATTTGATTGAAAGGCATACGATGCTCCACCCCTGCTGAAGCTATGACTTGAACAATCACCTGGATTTCTACCAATGGTGCTGATTAAATGTTTAAGTTTGTTTTGAAACTGTTTGCATGTGATTAGCACATCCTTTTAAATTTTATAGTACCCAAATAATGGAAAATTGTCATGAACAGGCACTGTCTTAATCATATTTATATAGGCTTTGATTGGACAAAGATTGGATCCATTAATTTCTAGGATAGGAATTTTCAGTAATCTTTCCCCAAATTGATTAGTTTTGACCACTTAACCATAACCAAAAGAGTGTTGTTTTCATAAACAACTTCCTTTCTCAACAACTAGAATCAGGTACTAAATTAGACTTCCTGCTCACCAAGAAAAATGCAAACAGAAACAAACACCAAAAAACAACATTAAGAGGATCCTGAAAATCAAAATAAGGCAACATACTATAAAAAATGTCAGGCGTAATCGGCAAAGCTTTTTGTTTTCTATGCGGGTTCAATCTAGCAATACCTCGTAACGTTAATTTCAAAGGGGAGGGATCTAGAATGTCAAATTTAACATCATTAAAAACATGCAATAACCTCACACAATTCAAGTAATTTCTAATATTATCTACAGAACTAAAAGATCTACTTAAAAACTGTGCATACAAACAAATTACTTCCACAGTAGCAGGAACTGGTGTAAAGTGAAAGTAACAACAAAATAATAGGTAGCTCCTCCATTGAGTTTCAATATTTTTATATGTTCCTGAGGCATATGCTGATTTCATAGTCTGCCCCTAGTCAACAACTAATGTCCTTAATTCTACATCTGAAGAAACAGATTACCACTTATTAGTGAAAGCAACACAGGAGGGATCAATGAAAATCTGTTTACAGTCACTACCCACCATTTCAAAGAACATTTTCGCATTACTTCCACTCAAATGCCACCGAGACAGCATGTCAGCCTTTCTGTTTTCCACACATGGAAAATGTACACCTCTGACATCAAAGTGCCCCATAGCTGCATACCAGCAAACTTCTCTCAAACAACTTTGCATAAAGGGGTCCTTTGTCGCACCTGAATTTAAAACAGCAACACAACATTGATTATCACACTTAAATAGAACTTTCTTACCAAAAAATTGAGTTGACCAGGTTTTAACACACAACATGATTCCTAACAATTCCAAAGCATTTATATACGGTTTCATCACTGAAATATGCGATGGAAATTCAAGATGGAAAAACTCCTTTGTTTCCGTACAATATGCACCACAACCGGTTAAACAAGCATCCGACTCCACTAATTCATCTGGTTCGGACCATTCTTCAAACGACATCATTGAAATACCATTAAAATTGTCATGATATTTTAACTACCAAACTAAATCCAAATGAACATATTTCGGGAGAGTAAGTAAACTGTGGTCGTCATTGAAATACCACAACCATGACAAAAGCCTTGACACAAATAACCTTCCAGGGCGAACACAACTAGAAATAACATAAAGCTTACCAAGAAGTGACTGACCTCTTTAAGAGTTGCATGATCTTTACTTAACCACTTTCCAACCAATTTCTTTATTTCTATTACCCGCTCCTGGGTTATTGACAAAGTTAATTTGGAGGTATCAAATTGAATACCCAGAAAAATCATTACTGTATTTGGAGAACACGCCTTTTTAATGGATTCTTCTAAACCACAGGCTATCAATAACCGTTCAAGACTCTGATAAACCTGAAATGCTATGGAAGGTAATTCACCACCTGCAGGGTCATCTAAATAATTCAAGGCTTCATAACCCATGCTTTTGAACATGTAAATTACTGCCGAAGTTACCCTTTGACATATATGAGCCGATGATCGGAGACCCATTGACAGCACTCGGTCCATAAAGATGTGCCCCTTCCAGTGAAATGCTACCAAATGATTATCACAAGGATCAATTGGTATTTGGCGATAGGCTCGTCTCAAATCTTTTTTAAATAAAAGACACCTTTACCCTTTTGTTTTATAAGATTAACCATATCATCAACTTTTGGAAACCTCAAATGAATTTGCTCCCCTAAGTAACTATTTTTATCAATTCCCTCATTAACACCACCCACTCATTGGAGGGAAGCTCAGATCTAGAATGATACGTCTCTCAGTTTGACTATTTTTTGGTACAGTATTGAGAGGTGAGAGATGTAATACTGACTCACTAAAGGGGTTAATTTTGAATGGACCAACTATTGCCTTGTAGGATAACTCCTTATCAAGATATTTCAAGAAATTCCTAGCACCAGCATGATTTCTATGTTTTTTGGCACAACTAGGCCTATTTCTATAATCTGTGTACCCAATAGGAAAACCAAATTCTAAAAAGTCACAATCTAAAACATCATCGTAGTCAGCAAGCATAGATCTCCAGAAATCAATCTTAATATTAGAAAAAAACAGGTATTCGGCACATTTGAAAATTTTGCACACCTGATGCTACTACTGTATCATGCAGTTCTACAAAGATATTCAACATTTCTTTTTGATCACAATTTAGATCACAAATAAAACAATTTTTGTGTTTAACCCCCAGCACACTGATGTCAAAATATCTAAATTTCAGGCAGAAAAAATTTCCCATAATGCAACTAGAAATTTAACCAATTCAATCTCGTTTGACAGAGCTCATTGAGCTCTGTCAAACGAGATGCAATTTGTTAAATTTCTAGTTGCATTATGGGAAAAACAGCTTCCTGAAATTTTGGTATTTTGACGTCAGAGTGAAGGGGGTTAAACATGGGTTGCTTAATTTTGTTCTCCAGGTTAATTTTACCAAAATCCTTTCTCCGAGGACCCAGCTGGTTACCCGAATGCATAACCAAATAATTTGGATTACCAATAAAAGATTTTGGCTCAATATCACCTGAACGATGAGCATGATTAGAACTCATATAATAACTTGAGTCCTGACCTACAGAATTTGGCTTAATTTCACCTGAACTGCTAAGATGCAAGGCTTAATGAATTTGTTCATTGTTGGCAAAATTCAATTCATGTTCAGGTAACATATTTACATTATCCATTTGACCTGCAATTACACACTTAAAGTTACAGTCACTTTGATCTGTAATTACACTATTAAATTTACATTCAACATACTCATCACCATTACACTCTGAGTTCCAAGAAATGTTTGGCATACAAGAATGACTAAACTAATTGTTGTCATTCAATCCTATAGAATAACTGTCATTGTTGGTAAAATTCAAATCATTTTCAAGTAACATATTTACATTATCCATTTGACCTGCAATTACACTATTAAAGTTACACTCACTTTGATCTGTAATTACACTATTCAATTTACAATCAACACATCTAACACCATTACACTCTGCGTTCTCTGAAATGTTTGGCATACAAGAATGATTAAACTGATCATTGCTATTCAATCGCGATCGTTTCATCCATTCGGGGTAAAATTGAAATTCAGTATCATAAAAGTATGCATCACATTTCAAATTATCAACATTTAGTCAACTTATCTGATGAGGACAACAAGATGTGCACTCAGGGTGTTTTAACTTTTGACCATTTTTCCTGAAGCATTTAGCACAAATATGCTGAACCCATTATTTATCCTTACCTCTTAGTGACATATTATGAGAATCTTTAAAACCACATCGGTTTCTCTGGTATAAAGGGCAATACCAAGTTTGATCAGTCGTACCTGTACTGCTGGTATAATCCCCCTTTTTAAAAGTTCCCATTCTATAACCAAATGAAGTTGATTTTTTAGGAATAGCCTTTTGACCAATCAGCATTCTAACTTCTAACATTGAGGTATCATCCCCCACAATTTTTCACCCTTTTCTATTAATTTTAGCCAGGCTGCATAAAAATTCTAAAGTACTTTCCAGTCAAAATCAACTCCATAATAACAAATTTTATTTAACAACTCCAATCTACCTTCTCTTTCACTGACTGGAGTATCATGATTTCCTATAATCGCCAGTTCTCCAGTTGTAAATTCAAAGAAATTTTAATTGATAAAATCAACCGGTGCTTTACTCGTGTATTCAAAATTTAATTCGGATTGAGGCCACTTACATCTCAACTTGACACTTTCACTGGGCTTTGACATAATACCTGATTGCACCTTTCTGGAACTCTTTTTTAATTGAGAATTACTATAATATTTAGAGGCCTTAGCCAGTGACTCTGGCTCACTCTCTGTATCGGTGGATTCAAAAGGATCGGGGTCACAACCTAATGAATTCTCTTCAACAATGCTACCAACAGACTGAGCTTTACTTTTCGGCTTTTTAGTTCCTAAATTGTACGTTAAATCATCAACTTTATAGTTCAATTTTTTTAAAGTTCTCAAATCCTTAATCTCAATAACCTCATCTTTTGGCCTGTTCGTTGATTTAAACATTGGAATACCAGATTTCTTAGAATGTCTCTTCTCACCTTTCTTTTGATGTGAACCCTCAGACTTCTCACCTTTACTGGACAGTCGATCAATCTCTTCTTTCAATTCTTGTTTCTTTTTCTCGCGTCTTGATTTCTTCTCTCTCTCCTTCATTTGTTCGAGTTGGATCTGTAAATCCCTGATCTCATTATCATCTGTTTCTGAGCTGTTAGTGTTATCACCTTCCTGGCAAGAATCTGAACTTTCGTCGCTATTAACAATCATGGTTTCACCTTCACGAGAAGACAAAGCAAGAGGAACCTTATTTTTTCTGAATCCAACTCAACTGTCCGTGACACTGGCACTGATTCATCATCCATTTCTATTTCACCTCTGCCGGGTATTTTGTAACTAGTACACAACAATGACGTCAAACCTAGAAACCTTTTAGCCAATCAACAGGAATATCTAATAAGACAATTTCTACGGAAGGTCTGAATTGTAATCAATTAACACATGCGATATTCCAATTCATTAAGAAGTCAACGAAAGTGGATGTTCGATTAAATAATTATTCATTTTGTAAACAAAATAGTACAATGCCCCTCCCCTCCTCCCCACCCCCCCCCCCCCCCCCCCACACACACAGTAAATAGAAGCTGCACAATTAAAGATTACACACTTGTAAATTCAAGCGTATCATCACAGGAAGTGACATTGAGAGTGAATAATTTTACTACGCACGCAACTTTGAAAATTTGCGGTGACCGCATTACTCATTGTTTGCCAAAGTTCACAACAATATTGTTCCATGAAATATGTTTTTTTTCACTTTTTCTCCCCCATTATTATGTCCTAAAACTGTATTAATAATTTAAGATTTAATCTGTTTATGTGACAGAATTGTTAGATAAATGAATTATCATGATAATGTGCATGTCCTGTGATTTGCATCAGATTCTCGGTGCTGTCCAGAATGGGATCACAACTCGCCGGCAAAGCCGGCTCGTTGAGATCCCGTTCTAGACACCACCTCTAATCTGATACAAATCACAGGACATGTACTTTATCATGATAATCTGTATATATCATTGTGTGGCCAAATTCCAGTCAGATACAGCACATATATGCATAGATCCACTTGTGATATGATACCGATACAGTACTGTCACTGGTTTGTTTCTGTTTTGGGTTATTGTTTTTTTTTTTGGATTTTTTTCTGTTTTTGTTTTTTGTTTTTTTTGGGGGGTAGGGGGGGTTGTTGTTTTGGTCAAAGTTAACTATTCTGGTATTTCCAGTGTATCAAGCCTCAATTATTACTGGACTCCCAATGGAATGAAAATTACCACCCAGAAAGAAAACAAATATCAAATTTGTGTGCAGTAGTTTTAGAAATGCAACGTTTCAGATATCTAACTTGTGTTTAACCCATTGGTGCATTAGCTGAAACTTTGAATGTGGTTCCAAAACTTTTCTACAATATATGACTGTTTCTGGCCGGATGCAGTTTTGGTAACTTCACTCAGCAGGTTTTGCAATAAAAATCCACTCTCCGCGAATTATACCGAGCAAGTATATTTGAAACAAAAAGATTTAACTCAATAGTAGAAAGAGGGCTGAGGCCCTGCAATGAAAGTTTAATTGGAACTTAACCCTTTCAACCCGGTGTGCATAAATTTTTGAGTGAAGAAAAAATTGGTAGTGGACGAGTAGACGATATAAAGACTAAATAATCTGAAGCGAGGCTCGGTAATAATTTAATCCAACAGCTCGACAGAGCTGTTGGATTAAATTATTACGGAACTTCTCAACAAACCAGGATGGTTTCGCCCATTTCGCCGTTGATAGTATTGACTGAAATGGTACCTTCAGAGCGCCACCTAACATTTAAACTTTTATGAGAGAAATTCTGTACAAAAATCCCCATATGAGTTCTCGGCAAAATGCATGCATGTTCTCGTACAATAATATCCCAATAGAAAAGTACAAGAGAAGTTTCACCGCAACTTGGATGGATTCCATCTCAGCACGGATAAAAAGTTCTTGATGAGAAAGTGTTTCATTTTCATGTTCTGAGGTTTGAAACTATTGCGTTTCTCAGTTAGTATGAGCCCGGCTTTAGAATGGCCCCTTTTCTGACGACACGCTGGTCACAGGCACGTCAAAGTAAAATTTATTTATTTATTTATTGGGGTTTAACGACTCTTTTTAACGGCACTTGTCGGACACTTTTACGAGTGGGTAAGCCGGAGTACACGGAGAGAACCACCGAGCGACGGCGAGTAACTGTCAGTTATCCATACGTACAAACTCCACACAAGCGGTGCTTGAAGACAAGTGCACCTTCGACGTGCAGTACGGATTAGTACACAGCGCCACCGTGCCCCAACATGGGCATACAGGATTACGTGCCTTGCCCAAGGACACAACACAGTTGCCCTTAGCGGGGATCGAACAGTGGAGCTTTCGGTTTGAAGTCCAGTGCCATAACCACTGAGCCCGCGTGCTCCCCTTAAGTAAAATTTAGCAAGTTTTTTTACTTCCTCGTGTTTAGCATCTTTATTCTTCCACAAAACGAGGAGAGGGGCCTCCCGTACGAAGTCAGTGGGTTCCTCTGCCAAGTAAGTACCCACTGTCTTCTTGGCAGTTATTGCACTATTGTTGACTTTCTGGCGCATTTCTGTTTTGGACCCCCATAACACTGAATTGACGTTGTGCCGAACAATGCCCGTATCCGTTTCTCTTTTTGCTGCTTCTTAGTTTCTATACGATCGAGTTCGGTGTTTCATTAAGGGGAGTCGGACGTGGACGGCGGGCTTTGATTCATGCGAACCGTTAAGGATTGCGTGTAATAGGGTTTGCATAAACTTGTAGGCCTATCTCTTGTATTCGTAGGTTGGAAGAGGAATATCCTTCATCCATAGATCGAGTATCGCTGCAACATATTTGGTTCCCCGGGGACCTGGTTGATTCACTCAAGGCACAGCACAGTTTTGTGCCATCACAGAGAATTTCCCTATCAATCAGGACAGAACGTGTGCCTTCCATGTGATGGCACTGTAAATTTCGTCGAAGCGATGTGAGCAGCACAGTGAAGTCATTTCAACATGACTGCCGCCCGCCAAACAAATATTTGTTCTGATGTGACTACCGATTAAAAATGTTAGGTTTGAGCTTACCGTTCCAGACTCTCTTAAAACATATCTATGGGCTTTCTTTAAAACACGGTGCGAATTTAAATTAATGATTAAAAACAGTCCTTTTACCTAACGAAACTCCCATATCGGTCAGTAACACAGAAGGTCTAAAAAACAGTTCTGAGATTAACATTTTGGGGTAAATGTCATGTTTAAGTTTAACGTTCGAGAACCTATCCAAAAATATCTATGGCTATTCTTCAAAAGCTGTTACGAACACTTAGAATAATGATTAAGAACAATCTCTTTACCCAGCGAAACTCCTTGGTCTGCAAAAAACACAAAATGCAACAACTTAAAGAGTTGTTTTCAGTTTGACATTTGAAGTAAATCAGGTGGTATCTTTTGGAATGAGCTGTTTCAACTCGTTCCAAAACATTGTCACTTGAAGGACCTTTTAAAGACTGCCAACTGAATAGCAGTTCCCATATGGGGACCAGCTCATTTTTGCGGATGCAAAGAGCATATTTACTTCCGAGTGATGTGTCCTTCAACTCAGTAATCGTGATGGAATTGTACCGTTCTGGTTGATTCACACCACGGCACAAAAGTGTGCCGTATGTGCTATCTGAGGTGTGCCGTGAATGAATCAACAAGGTACCAGATGTCATAATCATCCTGCTACTTCTCGAACAGTGACGTAAACAGTTTCTTAAACCTCTCAATCCACTTCCTATATTCGTCATTACAGTGAAATGTTATACCGTTTTTTTTAAGAATTTCCAGTTTTACGACTTAAGCCAACGCGACAGTACTCGGGTATTTGGATTTTCGCATCCGTTTGGTACCATGTTTCGGAAACTGTAATAAGATCATTTGGTTTAACAGACTAATCCATTCAAAATTGTCAGATTACGCAGAGTGGCGGGGGGCCCTCTGTGAGAGGCTATGCTGTGACGCGATTATGAGGGAGACTTAAGTCAACGCGAAAGTACCCGGGTATTTGGATTTCCCCATCCGTTGGTACCATGTTTCGGACATTGTAATAAGATTATTTGGTTCAGCAGACTAATGCATTCAAAATTGTCAAAGTTTGGCGGGGCAACCTCTGTGAGCGGCTATGTTGTGACACGATTATGAGAGAGATGATCGGTGATAGCACGCATGGCCAGCGCATGTGTTAAGGTGCGCCTGATTCCGTTGTCCATTTGAAGAATGAAGACACCCCCACCACCACCACCCTCCAAAGTTGAACAATAAGTTGAATCCTAGTGAGCGAGGGACTTAGTATCTGTAACCTTGTCTCTACGACTTGTACTTCCATGTCCCGCCCTCCCAATTCCATTTAGCAGCATGGGCAAAAAAAAATTAATCAAAAAGTCGGATTGGATAACATATTCAATCCACTGTCTCATGCGGAGCAAAGAAAATTGTTACATTGTCTACATTGAAAATACAATTTGTATCATTTTAATATAAAATGGCATGATGCTTTTGCTACTCAGCGCCATCAAATACTGGACACAAAGTGTCTCCTCTTCCCCTAAAAAACAAGTTCTGGTTTACTGGTAAAAAAGGACCCAGAACCAACTCATGTAGTGGATGTCATCTAAAGTGGGTAACATGGGTATAAACGATTGGCTAAACTTGACTTCATATCTATGTCACGGTCATGATATAACCAAATATAAATAAATAAATAAATAAATAAATAAATAAATAAATAAATAAATAAATAAATAAATAAATAAATAAATAAATAACCCCTATTAACTGAAATTCAACGTTAAACTTTTCAGGGGTATTCATAAAAGGATACGTTCATTAAATGGTTTCAAAGCTACCCGGGGCACACGCTGCCTCTGATTATGGGTTGCTTGGTAAATTTTGTCCCTGCTGTGTCCACAGTGGGCGCCTGGTAGACCCTTTTATAGAAGTTCAGAGCATTTTGGTCAATGGGGATAGGGTAAGACCGTCAGAGCTAATGCTATCGATCCTACAAGCTTGATACCCTAATAAGATCCTCAGAGTCCTGAATAGTTAAGTGTATATAGTGTCTTCTTTTTCTCTATCTTTTTCTGTTCCTCCACCATGGCTGAGGGCGCCTGGACCCACTCCAGACTACTTCCAACTGACCGCCCACCATTGGATGTTAAATTTTAAGAATCACTGTTTTGTTTAAACCGCAGACTGAAAGAAATAATATTTAATAATCATTTTATCGCGTCGCACGCAACGCGTTTGTGCTTTCGGTGTGACCCTTTACCTTATGAATCAGACAGATCCGTCCATATAATATGCAAATTTAGCAACTGAAAAAAGCATTTCTCATTTGAACGCGCTTGTCGAACTCGTTCCAATGAGGAGGCGTTCACGTGATATGGTTTTGTTGAAATGTTGTGAAAAATCGGGGCAAAGATACTTAACCTTTTATCCAAAGTAACGGCAAAACCGGCCAGCGCTATTTACAAAAATCACCATTCGATTTTCATTATGTTTTTCATTTTTTGTCTCAAAAACATAGCTTATGACCCCTCATTGAAACGAGCTCGTTGAGCTCGTTCCAATGAGGGGGCATAAGCTATGTTTTTGAGACAAAAATTGACAATATTTTGTTATTCAAGAATTTTGTTTGCATGTGTCGTCTGCCTTGAGTGTTAGGTAAAGGGTTAAAATAACAAATTTTGATATCGTGTGCTTTGGTTAATGGGTTAACAGCCTTTATTTACCATCGGAACCTTCAATTGTAAATGATCTACGAATCTATTTATTCCTTTCATATCCAAACAGTCGCATTGATGAACCATACTGGTGTTTATTCATGCTTCAAACGTCTTTCTGAAGACACCTTGTCAACACGAGAGTTTGGTTTTGCCACAGATGACAACAAATCTTCTATTAGCAAAGATGAATGTAAACACACGTTCAACGAATCGCATCTTTATAATATATTATTCATCATGTTAGCACTCCATTGATGAGCTGTGCCATGCACTGTGGACAGCCGAGAAAAATGTGTACTCAAGTATTTCTCGATTACTCCAAATGTTCAAAGCTTTTCAAATAAACAGCGCGGCCTCAGGGAAACAAGGGAAAGACGTTTTGGGTGGCAAACAGCAGAAATTAATATTGTTGTCTTTTATCACCTAGCCATCTCTTCGTGACTGCAATGTTTATATGAATAACACTCAATTTTCAGTGTATTTTTTTACAGTTTCGGTTCTTTTGATTATTTCAGTTGCAACGCCATTCTCCTTTAGTTTTTTGCTATAACGCAGCCTTTACTGGAAATTTACGCCCATTTACAGGACTTGATTACACCTATAGAAGTTTTTGGTTTGAAGGGTCTGAAGGCTTTGAGGCTGTAAACCATCAGAGAACTGCACATAAAAGATGCCTGAACATCAAACAGTTCGATTCCAGTTTGCTCCAGAAAGCTCTGGTCAGTTATTCGAAATTTTCCCATTGTTCGTAATCACATAAAGCCAAAGTCGATAGGTAGTCAGTCATAACCAGGCGCATAGGATTCGAAAAAAGTGGGTGCCCAGCCCATATTTTGATATTTGAAAGAAGAAGAAAATTTTGCAAAGTCGACTTCTCTAAGAGCGAGTCTGGGGCATTTGTAGTGTGTGTAGCCCTTATATTGGAGACCATTTGGAGGATGAATGTTGTGTGAAAGTTGCAGTGAGCCATTTTTTTTTTTTTGGGGGGGGGGGCAATTTTAGGGGTACCAATGCTGGCACAGTCGCCCCGTAGCTATGTCACTAGTCATAACAAGACAACGACAGATTTTTTGTTTTCTTTTTAGTTTCAAATGTGATAAAGTCAAATGACTGATTTGCGATTTTTGCATGAATACGGAGGGAAAACTGCGGTTTAACTGTACCCGATTTCTATGTGGGAGAAACAGAATGAATGGTCGTATTGTCGAATACTTGTTATTGAAGGTTACTACATTTTCATCTCTTTCGGTGGTGCATTATTTGACCGTCACTAGAATAACAGAAGATTAATTGGCGCGTAGATGTCCGATTTTCTATGTATGTGAAAAGCTGGAAGACTATAAGACTTTAGCTATAAAGGTAATGCGTGGGTGAGCGAGTTTAGTGTGTGTTTTTTTAAAAAACAGAGAGGCAATAAAGATGTTTGTGTGCTTCAGTTCCGGTGATTCCCAACAGGTTTCAACTTCCATGCCTTCATCGAACCTCTTACAACTCAGTAGTGGCGCCGGAATTTCCCAGATTCACTGAATACCTTCGCCTTCCCCAGCTGATACTTTAATGCCATATGTAGCAAAACCACACTCCAGTGTTGACAATGTCAATTCATAAAGACGTTTGGAGAATAAATAAACATTGGGTATGGTTAAACATGGCGTATGTGTGCAAATGAATAGCTATGGAATTGTTTAACCGTTCTTTACGTCGATCCACTCATACACAGGAGTCGTGGTAATTTTCAAATTTACACACTGAAAGCTGTTCAGTGAATTAACGGTGCAGATCAATCAATATTCTAAAAATTCACCATTGTCACTTCGTCCGTGCCCTCTAGCCACCAGTCACTAAACAAGCAAAGCCGACTCTTATATCGCTGGGATACCACGCTGAACGCAAACAGTCTCTGAGCTCTTTGCAGATAGATTTGAATTTAAATTTTCCACTTTTTCCAACGGAAAAGCTGAAACCACAAAAACGAATGACAATAACTTGCAGCGGCGTACCCGCAGATAATTTTTTCTGGTGTGTGTGATGGGAAGGGAGTGGCAGAGGCAATATAATTTACGACAGAAAATAGATAGGTAAACTGGCACGCTGTGATGCTTTTCCCACCAATTTCTGTTGGTTATTCTATGATGGTTGCTTCCGACCCCGTATAAAGTGGCATGTACCTTAACTTGAAACTATTTATAAATTTCGAGCTCTAAGTGTCGGTAATTGTTGGCAATTGTTTTTGTCGTGAATGGACCAATTTTGGACTGGATGGTCGTGTTGGAGCCGTAACCTCCCCAACCTCCATCTCTATCTACATTGCTGGCTATCGGTTTGTTGTGTCTACGACGTCATAATTTTGGGAAGCTACTGAAAAAATTCATCGTGTGGACCTGAAAATATTATTTTTCATTCACGGAAGCGCTCGTGAAAAATAAAACTTTCAAATATTTAAGACCAATTGTGACCATTTTGTAGCACATATGTTGTTCAATAAGCAGAAGATTTCTGTAATGTGGAATGTAGCCTCGATGTAGCCTCAATGTGCAGTTTCAATGTATCCTCAAATTTTCATATGTGCTTATGTGAAAATTCACAATGTACTCTAAAACCGATGTGCCCGTATGTAAAACCGATGTGCACATGTTTAAAACCGATGTGCCCGTATGTAAAACCGATGTGCACATGTTTAATACTGATGTGCATGTATTTAAAACCGATGTGCATGTATTTAAAACCGATGTGTGTATGCACGTATTTGAGGATACTCTTCACTGTCTTATAAGTCGTGATGTCCACCCAGTTCTCATTTGTTCTCTGAACGTTCAAAGAGTGAAGACGTGCCGAGCCACAACTGTAAATTTTGTAAGAAATCATTCTCAAGAGCCTTCACACGCAAAAAAACATGAAGATGGTTGCTGCCTCGAGAGGTTTGGGGTGAAGGGGAAAGGCATTCATTCAAACGAAGATTATAACTTGTCTGATTCTAACGAGAGTGCATATTCAGAGTCAGACGATAGTGATATAACCACCGAAAGCGAATATTCAGAAGAGGAAGCTGACGAAACGAGCCTAATAGACACTTTAATCGCAAGAGCATATGAAGATAATGCAGCTCAATTTCAGAGCTTGAAAGTGTCGTACATAGAAAATGGCTTGCCCAGAGGCGAGGCCACCAAAGCGGCCAAGGAAGCTCTTAAAGACAGCGTGAGAGCTTCCATTTGTAAGAAATTATTTAAGGCTATGAATCGAGTACGGAAGTTCAGACAACATCCGGTCTATGGAAAAATCAGAGAAACACAAGAGAGATAACTCTGCATACAGATTTATCTCCTTTGTGTATATCAAAAGCATTCCCAAAACCAATAAGCTATCGAGTTGTTACTGAAGTCATTGCTCGAACGACTCGAAGCCCATCGAGCAAATGAGCTTTAGAGTAATTGCTCGATCGAGTGACTCGACATATTGCTCGAATGACTCGAAACCCATCGAGCAAATGAGCTTTAGAGTAACTGTTCGTTCGAGTGACTCGACATACTGCTCGTCGACTTATTTCGGAAAAAAGGGGATTCTGCTAACCCCCGACGTTTCCCAAAAAGGGATTCTGTATGTGGGATACTTATCTAAGGATTCTATTACTTGTTTGGCCCAGCCTTCTGGGCAACACCAAGACATACCTATGCCAAATTCTCCCAATAAGCTATCGAGCAGTTACTGAAAAGTCATTGCTCGAATGACTCGAAACCCATCGAGCAAATGAGCTTTAGAGTAATTGCTCGATCGAGTGACTCGACATATTGCTCGAATGACTCGAAGCCCATGAGCAAATGAGCTAACGAGTAATTGCTCGTTCGAGTGACTCGCTTATACGACTCTTAGCCTCATTTCAGAAAACAGGGACATATCCTAAAAAGGGATTCTATAGGGATTCCAAAAAGGGATTCCATAAGTGGGATTCCGTTTTACCTCGAGTGACTCGCACATACTGCTCGAACTACTCGAATCCCATCGAGCAAATGAGCTAACGAGTAATTGCTCGTTCGAGTGACTCGCTTATGCGACTCTTAGCCTCATTTCAGAAAAAAAGGGATTCTGTAGCCACAGACATATCCTAAAAATGGATTCTATAGGGATTCCAAAAAAGGGATTCCATAACTGGGATTCCGTTTTACCTCAAGTGACTCGCACATACTTCTCGAACGACTCGAATCCCATTGAGCAAATGAGTTACGAGTAATTGCCCGTTTGAGTGACTCGCTTATACGACTCTTAGCCTCATTTCAGAAAAAGGGGTGGCGAACACCAGACGTTTTTCCCCAAAGGGATTCCATGGAACTTGTATGGGTACAAAGCGTACATCCTATATTACCACACTAGGCGACCATGCTTTACACCCACCCACCCCACAATAACGTCTGTCCCGCATTACCTACTACCAAAACCAGTCATGGGATGACACAAAGCATTAAGTCGATTAGTTGTACCAGTGGCTTTCGGGAGTAGGTGCACAGAGGTATATATCTCCCATACTATACTGGCGTTCTATACTACCAGGCATTACTCCCACCACCATTCCACAATACCACTTGACCTGCCATAACGTACTACCTATACCAGTCATAGAATAATACAAAGCAATCGGTTGGTTAATAATACCGAGGACTAACAGGGGACCTACAGCGGTATATACAATGCATCCTATGCCCCACTTCTAAACAAACGATTATAGTACTGCCTGACCTAGCATTACGAACTACCAATACCAGCCATAAGATAATACAAAGGATTCGGTAGGTAAATAGTACTAAGGGGGTAATAGGCCAACAGACCATTCATCCTATACAGCCAATCTAAACCACCAAGGACTATCTCGCAATACCACACTCGCCGACCATACATGACCCCCATCCCCACAATACTGCTTGACCTAGCTATGGCAGACATAGGATAATATGAAGGCTCAAGGGCTAATAGGGGACCTACATGGATATATACCACTACTACCATATCACCCACCCCCTTTACGAGAAGCCCGACACCCCAGACCCGAACAACGTTATGCCGGAATGTACAGTGGACAACAACGGTGGTCAACATCTCTATGACGTCGCGTGCGTATCATGACGTCACGACGTCAATAGCAACGTCAACCGTTTCGCGGGGAAAACTTTCAAGAAAACCCAACTTTCCCATCATCTTTCCATCACATACCAGTAATATATACCCATAGCCCTGTGTTTACCCATATCACTATACATACCATAGCATACCATATATGCAGTAGGTACACCATTTGCCGGATCTAGCTAGATGGAGCCAACGTTTTGCACAGGAAAAAGTTGCTCCCCCAAAAGTCCGGTTCCTATGAAAATTTAACACTAGCTGCTCCCCCAAAAGTGCGGGTAATCAGGCACGAACACCTCCTGCTATACTACTTATGTGTTATTGTGAAATTGTAAAATTACATGGAAAAACTCATTATAATTCGATTTTCACTAAATATAAAACTGATTTTAATGTTTTTTGTAATAAAATTTAATAGAGAGAAAATTCAGAGTTGTTAATTCTTTTTCAGCTTCCACTACCAGACCATCATTAGGCAACTCTCTAACCAACAGCTGTTTTGGCCAATCAGCGAACTTCTGTGTGGCATTATCTTACAACATGCTTATCTATTGGTCACATGGAAAATACCGCCGTGTGGTATGTCCTCATTGGATAACTGTTTGACCAATCAGACACCGCCTTCCTTTCATTTGGATACTTGTTTTGACCAATCAGACACCATTGCGATCTCACTGTGTTATCAACCACCTGTGACGTGACACTATCTTATCTATGACACAATCAATCATGCCAGTTGTCCCTTATCATATTATTCACACGGAGCTTTCAGACCTTCAGAAATGATATTGTTGAAATGAGGAGAGAAATTACAAATATATCAAAAACCGTCGACGCATTGAAAAATGAACAAGTTGACATTACAAGTGCCGTAGAATTCTGTGCTGAACGGATTGAGGAGATCAAACAGGGGCTCCCAGATTTGAAGAGACAAATTGATACCGGTTTTCGGGAGCTTAAAGAAAAACCTCTAGCACAAGAAATTCATGATAGGAAATACAACGTTCTGCTATATGGTATCGCAGAAGAGAGCAACCAGGGTACGTATTCCATTGTGAGAAAATTTCTTCAGCAGGACTTGTCTTTGGATGAGGCTGTAGCCAATGATGTAGTCGATTGGGCTGTGAACATTCATCGCATCCCATCATCAAACCCAAGAGGATCCCAGACGCCTCCATCTAAACCCATAATTGTGAGATTTGGCAATGATAATGATAAATAGTTGCTGTTGAAAGCTTCTACCAAACTTGCATGTACAGGCAAGAGCATCAGAACCGATCTCCCCCTTCCGCTGGAATGGGAGCGTGATAGGTTAGCATATATAGCATATAAGTTAAGATCGGAAAGGGGGAAGAGAACTGGGATTAGAGTTGTGGGAAAAAAGTTATCCTCCATGTCTAGAATTCTGGTCCTTCGAAATGGGAAGTCTTAGGATGGTGAAAGACACTTCCCCTCAATGTAATACAGATCCAACTCAATGTTATCCTAGATATATCGTAACATCTAATAACATATCCTGTAATCTTACCAAATAAATAAATAAACTTATTATTTATTTATTATTTTGACCTGAAAACTGTATTAACATTTTAAATTTAACATAGTTGAGTTTTCTGCATAGTCGAGTTTTCTGTTACATTATATACTAGGTAGAAAAGCTGTAACTTAATACTTACCCTAACCCCCACCGGCCCACCCAACCCCCTTACCCCCATACCCAGGATGACGACGCACTGTTCCCATATTGCTTCTTTAGCTTAATTAGACTTATATGGATCAATTATGATTTATGATGATATTTTTATTGATAAGACCCTGTATTATAGAGGCGATATATCCCCGATTTCCAACTTGTTATTTGTTGTTTTTAAAAATTGTATAATACCTCCACATATTGTCCATATGACGGTTAGATCGCTATGAGAATAACTGTTATTGTATAATGTATGAATGTTTATTTGGTTATAATTATAACACTTATACACAGTTATGTGGCCTGAAATAAATAAATAAATAAATAAATAAATAAAAATAAATATAAATAAATAAATAAATAAATAAATAAATAAATAAATAAATAAAAGTAGCTCTCTGTCCTAGATCAATTTCAATAATGCTCAGTAAATTTATTCTATCGGAATGTGTGCCAAGTGGTCCCTGGACTGGTTAACAATAAATAGTTCTTTCTACCAGATCTGTTTGTTTTTTTCTTATGAAAACTTCAAAGACATCTATAAAATAGAGACAGACTTTATTACTTTTTCTGGAATCAAGAAAGCGGTCACCACCTACATTAGGCCTATCTATAACACAAGTAATTTTCGTGTTTTATCCCGCCCAATCAGACCCTTTCAGCTAGACTTCCTTTTTTCAAACAGGGACTGTAAAAGCACATATATGATTCTCAAGGTACGGAGGGACGAAAATAAATTTAAAGGAAAATGGGAGAAGGATTGTGGTATAAATTTTGAAAATAACTGGTGGCAATCCGTCCTAATATGTCCCTTCAAATGTTGTATTGATGGTAAATATCAGTGGTTTCAATATCGTATAAACTCTCGGATTCTTGGAACAAGGTCCCTTTTACATAAGTGTGGTATTACGTCGGATAACCTATGCACATTTTGTAAGACGAAATCGGAAAGAATTATTCACCTATTTTGGGAATGCCCGGTAATATCACGGCTGTGGGAACAATTAAGAGAATGGGTTAATGACAAGACCAGTGAAAACCTACAAATAACTGAGGACTCTGTATTATTTGCAACTCCAGTTGCAGGTCATGTTGAAGAACTGTATCAGTTCCTTTTTATATTCGTTAAATTTTGCATTTATAAAACAAAATTTACTAATCACTACCCAACGTTATCACAGATAAAACATGAACTTCGGCGATATTATTATATTGAAAGAACGGCATATTACCGAATATGCAGGTATGATCGCTTTCAGAAGCGCTGGGCTGGATGGGAGGGGCTAACTTTAGAACCTGAAACATCTTCTTAATTACTAATACAAATCCAATACATACACCCCATTACAGCAGCAATAGAATGTTTACACTTGGGTCACTTGGGGTCAAATCTGTGTAGCGTGTCAATTGTCGGGGCCACGTGGCAGTCCACACAGTGTTACTTATGTGATGATGTGACTGTTAGTGCAAGCCTGAATGAACAGCATAGCAGACAGCGCTCTCTCTCTCTCTCTTCTCTCTCTCCCTCTCTCTCTCTCTCTCTCTCTCTCTCTCTCTCTGTTTGTCATGCGGGTTTAGTGGGGTAATGGTTTTTCTACCAAGGCGCTGACGATACGTTTTGCATCAGAGTTGTCTTATTTGTTGTTGATTTTTTTCGTAACATGCCATGCTCTGGGGTTGGTCTTCTTTCTTGATAGTCCGCAGTTTCACATAGTGTGGAAGAGTCTTTTTGGCAGTTTCACACAGTGTGCAAGAGCCTTTAGTTTCATAACTATGTGGATTGTTTATTTTTCTGTAATCTGTATGTTTATAATAACTGTGTTTCAATAATTTCTACTTCTGCTGTATCCAGAAAATAATTTGCACACTCTGACATATCTGAATAATAATAAAAAAAATTAAATACCCCCCCCCCCCCAAAAAAAAAAAAAACAAAAAAAAAAACAATCTCTTTACCCAGCGAAACTCCTTGGTCTGCAAAAACCACAAAATGCAACAACTGTTTTCAGTTTGACATTTGAAGTAAATCACTTGGTATCTTTTAGAAGAGCTGTTTCAACTCGTTCTAAAACATTGTCATTTGGAGGGCGTTTTAAAGAAAGTCAACTGAACAGCAGTGCTCATATGGGGACCAGCTCATTTTTTCGGACGCTGAGGGCATATTTACTTTCGGGTTCTTCAACTCTGTAAGCCTGACGGAACTGTGCCGTGACTGTGCCGTTATGGTTGCTTCACGGCACAGTTCAAGTATGCCGTCTGTGCTATCTGTGCTGTGCTGTGAGTGAATCAACAAGGTCTCCCAGATGTCGTAATCATCGGGCTACTTCTCGAAGAGTGACGTAAGCAGTTTCGTGATCCTCTCTACCCACTTTCTTTATTCGTCACTCCAGTGAATTACTATACCGTCTTTTGAAGAATTTCCAGCTTTACGACTCTTAAGTCAACGCGACAGTACCCGGGTATTTGGACTTCCGCATCCGTTTGGTACCATGTTTCTGAAATTGTAATAAGATCATTTGGTTCACCAGACTAACGCATTCAAAATTGTCATATTACGCAGTGTGATGGTGAGCGGCTATGCTGTGACGCGATTATGAGGGAGATGATAGGTGATCGACTGATTCCGTCGTCCATTTGAAGAATGAAGGCACCGAGCTAGTGTCTGTAACCCTGTCTCTACGATTTGCGCTTTTATGTCCCGCCATCCCAATTCCATTCAGCAGCATGGGCAAAAAAACTATCCTTAATCAAAAAGTCAGATCGGTTAACATATTCAATCCACTGTCTCATGCGGAGCAAAGAAAATTGTTACATTGTCTACATTGAAAATACACTTTGTATCATTTTAATATAAAATAGCATGATGCTCTTGCTACTCAACGCCATCAAATACTGGACACAAAGTGTCTCCTCTTCCCCGTTGGAACTCCGAGAAGTAGCACGGTACTGGTTTACTGCCGTAAACAAGTCTGTTTTACTGGTAAAATAAGACCCAGAACCAACTCCTGGGGTGGATGCCCTCTAAATTGGGCAACATGGGTATAAACGATTGGCTAAACTTGACTTCATATCTGTGTCGCGGTCTGATGTAACCAAATATGCTGACTGAAAGAGTCCTTAAATAAATAAATAAATAAATAAATAAATAAATAAATAAATAAATAAATAAATAATCCCCATCCCTATTAACTGAAGTTCAACGTTAAACTTCTCAGGGGTATTCACAAAAGGATCCGTTCATTAAATGGTTTCAAAGCTAGCTAGGGCACACGCTGCCTCTGATTATGGGTCGTTTGGTAATTTTTTCCCTGCTGTGTCGACAGTAGGCGCCTGATAGACCCTTTATAAAAGTTCAGAGCATTTGGTCAATGGGAATAGGATAAGACCGTCAGAGGTAATGCTATCGACCCTACAAGGTTGATACCCTAATAAGATCCCAAGAGACCTGAACAGTTTCGTGTATATAGTGTCTTCTTTTGCTCTATTTTTCTGTTCTACCACCATAGCCGGGGCCCCTGGATCCACTCCAGACTACATCAAATTGACCGCCCGCCATTGAACGTCAAATCTGAAGAATCCCTGTTTTGTTAAAACCGCAGACTGAAAGAAAAAATATTTAATAATCATTTTATGAGGAGTTCACGTGATATGGTTTTGTTGAAATGTTGTGAAAAATCGGGGGAAAGATACTTAACCTTTAACCCAAACTAACGACAAAACCGGCGAGCGCTATTTACAAAAATCACCATTCAATTTTCGTTATGTTTTTCATTTTTTGTCTCAAAAACATAGCTTATGGCCCTTCATTGGAACGAGCTCGTTGAGCTCGTTCCAATGAGGGGACATAAGCTATGTTTTTGAGACAAAAATTGACAATATTTAGTTATTCAAGAATTTTGTTTGCATGTGTCGTCTGCCTTGAGGTAAAGGGTTAAAATAACAAATTTGGATATCGTGTGCTTTGGTTAATGGGTTAACCGCCTTTATTTACCATCGGAACCTTCAATTGTAAATGAGCTAGGAACCTATTTATTCCATTCATATCCAAACAGTCTCATTGTTTAACCATCCCGGTGTTTATTCATGCTTCAAACGTCTTTCTGAAGACACCTTGTCAACAAGAGAGTGTGGTTTTACCACAGATGACAACAAATCTTCTATTAGCAAAGATGAATGTAAACACACGTTCAACGAATCGCATCTTTATAATATATTATTCATCATGTTAGCACTCCATTGATGGGCTGTGTCATGCACTGTGGACAGCCGAGAAAAATGTGTACTCAAGTATTTCTCGATTACTCCAAACGTTCAAAGCGTTTCAAATAAACAACGCGGCCTCAGGGAAACAAGGGAAAGACGTTTTGGGTGGCAAACAGCAGAAATTATTTTTTATTGTCTTTTATCAGCAAGCCATCTCTTCATGACTACAAGGTTTATATGACTAACGCTCAATTTTCAGTGCATTTTTTTACAGTTTCGGTCCTTTTGATTATTTCAGTTGCAATGCGATTATCCTTTATTTTTTGGCAATAACGCAGCCTTTGCTGGAACTTTACGTCCATGTACAGGACTTGACTGCACCTATAGAATTTTTTGGTTTGAAGGGTCTGAAGGCTTTGAAACTGTATGTAAACCATCAGAGAACTGCTCATAAAAGATGCCTGAACATCAAACAGTTCGATTCCAGCTTGCTCCGGAAAGCTATGGTCAGTTATTCGAAATGTTCCAATTGTTCTGCAATTACATAAAGCCAAAGTTGATAGGCAATGAGTCATAACCAGGCGCTTAGCCATGATTCGATAATAGTGGGTGCCCAACCCATTTTTTTGGTGGTGCAAGGGGGGGGGGGGGGGGGGGGCAAAGTTGATATTTGAAAGAAGAAGACACTTGTGCAAAGTTGACTTCTCCAAGCGCGAATCTGAGGCATTTGTTGTGTGTAAAGCGCCTATATTGGAGACCATTTGTGGGACTGAATGTTGTGTGAAAGTTGCGGTGAGCCATTTTTTTTTTTGGTGGGGAGGGGGGGGGGGAGCGGCAATTTTAGTTGGATCAATGCCCACACAGTCGCCCCGTAGCTATGCCACTGGTCATAACAAGACATCGACAGATTTTTTGTTTTCTTTTTAGTTTCAAATGTGATAAAGTCGAATGACTGATTTGCGATTTTTGCATGAATACGGAGGGACAGCTGCGGTTTAATTGTACACGGTTTCTATATGGGAGAAACTGAATGAATGGGCGTATTGTCGAATACATATTATTGAAGGTTACTACATTTTCACCTCTTTCGGTGGTGCATAATTTGACCCTCACGAGAATAACTGAAGATGAATTGGACCGTAGATGTCCGATTTTCTTTGTCTGTGAAAAGCATGAAGACTATAGTTACAATGGTAATGCGTGGGTGAGCGAGTTGATGTTTTTCCTAAAAACAGAGAGGCAATAAAGATGTTTGTGTGCCTCAGCTCCGGCGATTCCAGTCAAGTTTCAACTTCCATGCCTTTATCGAACCTGTTACTACTCAGTGGTGGCGCCGGAATTTCCCAGACAAGAGGGCTTTTGGTCCCTGACAGAGTGCCAGGGTATTCTCCGACAAGCCCACAATAAAGTAGTGTTAGGCCCGAATATTCGCTCGTGGTTTTCGGATATTCGAATATCTTGTAGTACATTCGAATATTCGACCGCTCAACCAAGACTATATTCAAAGAGAGAGGCTTCAATATTACAACCACGCTCGGTTAGAAACAGCGAAAATGAAGTCGGAAGAAGCCAAGCACTAGTCGGATTCTAATGGAAAGGCATATCTACAGCTCAAACGGCAATGTCCTACAAGAAGGCAAAGTGGGCCTACCTACGAAATGTCAGTCAAAATTCTGATGGAGACGTCGGAGACACGTAAACTCGTTCAGTCACCTGAATTTTCGGCCGCTGCAACAGCACCTCGAAAACACTGGAAACACCTCATCTAATATCGAAAGAGGCGGGGTCGCAGAAACCATGCTCTATATGAGGTACATGTATAGTCGGGGCGGACTGGGCCAAGAAATGTTACCGGGAAATAAAAAAGGAGGACCACGAACCCGGATAAAATCTTGATTTTTCGCACTGAACGAACGCTACCTTCTTGCATCTGACAGATCAATGGCCGTCCACGATGACGATATTTCGATGTCATTTTTGTATCATCTTCATCACTCATTCCGCAAGAATGGCGCTGATCCATCGGGTTGAGCATAGCTCGGCCCAATGAGAGAAAATTTTGATTTTTCAAATTAAAAGAACGCTGTTTCCTTGCAACTGGGCGATTAGTGGCAGACGAGACTGCTGGTATATCGAAATGTTCTCTATGTGGACTGCCAATGGCAGTCCACATTGAGGACATTTCAATATATCCGCATTCTATGCAATCAGATCCATTTCGCCTGTTGGGCGTTTTTACAAAATTTTAGGATCCAACAGGTGTTGGGCGGCATCAGTTTTTGGGGCCCTAGGGACCACCCAATAGAGAGTCCACCGGGAAATTTTCTGCCTTTGTGTATAGTGCATGCATTTTAAAAACAATAATCAACAAAAACATCAGAAGGATATTAACAAGAGCGAATCAATATCTAAGACGCCATTCTAGATGAAAATGTCTCGACTAGAAAATTGTTGGAGGTGTCATGATCTCATCCTCTCCCCAAACTCTCTGCGCTACTCCCCTGAAAAGAGGACGGCAATAAAGTGTTTGGTCTTGTTTGCCGTTTGTACATGATGATATATTGGAGATTTTTTTTATCTTAGGTCACGTAGAATTTGTTGATTCAAAACGCTCATATCAACTGAAGCACTGGTGATTTTTTTTAGAAAAGCAATCATATCGATGAAAGACATTCAAACTACCGCGATATAGCAATCAATAGAGTTGTGAGACGATGACTAAACAATAATGAAAAGATGCGATTCACTGAATATCTATTTACCTTCCCCTTCTCCAGCTGAAACTTTAATGTCATATGTAGCAAAACCACACTCCAATGTTGACAATGTCGGTTCATAAAGACGTTTGGAGAATAAATAAACATTGGGTATGGTTAAACATGGCGTATGTGTACAAACGAATGGAATAAATATGGAATTGTTTAACCTTTCTTTACGTCGATACTCTCATACATAGGAGTCGTGGTAATTTTCAAATTTACACACTAAAAGCTGTTCAGTGAATTAACGGTGCAAATCAATCAATATTTTAAAAATGCATCATTGTCACTTCGTCCGCGCCCTCTAGCCACCAGTCACTAAACAAGCAAAGCCGACTCTTATATCGCTGGGGATACCACGCTGAACGCAAACAGTCTCTGGTCTCTTTGCAGATAGATTTGAATTTATATTTTCCACTTTTTCCAACGGAAAAGCTGAAACCACAAAAAACGAATGACAATCACTAGCAGCGGCGCACCCACAGGTAGCTTTTTCTGGTGTGTGTGATGGGAGGGGAGTGGCAGAGACAATATAATTTACGACAGAAAATAGAGAGGTAAACTGGCACGCTGTGATGCTTTAACCCTTTACCCAACGTAACGGCCAAAACCGGCCAGCGCTATTCTCAAAAATCGCCAATTAATTTTCATTATTTTTTTCATTTTTTGTCTCAAAAACATAGGTTATGACCCCTCGTTGGAACGAGCTCGACGATCTCGTTCCAACGAGGGGTCATAACCTATGTTTTTGAGACAAAAAATGAAAAAAATTAGTTATTCAAGAATTATTTTTGCAAGTGTCGTCTGCTTTTCACGTTAGGTAAAGGGTTATACCACCAATTTCTGTTGGTTATTCTATGATGGTTGCTTCCGACCCTGTATAAAGTGGCATGTACCTTAACTTGAAACCATTTATAAATTTCGAGCTCCAAATGTCGGTAATTGTTGGCAATTTTTTTATAGTGAATGGAACATCGTGTGAGTACAAAAGAAAGAGATCGTGTTGGAGCGGTAAACTCTCAAGCCTCCATCTATATCTACATTGCTGGCTATCGGTTTGCTGTGTCCACGACGTCATACGAGCTCCTATTTTCTCGACGACATTGTTGTGGACAAAGGGGAGGGGGGGGGGGGATTACTTCAAAATCACTGTTAGGTTGGGGGGTTTTTATTCAGCGTTTATTTTATTCCTGAAAAAGTCACAAGAAGCACGTGTGTATATTAGAAGAGATGCCGCGGAGTCAAACACGGATGGTATTCGGGCGGCGGTAAACAGTTGGTTTCCAGACAATAACTTTAGTTCTAAGAATGTTCACCAAATGCAAAGGGTTGGTACCCTTATGGAAAGATAACCCAATTGACTATCAGATTTGACGTACAAAGGTCAGGGACACAATTACTAAATAAGCAATATTTGGTTTCCGTGCGACAACATTAATCCCGTGAAGCTGAACCGAACTAATAGGATATATTTGCCTATGGACAGAACTCTGTCGATTTGGGGATCGGTAGCTGCAAGATTGAAGGCCGAATGGGTGTTACTGCAAATAGAACTTTGTCGAAAATTGGCTTCCGGTCGATACTTTGGTTTTATTTGACACACGACCATCAAATTCGCAGATTAGGTTACCTCGTGGAAAAGGACGAACCCAAACGAGTTTGGACATACCAACACTGAGATCGAAAGTCATAAAATTATTATTATAATATAACTCGGTAGAAAATCGATATCCGGGCAATAACTTTACTTCTATTCAACACGGGTCCACCGAACTGACGATGTTGGTACCCCCATGAAAGGTGAATATCCTTTGGATTTTCAAGTTTGTTGAGCAAAATTAGTTTTATGAAGGTGGACAAACGGGCATGAACAGTTACTTTCCCGCAATAATGTTAGTTCATTTAATGCCACGTATTGCAAGTCCACCAAAGGCTTATCGATCTCAGGTCTGTTGTCCAAAGGTCAAGACCGCTGTTACTAAAATAACTCTCTGGTTTCCGGGTCATAACGCAAGTTCTATTTATCACAACTGATCGAAACTTCCGAAAATATTGGAACCAGAGCACCCTGTGGATTTTGGAGTACGTAGCCGCAAAGTCGAAGGTCACTGGATTGTTACTGTAAATAAATCGTTACAAAAAAATTGACTTCCGGGCAATAGCATTAATTCTGTATGACACAGGTCCACCAGACATTTACAGGGCAGGTACACATATCGATTTTGGAGTGTGCGATATGAAGGTCGAATACAGTTGTTACTTCCATCGATGGAAAAGCACCCATTTTAATTTCAGCCTTCTCATGAGAGGATCGTGGCTACTGGTACTAAACATCTAACTTTTTTCTTACAACAAGAGCGTATTTTCCCGAATACAAACAGAGTAATCACTTGACTGGACTGGTTACGTGAAAAAATTCATGAGAGGTGAGGAACGTTGTACAAACACCAGTGCTCCAAGCGCACGAGTGTTTTACAATATAGTCCCTCGCCTCGAATGAATTATTTCACGTAACCAGTCCAGTCAAGCGATTACTCTGTTTATTACTTTTCATTATTAACGCTAATTATATTATTTAACCCTTTAACAAATGTAACGACCAAAGCCGGCCAGTGCTATTCTCAAAAATCGCCAATTAATTTTCTTTATTTTTTTCATTTTTTGTCTCTAAAACATAGGTTATAACCCCTCATTGGAATGAGCTCGTGGAGCTCGTTCCAATGAGGGGTCATAACCTATGTTTTTGAGACAAAAAATGAAAATAATAGTTATTCAACAATTTGTTTTTGCAAGTGTCGTCTGATTTTCATGTTCGGTAAAGTGTGAAAAAACCCCCCAAAAAACAATGAAGTCCCCATTACACCCACGGCAAAGCGTCTTCGTTTGCGGGCACGGATACACGACCCAATTGTTGATTGCATAATTCACTTGTGAAGTTATCGTTTATAATCAAACCCGGAAATCCCAGTGAATGAGAGGTCCTCGGTTCGACTCCCACCTGCGGCAACCGCGTTGTGTCCTTGGGCAAGACACTTCATCTCCATTGCCCGCGTGGGGGCACGGTGGCGTTGTGTACTAAGGCGTACTGCACGTCGATGGTTCCCTTGTCTTCAACCAATGCTAACCCTGCTTGTGTGGAGTTAGTATGTTGGGGAGCTGACAGTTGCTCGGCGTAGCTCGGTGGTTCTCTCCGGGTACTCCGGCTTCCTCCACCCGTAAAACTGTCACGGTCATGATTAGCTATTGTGCATAAATATGTGACCTTAAACACCAATAAATAAATGATAAATAATCCCAGTAAATCACACTTTGGAAAGTAATAAAAGTAAAAACGTCTTGACTGAATGCAAATCTGTATTTATGGTAGCAACCGTACGTGCAATCATTCCATTCAGAAAGAGAACGGGTTTCTCCCTACACTCAACGAAAATTGATTACAAATAACAACAACATGCCGAAGTCACAGTTTTGATAACAGTAATTAAATGATACATAAATCACCAACTGAACAAAATAAATTAGACTGGATCATTTTTGGCCATTATGATACTTTTATATAGGCCTGCAACGCGTAAAACCTGGAAAATAAACCAAATAAACACACAGCTGAACACTTCTACAAACTTCAGCGGTTATAGTACAAGCGAAACAATGAATGGGAATTATTTATTTATGTTTAAGGTCACATATTTCTGCACTATGGCTAATCATGACCATGACAGTTTTACGGGTGGAGGAAGCCGGAGTACCCGGGGAGAACCATTCAGCAACGGCGAGCAACTGTCAGCTCCCCAACATACCAACTCCACACAAGCAGGGTTAGCATTGGTTGAAGACAGGACACCATCGACGTGCAGTACGCCTTAGTACACAACGCCACCGTGCCCACGTGGGCAATGGGTGTGAAGTGTCTTGCCCAAGGACACAACGCGGTTGCCGCAGGTGGGATTCGAACCGAGGTCCTCTCGGCTTGCAGCCTGCACCTCTACCTACTGATCCACCGCGCCCCCTGAATGGGGATTACGTCATGCACAGTTCAAAAACGTAATACTATGACGTCATAATCGTTATTCATAAAAAATCAATTCATAGACGCTGAATGCTTGTCCAAATATAAGTGAAGAAATCAAGAAAGGGATGAATATTGTAAGAAAAAAAAGAAAAGATTATTACCACAAAGTGGTTTCCGAGATGGTGTATTGAAGTCTCAGCCAAACCTCGCCCTAGCGGACGAGTCAATATATGCCCAGAGACGAGGTCTCGATTTCAATACACCATCTCCTAAACCTACATGGTGGTAATAACCTATATGTATTTGAATGATATCAGTAGTACTTTTTATTATTTCCAAATGAAACAAAATACTGCATTTTGATTGGCTGAGAGGCACGGTGTAACTTGCAATACACAGTGGCTTTTTTTACACCGTGTTGAACCACGGTGTAAAAACAAGAATATACAAGAGCAAGCTATGTGGCTAAAAAAGTACCCATCTTTAATTATTAATTCATACCTTCTGCTAGGTTATGTTAGAACAAAAATAAAAATACAGGAAATTTAATATTTATGTGCAATAAAATATTACAGATATGGATGTCATTGGAACTGGCTCATTGAGCCAGTTCCAATGACATCCATATTTGTCTGGTTTCATTCAAGAAACTTGCAAAGTACACATTTTCTGTCAGTTTTTGCCCACAATGTAGGTTAAAGTATTAAGTACACCAAACTTCTTGAAAATAAATCCGTTATCCTTGTGTTTTCCAGGGTGTATGGGAATTTACGCCGGTTTGGGAACTCATACACCCTTCAGCTTTGCCTCAGGGTGTATGAGTTCCCAAACCGGTGTAAATTCTCATACACCCTGGAAAACACAAGGATAACTAATATTATATCTACACCAAAAGTTCAGAAAGTATTTGGATATGAAAAAGAAAGAGCCATACCAATTTTGAAATCTGTAGCTTTGATGTCAACTGTCAAAGTTATCACAACTGGAACTCTGTCAAAACTGTAATTCTGTTTCACACGCGTCCATCAGACGCAGAGGACAGGCACTCCTTTTGTGGGTATTTCGTCGAAGGTCAAGCTCTATGTCACACGCTGTATCAGTTGGGTCAAAAATTAACCCGTATCAACTGGCTTGAGTGAATATAAACCCAATCGGGTTCATATTCACTCAACCCGGTTGGTTTGGGTTGATTTTGAACCCAACTGATTTTAGAGCGTACTGTAAAGTAGTAGTTAATAACATTAGTTTACACCTAAATCAAACCTGCAGAAATTATTCGCGTATGTGAAGGCAAAGAACCCAATCGATTTTTGAGTCGATATCCAAAGGTTTAACGGCAACATGTTTGCGAATACAAATTAGACTTTGATCAAAAATTAGTATGTGGACAATATCTTTAGTTATATTTGACATATGACTACCAAATATACAGGTTGAGAACCCCGTCGATTTTAAAGTCTGTTATTGAAAAGATAGTCAATTATTACCGCAACTTGAATTGTGCATCAGTGATCCTCTTAGTGAAGTTTTACCTCATGGATCACCAGGTGTAATCCGGTGAACTAAAAATCTGCCAGTGCTTCTTCTGATTTTCTCTTGGAAATTGTAAATATCCTAGGGTGGAAAAATCACATCATTGTAATTGAGTCGTAATCCGTTATCCCAGTGCTATATCTTTATCGCTTTAGTTATCGTTATAGCATGAAAGTGGCCGAACTCGTCAACTTACATCAGGATATTTTGTCATGATACTTCATTTGGTACGGGAAATAATTTGATAAGATAGATATATACGTGTGACATGTAAAGTTCCCATGCCATCAGTAGCAGACTATTATTATCTCTGAAATCTCATCCGATGGGAAAGATACATCGAGGCTTACCGGATGTCTGGGTCAAATATCTTTTTCTGAGGTGAAATTTACCGCTTCCTAACCCCACACCTCCCGAGGATGATTTAATCCACCACACCCCAAATGGCGTCATCGAAATCGATATACTACTCGTGGACTGATCCCACTATTCTACAGATTGTTCGTATAGAGAAATGGACTGCATTATCCGAAAGATCGTGGAAAAGTTTCGTATATACCAAGGGCACATACTAGGAAAACGAACGGTAGCTCACGGCAGCGATTCGTTAACACATTGAAGGGAGTTGAAAACAGCCGACATGCCGGTGACGTCACCTTTGAAATTAATGATTTCGATGACGTCATGTGGCGTGTGGTGGGAGAAAATAAGGATGGTCAAGTTGGGTGGGTAAGATACATCTTTCTCCTCCCACTGCATGTGTAACATACGTGTGTCCCGGGTGAGATAGCAGGGAGAGACAGATGTATCCCACCCCACCCACGTGGCGTTATACATTTATAACGTTATTATGACGTCATGCATATCGTATCAGTTTCTTGCTACCAACTAATTCATATTGACGTCATCGGAGTGCAGTGTGATCAAAGTTCGATGCTCTAAAACTCTTCAACCCTCAAGCTGCCACCGTTCCTAATCGATTTCGTGGTATATACCTTTGGTATATACATAACTTGTGCATGTTCTTTCCGATGGTGTCATCAGTTTCTCAGAACAACGAATACAAAATGAGTTGATTGAATCAGCACGTGACTCCCGATTACATCTGGCTAACGTAATCGCTGCATGGTGGGGGAGAAAAATCATCCTCTATGAGTATGAAGGTGGGAATGGGGAAATCTCGCCCTCGGGGCAAGGTATTTGAACCAGACCCTCGGTAAGCCTCGGGTCTGGTTCAAATATTTTGCCCCTCTGGTGAGATTTCCCCACCCCACCTCCAGACTCATCGGGGATCATAATAGTCTCACCCCAGAATCTTACGAGGGCACGCGTATCTCAGCTGGCATGTGGTGGGAGAAAATTATCCAGAGGCGGATTTTTTTGTTGTTGAAGGATAGGCTTTTGTGGAAAGTCAACAAACATTTTTCATTTCAAAAGTATTTATATTTATATGCAGTGTGTAGATAAATATTTCTATGTATTCGTGACAGGGGTGTTGAGTAGATAACCGATTGGCGGGGTGTAAATATATATTTATTCGGACTATGATGGTTTATGTCCCGACTGATAAAAATATTTCAACTACATCATCATCGTCGAAGGGATGCCTTGGTGATGTAGTTGTAATAATTGTGGATCACTACAAATAGAAGTTGTGACGCATGGGCTTCCCGACTTACTTAATTAATACCTCATGGACTCCAATTGTTCATATTGGTCCTCCAGCAACTCGAAGCGGGTATCAATGATCGTCAAAGTATAAAATCAAAACTTATAAAAAGTGCATGATTACTGGTAAGAGAGAATCGATACAAATTACTCCAATCCAGACGAAGATGACCCAACTTGAAAATTATTTTGAGGGTTGTGTCTATAACCTCAAGTTACGTACCGTTATAATATAATATATATCAATTTACTTTTATATAATAACGTTTGTATTCTAAACAAACACTCAGCCTCAGTTGTGTTCGATCCAGAATTTACATGGGCCTCAAGAGAAAATTATTCATTTGCTTTAAGCCCCAAACAACACATAAAAGAACGTTCACCTACTGAAGGCCTAGATCAGGGTACACATTAGTTTAAACACACACACACACACACACACACACACACACACACACACACACACACACACACACACAGAATACACTTGATGAGGATTAGAAGATAAACGGAAGTAAATATAGTTCAGACTACAACGATGTGGAGTCAGAAAAAATGAAACCAGTTGCGAAATATAAACCATTGAAGGAAATTGCTTCTGTATAAACGATAAACAGACCCAGTAGGTTCTGCTTAGCTAGTAGCCCCTGCTTAGCGAAACGTAAATGTAGTTGTAACATATCCTTCGACTGTAACTCCCCCCACAGCAGTTTATCTCTTAATTGTCATCAAATGTAGTGTGTGTTTAGGTTTGTGTGTTTCTGTATTTTGTACCCTCTGAAGGTCTTCAGTATACCGAAGGCTTGCAGAAAGTGTTTATGTGTTGTTTGATCCTCAATTCAGATGAATATTTATATTTGTTTTTGTGTGTTTGGAAAGTACGTACGCAACCGCGATGGCTCATTGGAAAGCTCGTTGTACTTGCGATAGAAAAGTCCAGATCTGCGGCATCTGTATTGTATCCTATGGCAAGGCCCATTTACCAAGTGGGGACACAGTGGCATAGTGTGTTAAGACGTTCGACACCTTGCTGGTATATTTTTAATCAATGCTAATTCTGAATCTGTCGGGTTGGTGTATTGAAACATCCGACATTTACTAGTCATTTCCCTGTGGTTCTCTCCGAATACTCCGGCTTTCTCCACCCCTGCAAGTTACCCTGATGTTTTAACCCTTTACCTAACACAAAAGGCAGACGACACTTGCAAACAAAATTCATGAATAACTAAATGTTTTCATTTTTTGCGTAAAAAAATAGCTTATGGCCCCTCATTGGAACGAGCTGAACGAGCTCGTTCCAATGAGGGGTCATAAACTGTGATTTTGAGACGAAAAATGAAATTGAATGGTGATTTCTGTGAATAGCGATGGCCAATTTTGACGGTTACGTAGGGTAAAGAGTTATAGGGTCGACATCGTGGTCTAAAAGTCAATATTGTGTTAGTCAGATTTTGTGGAAAATGTTTACTAAAAGGATGAAACATTTCACTTTACTTTCTAACATGCAAAAAGCTTGTACCGTCAATTCAACTGAAATATAGCTGTTTAGAGCTTTTTTTCTTTTCCTCTTGAGTGATTAGAGTTGAGTTATGAACAACTGACTTCCCAATTCACGCGTTGGATGGCAGATTCCTTAATAACTTGTGTTAACTTTCATTGCTAGCAAAAGTTATGTTATAAAACTGCCTAACTTTGTCACGAACTGGTTTTTATCTGGTAACTGAACAGAGATAAAATGTAATGATAATATCACTACTGCAATGATTTGCATCCATTTATTCCATCCAGAACGCCCAGGAGTTCCATTTGTCTCTGGTGTTGAAAGTTTAGAATTGTTTTACAAACGTCAATATTAATAGCTCCCGTTCTGCTCGGTTTGGTTGATACAAACAGAAACTTGTAAAATATAAGTTTTAAAGTTATGATTTATCTGGGTTTTTTTTTTATATCTGTCTAAAATCGACGACTTGCATTTCATTTTTATTATTTTTAGTTACTTTTTATTGGCTTTAAGCCCAGGGCCGTAACTAACAAAAAATATTTTTGGGGGTGGAGGGACGTCTTTGCACGTCGGCACGGTCATATCGCCCAACTATTTGGAACATACCTAATTGCTTTTCTTACAAATATACTTTCCATTAAAAATACTTGCACGGCATGGAATTCATTAGAGTTTTATGACAGTGCTGTCAATTACACACGAGCTAGTTAGAGGTCCTTGACCATCTGGGTGCTTTCAACATGTCATGTTCATGAAATCATTTGTTATTAGTTACTCTCTCCCTGGATGTGGACATCTACCGATATAATGAGATGGGCATTTACCATATGACTCGTCCGTTTTGTTCACTTTAAAACATTTGATATTTTGTTTTCATATTAATCAGTGATAAATAAAGCCTTCCGTCACTTTCATTGATCAATTTCAAAACTAGACAATTTGATTGGCTAAACAAAATAAAACTGGGCCACATTTTCATAATTTGCATAATACGTGTTGGGAGCTTTCATTGGTCAATTTCAAAACTTGACAATTTGATTGGCTAAACAAATACAACTGGGTCACATTTGCATAATTTCAGTAGGGAGAATTTACGTTATCTGTCCTATTTAGGGTTGGTTATATTGTATTAATTTTTTACCCACAAGAAAAACGCCATTCGTTTTTTTTATATTTTCACTTTTTGCTTCCAAAACATAGGTTATGACCCCTCATTGGGACGAGCTAGACGAGCTCGTTCCAATGAGGAGTCATAACCTATGTTTTGGAAGCAAAAAATGAAAATTTTTAGTTATACGAGGATGTTTTTTCCAAGTGTCGTCTGCATCTCAAGTTAGGTGATGTATTAAAAAGTCACACTAAGCGGCTAATTTGTGCGTGTATGTGTCATATGATAAATAGAATATGAAATGAGTGTTTGTTTTTTTCATATCGAGGCTCGCCAAAACGGAAAATTCTTAGACTCGTTTCATAAATATTATTTGAGAAAAACACTCATTCCATATCCTCTATTTATTGCACTTTCTTTTCTGCACGCTAAAATCAGTGGGGTTAAAAAACAACCAAAATCAACTGGGTTGAGTGAATATGAACCCAATTGGGTTCACATTCACTCCACCCAGTTGATTTGGGTTGATTTTTAATCCAACTGATTTTAGAGTGCGAGTATATTTTTGTCGGGCAAGAAAGAGATTTTGCCCAACTCAGTACACCAAAGTGTGAGTATATTCTCGTCAAGCAACCAACAAGGACGTCTGCCGAACTTGGTATCTCATAATTTCTTACCCAACCTCTGCCCGACGAACCCAGTAATCGGGGGATTTTTTGATAGGTGTCACACCATCTTACCCTCTCCGAAGTTACACCTCTATATAAGCCGATGATACACAAAGCACACCACGTGATTGTTTTTTTTTTGTTTTTTTTTCTTCGTAAGTAATTAACATAAGCACATGTCCATAACAGGTTTAATTAAGAAATTCTCTCCCTTTTCAAAAAACCTCTTATAATATTTCTGTACCCGCAAGTAGGTAATAATTGCCGATCTACGACCACTTGTACATGTACGTGTACAACATACGCACACGATGCGTTCACCAACGTGGAATTCAGTGTTAAATCACACGCTTGTTCACAAAAACTGTACATGGCCTTGAATCCCCCCCATGTACAGTTGTGACTCCTAGATCGCACTTTTAACGATCAAATACTCGTGGTGAACGCGTGGTGAACGCGCGTTTTTAAAAAAGGGTGAAATTGTACATCTTCGCTTGTATCTTGTACGTAATTTTTCGTCGACGTTCCCATCGCAGGTCAGACCATCGATCCATCGTTGGCGAACGCGAGCAAAAGCAAAAAAATTCTGGGTCATCATCAAAAACTGTTTTGGGAACTCTAGACCAGCGGTCCAGAACCCGCAATTGTGTTGAGACAGATGGTCCAGAACTCTCCCTTGTTTGTGAGGCGGTGGGTTTGTTTTTCCCATTTATGACATTATCAGGGGAATTCCCCCCACTATGAGAAATTCTCAAAAACTCAGCTGATCGAGCGATCGGATCGCTCGATTCTCGTAAAAACTCGATCTGAACGAAGAGTGTCGTTGTCGTCGGTGTGTTGGAAATTCGTGAGCCCGCTGTCACGTTTTTGATTGATATATATATAGAGGAGAAAAAGAAAAAAAAATATAAATAAATAGTTATTTAGAAAATTAAATATATCAAATCGAATAGATAATAAAAAAATACGTAAATCATGAGCGATTCTCAGACTATTAGAGCGAGGCTTCTTTTAAACATGCTGATGAGAGCATACACAATCTGCGTGAACGAACAACTACGTCCCATCTTGTTAGAACGATGCGTCAGGTGTCGGGATCATCTAGACTTCGATCACGAGAATCATTCGTGTCTGACGATGGAAAGGGAAGATATGGTCGGCATGTATTTCGAACCAGCGTTCGAACGCGTTAAATTCAACGATGTGATCACGTTTTGGAAGAGATTAGTCTTCTGTAAGAATCGAGACAGGCCCACAGATTCGGAAGAACTGAAATTAGCGCGTAGAAGTTTGACTTTAGAAGACAAGGGATGCATCAAGAAATTATTGCTGAACGAAGCATACGTCTAAGTTTTTTTCGTTGATATAAAAATAAGGGAGAGTAGAAAATAACAAAAAAAATAAATACACACATAAATTTTTTTTATCTAATATTAGAAAGAAAGAAAAAAAAAACACAAAATGAGAACCAGAAATAAATTGTATCTGACGTTAGTGGACGACGGGGACGAGAAGCCGAACGGCGTTTTGCCGACGGCGCCATCGCTAGAAGAAAGAGAAAGAGGAGAGAGGTATCGCATCGATCAAATCAGTAGAATCCAATTGTATCTGACTCGGGAGAGAGATTCTCGTCGTTCCCTCAAGAAGAAGTATTCGCGTTTCGTGAAATTCGTCAACGCGATCGACACGACACTCATCACGATTTCCATGGGTTTACACGCGGCCGGCATCGGATTGTTGTCGACCGCGGTCGGCATTCCGATCGTGTTGACCGTAGAAGGAGTGGCCCTCGCCGCCGGATTGTTTAGCACGCTCGGAAACTTTTTGAGTAGGAAATTATATCTGAAGGCGAGGAAACACTACAAGATTCGCGTCTTGGCCGACTCCAAGATCCACACGATATCCGAAATGATCTCTATGGCGTTGAAAGACGGTAGGATATCGGACGGAGAATACTTCACGATATTGAGCGAGAAAACGAAATACGATACCATGAAAGAAGCCGTGAGAATCAAGACTCGTCAGATCATCAAGGAAGAGATGAAGGATTCTCTTGTGGAAAAGGGGAGGAAAGAGGCCAGGGAGGAATTCAGTAAGATGATAGAACTCAAGAGCAGCGATTGAAAAAAAAAAAAAATATATATATATATATATATATATATATATATATATATAATAAGAACAGAATTTAAAAAAAAAAAAAAATATTAAATTTATATATAAAATAAAAAAAAACGAAATTAATTTAAATAACTCTTAAAAAAATGTATTGCGTAAAGTGTAAGAGAGTTACCGAGACGAGTAATTCTAGAGAAGTGCAAACTAAAAACGACAGACGGATGCTTCGCGGAATTTGCGACGTGTGTGGTTCTGTAAAGACGCGATTTGTCAAACAAAAGAACGCGAGCAAAGGTAAAGGCATCGTGAATAAAATGATCAACAATCTACCTTTCGAAATGCATCTGCCCGGTCACAGTTTCACGGGACCCGGAACGAAATTGAACAAGAGACTCAACGCCGATCTGACCCCCAAATCTTGGAGCAAACCCGTGAATAGGGTGGACGCGGCCGCGTACGATCACGATCTGTGCTACGCCGGACATCCCGACACCAAGACTCGCAATGACGTCTGCGACAAAAACATGTTGGCCAGAATGAGAGGCATATCGAATCCGACCAGGAGAGAGAAGATGGAACGTTCGCTGGTCGGCAATCTGATCGGTGCGAAACGTCGATTCGGATGGGTCATTCAAAAAAAAAAGCGCATCTGAAAAGAAGAAGAAACGATTATTGTTGAGCGAATTGGCCGAGGAGTTACACAAACCCATAGTGCGTAAATTTTCGAAAGAGAAGGGTGTTCATGAAGGGTCTGGATGACATTTGGTCTGCCAACTTGGTCGACATGAGATCATTTTCGAGGTGGAATGAGGGCGTCAAATATCTACTGACAGTCATCAACGTGTTTTCCAAATACGGTTGGATCAGAGCTTTGAAGGATAAATCGGGACCTTGCGTCGCCGAGGCTCTGAAGAGCGTGTTCGACTCGTCATCTCGAAAACCGAGTAAATTGTGGGTGGATAAGGGAAAGGAATTCTACAACAAGCACGTTCGTCGATTGGTAGACCTCTACTCGATCGAAAACAAAGAGAAAGCCAGCGTGGTGGAACGCTGGAATCGAACGATGAAGGAGAAGATGTACAGATACTTCACGGCGAATTCGACCAAGAAATACATATACACTCTGAACGGTCTGGTCAAAGATTACAACAACATGCGACACAGATCGATCAAGATGACTCCCGCGGAAGCTAGCGATCCTCGAAACGAAAAACGGGTCTACGCGAATCTATATCCCGAGAGATCTAAGATCAGGAAGAAGTCTAGAACGCCGAAATTTGCGGTCGGCGATCGAGTGAGAATCTACGCTTATAAGAAGCACTTCGAAAAGGGTTATACTCCTCGATGGACCTCGGAAATTTTCGTGATCATCAAAATATTTCACAGCTATCCGGTGACTTACGAAATCGAAGCTTTGGATGGAGAAGAGATCATCGGAAAGTTTTACGAACAACAATTACAGAAGATGAAGTTTTGATGAAGAACACAAAATTTTTTTTTTATTTACTCTCTTTGACATTTTCTTGTTTACACACATATATATATAAGAGAGAAAAAAAAATAATAATAAAAAATAATTAAAAACTATTTTTTAGATAAAGAAAGCAAGTGAATTAATAAACAAAAAAAAAAAAACTAAAAATCCTTTAAAATGACAAATATACTAGATATAGCACAAAGCATAGTGAAAGATAAAAGTATTCAAGAATATGAGGTTCACGAATACGAACTGGTAACCGGGACGAGTTTGAACAATGTGGGAGAGATAAGAATCAACGTCAAAACTCAAGATCTATTCGTACATCCTAGCAAGAGTTACATAGTGGTGAGGGACGTCTCACCAAGGAAGATGGGAGCGACTACGCCGACGACGACACGGTTACTCTTGCCAATAATGGCATCATGCATCTATTCAGTAACATAAAATACATGCTATCCGGACAAGAGATAGAATCTGTTTTTCATCCCAGTCAGGCCACCACGATGTTCGGACTCTTGACGTATCCTGATGATTTTTCGAAATCCAGAGGATGTAATCAGTTGTGGGTGAAAGACACCGTAGGCCCTGCTAGTGCAGACGCCGCCACGATATTCGACTACGTCGTCAAGACGTCCAGACCTAAAGGAACGTTTTCGTTCAGGATACCTTTGAAACACATCTTCAGATTTGCGGACGATTACAACAATATCATGTACGGATTCAAACACAATCTGACATTGATTCGAAAAGGAAACGATGATGCAATAGTGAAACTCACCGCGACCAATGCGGGTAAGATAACTCTACACAAGATATCGTGGTTCATTCCGCACGTGGAGCCTTCGATCATGGAGAAAGCGCGTCTCTACAAGATCATAGAATCCAAGAGTAAATTAACCGTGGGATTTAGAATGAGACAGTGCGACACGGCTACCATTCCTCTCTCCACGAATCACTTCGATTGGAGATTGACAGTGAAATCCACTTCTGAGAGACCATGTTTCATCATGGTTGCGTTTCAGACCGATAGGGACGGGTCTCAGGAAAAGAATGCATCGCTGTTCGATCACTGGCATTTGAGAAACATGCAAGTGTTTCTGAACGCCATGAGATATCCAGCAATCGATTACAATGCGTCGTTCGACAAGAACGATTTCTCCAGACTGTACGGCGACGCCGCTGATTTTAGAAAGAAGTATCAGGGTCTAGACGAATTGATGAGCAACCCCAACATATCTCCCAGCGAATACAAGTCAATGTATCCCATGTTCGTGTTCGACGTCAGTAAACAGAGTGAACGACTCAAGAGTAGTGTGTTAGACATTCAGATCAAGATGCAATTCGATAGGAACATGCCGAGAAAAACCGAAGCCTTCACCCTGGTCCTGTCGGACAGAGAATTACAATTCGAATCGGATGGAAATAAGATGTCGATCATTCGATGAGAGACGAGTGTGTGAAAAAAAGAAAAAATAAAAAACAAAAAAAAAAATAATAAAAAGTAATGTGTGATTATTAAAAACAAAACAAAAAAAAAAAATAAATAAAGTAATGTGATCTACAGAGATTGAACATCTCTCTATATCTCATTACTTTTTTTTTGTTTTTTTTTTTGTTTTTAATAATCACACATTATTTTTTTTTTTTTAATTCATTATTTTTTCCACGCGTTCACTGTTTGTTCAAAGGATCTAGTTCGATCAGTAGACTCACCACGGAAGTTGCGGCTTCGGGATTATTGGTTTTTGTGACGAAATTAATCCTGTCTCCGGCGTTCACTTTGAGAGGCGTGTCGAACGTGCTAACATTCGCGTGTTGATTCTCAGTCTTTTCGATGCTGTATCTCTTATCGCTCTCCACACCATTCACCATGAGATTGACGACCGCTCTGTTATTCAAATCCGAGGAAGCCAGACTCATTCGAAGGATTTCACCTCCCAACGTCATGGGATATCCAACCTGACCATGTTTCGATCTGCTACCTCCATTTCCGAAAGACCACTCGGCTTTTCCCTCATCTAAGGCGCCGGCCTCTTTGGCCCACATGGTGATCAATTGTCTAGCATATTTGACTTTCTCCACCACCGAAATCAGGGTGCAGGCATCCGTCATGTTCACGGGATCCGGTAGATTCGTGAGCACGTGTCCACCCATGTCTAGTTTACCTTCCATGATGTCGCCCTTTCTCCAGACCGAGTTGTCGTCCACATACTTCCTGCTTACCGCACTGGAATTGAATTCGGGATCGTGATCGAGACCGAATAAATTGTGACCATTCATGTTGATGCCACCCTCCATGGTTCCGCCAGATTCTTTGTTCAGGTAGAGATCGTCCACTTGCGATTCTAGGTATTCTTGCGATTGTATCACGGCAGAATCTACGTAGCCCTTGTTGACCACGGTTGAGTCCGCATCCGTGTCGTCGATCTTCGACAGATTTAATATCTTGTGGAATCCTGCATTCAGATCTGATTTCATTTCTCGTCTGTCAGACTTTCTCTGTTCCAGATCTACATAGTGTTTGGTCGCCATGTCCTTGGGATTCGTGGGAGTGGCCACGTTCGTTATCTTGTTAGAATTGGCGTTCAATTCCGAGTGCATCGTTTTCAGAACGTATCTATTTCTCAGGTGTTTGCTCAATCTCGCGTGAGAGTCATCTGTGTATTTCTTGGTCGCGGCATCGGTGGGATCTATGGGATTCGCGACGTTCACCAAACGTTTGGATTTCAGATCGAGATCGTCGGTCATGGTTTTATCCACATAATTATCCAGCAGGATTCGTTCGAAATCGGCGTTCCCCCTGTCGACGTATTTTTTAGTCGCAGCATCTGCGAGATCTATCGGCTCAGGAAAATTGTAGAGCTTCTTATCGTTCATGTTCAAAGGTTCTTCTCGAGGTTCGTATCTCTGAACGTAATGTTCGTCCAAGTTGGCAACATCGTAACCATCGTCGACTTCGAACGTCTTCCTCTTCTTTCTCGGGTTGACTTTTTCGTCGTCACTTCTACCAAATTTATCGACTGGCATGTTGTTGTAAGGATTTTTTTTTGTTTTTTTAGAAAAATGTGTTCAAAACGCAGTTTATTAAAAATGAACTATGTTATTTTATTTTTCGTTTTTATTCGATTAAAATTTTTTAAAAATAATTTTTTATCTTTATATATACTATAAAAAAAAAATCTCTCTCTAATGTAAGTCATTGAGAATGTCTTGAAATCAATCTCCTTCAGACCATCTCTTGAGAACATAAAGACATAGGTGACCGCAAAACACTTGATGTGGTGATTGCACTTGTTCCGTGTTGTAACGAACCATCGATTTGTTGAAATAGTTCTTTATTTCTTTTGGCGGCGAGATTCCGTAGCTGTCGAAATAATAAGTTTTCTTCTTCCTGTTCTTCATCCACGCCACCCAGTGAGTGCCTTCACCCGATGAATCATCTAGATTTAAAATTCCGCATTCCGATTGTTGAGGTCTTCTCTTCGGCAAGGCATCTCTGGAAAACACTCCTAGAAAATCTTTTTCAAGAAGATTTTCAAATCTTTTGCCACATTCAACAGATCAATGTTGGATAGGGGTTCGTTGGGTAAGACGACACCTTCTACGGATATCTTTATTTTCTTATTCATAAATGCGTATATATTTTTTTTTTTTTTTTATTTATTTTATTATAATTTACTAAAAATGACGTTATTTTTTTTCTATTTTTTCCTTTTTAAACTAACTTTCACTATCCATTTCTATAATTTTGTGTTCATCTAATTCTTCTTGATTTTCTGGAATCCTATCATCCACAATCGTATCTGGAATCTTATCATCCACAATCGCATCTAGAATCCACTCATCCCCATTCATATCGTCTAAAATTAGATCCAAAGTCCAATGTCCGAGTGCCAAAGTGCTTATTTTATCGTCTACTATGAATCTCTTGTCGTCGTCGGCCGTCAGCGAAATCTTGCTGACTATTTCGGTATACAAGTCGTGATTTTCGCTTCGAATCGATTTCATAGTCTTATACACCGGACCACTTCCTAACAGACAATCTTTATACTCTTGGAAAGAGATGTTTTTCTTCACCACGCACGCTTTAACTCCTTTGCACTTCTTGATCTCTTCATCATCTTCTAGACGATAAGCATACAGTTTGGGTCTCAAGCCCACGAATTCGACGATCTGTTTACCGCCGCTCTCGTCCTTAAATTTACCCAACACCTTCTTGTTGTCGTCGATTGAATGTTGCATGGGTGATCGACAGGATAATTGCTCATGTCGAACCACTTGGCCACGTCCGGAGATATATCTCGGTAGACGTCTTTCATCTCTATCTCGTAAACTAAACTGTCCGTGTTGGTGAACAGTAGTTTGGCTTTGTCACCAAATTTTCGTTTGACGTAATCATAATGAAACTCATACATCAATCGCTTGCTGATATCTAAGATCATCGGTCCGAGATAATATGGTTTGTCAAACTTCAGATGCATCTTTTGCATGTGAACGGCCACTAGATTTTCGTCGAATATGGTTCGGTGTTTGTAATTGGGTTTCGCCACTAATGTTTTAGCTCTTTTCTCAGACGTGACGAGTCGAACGTCGGTTCTCTTCCTGATGTTTTCCATCGATTTACTGTACATGCAATTGTTCATGAGTTTGAAGAAATCTTTTTCGAAATCGTTCTCGGCTCGAGTTCTGAGATTCGTGTTGAGATTGATGTATTTTTTCATCCAAGGCTCTTCGTCGAATCGAATGATGCGATGTATGTCGACTAATTTCATCCCGTAATCGACGTACTGTTTCAAATTCTCGCTGTAGACGACGTAGTTACGTTTGTTAAATAAATTGGGAATGAGTTTTTCCTCGTCTCCATCGTTTGGTTCCATTCGTTCGGGAGCCAGGGGATAATCATTGTGTGGATCGTGTAATTCTTCCGGATAGTTCAAATCGACTTCTAAAATGCAAGGATAGTCTCTCCATTTTTGCATCTCTTCCGGTTCCTTCACCCATTCGAAATTTCCAATCGGTAAAGGATGACTCATAGCCCAACCTACAGATTATTGTCGTCCCAATACTGTATGTATTTAGTCGACCGTTTCGAATCGAAACCTTCTTTCATGTAGGGATTGTTAGCTTCAGAATGTCTGTGGGAGATCATCGAGACGCCACCTCTCGCAGCCCTTTCGAACATGAGCAACATGTCAACATCAGATAATAATTCCAATTGGACTTCGGTGGTCTTCAACAGAGCATCCCATGCCAAACCGGGTGCGGTGAAATACCAAGCGGGATCCAGATCGTAATTTCGACAACAGACGTCTCGAAAATTTTCGAACACGTCTGCCAAGAGTAGAACGTCAGTCTTCAGATAGAGATCGTGATAATCTCTCATGGTTTTCATATCGAATGATTTCCACACGTTTTTGGCGTGTTCGTAATTCTCGTCGGGAATGTCGGATTCATATAATTTCGAATAAAAATCATCTTTCGAAGGTAGTGCGGTGTCTTCGAATCTCTTTAGATCGTTCATGTAATCGTAAGGATAGACTCCTTTCCTCAACATGACGTCAACTCGTTCTCCGAAATGTTCGCTCATGATTTTAAATTTATCCTTGCTCATGTTATCAACTAATTTTTCAGAGCGGTCGACATGAATTTAAAACTGTCGATGAAACGTATGCATCTACGAATGGATTTCATTTTTTCTTTCAACGTATTTCCGTCGATTACTCTTTTCCTCTCCATGAGCTTCCATTTCGTGAAGGAAATGTATCTTTCTTCGCTGTTCACGATGCAATTTAATTCTTCGTGTGAGGTGCCGAGATTTTTCACGAACAGATGACTGTCGTAACCCGAGAAATTGTGAAACATCACCGGATAGAAAGTGGCGTCTCGATATTTTAAATTACACTTGCTGTGAGCCGGACTGCGATACAGACCCGTGTAATGATCGTGGTCTCTGACCTTCTTATTTTCCTCCAAATTCTCATCGAACGATTGTCTGCATATGTGACATTCGGTGGCTCTGTTATTTTCGTCCTGCTGCTCTCCCGTGATGATCATTTTCGCCGGAGTTTTGAATTTGTCGTATAACATTTGAATTTTCGATTCTAACTCTTCCACGAACCTTTGAGCCACGTTGTCGTCTTCACACTGTTTCGTGTAGGTGAAGGGACCCATGTCGTGTTGCGAGTCGAAAGTGCATTTCACGTAAAGGCAATAGCCCGAAGGTATGTGTTTTTGATATCTTTCGACGTAACTTTGAAGAGCGTTGGGTTGACAGGAACTCATTTTTGCGGTGAAACATTGAAATCACACGACGAATGGTACTTTTAACCTTCTATTGTGATTTTTAAACTTCACGATGGTGTTGGGTTTGGGCATTTCGACGGCGACACCTTGATTTTCGTTGCAATATTCCTGATGTTTCGCCAACGAGTCTTCGCTGTGAAACACGTTCATGCAGTTGCAACATAAACATATCTTATGTTTATGTTTATTATTTTGTCTCGACAGTAATCGGCTCGGATGTTTAACCCAACAATAATGATGACTGTCACCATTCGAAATCAATAATAAAATAATCGTCTTTTCTCTTCCGCAATACGAAGTCTGTCTGAGAGGACAGATCGTTCGATTTTCGTCGTCGTATCCTAGGACGTTCACCGCTACGGTGGGATTTTGAGCCTCGAAGCGTTCGATATGTTTTAACTCTGTTGGAAAAGTCACTCCGGTCCAATCGAGATTTTTAGAAGTTTCCTCGTAATGAGAAACTCTATCGGTGTGTATTTTGACAGGGTAAAAAGTGGAGGTGACTGCCCATTTAAAACACTGATCATCTTTATTTCTCACGTTGACCACGGCGTGTTTCTTAGTCAAGAAATACGGTAATTCCAAGTAGGAAGATCCTTTCAACGGATCGTTTTTATTCATGTGAATTTTGCGTTTCAACACCTCATCAAACGTCCAATTACTACCTTCATGTTGATAATTCGCCAGAGACGTCAACATCTTTTCTTTCATCTTTTTGAAAATGTCCAATAGATCTGAACCTCAAAATACGGGTTCGACGTTAGATCTGAAATATGCATTTTTCACAATGCTCTCGCCAGACTTCACGTCGATTTTATTCATTATGCAATGGAGTATCATCTTAATTTTTAATTCCACGTTCATGTATTCGCGAAACAAATCCAATACTTCTTTGTTCACCTGTTCCATGAACAATTTCGGATCAACTTTCTTCAACGAGGGAATCACATCGAAAGTTTTAAAAATGCCTTTGATATCCCTCTCCCGTTCTGCGGGTTTCGATTGGAATAGTTTTGCAATGAGTCATGTTACATATTCTTCTCCTTTCTCTTTGTCGATTGCTCGTTGAATTTCGCTCGATATATCTCGTTTGTCTTGAATCTGAAGTGCATCACTCGTTTTCGTTTTAGTTTTTCTTTTTTTTTCTTTGGAAACTTGATGTTCTTCAACGGCTTTTCGTTTAGTCGTCTTCTTATTTTTCACAACCAATGCATCTTTTGACATCATTGCTATCGACATTTCGTTTGCCTTTCTAGCATTTCACAAATATTCTTGTATGACTTCAATTTTTTTTGATTTAGTTCTATGATTTCTGAAATCTGAAATTTGTAATAGTTTACAAATCTCGTTTAACTGAGGTATGGTTTTCTCATTTAAATTTACCATTGTTTTATCTGTTTGCTTCATTTGTAAGAATATTTTTTTTTTTTTTTTAATTTTGTATTAAATAATTTCTTTAAAAAGTTTTGCTTTTTTACTCTTTTTATATATACATAATAGAAAAAAAAAAAAAAAGTTAAATTTTAAATTCAATTTTTTTTTCTTTAATGTGTTTTTATTCAAAAACAATTTAAGACCACTTTTATTTCTCACTCGCAAACCGAACACATTTTCTCGTCTTCGGAATGACATTCTCTACAGTAACGCAGGTGTGCGCACGGTAGAAACAAGACATTTGCGACACCTTCACAGACCAGACACTTGGTGGTGGACGTTTTACTCGGTTTGTTTTCGATGAGTGACGATAACTCGTCCACTTCCGCCATGAATTTGATGAGTTGTTCTAAAGTTATGAATTGAGACAGGGTCTTGTTCGCGATGTTTAACGCATCGTACAATTGTTCTCTGGTGTATCCGAGTTGTAACATATCCATTAATAATTTTTGGTTTTTATCTCTATCTCTCTCTTCGTCTTGGATTTTGATCAACCTCAACGTTAGGATCTTGTTCAAATAATCGCATTCGCCTTTTTCAATATTACTTATGTGTTCTAGTAAAGGTACATCATGAGGTTCCCAATTCATCAAATGTATGTCACAACAAAAACATTTGACTTTGTCATCTCTACCCATGTAAACGAAACCCGTGGCAGCTAAGTCTTCGGGTTTTTGAGCGAGATGCGAAGGCCAATTTTTAAACGTTTGAAGTCTTGCACGTTCTAGAATATAATTCGGATGTTTGGACTTGATCATTGTTTTTACCTCAAAATTGAGTTTGTAAGAAATTTTTTTTTTTTAACTTTTATTTATATATAAAGAGAAATAAAGAGAAACTTTTTTTTTTAACAAATTATTATTTAAATACAAAATTGAAAATATACATTATTTGCAAGAATTCATAAAAACCAAATAATCGATCATGACAACAACACCTAAAAGATGCGAATTGAAATTGAAACGAGACGAAAAGTATGAGAAATCCAGTTTTAATATCTATACATTACAACCACACGATCCCATCGAATTGAATGAGGTTGAGATGGTGGACTTAGAGTGCTACTACCACAAATATCGAATGTGTTTGAAAGTGGATGAAGCCGCGCTCGATTTGTTTTACGAATACCAAAGCGAACTGCTGATTAATATCATCGTCACCGAAGACAGAGAATTCGACAGGAGTGATTTATTGTTGTCCTATGGAGGTTACATATATCCCATAATCTCACCCGAACTCGTGAAGAAATCAGGTGGTGAGAGCGCATTCGCCTATGAAAAAAAACTCAAAAGAGTAAAGATAAACATTCACACCATTTTCGTATGTGGAAAAATGACGAATGTCAACTTGCTAATAACGGACTTGGAAATATAAACAATAGAGAGATTGAAATTAAAATTTAACTTTTTATATATATATATAAAGAGAAAAAAAAAGCTTTTACTAAAAAAAATTTTATATTAAAGAAAATTAAAAATTAAAAAAACAACTTTTTTATATATATAAAGAGTAAAAAAAAAAAACTTTTTAAACAAATTATTATTTAAATACTAAATAATCGATCATGAAGACAACAACACCTAAAAGATGCGAATTGAAATTGAAACGAGTCGAAACGTATAAGAAATTCGGTCATAAAATCTATAGATTACAATGACACGACCCCATCAAATTGAACGAGGTCGAGACGAAGGGCTTAGAGCACAAATACGAGAAATATAAGATGCCTTTGAAATTGGATGAAGCCGCGCTCGATTTGATTTACGAGTACCAAAGCGATCTGCAGAACATCGTCATCGCCAAAGATAGAGAATTCGACAAGGACGATTTGTCGTTGCCCTATGGAAATTACATATTTCCAAACATCTCATTCGAGCTCGTGAAGAAATTGGGTGGTGAGAGCGAGTTGACCGATGTAAAAAACTCAAAAGAGTAAAGATAAACATTCAACACGTTTTCGAAAAAGGAGAAGACACGAGTGTCAACATGCTAATAACGGACTTGGAAATATAAACAATAGAGTGATTGATTTTTTAGCGAAGAAAAATGAAAAAAATAAAATAAAAATAAGATCATCTTTAGATCTCATTACTTTTTTTCTTTTTCCTTCTTCTTCACTATCATCATAATATATTATAATAACGTTTCTTTTTCTCTCAAATTTCAGCGTTGATTCTTCTTTTTCTTTTTCTTTGTGATGTGATACGTTTATGGTAACATTTTTGTTTATCCAAATCATAATTATGAATGAATGTTGTGCATCTCTTGGTAACACTCGCATCATTACCATTCTCTTCAGAAGGTAGTGGTGACCGTGGAAAGCATCGTCTCATTCTCAACCATCTATCCCATGCTTCATCTATCTCTTTCATTAGTTCTTTCCTTAGATATCCATCATTAGCGTCTAACCATTTTTTTATTTTTTCGCTCTCTGGCTCGCGATGTTCGTCATTATCGTCAAATTGTTTCTCCACCTTTTCATCCAGGTGATAAATTTGTTTCTCCACCTTTTTATCCATTTTAAATATATTATTTTAGACTTTCTATGATTTTATATATTTTATATAATTTTATATTATAATAACATATTCAAAATCGGTATGTTCTTAAATGGCGAATTCTCACCGAGCAACAAACCCTTGCCGAGTCGCTCGACGTTCCGTCCACTCTTCAGATAGAGACCGTTTCCTCTCAGAGAGTTGCCACCTCTAACAGGTTCTAGATACAATCCTTTACCGCTGTTGTCTATATGGACGCGACACACGGCTCCTCCCTTCTTCAAAAACAGTCCGCTGCCACCCATTAATTTCTCAACTGCCGAACTAGCGAGTCCCATGAGAGCTCCCATGCCGAGAGTCTTTCCGAGAAAGGGTAGCGCCTTTGCGGTGAAGGGTAATGCTTTTGCGGCTATTCCTGCCAATAGCGGTAGGAAACCACCTTTCGTTCTCAAATTGTATCTCAATTGAGCGGGACTCATTCTCACCGTCAACCCTCTTCCATCGCGAATCGCTTTCTCCATTCTTTTGATTTGACTTCTGGTCCAGGCGATCGAATCCTGACCGCCTCTCGTCAGATCTTCGTGAGTGAATTTGAATCTCACCGCCTCGCCTCGAGTTGTTAACGCTCTCTTAAGTTTCTTCCTCTGTCCTGCGGATATGTTCACGTTTTTAACCACATATTCTGTCATAATTCTGTTTTTTTTTTTTTTTAAAATATATTTACTTCAATTGTTTCTTGTTTAATAATTATATTAAAATAATTTTGTAAAAATTAATATTGCCGTTTATTTTATTTTTGTTATCTATATATATTTTTTTTTGCTTTTATATTTCTCTTATGTGAAATCGTATCGTCACTCTCTTTCCGCGAAGATCTAACAGTTCACCATTTTGATCCGTCAACATGGTTTTCAGACTATACAACGTGTCTAAAATCACTGGTAGATAAACTAAATTTCGAGGTCGCTCCACGATCTTATAACCCGGCGACACGTTTGGAAAGAAGGAATAGATCGTCAGTTGAGCGCTACCATTCACGTAGCTTCCAGCAATCACGTCCACATTCACCAGAATGCTATTGACAGCGAGAATGTCGACCGTATTTTCAGTTGCCGCAGGGCCTCGATACATCTTTCAATCGAATCCCAACATCTTGCCTATAGAATCGTCCGTGTTGAAATCCACTCGAAAATTATCTTCCAAATCCAACATCGTCTGTAAGGTATTAGGATTGGGAGCGAGTCTGATCTTGTTGCTTCCCTTTCCATCCGTCTTCATTCGCGTCTGAATGTAATCATTCAAATCGTCTATGTCGTAACTCCCTTTGGGAATTCGAATCTCCAACCAATCCGTTCCATCGGAATACTTGAACGAGTTATTCTTTTCGGTGACATTGGGAAAGGAATAATAAGTCTCCAGATTCACCAACGCCATCTCGTAACTTTTCTCTGTATTCAATTCGATGGAAGGTTCGAATTTCGTAGCAAATCGAGTCGAATCGCCACTCACCACGATTTGAATGGATTGTTTCGCAGCCGTATTCTCGGCTATCCGTTCTAACAATTCTCCATGTTCGAACATTATATTTAATTTTATTTTTTTTTATTCAAAACTAATTATTTGAAGATTTATTATTTTCTAAATTTTTATTTTCACGCTCTATCTTATTATTATCATCGGAAACATAAAACTTGTCGAATCTGCACCGATATTTTCCGCGATTAAATTCACTTGTCAAATCGATTACGACGAAATTGTAAAGTCCACCATCCCAAACCCTCTTGCAGAATCTCCTGAATTCCACAGCGCTCATGTCGTTTGCGACGTGATCGCCGTAGATGTGATTGAGATTCTTGAGATCTTGGCGAAAGAGACATAGAAAATTAGCGTTCTCCCTTATCGTCTGTCTGGGCAATCGAAAATAATTCTGCGACAGGTAGAAACAGTCCACGTTGCTGTGTCGACCCCTAACGTAATACGATTCGCATCGGTTCTGTCACTCCAAAAGCAGATAGTCGAAAATCATGAGATTCTTATCTTCCGATTTCAGTTCTCTAGGATCCGGAACGTCGCTAGCGTTCTCATAAAATCGACACTCGACGTTCGAAGATGCATTTCTCTTCATCAGCTCCGTCGCCGCGCCGTCCAAAATGGTCGAGAGTGGAGCTCCACTCTTGTCGAATTCCTCCCTACTGTCAAAGATTCTGGCTATGACATCCTTGGGCAATCTGCGATCCATGCACTCTCGAAGCAATCTGTATTCGGGTTGAAACAAGCTCTTGCCAAACACGAACAATCTGTCATAATCCAACCAGTCGGGTCGGGACAACAGATTCATCAACAGATTGGTCTTTCCACAATTCGATTTTCCAACTATCAAACCTCTTATGCTCTTGGGAAAGAACTCGTTATTCGACCTCTTGGTCGCGGCGTCGTTCCAAGACATATCTTTAATGTTCATCTTTGTTTTTATTTTGTTTGTTATTTTAGATTCTTTTCAAACACAAATTTTTTTTTTTTATGTTTTTCAAACTCTGTTTTTAATGTTGTTATTTATTTATATCGCACCGTCGCGAGTTCTCTTCAATCCGGATCCACTCGTCATTTTGGCTAAATCTTGTATGGGCACCACGGCATCCTTAAAATCTTTCCAACTTTTCGGCGTTCGCTCTAACGCAGCTCGCTTCGCCGGCGGACTGATCAACTTGTCGATCAACGCGTCGGCTGCCCTCTTGCCAGCCACAGAAGCTATCCTACCACTGGCTTCGGAAGCGGCTTTCTTACCAGCATCCAAAGCCGTCTTCTTACCGACCTCAAACGCGGTCGATGCCAGTTTTCTACCCGCATCGCTCGTGAACGCTCGCATTATAGAATCGATGATGCCAGAACCGCCTTGAACGTAAGTTCTGACGTATCCCCTGTTCTTTATCACCAACATATTTTATTTTTATGATATATTTTTGTTTTTTTCACTGGTAAATCGTTTTTGCCGTTTAAATACTTTTTATTATTCTAGTGTAAGAATTTACTGTTTTATTTTTGTTTGTTTGTTTGTTTTGTTTCTCTCTACTTATTATATACACATCAATCCTTCAATTCGTTCATCAGCCTTTTATACTGGTTTTTATTCAAAACCTTCTGTCTTAACAATTCGTCAGATATAGCAACTATCTGATTATCTAATCCCGTGTTACCAGCCCGTCTGCTCGCCATCAACAAACTCAATCTCTGAGACAGAGCGTCGGAATCGCTCGGAAGAAAAGTGGTTTTCACCCCTTTGCCGGTCACCGATTCGACGAACTTCTTGTTCATATCCCATATGGGTTTCACCACTTTCGTCCATTTGTAACCTCTGTTGGCTTTGGGTCTCGTCTCTCTGGCATCGTTATTTCTCTTCATGGCGTGGGTCTGGACCAGAATGTCTCCGTAGTTGTCGAAATCCTGTTCCGTGTAATCGCCGGGCTTGTCGTAAAGGAGCAATCTCCGCAGACCATCAGTTACTTTATATTTATTCGAACCCACGATCAATTCATCATCATCCATTTCCACTTCCGTATCACCTACAAAAGTTCTACCCTCAGAATCCTTATAAATTCTATAGGACTGATCTCTCTTACCGCCATCATCATCAAACGATGCGATGCTACTAGTGGTGATAGTCGAAGCCGTATCGGTGTCGCTCTCGCTCATATCTGTTTGAATTCCCGTGGGAACGTAATCCGGTGTAGATTCAACGGAATACCGATTTCCAAAACTAGGAGGCAACGAACCCATTCTCAAAGAACTCTCCTTTATGGGTCTCAATTCTTCGACTATCTCCTTCCTGCTTCGCTCTTGACCCTCCGTCACGGGTTTAAATATTTTTGTGGCTTCGCGTCTGAGTTCCATCTCACCGAGACGTCTGCTTCTGTCAGCAGACTGAATGCTCTTCTTAGCACGTTCATACTCGCCTAAAATTAAATCTCGGCGCCTAGGATCCATCTGTAAAACATCTTTCGTTTTTAATTGTTTTTATTATTTTCAAAATTAAATGTTTAATTATATTTTTTTTTGTGTTTTTAAGTAATAAAAAAACTCTTTCCGTCTTAATATATAATAATCTGAAAATATTCACATCTCAACTGACTGTGTTAATTGAAGTTTAAAAAATATGTTTAAACAGTACATGACAAACCGGTTTCTGATTTAACGCATTTTGACAGTAGTTTTTACATTTGTCAAAAGATTTTTCATTCACACATCAATTCACTGAGTGTCGAATTAAGAGAGAATCCTTTTGATGACTGCGATTGCTATCATGAATATATTAAAAATTTTACACTCAAAACCTAATTGAGCGGAAAATGCGTTTTAAACATTCCGTGGGGAATTCCCCTAATAATGTCATAAATGGGAAAAAAAAACACCGCCTCAAAAACAAAGGAGAGTTCTGAACCATCTGTCTCAACACAATTGCGGGTTCTGGACCGCTGGTCTAGAGTTCCCAAAACTGTTTTTGATGATGACCCAGAATTTTTTTGCTTTTGCTCGCGTTCGCCAACGATGGATCGATGGTCTGATCTGCGATGGGAACGTCGACGAAAAATTACGTACAAGATACAAGCGAAGATGTACAATTTCACCCTTTTTTTAAAAACGCGCGTTCACCACGCGTTCACCACGAGTATTTGAACGTTAAAAGTGCGATCTAGAAGTCACAGCTGTACATGGGGGGGATTCAAGGCCATGTACAGTTTTTTGTGAACAAGCGTGTGATTTAACACTGAATTCCACGTTGGTGAACGTATCGTGTGCGTATGTTGTACACGTACATGTACAAGTGGTCGTAGATCGGCAATTATTACCTACTCCCGCAGAGTAAAGAGGAGGTGGGGTATAACCCATCATCACCAACCCCACCCCGCCTATGATCATAAGAATCCCTATATTTCATCGAAACACAATACACTCTTTGAGAACTTAGCTTCTGGGGACATGATTGTAAAAAACAATCATCTAATTTGGCACCACAGCTTGCAGAGTGGACTCATAGGGATTATTACGACAGTCTGTTGATCTGTGTCGTCAGATTGCGGAGATTTGACGAGACAGGATGATCACATTAGGCAGGCTGATCTGGCCAGTCTTGTCAGTGAGACGGAATATGGCAGCCCCGATAAACTAACTGTTGTCATTAATTTCTTTAATTCATGACAGCGGGTTTTGAATTATTGAATTCAACACCTGAAATGTTACCTAAAAAGAAGGTGTGGAAGCTTGTCTGGAGTGTTCAGCCCCAGTGCATTGGAGTTTTTTCGCGAAAACCATGTATTTATTTATTTATTTATTTATTTATTTATTTATTTATTTATTTATTTATTTATTTATTTATTTATTGGGATGTAACGACACTTTCGTCAGCCAGGGTCACCTCATGTCGGTCAGTTTTACGGATGGAGGAAGCCAGACTACCAGGAGAGAACCACCGAGCAACGGGCAGCAACTGCCAGACTCCCCATCGTACTAACTCCACACAAGCAGGGTTAGCATTGGTTGGAGACAAGTGCACCATCGACGTGCAATACGCATTAGTGCACAGAGCCACCGTGTCCCGCGTGGGCAATCGGGATTAAGTGCCTTGCCCAAGGACATAACGCAGTTACCCCTGGCGGGATCGAACCGTAGAACTTTCGGGTTGAAGTCCAATTCCGAAACCACTGAGCCACTGTGCTCCCCGTAAACCTTGTAAAATTGTAGAGTTTCTAAACTCTCCAAACGTAAGTGACGTCACAAGAGACTCGTTTGAGACAGGCATGATATGGATTTGGAAAATTTGAGACACTCGTTTTCTGAACGAAATAGCAACTCGTGTGTCTTGGCGCCGAACACATCCATACCTTCCTTTTTATATTTCAGGAGTGGTATTCAATATTTAACCCTTTACCCAACGAAAGGCCCACATCCGCTCGCGTAATATGCAAATTCAGCAGCGGAAAAAAATATTATTTTTCGACAAATTTCAACAAAACCATACCATGTGACCCCTCTTTGGAACGAGTTCGTCGAGCTTGTTCCAAAGAGGGGGTCACATGATATGGTTTTGTTGAAATTTTTTGAAAAAATTTAAAAAATGATATTTAAAATAATAAATTTTGAAATCGTCTGCGTTGGGTAAAGGGTTAAAGACCCGATATCATATAATTGTAACAGATCGAGAGGGAAGTGCGGGAGCCGTTGCTCGAACCGTCGACGTCTAGCACACAATGGGAAAGCCACCGATTTACCACAAGAGAGATCCGGGCCAAACAGGTTGGTTGGTAAATGGCCTTTGTACCTTCACTGCTACACTACCCTCATGATCTTTTGTGATTCAACCCCAGTTGGACAATTTGGAGGCAGCTTATTCTTTGGGTGAAGGGTTAATAGCTCGCTAGGTGGAGTCGATGTCAGCTGTTGTCTACTCGCCAAAATAAAACAGCTTGCCTTAAAATTGAAAGACTGATGTGGAATGTGGGTGTGTAGCAGATTCCACCTCAAAGCGGTCGAAACGTCCTCAGTGCTTCACCACAGCACTCACAAAGCCACTGACTGCTAAGGGCTGGTCAACGGCACCAGTCCACAGATCGAGAGAGAAGTGTGGGAGCCGAGGCTAGAACCGCCGACCTCTAGCACACAAAACGACCGATTTACCACGAGACTAAGAGATCCGAACCAACCAGGCCGGTTGGTAAATGGCCTTTATACCTCGACCGCTACATAATAAATAAATGATTTCAACAGTCAACTGATCAGGGTTGCCATATTTCGTTTCGTTGGTGAGGGGAGATCAGCCTACGGCGTCTTTTTTGATCTAGACTCATCAACGATTCCGACGACCCACATCAATTGACTGCTGTAAGAATCGGTATGTATTTATTCGTAGTGGTGAGTTTTCCTGTCCCCCTCTTTGTCAAGACAGGCTCCTATTCTTGTCCTACCCTGAATGAATGAAACTGAAAAATACTACAAGTGGCGTCTGATACTCTGAGGCCACTGGTATTTCATTCAATTTCATCTCAGTGGAGTCAATGGTGATAATAATAATGCAATATCAATCCTTCTTCAATAATCAGAAATGTCTTGCACGTGTTTCACATTGTTCGAGAAAGTTCTTCCAATTCAATAACCAGGGCCCTACACCCCCACCCCACCCCCCACCCCGCCCACACACACACAAACACCCATCAAAAATACTGAAGAAATTCAAGTGATAGCCTATACCAAATGATTTCGCCAAGTAAGTTGTGAATCAAACATTGATGAGCGGGTGGGGTTGAACTACGATGCCTAGTTAAAAGGGGTAAGCGTGTTCCACCTTAGCACCTCCTCCCCGCCTTCAGTTCTGCCATGACTGTCATTAAACATTCCTATACACCATACTACAGGGAAGGTACAGCATTGGACATTGCCTCGGGATAGGGATACCTCGACACAAGATCTTAAATAAAATTTCTGAAAGGTTTACATTACCGCATGTCACACGGCCACCTAGATGTGTGTCTGTCAGAAAGATTGTAGTCTTGACAACTTAATGGAAGAGAGTGTTCCCCCTCCGAAAATTAAAAAAAATGCTAATACTTCAATGTTTTCGATGTGTTCTCTAACTGGCAATTATTTGTAGCGTGAATGACCGTTTAAGTGGAAAGGTGACAAAATCCTTGAGCTGGTATAAGCTTCTCTGGCGCCTTCTATATCTACATCAGTGATTTTAACCCTTGGAACCCGAGAGACGTTTTTTTCGGCCCAGGGACATTATACTTCATTATTCCATTAAGTTGGATTGTTGCTTAGTGAATGTGTGGAGGCAGACCAATCAACATTTTCAACGTGCAGTCCCACGGCTGCACGTTGAAAATATTAATTGGTCGGCCCCCAAATAATGAATCAGGACGCTTCACAGTGCTGCCGTTGAACTGACATGGAAGATGCCACCAGGGTTCAAAGGGGTAATTTAAGGAGACAATTCGTCAAAACACGAGTGGAAAGGTTTTAACCCTTTACCCAACGCAGACGATATCAAAATTTATTATTTTAAAAATCATTTTTGGAAATTTTTCAAACAATTTCAACAAAACCATATCATGTGACCCCTCGTTGGAATGAGCTCGTTCGAACGAGGGGTTACATGATATGGTTCTGTTGAAATTTTTTGAAAAATAATATTTTTTCAACTGCTGAATTTGCATATGCATATTACACGGGCAGATGCAGCCGATTCGTTGGGTAAAGGATAAGAAGCATATCAATTGTCAACGTGCATAGATTTCATGATGAAAAGGGGTCGATGGTTGTCGATACAAATGGAGACATTTACTCCGCGGTTGAGCGATACGTCTAGTGATTAATCGTTCAAGATCAACTGATTCCAAACTCCAGTGGATTCGTGATGTATTATGGCGGAGTTCAATTTCTTTGATGAGATCTGCCATCTCTTGAGACCAAAAAAAATGTTCTATCTTGTTAATGTGTTAGATTTTGTCGTGATCGCTGTAGACGTAATCTCATAAAAAGTAATAACCATAGCGATGATTTACCCCTTCACCTAACGTCACATCCAGCTGGTGTTAGTCACTAAAATCTCTATTTATATAGAGAGCTTGACTGGACTGGTTACGTGAAATAATTCATGAGAGGTGAGGGACGTTGTACAAAAACGAGAGCGCGAATGCGCACGAGTGTTTTACAATACAGTCCCTCGCGTCGAATGAATTATTTCACGTAACCAGTCCAGTCAAGCGATTACTCTGTTTATTACTTTTCATTATTTACGATAATTATATTATTTAACCCTTTACCTAACATAACGGACAGCGCTATTCTCAAAAATCGTCAATTAATTTTCATTATTTTTTCATTTTTTGTCGTTCCAATGAGTGGTCATAACCCATGTTTTTGAGATAAAAAATTAAAATAATAGCTAACCAAGAATTTTTTTGCAAGTGTCGTCTGCTTTTCATATTAGGTAAAGGGTTAAAAAAGCAAAACAATGAAGTCCCCATTACACCCACGGCAAAGCGTCTTCGTTTGCGCGCACGGATACATGACACAATTGTTGATTGCATAATTCACTTGTGAAGTAATCGTTTATAATCAAATCCGGAAATCCCAGTAAATCACACTTTGGAAAGTAATAAAAAATTTAACTTTTGTCTCCAAAGCATAGCGTAAAGACGTCAGTAGTCGGGGCGTCACCCTGAGTACAATCTGTTAACACGGAAATCCCCATACTAATAACACTTTGGCCAGCCGCTGATTTGTCGCGGATGCGACACTCTGGGTACAAAATTCACTATAAGAATTCTCAAAGGCATCTTCTGCCCAGAGAGTAGCATCTGGGTAACTTATTGAGCCAAGAGCAGTCCTGTGGGAAAACCTGCACTGAATTTGGCAGTGGCTACTGCAAGTCCAAAAGTAGTGGCCACTGCAAAATTTACTATAGGACTTGCAGAGGCCACTGCAAAATTTACTGTAGGACTTTCAGCGGCCACTGCAAAGTTTACTACAGGACTTTCAGCGGCCACTGAAAAATTTACAAGTAGAACTTGTGCACACCACACCCTAAACCTGCGTGCATTCTGAATTCAGGTTGGAATAACCAGAAAGGTGAAATTAATGAATGGGAACAAAATGTTGCATCTAGTTCAAGGTAGCATCATCGTCGTGTCTATATTACTGGCCGTCTTTGTAACACTATTTTCTTTATTTTAAGCCTCCCTATTCTCGCGCACAGGGGCGTAGCTAAGAGAGATTTAGGGGGACAATTTCATCTGGCTTCTTAGATATAGGTTCGTTCTTGCTAGTAATCATGTTCCTTCTTATAAGACTACATTTTATGCTTGCACTTATGTCACACACCATCCCTGACTTATCTCATTATGAAAATCCCCCCTTGGCAACCACGTTGTGTCCTTGGGCAAGACACTTCATCCAAATTGCCCACGTGAGGGCATGGTGGCGCTGTGTACTGGGACGTACTGCACGTCGATGGTGCACTTGTCTTCAACCAATACTAACTCTGCTTGTGTGAAGTTAGTATCTTGGGGAGCCTGACAGTTGCTCGCCGTTGCTCGGTGGTTCTCTCCGGGTACTTTCCTCCACCCGTAAAACTGTCCGACACGAGGTAACTCTGGCTGGCGAAAGTGTCGTTAAACTCCAATAAATAATTGAATAAATCATGAAAATCGACTTTCGATAAAGTTATCTCCCTTGAAATTATTAGATGAGCGAGTTTCCTTTTGTTTCTTGTAGTAAACTAAAATAAGCATCTGGGTAACTTACAAAGCCAAGAGCAGCCTTATGGGAAGTCGTTTTGTAAATTTTGCAGTGGCCACTGCAAAATTTACTATACGACTTGCAGAGCGCACTGCAAAATTTACTATTGTGAGCTATTGTTGAGTCCCGACATCGGGAAATTTTTTTCCAGACAAACATCTGTACACCATTCATTCCACGGGTGCGCAGTAAATATGGATTCCCAAAATTATTATCCGGTTTTCGAATAAGTTTAGTTTTTCGCATCAATAATCAAATTTAACCCTTTACCTAACATGAAAAGCACTTGCAAATAATATTTGAGACAAAAAATAATGAAAATTAATTTGCGATTTTTCTGAATAGCGCTGGTCGGTTTTGACGTTACGTTGGGTAAAGGGTTAACTGAGTTTGGAACATGAAATCCACTTCAATAGAATAAGCGCAAGGCAATCAGATGATTCTGCACCCAATGCATGAGCGAAGAGACAGTGAGTGGCTGGCATTACTGGCCTTTGAAGCATGTCGAAGTATGTTGTTTTCGTATCAGTTCTCGAAAAGTGAAGTTTTATTAGTTTAAAGTATGTTGGCCAAATCTCCGAACACGCTTTCTATTATTTGACACATGTCCCACTGACAGATTTTAACCCTTTACCCAAAGCAGAAGATATCAAAATTGGTTAATTTAATTTTTCCCCAACTTCTTCAAGAAAACGATGTCATGTGACCCTTAATTGAAGCGAGCTCGACGAGTTCCCCCAATGGGAGGGTCACAGATTTGGTTTTTGTTGAATTTTTTTTAAAACATTTTCTCCTTTGCACAATTTAGAGGCAGCTTATTCTTTAGGTAAAAGGTTAATCGATCGCTAGGTGGAGCCGATGTGAGCTGTTGTCTACACGCAAAAAATAAAATCTGCGAGTTCGATGGCGCGCAAGAGCGACAGCTTGCCTTAAAAATGAAAGACTGATGTAGAATGTGGGTGTGTAGCAAAAGAATGTATGAAAATCTGGCCTTCAAAGGTTTTATCACTTCTTGTGATATTGGACAACAAAACATGAAAAAAACAAACTAAACTAGACTTTATGCCCTCTAATTTGGGAGGATTCCTGTAATTGATTATCGCTGTGAATTTAACGAAATCTAAAGGAAATGGCTACTCAATGAAATTTTGGTGTGAAACAATCAGCCTTGGATCTTCATGTTGAAGAAAATATTAATTGGTATTCACACAAAAATGCATATGGATTCTTCGATAACACTTCAGACCTGACATGGTAGATGCCATTCGATTTCAAATATTTAGTGTTATTAATTATTTATTTATTGGGGTTTAAGGTCACATACTTATGCACAATGGCTAATCATGACCGTGACAGTTTTACGGGTGGAGGAAGCCGGAGTACCCGGAGAGAACCACGAGCAACGACGAGCAACTGTCAGCTCCTCAACATTCTAACTCTGTTCAAGCTCCGTTCAAGCAGGGTTACAGCGGTTGAAGACATGTGCACCATCGACGTGCAGTATGCCTTAGTACACGGCGTCATCGTGCCCCCATGTAGGCAATCGGGATAAAGTGCCTTGCCCAAGGACACAACGCGGGTCGTCCTGGACGAGGATCGAACTCGGCACCTCTAGCATAGAAGTCCAACAGTCTACCACTGAGCCACCGAGCTCCCTATTCGATTTCAAAGCATTTTAACGCTTTTCCTAACGAATCCTTCCGCTCAATTTACAAATTAGGCAGTTGAAGAAAACCATTTTTCAAAAGATTTCAACAAAACCATATCATGTGACCCCCTTATTGGAACGAGTTCGTCGAGCTCGTTCCGATGAGGGGTCACACGATATGGTTTTGTTGATTTTTGAAAAAATCTTGAAAAACAATAATTAAAAAATAAATGTTGATAGCCTGTGCATTGGGTAAAGGGCCCTTTTATGCTGCTTATACCAGGCTGTTGATATCACGAGTTTGACTATCGAGTATATAAAAGCTTTCTTGTTCTGACGTTCGACGTGAATGATTTACGGTTATTAGTCTCAGGTCCGAAAAGGCTTTGATTTCTAGGAGTACTTGATTATAGCAAAAATTGGCGTTTTTCTTGTCGGGTGAGACATCTTTCTGTTAAAATTCCAGTGTTTAATCGCCATTTTTTATGAGTTAAGCTGTGAGTGTTATTTTGATTGTAGAAGGATTGGATGTCGTTCGATCATACTGATATTGTTCAGTTGTCACCTTTTCTTGTTCATTAAACCGAGCAATTCATTCTTGATGATATTTATATGTTGCACTTTTCGAAAAAAAAGTTACTTGCAAAACAAGATAAGCACTAATTCGGGACATTACCACGTCAGGATTTGCAAGATGAGAGGGTTAATTATTATCAATCTACTTTGTAATATGTATGCATTGTGATAATAATACTGTCGAGGCCTTGAATCTTGTAACTTAGGATTTAATCAACTTAGAACATCCATCGTGGGCCCCCGGGAAGTGAGACAGTGTTTGATTACTGGGATAAATATGCCCCGTTTTAGTGATAAAATAGGACGCTGTCACTAATGCTTGGGGGTGAAAGCCCCTAAAATGGGCAACATGGGTTTAAACGATTGATTAACTCTTTACCTAACATGAAAAGCAGACGACACTTGCAAAACAAATTCTTGAATAACTATTTTTTTTTTTATTTTTTGTCTCAAAAACATAGGTTGTGAACCCTCATTGGAACGAGCTCGACGAGCTCGTTCCAACGAGGGGTCATAATCAATGTTTTTGAGATAAAAAATGAAAAAATAATGAAAATTAAGTGGCGATTTTTGAGAATAGCGCTGGCCGGTTTTGGCCGTTACGTTGGGTAAGTGTTTAAACTCGACTTTATCTTCATGTTGTGGTCACGTTTACCCATTGTGCAGAAATATGTGACCTTAAACACCAATAAACAAATAACTTTGAACATAACATTGGATACCCTTGGAGAGAGGAAACAATGATGAAGACAACTGTTATGAAGGTCCAGAATTCCAGCAAGAAGTAAGTTCATCTCATTCATCCGTTCTGGGGAGGAAGTTCAACTGTCGCAGCCCGTAAGTAGAATGGAGTAAAATAATCAGTCTAGAACAAGGTATCGTAAGTTCACCGACCATAATTCTCAGGTGGTTTAGATAAGCGGGACGAACGTTTGAGCTCACGAATATATTCAAATGCATATTATAAGTTATCTCCGCCAACATGTATGGTATATGGAGATTTAATATCTGGATGTCGGTTTTTAAATGAGACATCCAGGTATTAAATCTCCATATGCCATACATGTTGACTGAGATAACGTTTTTGTCCTATTTGAAACATAATAGAAACACGGTGGAGAAAAATTTGTGGACGCGTTTCTCACGCTCTGTAAAAAGTTAGACCAAATTCGTGAATAACTTTTGTTTGTACAAACGCAGAAGACAACAGATAGAGTTACATCCCTTGGGTCGTTAAGGAAATGCGTAAACAGTATTTTGTTCACATATGCTTGGGGGTGAATGAGTTCCACTGTGTTCTATGTGCCGATAGGAACTGGGGGGACGATATTTGCTCTTATTTTATTTTTCTCAAGTTGTTTCATTTTAATTATTCGACTATTTAATTTATAACGACAAAATATGATCGAATTGTCGGAAATCTTATGATATTTGTGACTATTTTCAGGTTTTGTGGTTCGATGTTTATACCGAGGCGAGTGAATGCGAAAAGCTTTCATTTAAACCATATACCCCCGATGTTTCGCGTGCGCTTATACCCTGGATGTTGCACGCTCTCATATACCTTGGACGCTGGGTGCACCCTTTGCCATGGCTATTTGTCCAAGGCATTCTGACCAATCAAAGACAGAATTTATCGGGATACAGGGACAATGTTCATTAATATTCGAAGCATTGTCTTGGCTGTCCATAACGTAGTCAGTTTCTCCGCCACAATTCTGGGCACTCTCTACAGTCTAATTCTGATTCACCGGAAGAACCCCGCGGAAATTGTGCTAGTTCACGAAGGGAAACGGTCGACGCACGACACCCCAGATAACTCAGTCGAGGGTTTTGCTTCAGTAATTTCAGTTTGGTCAACTGGTGGATCGTTTTTATAAGAACAATGGTATAGGCCCTGGTGTCATGATTTCAAGGAAGTGCCATGTGAAGATCGTATCTGAAAACGAATAACCTCTCATGAGATGTAGTGTTAGTTCCTAAAGATGATAATGATCGAATAGAGTGGAATGTATCAGAAAGCACAAAATCCCACCATGAATTAGGTAACTTCTCGATGCCCGTCGAACTACCTTCCATGTGGCCGTGTTGCAGGGGTGGCGGAACCGGAGGGGGCTGGGGGGAGGCTTCATCCCCACCACTTTTTTGCCGGTCCATGTTTTTTTGAATGCATATATTTTAACACAATCAATGACAGGTGAAACAAGGGGCGGATCCAGAGTCTCCCCCATGTTTTCGCCAGCTAGGTTTCTCTCGTACTCGTTCAGTTTCGATGGATTTCGGATCATTTTTTGTAGTAAGTGGCAGCAAACGCTAAAATGTATACAATCTGTTAATAAATCGATTAACTGAAGTAGATCCCTTACAGACATACAAGTACCAAATCCACCCCAGACAAGATAATCCACAGACAGTATAATTGATGTTAAAGTCTGGTAAAGCATACAGGTGAGGTCTTTTTATCAGCTTTGGTCGTTACGACCAAAGCTGATAAATGGACCTCACCTGAATGCTTTACCGACGTTTTTAACTGCTCTCAAAGTGAGGAAATCTTTCAAATACATCTCCTGAAAAATCTCAAAATATCCACTCAGATGCATGGAAATGGGGGTTTTGGGACCCTGGAGTTTAAAAAGTTCACACCGACGACCATCCATCGCCCGATCCAGTCCCAACACTTGGAAAATCGTTCCGCCGCCCCTGTGTTGTATCGTTCAGTTTCCCCACTCCAATTAAAATGATAGTGTGCTCTCTTACTCGCAGCAATACCACGTCCAGAAATATTCCTTCAGCTCCTGGGACATGATGAAACTCGGTCAGAATGTATAAATGCATCCTTTCTACACTTTGCGAACAACTGGCCCAAGCATTTGATGACAGTTGTCGAATGCATTTTGGACAGCGAACGGGAAGCGGGAATACTTTTCAATCACTGTCGGTCAATACACATTGCGAATTACGAGAGCTGGAAGGTAGGGGCCTTTAAAGTCGATGTTTAATCGTTCCATGGGCTGTGTAACTTTGATGAGAGTGTCCCTTGGACGGTCAGAAGAATGGAGGTTTTATCTCGGCGCAAAATACACATAATGAACATGCTATCTTGACATCCTTTGTAGAGAAAGGAAAGTTTTTTTTAAGATCGAAAGAGGTGAAGAAATCGAGAAACTCCGGGATGACATTGTGCATTGTGTCAATCAATCAAACTTGAAGATGAAACAAAGGCACAGTATGCTCCGGTAAATGAATCAGGAGGCATATTGACCTTAATTTTTTTAGCGTTTTCTGTTGTCCTCCGCACCTGGTTAATATAGTTTAACTCCCTTGTAGTGTACGCGACGTAACCACTGCGGGTCGACCCCCTGGATTCAAGGTAGCAAGTATGGCAACATCAGAAGCATCATATCCAACAACAAAAGGGATATTTGCGTCGAGTGAGTGAAGGGTTGCGTTAGAATATTATTTTATCATGTGACTCGTCCGTTTTGTTCACTTTAAAATATTTGATATTTTGTTTTCATATTAATGAGTGATAAATAAAGCCTTCCGTCAATTTCATTGGTCAATTTGAAAACTAGACAATTTAATTGGCTGAACAAAATACAACTGGGCCACATTTTCATAATTTGCATAATTAGAGTTGGGAGCTTTTATTGGTCAATTTCAAAACTGGACAATTTGATTGTCTAAACAAAATACAACTGGGTCACATTTGCATAATTTCAAAAGGGGGAATTTACGTTATCTATTTAGGGTGGGTTATAATGTATTAATCTTTTACCTACAAGAAAAACGCCATTCATTTTTTTTTTATATTTTCACTTTTTGCATCCAAAACATAGGTTATGACCCCTCATTGGAACTAGTGTGTCGCGCTCGTTCCAATGAGGGGTCGTAACCTATGTTTTGGAAGCAAAAAATTAAAAATTTTAGTTATACGAGGATGTTTTTTCCAGGTGCCGCCTGCAACTCAAGTTAGGTGATGGGTTAAAAAGTCATACTAAGTGGCTAATTTGTGCGCGTGTGTGTCATATGATAAATAGAATATAAAATGAGTGTTTTTCTCATATAATATTTATGAAACTCGTCCGAATTTTCCGTTTGGGCTCGCCAGAGGCTCGCCAAAACGGAAAATTCTTAGACTCGTTTCATAAATATTATATGAGAAAATCACTCATTCCATATCCTCTATATCCCTGATGGGTGAGGGCATGAGATGGGGAAATCTCACCCTCGGGACAAAATATTTGGCCCAGACACTCGGCAAGCCTCGTGTCTGGCCTAAATATCTTGCCCTCGGGTAAGATTTCCCAATCTCCCACCCGCCCTCATCAAAAGTAATTCAGTGGCACGTGCAGTTATATCGAACAATTTTGTTGTCCATTTCTGAAAAAAACTGATTTGCTTATCGGAAAGAGCGCACAAACGTTCTGTATATACCTCAGCTATATCAGGTATATACCACGAAATTAAATTGGTAATCCTTTACAATAACGGGTTTTGGGTTTTTCGCGAAATTAGGAAATTTCATTCTTCGAAGTGAAAGGATTCATTTTTTAAGGTAAGTGAATAATACTATATGCATCTAGTATCATTAGGGTCAGTAGTAGCTTGGGCTAGGCTTAGGTACTAGTATCATTAGGGTCAGTAGTAGTTGGAGTCAGGGTTAGGGTACCCTAACCCTGGCCCCAGCTGCTACTGACCCTAATCTGATGTTGCAAAACCCGCTATTGTAAAGGATTACCATTAAATTCCAACGCCGGACAGACGGTGGTTAAAGATTATTATCAATCAATTATTTCTATTTTCTTCGACAAACGTTCGTCTGCTACTATTTCCGAAAGGTGACGCCATGTTTGTTTACGGAAGAACGTGCAATAATCAAATAGTTGGAGCGCTCATTAAATATCCTAATAAGTCGGTGACGTGGGTCATGTGAGATAGATATCTATCCCACATGGCCTTCTCGCATGAGGGGGGGGGGGGGGGAGTTTTGCTCAAAACTTCGAGACCTTCCTTATTGAGGGGAAATATTTGTGTACTGGCGAGTGCTTGTATTTTTATCAGAGAAGTTGGCAATCTATTTGGCATTATGTGCAAACATTCCGATAACCCTACGAAGGGATCCCATATAACACATTCGTTGGTGGAGAAAACTCTTGTAGCGGTTTTAGTCTGTCCCTATCAGTTTAACTATGCCAGCTCCTTCACAGTATCAAGTAATGTTCACAGAAGACACTGATTCCACAGATTTAGATTCATTGAAGGTTTGGTTGCGTCGATCAACTGCGTTCAAGAATTTTTTGCTGATGATGAAGATAAGGGAACGTGTGCTTCAGTCCTTCGTCATCAACCATTCTCCTCATCATTCTCTGGAAAACAGCAACATCATTAGTGAGATTAAACGGAATTCTGAGAAACTCATACAGTCTGCCATTTGTTTGAAATGTTGTGAATGTGTCACTTTCTTCAATAGGAATTTGATAGCAGGCACTTTTCAAGTAAAATTTTGAGAATACGTTGTATTTTGCTATCTGATCTATCCTCGGTGGAGCGTAAACATCAAGTTCGGTGAACAGATTAATAGTCTGAGAATAATCAATAGAGAGTTTCTTTCTTTGTCGCTTCGCGGAGTCCTTAACAGTAACAACTTGGGTCCTCCAGTTCGATTCACTTGTCTCTATTATTCCTTCAGACAGATACTTAATAACCTCTTGACGAATGAACCCCTCGTCTTCCTCACAGAACTGTCCAGATTTCGTTTTAATTGGTTTTCATTCTGGCTTGACATTTGCAGAGTGACAGTTGATAATGAGATGCTTCTGTTAGTGCCCAGACTGATTGAGAATTAGCTATTTTATGATCAGGCTTAGGTCCCCCGAACTCAATAGTGATGTTTGGGACTCATCCGGCATTTGTATCATTGAGAACTTGTAATGTTGGATTCTGTTTCGTAGACCTGTGTTTGAAGGGTCAAATGTATAAACCAACCCAGCTTGCTGTCCTCAATAATTAACACGGTGACAGCATACACGGTCCAGCATCATAGCCTTCCTATTGAGTTCGGTGGACCGAAGTCGGATCTTAAAATAGCTCATTCTGAAGCAGTTTGCGCACTAATAGAAGCATCTCATTGTGCACCGTCACTCTTTGAAAATCTCAAGCCAGACTGCAAACCAATTAAAGCGAAATCTAGTCAGTTCGTCTCCTGGGTTCCATTGTGTTCTATGTGGCACATAGAACACATTGGAACTCAGGGGACAAGTTCTGTAAGGATGACCAGGGGTTCATTCGTCAAGAAGTTTTTAAGTATCTTTCAGAAGGAATAACAGAGACAAGGGAATCGAATTGGAGGGGACAGGTCGTTGCTGTTAAGAAAAATGCAATTTTGTTGCTCCGTATTTAATTAACCTTTTCCCCAAGACGAAAGGCAGACAATACCTGAAAACAAAATTCTTGAATAACTTATTTTTTTCATTTTTGCGTCAAAAACATCAACAAAGGAACATGAGCTCTGTCCTAGACTTTAAAGGGAAAATGGAGTCGCCCATTTGCTAAACACAGCCTGTGTGCGACTTCCTTCGGGAACGCGGGTTTGAAGCTTGCGATTCAGTGACGACTCGGCGAATAATCCCAAGATGAAGTCTATAAACAGAGAGAGTAATCGCTTGACTGGACTTGTTACGTGAAATAATTCATGAGAGGTGAGGGACGTTGTACAAACACGAGTGCGCGAATGCTTTACAATGTACATGTTTTACAATGTAGTCCCTCGCCTCGAATGAATTATTTCACGTAACCAGTCCAGTTAAGCGATTACTCTGTTTATTACTTTTCATTATTAATGATAATTATATTATTTAACCCTTTACCTAATGTAACGTACAGCGCTATTCTCAAAAATCGCCAATTAATTTTCATTATTCTTTCATTTTTTTGTCTCTAAAACATAGGTTATGACCCCCCCCCCCCCACCCCCATTGGAACGAGCTCGTTCCAATGAGGGGCCATAACCTATGTTTTTGAGGCAAAAAATGAAAATAATAGTTATCCAAGAATTTTGTTTGCAAGTGTCGTCTGCTTTTCATGTTAGGTAAAGGGTTAAAAAAGGAAAAAAAAATGAAATCCCCATTACACCCACGGCAAAGCGTCTTCGTTTGCGCGCTCGGATACATGGCACAATTGTTGGTTGCATAATTCACTTGTGAAGTTATCGTTTGTAATCAAACCCGAAAATCCCAGTAAATCACACTTTGGAAAGTAATAAACCTGTTTAATGATGACAGGCTTAATGAAATTACAGTTACTTTGGACTTCAATCTGGAGATTACCATGTCTGCAAAGGAGTCATCAAAATATGGTGGTAGTAAACGTTTTGTCGAGTTATGGATTTGCGGTTCCCGACCACAGACTGTCAGGAGACCAGTTTTATGGTGATATTATTTTGGTTTCCACACTAACCATTACTTTCAGTCTACAAATCCAAAGTCCAGAAGTTATCTGCCCATGGGTATTTATTATTGATTATTATTTATTATTTCAGTCGTTGAGGTCACTTTCTGCATCAATGTCTACAGTGTGACCGCAACACCAGTATGAAGTCAGGCGTAGTCCATTGTTCAAACCCTAGTTGTCCACTTTAGAGGACTTTTAGCCAAGGCGTGGGTCACCGAGTCCTGTTTTAGCAGTAAAGGAGAACTCTTTTACAACAGTAAACAAGCACTGCTCCAGTTTCCAGAGTTTCCACGGGGATGCCCGTGTATATGTTTGATTACTTTCGCAAAGGGTTCTAAAATGTACTTTCTGTAAACAAATTATACGACTCGAAGATTGGCACAAAGACGAAAATAATTTGACGAATTCGTCCTGATGGCACAGTAATTTGCATCAAGTTGCATGGCTGCAGGTTTGATGGATCTATAGATTTCCGACAAGGTATGCGTTGCGAACAAGTCGACTAAGTTATTACTAACAATTCCCTTTGTTTCATTCTGGCTTACAATCCGAGAAATGTTTGATATATCAGCGAATGTACCATGCTGTGAAACAAGGTAGAGAAAGCATCGGGATTGGGGGGTCAGGTTTTCGTGGATTGGTGTCAGGAATTGAAAAAAAAACTCTATTTTTCGAACACTCCTCGGGTGGAATATTGTGCAGAATGTTCACTGCAGATGCACTAGAGCGTTCATCACACGCTGCGCGAGCCTCGTTTGACAAAGATAAGATATGATTTGGAAAAATTGATACGTTCGACATTTTTCTAGACAAGTGAATGATTTGTGCTTGATTTCAAAACAGGTCATGATCCTTCGTTTCAACAATGGAACATGAGCTCTGTCCAAAGCAAAATCACTGAAAAAATTGAATTTTAAAGGCACGTTGTATTCTTATCGCTGAACAGATGTGGTGGTTCATTTTGGTAAACGGTCAACCCTTTCAAGCAGTGCTCTATACAATATTCTAAATTGTCGCACATATATTGCATTTGTTGGTTGGATCAGCAATAATTCACTTCCACATTAATTTCAGCATTGAAAAATGATAATTATAATAATAGGATTCTGGAAATTCCAAATTTGTGCAACCCAAAATACTATATCTCACAACAGAAAAAGAATAATTGCACGACTTTATTCAAAACATTTCTTTTATTTACATTGGAATGGCGGGGGTTCGAACCCACGCTGAGAGAGTTTCCTTCGGCACCAACCGCCTAGCGAAACTATACTGAACCACGCACACCACTCGGCCACCGACAAACATTTCTTTTATTTACATTGGCATGGCGGGGGTTCGAACCCACGCTGAGAGAGTTTCCTTCGGCACCAACCGCCTAGCGAAACTATACTGAACCACGCACACCACTCGGCCACCGACAAACATTTCTTTTATTTACATTGGCATGGCGGGGGTTCGAACCCACGCTGAGAGAGTTTCCTTCGGCACCAACCGCCTTGCGAAACTATACTGAACCACTGTGGCCGAGTGGTGTGCGTGGTTCAGTATAGTTTCGCAAGGCGGTTGGTGCCGAAGGAAACTCTCTCAGCGTGGGTTCGAACCCCCGCCATGCCAATGTAAACAAAAACCAGCGTACTTTCTTAATTCTATGGCATCCGAGAAATTTGAAAAAGACAAGTGTCGCTGATTTCTTCTGAGGTGCAGTTCGTAGAATTAAGTGCTTAGATGCAACTATCTGATGAATCATTTCTTTTATGTTTATTTATAAAAAAAATGTCGAACGGTAATAAATTCCATCAACACAATCGACTTTTGCAAAAAGTAAAGTAGAGCTCAAGTGTCAAAAGAAAACTATATTAGTTCGCTAGTGGTGGTTACACAGCGTGGATAAGGTTTTTGTCATATTCTTGCAGGTGGCTCTCTACAGTTGCTACCAAAGTAGAAACTTGAGGTCTAAACAAACACGTTTTCCAGTTCATGGACCACTGCGAAGTCTCCCTGGTTGTACCTGGACTGGAAATTTTGCTTGCTGTGTCCCCACGTGTACACTGGGCTAACAAGGTTATGTACGACAGCAAAACGATTAGATGGCCGGGTACTAAATCCCCCTATGTGTTCTGTAATTCGTTTATGCCACAATATTTGTACAAACGAAAAAACTTTTCGCGCTAAAATGAATTCATTTTTTCGCGCGACTCGAATGAGAGTTTGCACGATTTTCAGAGGTATGTAATAATCATAACAATTATTGAATTACTGGATTGATTTTTCTAATCCTCCCCAACTCCTTGTTTAATGTTACGTCTTCAATGCCTGTTAAAAACTAACAATTTTGTATCCCTCAAATTGTACCGGCAGATGAGGTATCAGAATCCAACAATGCGATTTTATCAGGTAATTTATGTACATTTTTCTCTAGTGCGCAGAGCAAGAAAAGGTGTGAATAAATTACATTAAAACCTACTTCTGACAACTACTGACTCTAGTGACAATGCCCTTTCTTATCCGAAAGAATGACCGCCACGTACAATACACTCTAAAATCAGTTGGGTTAAATATTAACCCAAATCAACCGGGTTCAGTGAATATGAACCCAATTGGGTTTCATATTCACTCAACCCAGTTGATTTGGGTTGATTTTAAACCAACTTATTTTAGAGTGTCGTTGCTGCCACCACCGAAGTGTGTGTGTGTGGGGGGGGGGGGGGGGGCGAGCGGACGAACGGATTGACCCATTCCTATATCCCCCTCCCACTTCGTGGCGGGGGATAATATCCGGACATAATTTAAAAAACACAATTATTGTTCTGATAATAACCAATTTCGACTCAAACATCACGCTCTGTTTTCTTCGATGAGTTTTCCAAAACAATAAGGCTTCGATCAAACAGTTTATATTTTCAACTTTAATTCACCCCAAATGATAAAATCAAATCATTCTTTGTATTAAAACGTGGCTTTAATGTGAAGTGGGTTTTTAACCCTTTGAAACCGTAAGACCGACTTTTCGATAATTTCGTCCCATTTTGTCTTATTGTAAGAGGTCTATACACAGGGCATTAATGATAAAATAATAATAAGAGGTCTATACACGGGGCATTGATGATAAAATAATAACTGCTGTCAGCAGCCTTCCGGCTGCAGACTGCAGTTATTATTTTATCCTCCCTGTATAATGATATTCGAATGACCCAGCTCACTGTAAGTGTACACAAAGGTGATACCATGCCAGGAAACGAGGGTTCAAGAGGTTAACTCAGATAATACACTCGGTCCCGGTATTCAGGTAGATAATGGGCGAGGACAACGGAGCATTATCTGGCCAAATACCCCGGCCTGATATATTATCAATATCTGAAAATACATCATTGCTGTGGTGTTAACCCTTTACCTAACATGAAAAGCAGACGACACTTGCAAAAAAAATCTGAAAATACATCATTGCTGTGGTGTTAACCCTTTACCTAACATGAAAAGCAAAAAAAATCTTGAACAACTAATTTTTTTCATTTTTTGTCTCAAAAACATAGGTTATGACCCCTCATTGGAACGAGCTCGATGAGCTCGTGCTAAAGAGGGGTTATGACCTATGTTTTTGTGACAAAAATGAAAAAATGATGAAAATTATTTGGCATTTTTGAGAATAGCGCTGGCCGGTTTTGGCCGTAACGTTAGGTAAAGGGTTAAATGAGTTATGAGGGAGCACGGTGGCTCAGTAGTTACGGTGCTGGACTTCAACTCGAAAGGGTCACGATTCGATCCCCATCTGGGGTAACTGCGTTGCGTCCTTGGGCAAGATTCTTAATCCAGCTTGCTCACGATGGGCACGATGACGCTGTGTACTAAAGCGTACTGCACATCGATGATGCACTTATCTTCAACCAGTAAGAACCCCGCATGTGTGAAGATAGTATGTTGGGTGTCGACAGTTGCTCGTCGCTGCTCGGTGGTTTGCTCCGGCATCCTCCACCCTTAAAACTGTCCGACACGAAGTGACTCTGGCTGTCGAACGTGTCGTTAAAACCCCAATAAAATTAGCTCTGTTTGTATGAGTTGTGTACATCAGGATTACATGTGTAACGTCTGCGATCGACCCTGAAGATCATACATATCGGGGAAAGGGTTTAGGTAATTCAAATGTGTCACGACGCGAGTCAGCACATAAAACCCTGCTTTTCGAGATTACTTGTTCACTGACCTTGTTTCTGGTTTCCTCGTGAGTATTGTTTAAGTGGTTCTTAAAACCTTTGATAAGAATGTGAATCTCTCTGAAGAACGTGCAGAATGAGAAATTAATCCTCAGTGGAAAGTGATTTCACGAACGTATCATAGTTATCCGACATTTTTTATTTTGCTATGTGTTTTCCAGATAACAGACACGAATGGGATGTTCCTTCAAGTGTAAATAAGTGCAGTTTCTTCAGCTCTGTTATAATTGACGATGGAACCAATTGGGGTGATCCAGATCATGTATACAGAGTAAAATACAGCTATTAAGTTCCAGCTAATACAGGAACAAAACGGTGAGCTTCAAGCTCTCAGACCACCAGTCTAATTCTGTTCGGCATTCGACGTTGTTATGGTCTGTTTGTTTTCTCACCATGTTTGGTGGAAATTTGCGCGCAGACGAATGTTGATGAAATTTGATGTGTCTTTAGTTACAAAGATAAACAGGTATTCTTTCTCTTCTAACAGTTACAGATATTCCGATCAATAGGTATGTAATCCCCCCTTGAAAGCATCATGATATTAACATACTTTGTGCACCTATCCGGCGTAATCATAACACTGCGACTGTGGTGAGTCTTCATTTCTGATTGTAATGTGATTAAAATGTCGAGCAAATCAAGTCTCTATTGAACACCACTTGCAGCTTGATTCACGGAAAATGAATCTTCGTGAATGTTTTCAGACTCAGTCATCTGGCATATATCAGTTGGACGGAAAAGCGATAGTGTTCAACCGATGATCGGAACCGGCCACCACAATCGGCCGATTATTAGCAATCGGATGACAACGGCAACGGCTCTTGGAACATCGGTTCAACCGATTGTTGCCAAGCAATTTATGATTTTTCTGAATCGCATTTTATTACATTCTGCAATTGTTCAATTTTTAATGTAAAATGATGTCGATGATACCATTCAATAAAGTTGAGAAACAACCACAATGTGTATTCTTAATCTCTCTAGACGCCCCTTTACGGGATATACGTGTTAAACGACATGTAAAGCTTACAACTGAGCACACTTGCAGCAATCACCAGTTCATACCGGAAAAGTGAAGGATGCACTCCATTGACTCAGGTCGCAGTAAAATTACCAGTCGCGCGCACTTGGGCGGTAAACGTGGCTCTGAGAGCCACGTTTACCGCCCAAGTGTGCGCGACTGGTAATTTTACTGGTACCCCAGTCAACTAAGTTTAAAACTTTGAAAAATGTTCAGTTTTATGCAGTTCTTTCGAGCCTCGACTTGTCTTGTAGTGCACGGTATTACAATCGGAATCGGCATCAGAATCGGCTGATTGTGGGCTCAAATAACCGGTAATCGGTCAGCTACCATGTTTGGTAATCGGTTGGACACTAAAAACTGAACCACAGGTTCGCTTTTCCGGCCAACTAAAATATTCCCGACGAGTGAATCTAAACATAGGAGATGACCTATTTTAGAGCTAGAATGGTTCCGCGCCACAATAGCGTCGAATTATACTAAAAGAATAGACATTTTTTGTGGGCCACTTTTTGCTTTTCCGACAGCATATACGCAGAAATTACTGCACTGAACCTTAGTATTCGTTTGGAAGCAACGTTATCGACAAGTTTCCGGCTTCATAGATTTCAATTTTTCGACCAATTAACGAAAAAACAGGGAAATTCCTGCATAAAGTATTTTTGGATAAGTAGTGACGCCATATGGATATCCCCTGTCAGGCATTTGATCGACCAGCCGACTATCCAGACAATTTTTACTTAAAGCAGGTATTCAACTTACAGATATCCCGCATCGACCGAGAAAGCTAAACAAATGGAAAAGAGAAAATTTCACACTTTTCATGCAATATATTATGAATTTTCACTTCATTCTAACGACTTCTCGGAAAGCCTGAGATTCAAAGCTGCGTTGTAGTTACCAGTTCGCATTTCAGAACTGAAAAAGTAAACTACACTCTACACAAAACACATTTAAGTCACTGGTAGCTGGATTTCACTACAGCTGTGGACAGACCTAACACGATGGCGACTCGGGGTAATTCAAATCGCAGTTAGTCCACAATACTGTCGAAAACAACAACAACGAAAATACAAAGCGACCTTTTCGTTTATTCACGTTCATTATCCGACACTACTTCATTCAAATCGCAGTTAGTCCACAACGTGGTAAATCGATTCAAGAACGACGTGCTGTGTGTCGGGTCGCCCTAAACACCGACATCCCTTTTAATATTTATGTATTTACTTATTGGGGTTTAACCACACTTTCGACAGCCAGGGTCACCCTGTGTCGGACAGTTTTACGGGTGGAGGAAGCCGGAGTATCCGGAGAGAACCACTGAGCAACGACAAGCAACTGTATGACTCCCCAATGTACTACTGACTCCGTGCAAGGAGGGTTAGCATTGGTTGAAGACAGGTGCACCATCGACGTGCAGTACGCCTTAGTACATAGTGCCACCATACCCCCACCACGCCCCCATCTAAAGTCCAAGATCCCAATGAAATACATTTAAATGGTTTAGGGTCGTTTCATCCACACAGGAACGTTTCGGCCCACGTGGCCACATCTGGATGAAAATAAAACAAAAAACTTCAATGAACTTTGTGTAAAATGCCCAGTCTCCTCTCCTTGAAAGTATATAAAAGAATCTTAGTCGATTTTGTGCCACTGCCTAATTTCTGACAAAACTGCTGGAAGGGGATCATCCCTCTGCTTCTGTATCTATGCGGCTAGATAAATAAACAACGCATTACAAAAATCTCCGTTAAAACTTTTGGTGGGGAATGGGTTTCTCATATACATTGTGCATTACAGGTGTTTTAACAAGGGGTTTTTTTATGAGTTTTTTACGTTCAATAAAAATACCGGAATATCAATTATTTCTATTCTCCATTAATATTTCTTCTTATTCCCGTGCATGCGTGGGTTTTTTTTAAATTTTTTATAGACTTATACTGGTGGCCTGAGAGCTTGGGCAGGCTCAGGTATTTTGGAACTTTGCTGTGGCTCTAATATAGTGTATTTATGTCACTGTAATATCACAATCTGAAACAATGTATGGCATAAGCAGGGCGTCACTAAGGGGTGGGGGTAGAGGTGCTCACTGGCCAATTTTTTTTCCAGTCTAGACATTTTATATATCGTTTAGCTCTTGCTAGTAATCAAGTACTTTCAAACAAGACTAGATTTGCTACTTGGGCTAATGTGACATACACAGAAGGCCATACAAATGAAGGTCTGTTTGTGAGCCAGTATCCTGCTTTATCACATAACCATCATCAAATAGAAGATTACGGAAAATATCGATCAGCACACATCTAATATGGAAATGACGTTAGAAGTCAACGTTGACGTGTTAACGTTGTGAGTGAGTTGGTTTCGGAAGAAGAATGGATGTTCTGTTATTTTCCATTACCTGTCTGCCATATACACAGTGCAGACGATATTTGCAGAAAACAAATTCTTACTAAATATTTACATTTTTATCTCGAAAACACAGCTTATGACACCTCTTTGGAACACGTTCGACGCGCTCGTTCCAGTGAGGAAGTCACCTGCTATGTTTTTGAGGCAAACATTGAAAAAATAAAATTTGGCTGACGATTTTTATGAACATCGCGGTGCGCGGTGGTGTTGCGGTAACCGGTTCTCGTCAGATCACCAAACTTAAGCAACGACGAGCCCGGTTCGTCCCCGGATGGGTGACCGTCTGAACGATCGATTCGGACTCTCGCGTTGTGTCCATGGGCAAGGCACTTATCCCCGATTGTCCACATGGGGGGCACGATGACGCCGTGTACTGAGGCGTACTCCACGTCGAGGATGCGCATGTCTTCAACCAGTCTAACCAGTCTAACCCTGCCTGTGCTGCAGTGCGGAGTTACGGTGTTGGGGAGCTGGCAGCTGCTCGTCGTTGCTCGGTGGTTCTCTCCGGGTACTCCAGCTTCCTCCACCCATAAAACTGTCACGGTCATGATTAGCCATTGTGCACAAGTATGTGACCTTAAGACACCAATAAATAAATAAATAATTGTGCACAGCGCTGGCTAAAAGGTTAAATTACACATTATGTAATAAAAAGAATTTCAAATTCGTCACGATTTGACATGAACGAGCTCGACGGGCCTCGGTCAACGTATACCGTTTGTCGGGAGCCCAGCATGGCCATTTTGGTGTACCGGTGCTGTACGTGTTAACCCTTTACCCAACGCAGACGATATAAATATTTATTATTTTAATATTTGTTTTTTCAAAATATTTCAACGAAACCATATCATGTGACCCCCCCTCATTGGAACGAGCTCGTCGAGCTCGTTCCAATGAGGGGTCACATGATATGGTTTCGTTGAAATTTTTTGAAAAATATATTTTTTTAACTACTTTAATTTGTAAATTCGATTAAACATATTTTTATTTGCCATTCAACAATGCAAATCAGGATTGGAGGACAAGTGCTGACCACTTAGAAAACCCTCCGCTCCTGCACAAAGACTAATAGATTACAAAAGGCAGAACAAAATATAACAATATGTAAACATTATACACAAAAGAAGTTAACTCAAAAGAGAGAGAGAGAAATAAAGAAAGAGAGAATAGAGAGAGAGAGAGAGAGAGAGGGGGGAGAGAGAGATAGAGAGGGAGTGGGAGAGAGAGAGAGAGAGAGAGAGAGAGAGAGAGGGAGGGAGAGAGAGGGAGAGAGAGAGAGAGAGAGAGTGAGACTAGATAGAAAAACGGGTAAAAGCAGATTGAAATCAAAGACAAAGAAGACAAACAAAAAAAAAACAATGAAAAAGAAAAAAAAAGAACAGTATACAACAGAAATTGTAAATTACGCGGGCGGATGCGACCGATTCGTTAGGTAAAGGATTAATTAAATAAGAAGTTGCGTCACTACCACCACATGTATATTTTATCATTTACCCACAAATAAATTTTCAAGAAGTTTTGAGTTTTTTTAACTATAATTATATAATGCAAGTGGCATTAGGTAAATAGTGAGTTGTCACATGCTATGTTTTTGAGGCAGAAATGGAAAAACAAAATTTTTCTGGCGACTTTTTGTGAACAGAGCTGGCCAGCTTTACGTTATCTGAAAGGTTAAATTACCCATTATAATTATGATAAAACGAATTTCAAATTCGTCCCGATTTGACATGAACTTTTTAACCTCGTTCTCTAAAATAGATCTGAACCTCGTAAAACTTCGGATCGGTTTTAGAGAACTCGGTGCAGAAATTGTCTATGAAATCGTAAACGTTAAATTTAAGTTATAACATGCGCACTTTTTGCCATCAAATGAATTATGCTTGTAGATTTGAGGCAGAAAGCCACTTACAGCAAATAAACGAGATCTTGTTGTGATTGCTAAAAGAGAAATATGTATTTACTTTGAAGAGTTTAAGATGCCTTTCGTGTTTTACGGAGACGCCACTGGCAAGATTCAGGAACAGTACACGAGATGCGTGATCAGTACCAGGTCACCAGACTCCTTATTGGTCTCGGTACATTCGGTGTAGCAGTAACTTTCGATTTGTTTGGAGGGTGTTCGCGCGAAAAAGGTACAGCACTTTCACTCGCGGGCAATGCAAAAAGCTGTATATTTGGGAGTATACATCAAAGCAATAATTTCCTAGGGTAGACCATTCGTTTTCAGAACTGCATGCATGTGTCATGGAGAGCAAACAGGCTCGTAATTATTTACAGATATGGGAGGGAAGTGACCCACGTTTGCCGGAGCTGTTTGTCTACCCCCTTTTCGTCTAGTTAGCGCTCAGACAACCGTTGACACAATGTGATGTCTCTTTAATTACAAAGACAGATACATTTTGGCTCCAGTTATAGATATTCCAATCAATAAATATTTAACCCTTTCAATCCGGTGTGCATAAATGTTTGCGTGAAGAGAAAATTGGTAGTGGTCGAGCAGACGATATAAAGAGCAAAAAATCTGAAGCGAGGCTCAGAAAAAATTTAATCCAATATCAAGTCATTAACACAATTGGTAGAACTATGGAGCGAACTCAAAAAACTACAGGTGTGTTGATTTCGTGTGGAATAGAGGGCCACATCAGGATGGACACAATGCCCAGGATTTACACTTCTGACAGTAAGGGGCTTGATCTGGTGATGGGGCTTCAGAGACCGGCTGCACCGAGGTGTCCTGAATGTGCCAGGACAATACGTATCACCTCAGTCTGTTTATTCTTCAGAAGTATCAAATAATAATGGAAGCTCCGTTGAAAAACACCTTCGGGCGTTAAGTGCCCTGACAGGAAGTTGTACCATTGAGCTGAATGTATTTCACCGTCGTTTAGGGCTTACAGACCCCCCCCCCCCCCCCCACCCACCCACCCAAACACACACACTCTCATATTTATTGGAGTTTTAGATTACGTTAAGCATCTATGGCTGTACCATGACTGCGACATCAATATGATGTCGAGTAGAGTCAATCTTTTTTACTTTTGTGGCTCTCTTCAAAGTGACTCAAAATTAAGCATTGGTTTTCGGGTTCCATTATACCGATGAAGCAGTATTTGTATTTCATAGAACACAAATATTGCTCTACTTCATAGGGGTATCCATTGGATATCCCACCTCCAAAGGGATACAGCTGAAATTTATCTGCGTTCATGAATACTGATCCATTTTGCAGCCTAATGATACTTCCCCGGTAGTTAAACCGTGCACATTGGAGATGGTATTTGCCCCAGTCAGAAGTACAGAACACGCCATCTTGATCGTCCAAAGTGATGACCGCACAACTCGAATGTGCCAAGGCAATAAGGTGGTCGAAAAGTACACGCATCAGTAGTACATGGCTGATAATTTTCGCCATTGGAAGAGATTTACAGAAAAGTTATCATCCCGTAATTTTTTAAAGTTGTCAGTAAATTTAACCCTTTGATACTTTTGTTCGTCTTATGACGTACGAAATTAAACAGCGCGTGGATACTTTGTGGTCATTTGATTTGTTATTATTTGTCGATTTTTTAAAGTTTTAACCTCAATTCCTATTTTCTCCCGAATAGTGCTCAGTGACAATCGTTGAGCCAAATGTTATCGCAGCTTAAAATACTAATATAATCCTGCAGTCATGACTTCTTAACTGGTTGAGTGCTAGAAGCCACTATCAGGGCTTTCAAAAAATGAGGATACCAGAGCAAATGCCAACACTTTCCTTGCTTATATTTCATATTCAAACACAAATAATACTTTGTTTATCTAAATTTGTTTTATTACAAATTATTGGAGAGTGCCTGTGGGCACTCTCCAATAATTTGTAATAAAACAAGTTTTGAATAACAAATTCAGACCACCAAAAATAATCTAGCCCTCAACCAGTTAATCACTAATGTGAAAAATATCTTGTTATTTGTACTTTCCGACGCTTGACGTCAAATTTTGAAAACCGTTGAAGAAACTGAATTCCCAGTGACGTTTGAACGTCAGGATAATTAAAGTCTCAAAGGGTTAACACTAAGGGTATGGGAATTTCAAATAAAAATATCGAGATGTTAGCGAAGCTGAATCATCGATGTGCGCATCATTTCACAAACTTTGGGCATTTTCCGCTAGAGTAGTGTTAATACATAAGTTGGGGGTGCGGTGGCGTCGCGGTTACCGGTTCTCGTCAGATCACCGAAGTTAAGCAACGTCGAGCGCGGTTAGTAGTTGGATGGGTGACCATTTCAGCGACTGATTCGCGCTCCCGCGTTGTGTTCTTTGGCAAGGCACTTAACCCCGATTGCCTACATGGGGGGCACGATGACGCTGTGTACTAAGGCATACTGCACGTCGATGGTGCGCATGTCTTCAACCAATCTAACCCTACCTGTGCTGCGGTGCAGAGTTCAGAGTTACGATGTTGGAGAGCTGACAGCTGCTCGTCGTTGCTCGGTGGTTCTCTCCGGGTACTCCGGCTCCCTCCACCCGTAAAACTGTCACGGTCACGATTAGCCATTGTGCATAAGTATGTGACCTTAAACACCAATAAATAAATAAATAAATAAATACAGAAGTTGACGTTTTATAATTTTTCTTCCCATTGAGTTTGATCGTTTGAATATTATTCTCTGTTTAAACCCATTCAAAAATAGAAAATGACGCTTTCACCATCATTTGATATTCTGTAAATGTATTCTTTTTTCTTACATATAATACAGATACTACCAATTCCATTAATATCAAGATTTGCTACTTGTATTCCTGGGGAGAATAAAAACTTGCAAATTACTACAAAATTATATTCGCTAAACACACAGCCAAAGTGAATGGTTACTTAGTTTCGGCTAATTAGCTTGCCATAAAAAGACAAGATTCCTTTTGAAACTTTTAATAAACGAAAATAGCAGACAACTCCGAGAGTAACAAAAGTAATAAAAAGAAACTTTTCTTTATTTCTTTTGACGTCTTAAGTATTTTCTCAACAAATACATGCTTCTTAACTGGACTTTCCTCGCTCGTCTCATAATTTTCAGGGGCGATGACTTTTTCATGGCGAGATAAGTTTGGTATGATATTATTAGTTATCTCCACCAACATGTATGGTGCATGGAGATTTAATACCTGGATGTCGAATTTAAAACACCGAGCCGCGGGCGAGGTGTTTGAATGAGACATCCAGGTATTAAATATCCATATACCATACATGTTGGCGGAGATAACGTTTCTGTCCCGTTTGAAACACAAAACATGCATAGTGGAAATAAATTCTCAGCTCCACAATCACTTGGACCAAATTCGTGATAATTATTTTGTTTTTATAATCGCAGAAGACAACAGATAGAGTTACATCCCTTGGGTCGTTAAGGAAACGAGTAAACAGTATTTTGTTGACATATCGTCCCCTGAGTTCCAATGTGTTCTATGTGCCTACTGGCACATAGAACACATTGGTACTCAGGGGACGAATTATTTACTCTTATTTTATTTTTATGATTGAATTGTCGGAAATCTGATGATATTTGTGACTATTTTAGGGTTTTTCGGTTCGATTTTTATTTCGAGGCGAGCAAAATCGGAGAGCTTTCGTTTCTCCATATACCCCCGATGTTTCGCGTGCGCTTATACCCTGGATGTTGCACGCACTCATATACCTTGATGTTGGGCGCATTCTTTGCCATGGCTATTTGTCCAAGGCATTCTGACCAATCAAAAGACCGAATTTATCGGGATATAGGGACAATAGTGAAATAACATGGAGACCACATAAACAATCTTTCTCCAGGCCAACCTGGCCAAACATAATTCGATTGACTAAGTACGGTAGTGAAGATTTATCCACCACGATGCAACTGAAGGTAGACACACGTCTGCAAGATACAAACGGAAACAAGACAAAACATTGCATAGCGCCAATACCTGTTTTGCACCACACCCACACTCAGTTAACCCTTTACACAACGTAACGGCCAAAACCGGCCAACGCTATTCTCAAAAATCGCCAATTAATTTTCATTATTTTTTTCATTTTTTGTCTCAAAAAATAGGTTATGACACCTCGTTGGAACGAGCTCGACGAGCTCGTTCCAACGAGGGTCATAACCTATGTTTTAGAGGCAAAAAATAAAAAAAATAGTTATTCAAGAATTTTGTTGAAAGTGTCGTCTGCTTTTCATGTTAGGAAAGGGGGGTAAACCGTGAAATGAAAAAAAAGTGTCATCTACCCGGTTTATAAACGGACAGATTGAAATGACTGGTTGATACTCTGCTCCATAATTTTTCAATGTAACATTACCAGCAGTACACCAGCGTGTATAGGAATGTGATTTTTCAAGTCAGACCACAAACAAGAGAAATTGCCAGAACAATGGGCAAACAAACAACACCACATCACAGATACAGAGAGGTAGGAACGGAGGCGATGGAGGCGCGATAACAGTGGAGGGGAACGAATTTTCAATGTCACCATGGTTAAGCCCACTGGGAGAAAAGTTACAGTTGTATATCGATAAATGAACCATGATACACTCTAGTCTCTCGTTCAGATGATCATGCCGCAGTGTTGTCACTACCCTGTCCACTTTTTCTGCTTCAAACATCATCCAACCGGAAGGATAGCCTTCGGGTAGGAAGATGGTTGAAATAGAAAAAAACAGACCGAAGCTGGGATTCGTTGGCCCAATGTTGTTAGGATTTTCTAATAACATAATACAGGGAAACCTGCATACAGACACGTTTGTATACATCCATTTTAACTCATTGTGTAACCGCGTAACATGTCTGTGGAAAAAAGTGGTTTTGTCGCTCCTGGGTAGGAAAAAGGAACAGTCTCAAGCAGGTTTTAAAATTACTACATGATACTGTTTAGGATAGCGTTATGACAAAGTAACACACAGAAAGTATGCTACCTTTCTATCCAAACAAGTACAATCAATCAGTTTACCTAAAACTGTTTTGGTGCACTTTCTGTAGGATCACCACGCCCCCCCCCCCCCCCCCACCACCACCAGTTTACAGCCGCATGATTTCCACGAATGGTTTTTGTAAGATAACATTTCACTAAGACCAGTCAGGGCAGTAGAACATGCATGTATCCAATAATTCTTTACCACATCCACACATACTCGGCACATGCTAAGAACTTAGAAAAATGATATGTGATAACTATTTTTTGCTTAATCCTTTTCGCCTCTTTAATACAATAAATATATAAATATAACAACAATACCCTGTGTCAAGTGATGAAAGGAGGCAATAATATAAAATCCTTTTCGAATGCGTGCAACAAGGCACAAACCGGATATAAGACATAATGCCGATGTCCCTGTAGCACAACATTCAACCTACCTGTCCGTTCTTTGTGCGATTTTGAAATCCATCCAGTTGAACAACCACCAATTAAAGATACATTGGAAGAAACAAATGAATTTAGAAAAAAGCGTGAAGCTTGTTGGATCAATACGCTTCAAACCCTCTGGTCATTTGGTATGAACATATCAGAGGGAGAATGGGAAAGGAGATCCACCACATTAACATGCAACAGAATGAATATCGAAAGAGAAAAAATTATAAAAGATGAAATCAATTTAACCAACTCTAAATTAAAAGAAACTTTAAATCTTCGACCTGTCATCGGTTATAAGAAAAACAAAAAGCTTGCGTAACATTCTTGTACGAACTAAACTCGGCCCATCAATGAATATCGTCAACAAGAGGGGCAACACAAAGCATGTGCCAATGTCCATGACCCGCCAAAAATTTTCAAAGTCGGAAGAGTGAAAAAAGAAAGGGCCATAACTCTGGAAAAAAATGTGTGGAAGAAACTCACGCAGCACAGGTATCTTTCCTCCATGATGCTCTATCACAACACCAAATATACACCTGGAACAAAATTAAGCACGCCCTGAAATGTTTCATGACAGTGAAGTTGCTGTTACTGATTATTATGTTTTTATGTTTTATATATTGTTATGTCTTGCAGTACATTTCATCTAGTGAAACATGGTGTTTCTGGTTTATGGCGTACCCCAAACACATCCCCTCGTCCACATGAAGCATGTTTCCCGCGAATATCACAAAAAAAACACTATCATCCACATGCAATGTTTGGGTATAATACACGAAAATTTGTCACTTCTTTTATCAATAAATGTTGACATGGTAAGGAGGAGAATGTCAGAGGCACAAAGATGGCAAATCGCTGGCATGCATACAACAGGCATGTCATTCCAAGTTATTGGAAGGCAACTTGGCTATAGTCATTCTGACATCCGCAAACTTGTCCGAAAACATCAACAAACCAACGATGTTAAGGACTGACCAAGGCCTGGTCAAACCCAAAAGACCTCTCCTCGAGAAGATCGGAGTCTGTCACGCCTCGTAGGCGTGAACCCTTTGTTTCAAGCGGGATTTTGAAACGCCTTTTTCTCCCTAACAGGGGTTTGTGCAACAGAACTGTCCGAAACCGTCTCAAAGCACTGGGTATGAGGTCCAGAAAGGTCATCAAGCGTCCAGCCCTACCCGATCAGCATCACAGACGTTTGTGTATGGCACAACAACATTGGAATCGCAGGACGTGGAGGAGAGTCGATTGGTCAGACGAGAGTAGGTTCTTGTTTCACGTCAAAGATGGTCACATGAGAGTGTGGAGGCATAGAAATATAGCTTATGTGCCCAGGAACATCAGACCTACTGTTCCTTATGGTGGAGGATCTGTAATGATCTGGGGATGCCTCTCTCGTGATTGTAAACTTGATGTGGTGACTGTACGTGGGAATCTGAATGGTCATCAGTACATCCGGGACATTCTCAATCCGGTTTGTCGTGCCTCATTTTGACAACCACCCGTTGGCTACTCGCCCTGTATTCATGTACAACAATGCAAGGCCACATCGTTCCCATGTTGTGAGAGCATTCCTTCGGGACAACGCTATTACAACACTACCTTGGCCTGCAATAAGCCTTCGGGTTGGACGATGGTTGAAGTAGAAAAAACAGACCGAAGTGTTCGAAGGTAGGATTCTTCGGCCAAATGTTGTTAAGATTTGCAAGTAGTATGCTACAGGAATGCCTGTATACTGACACGTCTGTGGAAAAAGTGGAGGGCGCGTGTCCCCTGCGCCCCCTAGGTATGAAAAAGAAACAGTCTTCCGCTGGTTTTTGTCCGTGATACTCTTATGGATAACGTTACGATAAAGTAACAGACAGAAAGAGTGCTACCGTTCTATGAAAACAGGTACAGTCAAATTAGTTTACCTAAAACTGTTTTGGGGCAATATTTGTAGGATCAAAATCCTCCCCCACCCAGTTTACAGCAGCAAGACTTCCACGTCTATTTTAAGAATGGTTTTTGTAAGATCATATCTCACTCAGTCCTACTCCGGGTAGTAGAACTTGCATTTATCCAATAATTCCTTCACTTCAATCCTCTTCACCCCCTTAATAGATATATAACAATACCCTGTGTCAAGTGACAGGGGACAATAAGCTTTACATTAATGTATTACCAGACTGTTGGGCGTTTTTGGACTAATTAATGGGAGAGCAGGAGGAAAACGTGAAAAACACATACAGACTAAAATAAACCCACAAACAAATAGTAACTGGATCACCACCTGGATTTATTTGTTTTACGATCAAGCCAAGAGATTTCCTGGTCTAACCAAAGTAGATTCCTAAATTTCTAATGTCGTAGTTTTATCTTTTAAACGCGAATCAAATTTAACCCTTTACTAACATGATAAACTGAAGACACTTGCAAAAAAAAATTCTTGAACAACTAATTTTTATCATTTTTTGTCTCAAAAACATATGTTATGACCCCCATTGGAACGAACTTTACGAGCTCGTTCCAACGTGGGGTCATAACCTATGTTTTTGAGACAAAAAATGAAAAAATAATGAAAAATGAATTGGCAATTTTTGAGAATAGCGCTGGCCGTTACGTTGGGTAAAGGGTTAATTTACATCTGGTGACCATAGGTCAGTTTTTATACTTTCTCGTAGTCAATCTGCGAAGTCTCACGCCATGACTGGAATTTTCATACGAGCTCGTTCCAACGTGGGGTCATAACCTATGTTTTTGAGACAAAAAATTAAAAAATAATGCAAAATTAATTGGCAATTTTTGAGAATAGCGCTGGCCGTTAGGTTGGGTAAAAGGTTAATTTACATCTGGTGACCATAGGTCAGTTTTTATACTTTCTCGTAGTCAATCTGCGAAGTCTCGTGCCATGACTGGAATTTTCATTGCCAACCATAGCTTGTTCTAAAATTGGATTGCAACTTGCTCGACACGACAATGGGAGAACGGGGTTGATAAACAATTAGATGATGACTCAGTTATGTGTTCGCAGATTTGTCCGACCTTTTTTCGAGTTTTTCTTTGCAAATTTCATTAGCCAATTTCCTAACACGAAAGGTATACGACACTTGCAAACAAAATTCTTGAATAACTCATTTTTTTCATTGTTTGCATAAAAAATAATGCTTGCGACCATTCATTGGAACGAGCTCGTTCCAATTATGGGTCATAAGCATTGTTTTGGAGACAAAAGATAATGAAATTTTTTTGTGAATAGCGCTGACCGGTTTTGATCGTTACGTTGGGTACAGGGTTAATTATGAATACCCCAAGAATGTCCAACGTTCAAGTGACACATCATTGTAAAGCTTATTGTCTCCTCTTTCACTTGACAACGCGTCCCCAGAGTTCCAATGTGTTCTATGTGCCAGTAGGCACATAGAACACATTGGAACTCAGGGGACGGACGGGCAATCGAAAATACACAAAGTGATTCAAATTTGAGATGAATACAAACGTCGAAAGTTGGTTTGTTTTGAAATTGGAGTTATTAATCTTGTTATATTTATATATCTATTAAGTGGACGAAGGGGATCGATCAAAGGTAGTTATCAAATATTTTTTCCTCGTTCTCAGTTTGTATCGAGCACCCGTTGCCACAATTCATCCCCGGCCTATCTGCGTTAGAAGCCCAGGTGGTCCTGGCCTGCGGTGTGAAAATTATGAGCTGCGTATCCCTTTGTTGATATTTCAGGTGTGCGAATTTACAACATGCACCACAGGTGCACAAAAACGTTTCTCCGATATAACGCACCGTGAAAGTATTTCAATTTGATGCATATCATTCAAATTAAGGCAAAACCACGGAAATATTCAAAACGATTACAGTAAGTTGAAACACTGACCCCCTCAGCCCATTATAGAAGTTATCACATGAATGGTATTTTTCTCAATCAGCTCGCGATTCGAGTGGCGACAAACTTACACACCATTGGTTGAAGATTTCATAAATAAACTATTGCGAAATCAAGGCGAGATCGCATCAAAGCTTCTATAGATTGTAAAAATGAAAACAAAGTCAATAGAAGGGGGGGGGGGGGGGGGGTAACTTTGACAAAACACTCCGACTAATACCTACGATGAACATGGTGCTGGACATCAATGAGATACACCTGTATTCAAAATATGATGTCATTTTTACCAAGTATTTTAAATGTTATTGAGTTCAAAAAGTCGTTGGCGGCAGACCGACCAACAGACGGACGGCAGATCGAACGACGTTTCTAGATAGAGAGTTGCTTGTCGCATCTAAAAACGAAATTAACATGCAAGATAAAATGTTCTTGCAATTCTTTTCCATCAGGTAAAATTCTACAGTCCCGCGGGGTGAAAGCGCACTTCGATCACATCGCGACTCATTCGTAATCCGGACGAAATTCTCTGTCCGCTTTTGTGATCACACGACTGTGCCAAACGATAACGCCAGCTCTCTTCACAAAATCGCAGTTCAAATGTTGTTTTTTTTTAATTTTTTCTCAGAAGTATAACTCACGACTTCTCGTTGGAACGAACTCATTTACCTCGTTCCAATTTTCCAATTTTGGATTAAAAGCTGGTTGTTTTGGGGAGTTTTTCTGGGCGGGAGGGAGGGGAGGCTTGGGGGGGGGGGGGGAACAAAAATGAACATTTTCGGTCATTCAATATTTTTTGGTGCAAATGACGTTTTCTATTTATATAAAGTAAATGGTTAATATTGAATAGATCCCAGTCGGTTTTTCTCAACTGATATGCCGGCAGCCTACAATTAATTTGCAGTCAGTCGGGGTAAAAATTGCGTTACAGTGAATATTAATAATGATGTAAAACTCTGGTGTGAAATTCTTGTCGCAGTTTCCCTGATTACTGGTCGTGATTGAACCCTCATCAACTGTAACAACAAGAGGACATTTGAAGAAATATATGTTGTACTTCAGCAGTTTGGTAAATAAAAATCCCAGTGATGATATATATATGCCCTCTCTGTGGTTACCTCCATCATTCGAATCAGTCTTACTTTCGGAATTATCAAAATGGCAAATGCACAAGTGAATGTGAATTTCATCCCTGGTAGTCGTGGGGGTAGAAACCTCGTATTTGGTGGCAACAGATATCGTATCAAGTCTAGAAGAAATGGCAGTACCCACTGGGTTTGTTGCATGAAGGCCTGCTGAGCGACTGTCAGTACTAAAGAAGATATCATCTCATCGATCGGCTCTCCACATAATCATCCGACCGACATGGACAAACTTTCGGTGGACACCTTCTTAGCCAATCTGAAGAAAACAATTCAACATGACCCGCAAACCGTCTACTCTATCTACAAAGATCAAGTTTCATCTCTCAGAGCTGACGATACTCACATGGCATTGATCAGTAAAATACCAACATTCTACAGTGCCAGATCAGCTTTGTATAGGTCCCGTTCCAAGACCAGACCACCTCTTTCAAAAAGCCGTTCCGACGTTGACCTTCCAGAACAATATAAGAAAACTACAGCCGGCGATGACTTCCTTTAGCCGAAGATGGCACCAATGGCAAAATACTAATTTTCGCCACTGACAACAACCTCCAGTTTCTTGCTGAGGCTGAGTGCTATTTTTCGGATGGCACCATCGACAAATGTCATGGTTTTCTGCTCTTGAGGCCTGGGATGAGGCGCTTGTGCAAGAAGATCGTCCAGTTGACTCACGTATAACAAAGTTTACATGCTATGTTACCACGTACTGGGTAGAAGGGAGCCATGGTAGACACCTATGGAATAATTATGAGACAGTGGGGCCAAGAACAACTAATCACGTAGAAGGCTGGCACAGAAAACTTCAACAGTCGATTGCTGGCCCCATCCGAACATATTTAGGAACTCTTGGAAAGCCTAACTGCCCTATTCAATTTAGCCATAGAAAAACAAGAGTTCCCAAATGATTGGAGAGAAAGCAAAGTGACATTTATTCACAAAAAGGGGGAAAAAGATGTTTTGGATAACTATCGAGGGATCTCTGTCAGTAGCAACATTTGAAAAGTTTTCTGTAAAGTCCTGTATGGTAGATTAGAGGAGGTGATTGAGGAGAAGGGTTTTTGGGAGAGATCCAGAATGGCTTCAGGAAGGGAAGAAGAGTCACTGACCATCTTTTCATGCTATCCCAAATGATAGAATCCACGAAAGCAAAAAAGAAAAAGATGTTTATGGCCTTTTTGGATGTTAAAAAGGCATACGATAGAGTATGGAGAGAGGGTATGTGGCACAAGCTTGAGGCTCTGGGCTTTGGAGGCGTGTTTGTTGGAATTATGAAAGCATTCACCAAAGATGTACAGAGTGAACTTAGCCTGGGAAACATAACAACAAAACGTGTGTCGATGGAGATAGGCCTAAAATAGGGGTGTATCCTTTCGCCAATTCTTTTTGCATTGTACATCAAAGGTTTAGGAGATGAACTCCTGCATAGCGACGAGAGGGTAGCAGTTGGGGACTTGAAGATCCCAGGGTTTTTTGCAGACGATATGGTGCTAGTGTCAGAAAGCGAAGAGAGGCTAGCGAAAATGCTGGGAAATATGGTAGCAAATGGAGACTAGAACTTAATGAAAGCAAGAGCAAAGTTATACCCGTGGGCCGCAAAGTGGACCCCACTGGAAGGTGGAGAGTGGGGGGAGTTCTGTATTCCGGACGGTAGCAGCAAACTTCTTAGTGTAGGAGAGACAAGTGACTACGAGTATCTGGGGTAAATATAAATATCACAGGAAGAGGCATCTACCGAAACCCCACAAATAAATTGATTCTGAAGGGAAAGCGAATCCTTAACCAAATGAAACTTATAGGGAGAAACAATTTCAATAAGGTTTTCGTGGGGAAAACCATTTGGGAAATGGTGGGTCTGTCAAGTATAACATACGGTACGGAAGTGGTACCCCTAAACAAGACGGCTGTAAAGAGCTTGGAAATCCTGCATAACGATGGATAACGGAGTCGAGTAATGCCGCAGCACTAGAAGCAATCAGGGGTGAGCTTGGGTGGATGAGGATCAAGGACAGGATAGACCTATTGAAATTCGGTTGTCTTAATTATTTAGTAAATCTCACCGACAGCCGATGGTGTAAAGTATTGTTTCCTGAGAATTTTCAACTTAAATATCAAGACAGGGTGGATGGTCCAAGTGAGGGAGCTTGTAGGGAACTACTCATTGGAGATCTCGGACCTAGACGTTGGGGCAAACCAGCGTAAAAAGAGTCATGTAGGATGGTAATGGAATTGCGAGAGGGGGTCAAATCAAAGAGGTCTTTGGGTGGCCTGTGTGATAAAGAGAAGCCTGGTTTTGAAGAGTACCTTGATGGCACCTTTGGGGGGTCACTGTTGTTCAAGCTGAGGTCGCGGTCCCTGGAGCTGAGGGAAAAATTGGGAAAAACAGTGAAAAGGAGTGCCAGATGTGTAATTTGGGCGTGGTGGAGACCCTGGAACAGTTTTTTCTAGAATGCCCAAAATACCAGTCTGAAAGAATAAGATTCACTAGGAGTATAATGGGGAAGTGGGATGGGAGAATGAAGGACATGTGGTTAGTGGGAGACTCAAAGGAGAGTGTTAATATGCTAATCGGAGAGATTGGGAAGAATGGGGAGAGGGATGTAATCAAGCAGTTCGTCTCCGAGTGTTGGGAGAAGAAAAAAAGCGTGGGTATAGGGAGGCAGTTGGGAGTACAGGGGTAACCAAGGCATTCTCATCCGAGAACCGCGACAAATCAGCAGCCGGCCAAAGTGTTATTATAGCTTGATCCAATTTATCATAGAGGAGCAGGCCTATCAAGAAGCAACAATATATTACAAATAAGTAATGGTGGAAAAGTGGCACCCAGAAAAAGGAAGTACCGGGCCGTCGATAATGCAATAAGACATTATAAACGTGTGTTTCAAGAGGGGGTAATGGACAGGTTAGAATATTTGGACTCTGTTTCAAAACGTTCGGGCCAGGGCCACTGAGAAAACTGCATTCCATGTTGTTCATTGTAATATGTTCTGTATTTCACAATATTTTGAATTGTTGTCCTTATTATTGCATTGCATTACTGTATTATGTTACTTTATGTAAAAAAAATAATAATATATGTATGCGAAAAATATGTGAAAAATATTGTTAAATATATTGTATGATATATGCGAAATGAGATAATAAAAATGAAAAATAAAGAGCGGCTAGAGTTATAATTTCCTCCTGGAAGTCGGAAAAATAAGATACAGACAAAAAGCGGTAATCCCTTGATCATTCGAATTATTCACATCTACTGACCGTACAACTGGAAACAATAGCTACCGGCATATCGAGATGACCGTCAGAGATAGGCCATCAAACTGATGCATATAGTGCCAATTATTGCAAAACTTTTGAAATTCTGTGAACTAAGGGCAATAACTCTAAATTTACCAAGAATAACTGGGCGTTTGAAACATATCTACTGTCATTGTAAAATGAATGACTACACCAGTTATTGAAGCTCGATATCTGCTGTTGAAATTATTGCATAAACAAAGAATATGTTGACATAAAGGTGGTTAAATAACTACAGGGGTATGTAAAATTTAACTTTACAGATACAAACAACTTACCGAATTACACTGAGAAAATGTTTAACCCTTCACCTAACCTGAAAAGCAGACGACACTTGCAAAAATAATTCTTGAATAACTAATTTTTTTCATTTTTCGTCTCAAAAACATAGGTTATGACCCCTCGTTGGAACGGGGTCATAACCTATGTTTTTGAGACGAGGGGTCATAACCTATGTTTTTGAGACAAAAAATGAAAAAAATAATGAAAATAAATTAGCGATTTTTGAGAATAGCGCTGGCCAGTTTTGGCCGTTACGTTGGGTAAAGGGTTAAGCAAGATGGTTTATCCTAGCCATTTCGCTAACCTCACTCTAACCCATAACCACTTTTAAAAAATTCAGAATTATAACACCACCACCCCCATTTCTCATCCAAACTGACGTCATTCAGCTGAAAACAAGTATCATAAGATATAGTTTGCTCCAATATCGTCAGGCACATTTAAATAAATTCGCATCGCCATCATTCTCACTTAGGACATCGAAAATATCGCCCCAGACATTATCTGGCATTGAGTTTATATCAGACGAAACCAAGGATACTCTGAAGGTTTGAAAGTGCTGAGGGCAACTACCTCATTCGACTGGAAACGCCACATCCCTGGTGGCGCCGTTCATCTTACCATCAAGTTCAGAATATGGACTTTGCCCAGGAAGTGGGAGTACCTTTCGTGGGACCTCCTCACACCGGACCTCATCCGGGAAAAGGTTCGGATGTGTACTAGGGGAGAGGGTCCGAAGGATGAGCTGCCGTGAAGAAGAACTCTTCAGCCAATAGGGGGGATTCCTGGATCTTTGAGCTCAGATTTTTATGTTTGGTTTGGGAAAGTGACTACCCGTGAACCTCCTCCCTCTGCCCTACAACCCGTATACAACCCCAGCCAGTCTTAAGCAGGCAAGCTCAAGGAAGAAAATGAAGGAGAAAATGTACAAAGATGGAAACCGGCTCACTCTGTACTACTAAAGTACATGCTATGTTCCGAGCGCGTGGCTTCTACTCGCACCACGACTCGTTCACAAATAAAAACACATGGAGCGCGGTGGTTCATGTGTTAAAGCACTGAACATCACATCGGAAGATCATTGGTTCGATCTTGACTCGCGCTGTGCTCTTGGGCAAGACTCCTAGTCTTAACGACCCAAGTGGGTACGTCGCATGCTGTTCGTCGATGGTGCACATGCCTCGAATCGATGCAAGCTCTGTCTGCTGAGTTAGGTAAATTGGATAGTCTGACAGTGATTAGCTGCCGATCGGTGGTTTTCTCTGTGTACTTATGCTTCCTTCGCCAGTAAAACCACCAGGACACGATGTGACTCTGGATGTTGAAAGAGTCGTTAAACCCATTAAATAAACTCTTTACCCAACGCAGACGATATCAAAATTTATTATTTTAAAAATCGTTTTTTTTAATTTTTCAAACAATTCCAAGCAATCCATAGCATGTGACCCCTAATTGGAACGAGCTCGACGAGCTCGTTCCAAAGAGGGGTCACATGATATGGTTTTGTTGAAATCTTTTGAAAAATAATATTTTTTCAGCTGCTGGATTTGCATATTTCGCGGGCGGATGTGGCCGATTCGTTGGGTAAAGGGTTAATAAATATATAGCACGGAAGAAACACAAGAAAAATAGTCCGAGTGCCTAACTGGTCATCCCTGCATTCCTTTGACTCCTTAGCGTCCTCGGATGTGGCATCATATTGAAATCTATGTTATAAGGGTCACAAGGGGTTCGACAATTAATACCATTAATGCCCGATTGAATCTTTATTTTGTTTGTGATAGACACGTTGACCATTTCTAAGACAAACAAAAAATTGTGGAATCTACCAACAAAAAAGTCAGACAAACTTCAGACAGAGAGTGGTCCTTTACTACATTCCAAATGTTTGATTCAGAGACATCGTATATGTAAATCGACAAGACGAATGTCCTCCAAATCCCATGAATACTGCTCAAGTCATGGCATAAACGAAAAAATTGCAAATAAACTAGCAACAGTAAATAAAGGGCAACAACTCCATTTCAATGAAATAAGTGACTTTCTAACTTGTCAAAGACAATGCTAATTAAATCCTCAAGCTGGATATTTTTATTCATTTATTTGATAAGCTACATCTTGTGACTTCCCATTTGTTTCTAGGCAGACCAAGGCGGACCATGCAGGCTGCCAAGACTTGCCCAGAAACATGTGCCATGGTACTTAGAATGTAACTTTGCAAATTTACTCAGATTGTGTTTTCGGGCAACTGTTCTTGGGCCGTATGAAGCTGTCAAAGTGAGAATTGTGTCTTCGGAGGTTAACCCTTTACCCAACACATGGGATATCAAAACATATTATTTAATTAGTTTTTTTGTTTGGTTTTTTTTTTAAAAAATGTCAACAAAACAATTTCATGTGACCCTCAGTGGAACAAGCTCGACGAACCGCCAGTTAGAATAAGAGTGTATGTTTCACATGGTAAACAAGTTCTGCCTTCCTGGTAAAACAGACCGTCTAACTGCGTAAACATTAGAACGCGGTAAACAAACCTCATTTGGCAAGTTTGCTTTATTTTAATTACAAATTGCGTATTTATTCGATTATATTTTATTAGACAGAGACTACAGAGCTTCAAACAAGATATAGCAGAATAAATGCTTTTATTGCACGCCTATGCTTTTATTTTTATAAAGTACACGCTTTTTCTGCAAAAACCGAAGGGTACAATAAAATTTTTTGTATTGTCCTTGAACAATACGAATCACATGCGCGGACTATTTAACTATTTCTTTTTAACGTTTGGGCTATTTTTGGCAATAATTTGTGTTTTTAATATTTTTTTAGTAAACTGTAGGAGGGGTGCAATTAATACAGAACAGCATATATACGCGTTGGAACTGTCATTTTTTACTGCATTAGATCGATTTTGGCGGAGGGATAATATTGAACAAGAAGCCGAAGTCTTCGAGATCAATATTATCCCTCCGCCAAATCGATTAATAATTTTTTAGTGAACTGTAGGCGTGCAATAAATACAGAACAGCATACGTGTTCAAACTGTTATTTTTACCGCACTAGGTCGATTTTGGCGGAGGGATAATATTGAACTCGAAGCCTTCGGCTTCCCGTTCAGTATTATCCCGCCGCCCAGATCGGTCTGGCACGGTTAAAAATGACAGTTCGATCGCGAATGCCGTTCTGTCTATCTATTGGAAGTACATAGGCCAAATACATTCGTTTTGTTAGAGGGTCCGCGGTTTTAAGTGGATTTTTTTTTAAATCAGAAACTTTTTTTTTCTATTTACAGAAAGTTTTTTGTACAATAAATGACAGATTTGGTGGACAACTTAAATGACATTTCTCGAAAACTCATTGAACATTTCCACAATAGCTATTTACTGAAGGTTGTATCGTGTGAAATCGTCATAATTGTTATAAAAGAAATAAATCTTCTACCAACTAGGGTGCCAGTGTGCTTCCGAATTTCGTGAGTTGTGACACTTTCTTTTTTTAAATATATAAAATGTTATATATTTCCAGACTCCTGTGATGAAGGTATTATGTTAGTGGATAAAATTTTGCACATCGAAATCCAGTGCGATAATATACGATTTTATCGCGAAATATGACTACGCCATTCCAACTCGTTATGTAAAACAACCACAGATTCAAACACACATCGCGTTCTGTCTATTACCGAGACTTCAATTGATTTTAGTGCACAAGTTTCAGACATTTCACATCAAATCGTCAAATCGACTACGGCAGAGGTGAATATTACTTTTCATGGGTTGATAATTCCTTGTATCGGCAACTTCAGCGGAAGTCAATTATTGTTTTATTATTATGACAAAAAATTGTTTGCAAATTCCTTGCTTTATTACATATTTTTCGAAGAAAAACAGCATATTCATATGCAACAAAAATAAATTTAATTTCAACATATGTGCATTAACTTCAGTATTTACTCATAGTGTAGTTAATTGTTATATTTGAACAGTTCCTAAATATTGGAACAGGAAAATTAAAGGAAGGGGCAAGTTTGAAATATCATTTCTTTTTTTTATCACACACAGGTATTTGGAATCATTATATCAGCCTACCTGCGCTATTTATAGACAACATTGACAGAGCGGTGAAATGTCAACTCGGTTTCGATAAAAAATAGAATAGATCAGCAATACTAGAGGATATCAACACTTCTGACGAGTGTTTTAACCAATTAAATTACCTGATTTTTTCTGTAATATAATAAAAAATATTATCACAAAATGTCTAATTTAACAATCTTTTACCTACAGTAACTGTCAAAGCCGACTGACTCTATTTCAAAAAAAAAATGTCAATCAAACTTTATCTTTTTTCAATGTTTGCTTCGAAACCATAGCTTATGATTCCAAATTGAAACGAGCTGATCGGTCTCCTTCCAATGAGCGTTCCTACTTCCAGTTTTCGTGCAAAAAATGAACAAATTTAGGTTTCCAGGAAATATTTTTTGCAAATATCGTCAACTTATCGTGTCCGGTGAACAGTTAAAAAAATGAATGACTTCAAAACCCGAAGATTAAGTCAATCCTGCTAATAAAACCAACTCTCAACTCAGTCACAATCTTATGACGTCACATCGACTTCTGACGTTACGTGAATATTAGACATGTTATGGGCGATATTTCCGTAATGTGCTTTGAAATCATAATTGTTTGATAAAGTCGTATATTATCGTACTGGATTTCGTTGCGCAAAATTTTATCCACTAAAATAATAACACACATCGTGTTCTGTGTTTATTACACATCCCCGTGCATTAATATACAGTTAAATAAACATTTTGTAATCCCGATGATTAAATCCAAAGGTGAAGAGTCCGTTGTTTTTGTTTGTAGCGGTGCTGATCAAATAGATCGATAAAAAATCAAAACAACCATTTGGGAACATGTCTAAATTACATTTGTTATCTTTTCTCTTGGGCTTGTTTCGGCAGATGTCCATTCACGCCTACCATTTGGTGGCTATTACTGATATTAAAAATATAAGTACAAATTTGGGCGGATTTGCAAAACAGTTGGAAGAAACCTTTTTAAAAGACGTTCGGAGTATGTCTGAAGATTTTCCGAAATAAAGTTGACCAATTTAGATATAACGGGATCCGAAGACGACACGGCCACGGAAAGGGGTTAACTTTGTGGATGGATATGATCGTTTTATTAAATATTATTTCATTTTTTGTTAATATATTTTTCTGTGAACCGACTTTATATTGCTCTGGATGTTTTCATTTCCACACAACGCAACAGACGATCGATAATTGTATAACGAAATTTGGAAACTTTTTGAAGCGTAACTAATGACTCTACGAGAAAGGAACAAGTAGAAACGGCGCGGGAAAAAAGTTCTGGCTTGTATATCACCAGTTGAATATAGAAACATTTATGTCATAGGGGCGGTTCGGTTATACACAAGGGCTTAAAGTTTAATGGATGTATAATAAAACTTCTTCTCAGATTGATTTTATGAACACTTCAATCCAAAGCACATATCAAATTTGTTATTTTAATTATGCTTTATTTTTTCAAATTTTTCAAAACATTTCAATGATATACTTTCTCTTCAAAAAAAAAGAAACGCAAAACTGGTATTGTCACGATAACATGGCAAATTTTGAAAATATAGTGATGAAGTGTGGCTGTAGATGGAGAACGGTATTGTTCAGTGACGAGTCACGTTTCCTTCTTCGCAGAGTTGATGGACGATGCCGTGTGTACAGACGCCGTGGAGAACGTTTTGCGCGTAGGTGCGTTCGTGAGGTGGACAGATTTGGTGGTGGTAGTGTTATGATATGGGCAGCCATCTCACACACTGGTAGAACGGACCTCTTCCATGTTGAGGATAACTTGACGGCGCAGAGGTACAGAGCTGAATTTTTGTTTTGCATCCGCACGTTCTCCCCATTATGCAGAATGCTAACGCCACTTTCCAGCATGATAACGCCCGATCGCACGCAGCAAAGCTCACCACAGCTGATCTACAGGATAACAACATCGAAGTCCTGCCCTGGCCCTCCAGATCGCCAGATTTGAACCCGATCGAACATCTATGGGGATCGACGTGTGCGACGTCAACCACAACCGCAGACGTTACCGCAGTTGGCGCAAGCGTTGCTTGAAGAGTGAGCTATCATATCTCAAGCGTCCATCCGGAATCTGATTGCTTCAATCAACAGAAGGTGCCAATCAGTTTTGGACTCAGATGGCGGTCACACTAGATATTGAGTTTGAATGACGTCGACCCGTGACGTTGACGTCTCAAATGTCTCCATTTGTGCTTCATTCATCCGTTCAAACTTTGGTTGTGAATTGATTTCGTTCTATATCTCATTATCCCACAACGCGGGAACGTCCCTCATCACGAAAACCCGCTTTGCATTTCTTTTTTGAACAGTTTATCACCAAATAGGGGGACTAATGTTACAGGCAATATATATAGACGTAGGCTGTCGTGAAATTTGACTACGTCATTCCAACTCGTTATGTAAAACACCAGCCGATTCAAACACACATCGCGTTCTGTGTTTATTACACATCCCATGCATTAAAATTCAGTTAAATAAACAAAGTTTAATTCCGATGTTTAAACCCAAAGGTGAAGAGTCCGTTTGTTTTGCTTGTACTTGTACTGATCAAATAAATTGATAAAAAATCAAAACAAAATCTTTTCTGTTGGGAGTGTTTGTTGAAATTCGTATCGCTGTTTCTCTTCGGTTGGTGTCCATTCACGTCTAACCATTTGGTGGCTATTACTGATAGTAAAAATAGAAGTACAAATTTGGGCAGATTTGCAAAACAGCTGGAAGAAACTTTTTTAAAAGCAGTTCGAAGCATGTAAGAATGTCCGAAGATTTACCGAAATAAAGCTGACCAATTTAGATATATGGGGATCCGCAGGCGAGACGGCCAAGGGACTGGGTGAATGCTTGGTTGGAAATGATTGCTTTTTAATATTATCTCATGTTTGGTTAACTAATTGTTTTATGAAGCGACTTTATTTTGCTTGGACTTTTCAAAGCGTAACTAATGACTCGACTGGAAAGAAACTAGTATAAATGGTGGGGAAAAATTCCAGCTTGTACATCACCAATTGAATACAGGAACATTTATGTCATAGCTGCGATTCCGTTAAATACAAGGGTTTAAAGTTTAATGGATGTGTAATAAAATTTCAACTCTTTGACCCAGCTCTGTCAAACAAGATATAACAGATTAAATGGCAATATTGGATGTACTGAAACCAAAAATGTTTTCCCGTGGGAACCCCGGAAAGTGAAGCAGTGCCTGTTCACTGTGGTAAACAGGCTCTGGTTTACTGGTAAAATAGGACCCCAGTCACCAATGCTTGGGAGGTGCAAACCCTCACTAAAATGGGCAACATGGCTTATTAACGCTTATTAACGCTCACTCCTGGTCTTGAGTTGATACTCATGTTCTGGTCATGGTTAGCCACTGTGCAAAAATATGTGACCTTAAACACCAATAAATAAATGAATAACCAAAAATGTCTGTAAATGTGGAGAATTCAGTGGGTGTCAGAGTAACACAAGTTGACAAATTACAAAAAAATTTATTCAACTAATATTTGTTTATTCTTTATCCCATAAATGACCGTTTATTCGAACAAAAAAAGCCTTGGATAAATCTTTGCTTTATTCACCTAGAAGGGTGATAATTTTTTCCCGTATGTTTAACACTGAAAGAATTTATTCCTACGGTAAAGACGGACTTGTTGACCTCTGAACTCTACCGCATTCGTGTAGCATAATTAATAGTTTGATTGGTGCTTTCTTTTAACCTTTTTGAAAGTATTACACAATGCCAATAGAAAACACCACACACTGTTCATTTAATAAAGTAGTTTTGCAAGTTTAGCTCAAGTTTGTAGGTGAATTATTTTTATACATAAATGTATTACAGCGCCTTGTTTATTTTTGTCAAACTTGCTTGTCGATCGAATTGGACCAACGTGCTCCTCACTTCTCGCAGTGTTTTGCAGCGAGTAACAGCACGATTTCGGCGCGACTGCCCTGTAAAAGATTTATGGGATGAACAAAATAAACGTATAGCGTTTTCAAGTAAAAAAATTTATTCTACTCGTAGAATTAAGAATGAAACCGACTCGCCAGAGGCTCGTCGGTTTCATTCTTAATTCTACTCGTAGAATAATGTTTTTACTTCAAAACACTATACGTTTATTCTATATATAACCTATATAAAATTAACAGGTCAAATCTTCCTAGTTGGAACTCCTTGAAGTGGAGTAGTGCTTAGTTACCGTGGTAAATAAGCTCGGTTTTATTAGTAACATAGGACACAGTCTCTAATACTTGGGGTGGAAGTCCTCTAAAATCGGCAACATTGGTATAAATGATTGACTAAACTAGACTTTATATGTTGCAGTCACAATAAGCCATTGTGCAGAAATATGTGACCTTAAACACAAACTAATAAATAGCAGGTCAATCCCAACCTGTATTATGTGCTTATAAACCTATGCATAACATTTTGTTTCATTTTGTTCAGTCAAACTAAAGTTATCGTCCGGAAACCATATTTGGGCAGGACGTACGCATGTACGTCCATACAGCCGGACAGACAGAAAAGGGTAACACTTAATGCCCCTTCGCCAAATAGGCGGGGGATTAAATATTAGTTATTCAAGAATTTTGTCTGCAAGTGTCGTCTTCCTTTTCGTGTTAGGTAAAGGGTTAATGTATGCCAACCACACATAATTCCCCTAAATTCTGGCTCACTAAAAACAAGAGTTTCAACTTTTCAAATTTCATATCACGCTTGTCTTAAACAAAGCTGAAGTGACATCTGCAGAATTTGGAGGTGGTAATTTCATAAATGTGAAATAAAACCTTTGAGTGACTTTTCGCTGAACACTCTGGACAAATATTTCATCTGAGGGCTGTAATTGCTTTACTCAACAATTTTCATGATGCACATACATTAACCCTTTACCCAACGTAACTCCAAAACCGGTCAGCGCTATTCACAAAAAACGTCAATTAATTTTCATTATTTTTTTCATTTTTTGTCTCAAAAACAAGGTTATGACCCCTCTTTGGAACGAGCTCGTCGAGCTCATTCCAAAGAGGGTTCATAACCTATGTTTTTGAGACAAAAAATGAAAAACATTAGTTATTCAAGAATTTTGTTTGCAAGTGTCGTCTGCTTTTCATGTTAGGTAAAGGGTTAACAACATAAGAGAAGCTAGATCTCCCCCCCCCCCCACCCCCTGCAATTGTGAGATATTACTCTGAAAGGGATATTTATCATTTCAAAAGTTATAGGCCTAATTATTGTTGATATATATTTTTTTGCTTACATTCAATTTCTAAATATCCATTGTCAAATAATAAACAATATATTACAGCAGTCAATCAATCTGGGTTGTCATGTTCAGACTGAATATTTTGAGACTGATGTTGTGGTGTTCGGATGTGTTGTTCATTTGCTCCTGTGCACTTCAAGTCTGGTCAAAGGGCACCAACAACTGAAAATAACGGATACTTGATACTATACACAAGTATGGACGATATCACTGTTAATGAAGGACAAATAAATACTGAAATTAGAACATATAAATACTGAAATTAATAATGAACAATCTATCGATACAAATATGGATAATGAAGAGTTTGTCAATTCAAACAACAAAGACAAATATTTATTTATGTATTGGTGTTTAAGGTAACATATTTCTGCGCAATGGCTAATCGTGAACGCAACAAGGATATAAAGTAAAGTCCAGCCAATCATTATTCCCATGTTAACCATTTTAGAGGACTTCCATCCAAGGCATTGGTTACCGGGTCCAATTTTACCAGTAAACACAGCCTGTTTACCACAGTAAACAGGCATAGCTTCACTTCTTGGGGTATTCTTGGGGGAAAAAGTGGAGTAGTTTGGGAATGTGTTCAAGATATGAAAGGTGTAATAGTAGAAGATAAATTGAGTGTTCCATGAACCAGATCTGGTAAAGTGAGAATTCACATTTTTCAGCCAACCATCACGATAAGGCGGCCTCAGGGTTACAAAACCAATATTCAATGGAGGATAGCAACATGGCCATTGGAGACGTTCTTACCTTTATTTAAAAGGGCTCATGTGACACTGCAGATAGCATTCTGAACCCTACTTCAAATTAATTCTACACTTCAAAAACACCGACCAGAAATAATAAGGGCGACACAAAGCATGGGCCACTACCTCCGACCTGTTGGCATGTTCGAAGTAGCCTTAAAGAGATTTGGGACAGACGTAAAACGTTTGTACGGACAGACAGACGGGTAGACAGATGGATGGAGGTGTCCACTAGATATCCCGAATCCGCCTTAGGAGGTCGGGGGCATAATAATGGCAATGTGATAGCAGAATGTGGTACAGAATCAAGCACTGGCACACCTGTGAGTCTGACTTTAACCCTTTACCCAACGTAACGGCCAAAACCGGCCAGCGCTATTCTCAAAAATCGCCAATTAATTTTCAAAATATTTTCATTTTTTGTCTCAAAAACATAGGTTATGACCCCTCGTTGGAACGAGCTCGTCGAGCTCGTTCCAACGAGGGGTCATAACCTATGTTTTTGAGACAAAAAATGAAAAAATTTAGTTATTCAAGAATTTTTTTTGCAAGTGTCGTCTGCTTTTCACGTTAGGTAAAGGGTTAATACGTTTTCATATCATCAGTTTGTTAACCAGTAACCTGATTATGTTTTCAACTTCATCTACCAGACCACAAACATGTTTGGAGAACATGCCAGCATGTGCAGAAAATAACAGAGTGGGGATTAACACCGAGAGACCTAAGTGTTTATTGTTCTCCCACCCCCAAAAATAATAGGATCCCCCGTTTTTACTATAGTTGACAAAATGTTGGAGATTGTACCAAGATACTCTTATCTGGCAAAGTGTTTTCAGCTAACGGGATTTGAATGAGGCACAAAGTGCTTTAAAACTGAAAGGGGTAAAAACACTTTATAGTCTTTTAATTCTTTAAAGAGTAAACACTTCTCATCCACTGTACTAACGAGGCTATACATCTCAAATTTCAAGTTATAAAATGATACTCGTCGCCAATAAAAATTCTTTCAACTATCCACAAAATTAGCCAGGTTCCCACTTTCCCTTGCGTCCTTGGTAAACAAAAGTTTAGCAGGCTTGCCAACTGAACAAATTTGCATTGGTAAAACAATTGCCATGGTAAAATGACAGTGTCTCGGCAAAAAACACCTTTTGCTTTGGCAGTTTTGAATCAGCATTTTAGATTCAGGTCTTCATTTTGTGATTTGAGTTGCAGATGCTTCTAACGAAGCATCTGCAACACAATCACGAAAGGAAAACCTGGAAATTACCAAATGGGGATAAACCAGGGGTAAGCCCACACTAGGCAGTCAGTGATAGTCGGGAGAATCTGACACGTTTTCATTTCTGACCACGACTTCATTTGAAAAATGTTGCTTTGACCACCACAAATTCTTCACAGTGTCAATTTCAGAGTAGGCACCCTGGTCTGTTAGTGTTCAGCAATCGAAAAAATTATGGATAGGACCCAGACCAACAAAAGTGAATAGAATAGAATAGAATAAGTTTATTTAACAATATACCAAATAATTACATTTACATAATAACACATAAAAAATACAAGACATTGAGGTACATTGTTAGGAGACAGCATAGCCAACTGGCTGTCTTGCTGCCGTCTCCTCGAAAAGAAATTAAAAAAAAAACTACACTATAATGGAGTAGACGTTCTTGGCGAAGGTGACCACGGTTATCACTACCCAAGGCACAGCAGCTGTACGGCTGTACGGACGACCTCGAATACACATTTAGAATCTTTTGAGGCATAAATGTGAGATCTTTTAGGATGAGATAGCAAATTACTTTTTCAACAGAATCGGTGAGACATGAAGGAAGTAACAAGTATTCTATTAACCCTCTACCCAACATGGATAGCAAACGGGACTTGCAGAGTAGATATTTTGAATAACTAAACAATTGTCAATCCCTGTTCCAGAAACACAGCCCACGACTCCTCATTGGATCGAACTCGATTAGCTCGCTCCAATGAAGGGCTATAAGCCATGCTTCCGAAAGAAAAAAAATGAAAATCTATAAAAAATTGACTGGGGATTTTGTGTATATAGCGCTGGCCGGTTTAGGCCGTTACGTTGAGGGGGGGGGGGGGGGGGGGGTAAGCATATACAAATGCAACTGTGTAGTATAGGCTGTGTTATTCTTAACATCAGAAGACTTGCACCTCGAAGTTTGCTTAGCTGCTCCTTTATTATCAGTAAAGCAGAGTTTGTTTATTGTAGGGCATAAATGTCTTCAGGAGGTAGGCCGACAGTCTGGGCACATACGATACGAGTGAAGTTTATTAATTCACTAAAGGGCCATTGCTCTGTGTCTGGCACCATAACTGAGCCTTAGACTGAGTTAATACTTTAATACCAAAAACCAAACCTGATGTTCACTTAACAGCTATGGCGATATTTTTTTTTATTTTTTCCAGTGGCAGTTTTTGCCAAGGAAAATTTATTTTTCCTCGACTGAGCAAATTCAAAGGGTTTGTTTAGATACATTACCAAACTTTATTCTGAGTCTCTAGATACACTGCTTCATGATTTTCTGGAAGAATATAAATTAACAATAGAATATGGTACATTCCGTCTGTAGTAACCCAGTATAATCCGATCAGGTTTGGTTATAGGGGAACCAAGATCTATACTCACGCCCACGAGCACATGTATGTTTCATAGTAAATAAATGTCAATAACAACAAAAATATCAGCATTATCTGAAATGTATAGTCATTAAGAAAACCATTACAATGTCGACGAGTGATAAGTGAACATTTATGCTGTACAACGTGCAAGACGCATTAACTGTCAAACCTGATTTAGTCAGGTTTTCCAAAGTGCCGCCCAACTTCTTGTCATAACAATGTCGATGCTACCAAACTTTCCGTCATTTTATCACAATGTCGATAAAGCAATCGCCAGTCCCCGCTGGATATGTGGATGGGGCGTCTTGAAAATCTTCTCGTTGGCATGAATGTCACCACCTTTTATTGCGCTATGCAGGCGAGAGTATGCAATATTTCTGAAGTGAAAAGGGGCTCGGGTGAACTCGGTTACGATGGAACCTAACAGCTACTATAGGCGTATTTGGAACCAAATATCAACGTTCAAATGGAAATATATACCTTTAGAAATCGTAAACAAGATGGGCAACACAAAGCGTGTGCCAGTCCCAGGACCTGCCAAACATTTTCCAGGTCGAAAGAGTGAACAGGGCCATAACTCTGGAAAAAATACGTGAAAGAAACTCATGATACACAGGTATCGTTTCTCTATGATGCTCTGTCACAACACCAAATATCATTCAAGTCGGAGTAGCAGTGGCTGAAATGCAAGCGAAAATGTTGATATGGACGATCCACTAGATACCCCTTCGACTTTTCAAGTCGGGGGCATAACAAAAAGACAACGAAAGCTTAGATTATGCTACTGAACTTCGACTCCTTTCTAAAAACTGTGCTTTTGTCGACATCGATAAAGAAATTTTATCACAAATCATCCAAAACTGGCTCTTGAACAGTCTACGTCGTCGTGCACTTCATGAACCAAATAAATCACTTTCTGAAATTTTGACAATCGGTCGCACATCAGAATGGAAGACAGACAAGCAAGCACGATGGAAAAGGTCGGACAACAAGTGAATTGTATCTACAAAGAGACATTCGTATGCCAACTCATTCTGTCAGTACTAAACAAAGTCAACATCATGTACCCTGAGAAAGCCAAACGAAAAGTAATTCGCCACCAAGAAGACAAGCAACGATCAGCTCGTCCACGTGAATCAGCACCCAAAACTTGCAGAAATTGTGGGAGCAAATATCCACTGCAAAAGGGAAAACTTGTAATTACTGCAAGAAACTGAACAATTTTCGATCAATGTGCTTGAAGTTAAAACGACAGTCGGTCAATCGAGTAACCCAATCAACAGTCCAGACACAAGAGTCTGATACATCTGGCGATGATGAATACTGTTATAACCTTAATTCAAAGTCGCATGAAATAAACATTGCCGGGGAAAGATTGCCAAAAGTTCAAGTCAATGTCACTGGGGAATCAGTGAACATTATCCACAGGCCAACTTACATTGCAATTGGTAAACCAAAACTAAACAAAGACATTTTGTCAAACATTTGTCCGTATGGTGGTGCTAGTTCACTTGACATTCCTGGGAGTTGCAATCTCTCTGTTTCGATTTAGACACCGGGCAGCCATATTCAAGAACACTTATTTTATGTGGTCCCTGAAAACTACGACTCACTTCAAGTCTTTAAAACACCATCAGAACTTTAACTAATTAATATGCAGTTAGTGATCCAGCCTCAAAATACCCAAATCTCTTCACATTAATAGGCAAATTAAAGTCAGCATCATCTGTGAAAATCCACATCAACAAAAACGCAACACCAGTGGCACAATGACCCAGATGCACGACTCCGAGTCAGTACATCGGCATGCACAAGCCGAACGACACCAGATCTCCACTCTGGGTGAAATGTCAACGATCTTAACTGAGGGACAGTATTTAGCAAACTGGACCTGAAGTGTGACCTTTTCCAATACAAATGCCTTAATTTTGGATTCTTGCCTGCTTCTGAAATATTTCGACGAGTTCTTCACGACACAATTCAAGATATAGCAGGTACAACAAATCTTGTTGATGACATTCTTGTTCACAGTACCACACAAGCTGAACATGACAAAGCTCTTGATACCACACTTCAAAGATTCTCTGAAAAAGGCCTCACTCTGAATAAGACTAAATGCGAGCACAACAAAGACACCATTGAGTTCTTTGGAATGATCTTCAGCACAAATGGCATTTCACCAGACCCAAAAAAAGGTTCAAGCAATTAAAAATGCACCACGTCCACACATTTCAAAAATCAAAAGTTTCCTCGGAATGACCAACTTCTATTTGCGATTAATCCCGAATTTTGCAACAATGTGCGAACCACTCCAGAGTTTCGTGAATTCAATATCATCAAAAATGAACGCACATGCCTCTCTGATGGCATTCTACTCAGGGCTGGGGTATTTGTCACTGGGGAATCAGTGAACATTATCCACAGGCCAACTTACATTGCAATTGGTAAACCAAAACTAAACAAAGACATTTTGTCAAACATTTGTCCGTATGGTGGTGCTAGTTCACTTGACAATCCTGGGAGTTGCAATCTCTCTGTTTCGATTTAGACACCGGGCAGCCATATTCAAGAACACTTATTTTATGTGGTCCCTGAAAACTACGACTCACTTCAAGTCTTTAAAACACCATCAGAACTTTAACTAATTAATATGCAGTTAGTGATCCAGCCTCAAAATACCCAAAATCTCTTCACATTAATAGGCAAATTAAAGTCAGCATCATCTGTGAAAATCCACATCAACAAAAACGCAACACCAGTGGCACAATGACCCAGATGCACGACTCCGAGTCAGTACATCGGCATGCACAAGCCGAACAATGAAATACGCGAACGACACCAGATCTCCACTCTGGGTGAAATGTCAACGATCTTAACTGAGGGACAGTATTTAGCAAATTGGACCTGAAGTGTGACCTTTTCCAATACAAATGCCTTAATTTTGGATTCTTGCCTGCTTCTGAAATATTTCAAGGAGTTCTTCAAGACACAATTCAAGATATAGCAGGTACAACAAATCTTGTTGATGACATTCTTGTTCACAGTACCACACAAGCTGAACATGACAAAGCTCTTGATACCACACTTCAAAGATTCTCTGAAAAAGGCCTCACTCTGAATAAGACTAAATGCGAGCACAACAAAGACACCATTGAGTTCTTTGGAATGATCTTCAGCACAAATGGCATTTCACCAGACCCAAAAAAAGGTTCAAGCAATTAAAAATGCACCACGTCCACACATTTCAAAAATCAAAAGTTTCCTCGGAATGACCAACTTCTATTTGCGATTAATCCCGAATTTTGCAACAATGTGCGAACCACTCCAGAGTTTCGTGAATTCAATATCATCAAAAATGAACGCACATGCCTCTCTGATGGCATTCTACTCAGGGCTGGGGTATTTGTAATTGTAAAAAGTGTCATTAATTACATGTTATCAAAGTAATTGGGTGTAATGTGGAATTGAGACCTTTGCTTTTCAATTACATTTAGACACAAACATGAGTGTTAAGATGTTTTAGAAAAGTGTCACTCAGATTTGATTTTTGATGCTGCATTGGGGCAGAAATAGAAAAAACGTGCAGGTGACATCAATCCTTTCACATTTTGAACTACTTGTGAATGCCATTGGTAATGTAAATGCAAAATCCAAACACTGTCCGTCACTCATTTCTGGATCTCAGAAGATGACATCAAATTTTGTAACACATCTGAAGGTAAGTTTCTTTACACCCTTCATTTCCATTTCCATTTCATGAATCTTGACCATTATTGTTTCAAATCTTCCATTACTGCACAACTTTATGAGCAAAGGATTAATGCAGAACTACTCAATGGAGTGAGCGGGGATTAGGATGGGGATTGGAGTGGAGGGGCTTGAAAGAAAGATTATGTGTGGCCTCCCATATTATTATTATTATTATATTAATTCTTTATTCATGGTTTAGGCCACTTTTTCAAGTTTCAAACTTGTTGCTTTTAGGTATTGGATTTGAAATAAAAAGTCCCACTACCTTTACTATTTTCTTTATTTTAAATAGAGAAAATTGTCAAGCATTATCAACAAGTAAAAGATATTATTATTCTGTTACTCTACATTGTTGAACAAATGTTATATTGTAAGATATCTCATCACACTTCGTTGCTTTTTGTAAACATTTCTGTTACATATGACATATTTAAAGAAGAAAATATTGTAAAGAAGAAAATATTGCTCAAACCAAGTAAAAGAGATTGCATTTCAATTCTCGTCACAACCTGTCACATAGAAACTGTTGAAAACTTTGTCTTATTGATGGCCTTTGTTTGAGCAAAACCGATTTGACACCTTTAAACAATACAGTTAACTGCCTTCTATCTGACTAGCTTCAAGGAGATACAATGGACCATAACGGTTATATTGATCTCAAAACAACATGACAAAACATGATATTTCTCGTATTTATTAAGAAAGATTATGAGCTTCTTGTGTGAAGTATAAAACAGCTTTATTTTAGTTCCTAAAAAACATACAGATATGTTTTATTTTTGCTGCCTGAATGGTTTTACTGAAAAGTACAGTAAACTGTATTTCTCTTCAGTCCGAGTGGAAAGGCTTTTCAGTATTGCAAGTAAGGTATTCAAACCCGATATATATTCCTTAAGGGATAACACTTTTCAGAATTTAATGATGATAAAATGTAATAACCATATACCCCAGTGTCGTAATTTAAAGCAATGTACATTTGGTTGTATCTTTAATAATTTACTACTTGTCATGGCAAGAAATAGGCAATATGTATTTTTGATTTCTATTCCTTTTCTTACAGTTCTTTGGGAAATGAATAAAATGTGTGTGTTATTTTATCCTTAACTGTTTTCAGTTGATTATATTGGAGTGTAACCCCTCATAATTCCCACAACATTTATCCCAGTGAGCATGTCTGAAACTAAGAATCGAGCAATTCTTAATTTCATAACAATAGGGAGTTTGGTTTGAACATTTTTCACCCCTTCAGTTCTAGTATGCATTTTTCCTGCTAACGATAGCAAACAAGCAAAGTTCATGCATACACATATTGGTTATGAAGCTTTCTATTTAAAGAAATATTGCCAACGTAATTAAAAGTAACTGAAAAGTAATTAATTACATTTCATGAAGTAATTGTAATTAATTAATTTGAAATTAACAGTAATTGTGATTGTAATTGAAAAATTAAAAGTAATTTAATTAATTACATGTGATTGACCCCAGCCCTGGAAATTCTTCTTAGCGATAACAGAATTGTTTTACCACAAAGTTTGAGACACAAAGTTGTTATGTTAGCACACGAAGGACACTAAGGTGTCAATCGTACTGAGACGTCCATGAGATCTAAAGTTTGGTTTCCTGGCATCAACTTACAAGTTGAAACTTTTATTTGTAATTGTATAGCTTGTCAAACGACTGACAACCCAGAACAGTTTGATCCATTCAAGATGTTTGATATGCCGGAATATCGGTGGGAAAACCTTAGTGCTGACTTCTGCAGTTCTCTTCCATCAAGGGGCGGCGGAAGCTCGAAAAATGTGGAGGGGCACAAATATACAATGCTATCATGGTTCGACCCATGCAGAGTGAGAAAGGTTACAATCGTGTATCGGTAAACGCACCAGGACTCCCTATAGCCTCTCGTTTAGATGAATATGCCGCTGTGTGGTCACTGTCCTGTCCGTTTCTTCTACTTCAAACCTTCGGGTTGAAAGATAGTTGAAGTAGAAGAAACGGACCGAAACGACCGAAAGTGAGATTCTTTGGCTAAGTATTGTTTGGATTTGCAAATAATTTTAGAGAAATGCCTTATATTGACAGGTTTGCATGCACCTGTTTTAACTCAATGTGTAACTGCGAAACAAATCTGTGGGAAAAAGTGGATTAGCACGTGCCCCATGTGCCCCCTGGGTCTGCTCCCATCAGAAGATCATCTACTTATGATTGATGACCATTCCAGATACCCTAGAGTTGAAAGTGTGAAATCAGTCTCCGCTTCCAGTGTCATCCATGTGATCAACAAGATTCTTTCAACTTTTGAATATGATGAAGTCATAAAAACTGACAATGGCAGTCCGTTTAACTCGGAAAAGTTCAAGAACTTTGTAAAACACACGCATTACTCCTTACTGACCATGCGTGATGCGCAAGCTGAAACTTTAAATAAGCTGCTAATGAAAGCGATCTGTGCAGCTCATGTGCAACAACAAAATTGGAAACAAGAACTGTACGATTTTCTACGTCAGTATAGAGCCACACCTCAGCCATCCACAGGTTTTAGCCCCTTCAGACTAAGGTTCAGCCGCGAACCAAAAATGAAAATACCTGATCTTACACCTGCTGCACTTACACAATCACTGAACAAGCTTTGAAGAGACACACTCCGTAAACCAATGAAGGCCATATATGCCAATCAATGACACCATACTAAACCATGCAACATGAGAGTAGGAGACACAGTGCTGCTCCGCCGAGATACTCTGAAAAATAAACTCTCTACAGCATATAACCCATCAACATATACTGTTTGAGTTCGAAATGGCAATATGATCACCATCACGTCCAATAGTACTGCCACTGATTGAAACTCATCAAGATTCAACAAGGTTATCTTCTCAAATGACAGTATGAGGGAGGAAGAGGATGATGATGAAACTCCATCCACTCCACCTGTCGATAACCAATCTATTAGACCACACCGAACAATAATAATAATCCCACGTGTGGCAAAACTAACAAGCATTTTAATTTTTGTTTTTGAATTAGCGTGACTGTGTGGCCTAGGTAAACAAGCATTTTTATTTTTTGTTACTGTGTGACCCATGTAGATCACTGATAAGAACTTGTAATTGCTTACTGATGAGAACTAACTTTTTAGTTTGCTCTATTGCTTATACATAAGAGCTTTTAAATACAGACTTATCCAAGTTTGGGGGGGGGGGGGGATGTAATAAGCAGTATAATCCGATTAGGTTCAGTTATTAGAACGGAGATCCATACTCACGTCTATGTGCACATGTATGTTTCGTAGTAAATAAATGTCAGTATAAACAAGAATATCAGCATTATCGGAAATATATGGTTATTAAGAGAACCATTACACCACCATGTGCAGGAAAGTTACAATATATCCAACACTACACTGTGCGATACAGAATCCAGTAAGTTACATAGAAGTATGGAAAATTTAAATTTTACAGTAAATTTCCTTTCTTATTATATCTATCACAATTGCTTACAACAGGCTTGCAGTGGAAGTCCCTAGCTCGGAAATATACTCTCTATTTGTTCTTTCCCAAGCGATTTGGGAAAGAAAAAGTACTGCAAAAGCACCCAGAAAAAATAAGCCAAAACTGGGTCGAGTGCAACCGGCAGTAGGGGACACTATTCTCTGGTACTAGTGCGCAGTCGTATAACTAACGTGTCATTCTAGTTGAATCCGTCAACTTTGAAGTTATGTGATCAGCGGGGAGGAAGATTCTTACCCGTATAAGACGGGGGCCCCCAGGTAAACAACTATGGTAGGTATAATAAGAAAGGAAATTTACAATAAAATTTAAATTTCTTACCAACCTACCTCACAATTGTTTACAACAGGCTGAACAGACAACAGAAGGGAATCACATAACCAACCTCCATATAACCCGACTGCGCTGGAACCGTGGACAGAAGAAGAGTACCCAAGGCCTATAAAACCACAGCATCACAAACATTAATAAACGACAATGAGAGTTGAGGTGTATGGCTCTGTGTAATACATATACAAACACAGGTTTGGAACTGACAATGGAAGAAGCCTAACGGCTAGGGTCGATAACAGCCTGAGCAGAAGAAAGAGGATCGAAAGAAAAAAGGTCCTCAGACTTCTCCTGCAACTGACGCAGGTAGAAGGTGGAGAAAGTTTAAGCATTTAGCATAAACCCAGGAGGTAGACAATGCACGTACTTCGTGGGCAGAAATGCGATTGGTAATACAATCGTCAGTCGCTAGACGGCCGTATGACGCGCGAATAGCAAGACAAATCCACCTAGAAATGGATTGAGGAGAGATCTTCTGTCGACCAAGGAAGAGACAGAATCGTTTCCTGCCGTTCCTAATAAACTGCGTCCGGTTGAGGTAAATTCGAATTGCACGAACCAGACAGAGCAAATGGCGATTACCCTCAACAGAAGGAAGAGCCCTGATACAGATAGGAGGCGGAGTAGAGCCTGGTGTCTGATTCTTGGCCAGAAAAGACCTATCAGCTAAGACGTAACACCGTTGGTGGAGCTCCTGAAAAAAGGGTCGGATCAACCGAGAGGTAGTGAAGCTCACTAACCTTTCTGGCTGAGGCAAAAGCCATCAGAAAAGCCGTTTTGTATGTGAGAAAACCCATATCCGCCAGGGAAAATGGTTCGAACGGCGCGCACCCCCCCCCCCCCCCCCCCCCACACACACACAAATCAAAGCAGCACCCAAGAAAGATTCCAGCTACAAAACTCTAGGCCTTTTCAAAAAAAAGTGCCGAAGAAGCTTGGAGAGGTACGGATCAGTGCCGATGCGACGCTTTCCCACGTATGAAAAGGTCTCTGAAAGCATGGACCCGCACCCCTTGATGGGAACAGGTTGGAGACCCTGAGAATCAACCATATACCAGAAACTCCGCAATCTGTGTTATCGAAGGATCGGCATAATCAACAGAGTGATCAGCACACCATCGACAGAAGACCTTCCACTTGGCTGCACAGGCTAAACCAGTGAAGTGCAGCCTTGAAGAAATGAACTCCACTGCTCGTCTCGAAAACCTATGCGTGAAAGCACAATGAAGTCGGGTCACGTGAAACCTCCTCAGGTGACCTTGACAAAGAAGGTCGCGACGCAGAGGGAGACGTGCTGGAACCGCCGCCAACATAGAGCGGAGCTGATTGATCCACACCCGCTGAGGCGACAGGGGAGCGATCAGAATGATTGGACAACTGCAGGTTCGTATCTTGGCTAGAACCTGAGGCAGAATTGGAATCGGCAGAAAGGCGTTGCCGATGAGACCGCTTCAATCGAGTGACAGGGCGTTCCTGGCGAAAGCCAGCGGATCTGGAAATGGGGACACGAAACTGTCCATCGACAGAAGACCTTCCACTTAGCCACATAGGCAAAACCAGTGGAGTGATGCCTTGAAGAAGAAATGCTCTCCACTGCTCGTCTCAAAAAACCTCTACGGAGGAGACAGAACCTATCAAAAGATATGCATGAAGGCACAATGAAGTCCGGTCGACGTGAAACGTCCTCGGGTGATCTTGACAAGAGAAGGTCGCGGTGTAGAAGGAGACGTGCCGAAACCGCCGCCAACAAAAAGCAGAGCTGATTGATCCACACCCGCTGAGGCGACAGGGGAGCGATCAGAATGATTCGAAAACTGCAGGTTCGTATCTTCGCTAGAATCCGAGACAGAATCGTAACCGGCGGGATGGTGTAGCCAACTAGACCATTCCAATCGAGGGACAGAGTATCCATGGCAAAAGCCAGAGGATCTGGACAGGGGGACACGAAAGTGTCCACCTGATGTTTCCAACGAGTCGCAAACAGATCGATGTAGGAACGACCCCAGAGCGACTGGAACACTGCTCAGTGAAGCACCCAATTGGTGGAAATGACCCTGCCTCGTTGGGGCAGGTAGTCGGCTCGGACGTTCAGACGACAGGGAATGTGATGAACCCCCAGACCGGAGTTGACGTCCTAAGCGAGCAGTAGAAGATCCGAGGGGGCGCGGTGGCGTTGCGGTAACCGGTTCTCATCAGATCACCGAAGTTAAGCAAGGCCAAGCCCGGGTAGTCTTTGGATGGGTGACCATCTGAGCGATCGATTCGGACTCCCACGTTGTGTCCTTGGGCAAGGCACTTAACCCCGATTGTTCGCAAGGGGGCACGATGACGCCGTGTACTAAGGCGTACTGCACGTCGATGGTGCGCATGTCTTCAACCAATCTAACCCTGCCTGTGCTGAAGTGCAGAGTTACGATGTTGGGGAGCTGGCAGCTGCTAGTCATTGCTCGGTGGTTCTCTCCGGGTACTCCGTCTTCCTCCACCCGTTGTTAAAGTGTCGTTAAACCTTAATAAATAAATAAATAAATAAATAAATAAATAAATAAATAAATAAATAAATAAATAAATAAATAAATAGAAGATCTGGGGCCAATTCGAACATGGGAACCGAGCGCGTGCCTCCCTGGTTCCGAATGTAAGCGATCACTGTCGAATTGTTGGACAACAGAAGGACCTCCTGACTCGAAAGGTGGTGGATCCACTGCCTGAAACTCAGAAGAGCAATAAGCTCCTTCTGGTTGATGTGAAGAGCTGCCTGATCCTGGTCCCAAACACCGTGAAGGGAAAGACCTAGAGGGTCGAACGTCGCGCCCCATCCGAGAACGCTGGCATCTGCCATCAGAACACGATCGGACGTAGGCAAGTCCAACGGAACTTCCTGCATACTCCACTGAACATCTGTCCAGGGAAGAAGGTGACGACTGAGAGATGCTGGTAAGTGAAGCACCAGATCCAGAGGATCGATATTCGGGCTCCAATGACTGAGCAGAAAGTGTTGGAGAGGTCTGACATGCAGCCGACCTAAAGGAATGAGAGCCGTCACCGAACCGCAGAGACTGAGCAAACGAATACTCCAAGCTGTCATGGACATGGACTCGGTCAGAGTCAGGACAAAAAACGAGAGAATCACTGCCCTCACCCGGGGAACCGCCACCTTACTCAGCTGAGTACGGAAGTCCATCCCCAGATGACAAAACGACTGAGAAGGGACCAGATCCGACTTCTCGATGACTTCGAACCCTAGCAATGAAAGCAGGCTCAACAGTGTGCCGACATCGGACTTCCAGAAGAGCAGCATTGGAGTGTCCCTGGGGGATATCGTCCAGATAAGCTGAAGTAATCACCGTGTGGACTGTGTGCGATGGAAGGCTATCACATGCGACACCAGTCGGGTGAAGGAGCCAGGTTGAGGCCAAAAGGCATGGCTTGAATTGGTAAACTCACCTGAGATACTTTCGCGATGTCTAATGAATCTGAACATGAAAGTAAGCATCTCGCAGGTAGATGCTGGAAGCGAAATCTTCCTTGTGAATGAAAGTCTCCATGGTGAACTTGGGAGCAATGATAGACTGGTTCAGGATACTCAGATCGATAACTGGTTGGAGTCGGCCGTCCTTCTTCCGCACCAAGAACATGCGGGAATAAAATCCCACTGATTGAATGTCCTTGACCTCGATTGCCCCCTTTGACAGGAGATTGTCGATCTCCGTGATCAAAAGTTGCGACGTGAACAATCTGAAAGAACTTGGGTTGGAAGCGGTACCCGCGAGAGTGGGGTGCCTCTTAAAGGATATCCACAGACCGGACCGAACAACATCCAACACCCAAGGATCGGATGTGATCGTGGCCCAACGCTCCGGTATCCTTCCTTCAAACTGGGACGAATCGAGGTGAGGACCTTCATTACGAGCCCCGACGAGGCCCGTGAGAGGAGAAAGCACCTCAACTGCTAGCAGAAGGATCCCGAAACCACACACTGGTCTGCTAGCGCTTACCCTTACCACGCGAGTACGAGGAAGAAGCAGAGGCAGGGGGATTAGTCCTTGGCTTCGCAGAGGAAGCAGGAGGGCACTTGTTAGGCTTGGAACGGTCCCGGCCTCCAACAGAAGGCAGCATCTGATCTTTGGAATGACGCAGGATGTTATGCCGGGCCGTCGCCACGGCATCGTGTAAGAGCAGCCAATACAGCGTCCGGGCGAACTAATTCCAGATTAGCCGTGTTGTAGGCATGCATGTGAGGGAGATGCATGAGCGCCTTAGAAATCACATGCAAAGGAGCCTATAGGTCGTCAAACTTATCTGGAAGTAGATAAGCAGCCAAGGCAGAGACGACGTGATCCGAGAGAGAAAGCATGTCCAGCATCTCTCTGGATAAGCCCAACAGGGACTCCAAAGTCGCCATAGGAATAACGGTCGACTTGGGCATGGAAAGCCCGAGGGAGGAGTCCCCTGATCCAAGACCGTCGAAGTCTGGCAGACCAACGGATTGGCAGAATCGTAGGAACGATAATGCACAGGGGGCAAAAATGTATCAGCCCTAATGAACAACGAAGTCTTCATAGACTTTGAACTCAGCTTAGATTCCAATGCTGCAAAAGCTTCGACCACCTGTACCGACTGGTACGGTCGAAGGCACCAAAAAGCAGGTTGCAAAACAGGCTGTAGGCGTGCGATCGATGATCGCGGCCTGGCTGAAACCTCCGACTGATCTGACGGTTTGAATTCTGGAAGGAGCTCAAATACAGTCGAGAACCGCCCCCAAGTCAAAAGACTGATGGCTTTCGATGTCAGGTGTGTCTGACCCAACCCCTGAGTCTGAAGACACACATAGTCCATCTCGGGCATACCAGCCGATGCCTCCCATGGTGTAGGAACACCAGAGGAATCGGAAAGCGGCCTGGTTCCAATGTCGCGAGGCGGCTCCGCCGAGGGCGCCTGGAAGCCACCATGTCTTGTACGCTGCCCATAACACAGAAATTGAGACCCCACTAATTACACTACGAGGTGGGGTCTCAAAACCCCACCACGTGACTTCAATTTGTCTATAATTAACTTGTGTTTTTGCAAGTGCGGTAATCAGGTTTATTCTTCCACCAAAAATAGTTTCAGTTCATTGTTATTTAGTGATTGTTAGGTATTGCACTTAAGTATAAATTTAATACGTATGCTCCATACATGTTTTTTGATAATAAAAAGCATTAATATGGCAGAAAAAACGATCAAAATATGGAGTTTGAATTGTGTTTTTAATCTCGCATGAATATGTCAAACTGTGTGATGGGATGTTCGGCTGACGTCGGTTTATCTTTTGATCTCTCAGTCACCGGCTCTTAATTAGATCAAATTTTTTCCACAGTCAGTGAAATATTACTTTTACTTGAAATATTAAAAAGATAGTTCAATATTTGAAAAAGTTATTGAAAGCTATTGCGATTCGGAATGTTGTTCATCAAAATCGATTCAGAACTCGAGGAATTACGAAAATATAAATATTGTACCGTACTGAAATCATGGATGTGAGTTGAAAAAATTATAAGTTAACCAGCACAATATCTGGACATTTCCCAGACGGTCTTTTACCTAACTGTAGCTATTCACGGGGAGAAGAATCATGTTACCGGTACTGAATTTTGAATAAATTGTGGGTTGGGGAGGAAGGGAATCTGATTTACGATTTTAAAAGTTAAGTTCAGAGTGGGATGTTAAAATGTAAATATAATAATATAATAATAACTCTTTGGCCAGCCGCTGATTTGTCGCGGTCGTCATAAGAGAAGGCCATCATTCCCCCTGCACCCCACCCCCTCTTCCCCTCCTCTCCTCCCAGCATTCAGATATAAACTGCTTAATAGTGGTCCCTCACTTCCTCTTTTTCAATTTCTTCAATAAGCATTCCTACCCTCTCCCTCGTGTCCCCCTTCAGCCATCTATCCTTTGTTTCTTCACCCCACTTCTGCATTATTCTTCCAGTAAATTTTATTCTATGAGGTATATACTGTGGGCATTCCAAGAGAAAATGTTCCAGGGTCTCCACTACTCCAGAGTGGCACATTTGGCATCCCTTTTCCCCATCTCTCCCAATTTTTCCCCGAAGCTCCAGTGATCTTGATCTCAGTTTGAACAGCAGTGACCCTCCAAAGGTGCCATCTAGGTACTTCTCAAAAGCTGGCTTTTCTTTATATTGTAACCCCTGCAGTGATCTTTTCACGCTAACCCCTGCTCGCCAGTTTCGATTGCAATCTTCCATGACTCTCTCTTTGACAAACCTTTTGCCTTCTTTCATTCCTACTTCTATGTTTGTGACCTCTATAGAGTAATTGTCCATTAGTTCCCTCACATGTTTTGACCACCCCGTTTCTATATTAGAATTCCAAATGGTATCGAGCATCAATTTGCACCACCGGTTGTCAGGCAGGTTTCTCAAGTAGTTAAAGTAACACAGTTTTCCCAAATCTACCCTGTCCTTGATTTTCATCCACCCAAGCTCCCCCCTTACTGCTTCCAAAGCTGCAGCATTACTCGACCCTGTTATCCATCTGCCGGCATCATTTTGAGTATTTTCCAACTTCTTAGTAACGGTTTGGTTTAATGGAATCACGTCCGTGCCATACGTTATACTTGGTAAACCCACCCTCTCCCACAGTGTTTTCCCCACAAAGACCTTGTTGAAACTATTTTTCCCTAAAAGTTTTAGTTGGTTCAGAATTCTTTTCCCCTTCAGAATCAGTTTGGCTGAGTAATTTCTGTACACCCCTCTTCCCGTTATATTTATGCTTACCCCTAGATACTCATACTCTCCCGTTTCTCCTACAGTGATTTGTTTGCTTTCCCCTTCGGGGATTGAGAACTCCCCCACTCTCCATCTCTTCGTCATATCTACCTTGCGTCCAACGGGTATTACCTTGCTTTTATTTTCATTTAGTTCGAGCCGCCAAGTGTTCCCATATCTACCAACAATTTCCAGCAGTTTCTCTAGCCCCTGTTCAGTTCTAGACATTAACACCATGTCGTCCGCAAAGAATAAGTCTGGTATCTTTATGTCTCCAACATTTACCCCCTCCGCACTCTGAATTAGTTCGTCCCCTAAATCTTTAACATACAATGCAAACAAAATCGGTGAAAAGATACACCCCTGCTTGAGGCCTATATCCATAGGGACTCGTTTTGTAGTGATACTCCCTAGACTGAGTTGGCTTTGCACATCTGTATACAGTGCTTTCATGATTCCCACAAAGTCACCCCCCAGTCCGATGCCCTCGAGCTTCCGCCACATACCTTCCCTCCACACTCGGTCGTACGCTTTTTTCACATCTAGAAATGCCAGAAACATCTTTTTCTTTTCAGCCTTTGTTGATTCTATCAGTTGGGTGAGTGTAAATAGGTGATCAGTGACTCTTCGTCCTTTCCTGAAACCATTTTGAATTTCTCCTAAAAAACCTTTCTCTTCTATAACTTCCTCTAGTCTACCGTATATGACCTTACAGAATACTTTTCCGATGTTACTACTAACTGATATCCCCCTATAGTTATCTAGAACTTCCTTATCCCCCTTTTTGTGTATGAACGACACCTTACTTTCCCTCCACTCTCTGGGGACCTCTTGCTTTCGCAGAGCCAGGTTGAAAAGGTTTGTCAGGACTTCAATAAGTGCCTCCCCTCCATTTTTGAGGAATTCGTTCGGAATTTCATCAGTCCCTCCCGCTTTACCATTTTTTAATTTCGAGACCACGTTCCGCACTTCTACTGCCGTTATTTCGCTACATACACGATTGGATAGGTTCTCCTCCACCAGTGTATTTCTTTTTGGTGGGGACCCACTGCCCCATCGCCTATCGTTTATCTTTTCCCAGTGCTTTACTAACTCTGAAGCGATACGACCTTTATCTTCTGTACTTTCCCCATCCACTTTGATACTCTGCACACTACTTTTCCCCCGTTTATTTACCCAGTTCCAAAATACGTTTGAGCTCGAACCCCCCGTTTTCTTTATTGTTCTGGCAAGACTGCAATTGCGCTCCTTCCTATTATTATCCTTTATCTCATTCACTTTTTTCCGTGCCAGTTCATATTCTCCTTTCATTAGTCTCGTGTCATTGTTATCCACCCCTTTAAGCTTCCTACTTCTTCTGTAAGCAGCGCATTTTACCTTCCTTTCTTTTATAGCCTTTTTCAGTCCCTCGTTAACCCTGTATCCAAGCTCTCTCGTTGGGACCCTCACCCTTCCTATACACTCCTTCCCTGCCTCTGTTAGGCTATTTACTATGCCATCTGAAATACTCTGGACATTTGCATCCCTAGGTATACATTCAAGATTTGGTTTTAGTTTTTCCCGAAACTGCTTCCAGTCGGCTCCTTGTTTTAGTCCCCAAACTTCTTTGAAGGTATTTCTGTCTCTATTAGTCTTTTTGCCCATAATCTTAACTGTTATCAGGTTGTGATCACTACCCAAGTCATTTTTTCCCTCGTCATCTATTTCTACATCTATAACCTCCCTCCATACGCTAATGTCAGTGAGTATATAATCAATTATTGTTTTCTTATCGTTCCTCTCCTAGGTCCATTTACCCTTACATTTCGCATCCCTGTTCAGGATCTTTAAACCAAGCTCTTTTGATAGGTCCAACATCTTCCTCCCATTCGTGTTAATTTTCCTATCACCTCCCTGTATGCCCTCCTCCTTATCCCCGATGTGCCCATTGAAGTCCCCCATTAGGACAATACTGAACCCTCTGCTCCCAAGCTCTGTGATATTCGATCTAAGAGTTGTATATATTGAATCATTCCACTCGGGCTTACTTCCCTCCACTGCTAAGTATACAACACCAACGGCAACACTCCTGCTTCCTAACTTGATTTTTGCCCAGACTATTTCGTTGGATACTGGAATCTGGTTGGTTTGAAGGACAGCTCTGTGCTTTGTCGCACCACTCAAATGTCATTTCACACCTTGTGCAAGTGGTAGTTTAATCTACTGTACCTAATTAATCACTTCAATCCCGACTACTTTTATGTTGTAGCCGTAGAATAATATTTTATTAAAGTGTCACATTTCAATACACATGCATAATATACTTACATGTAGAGTATTTTCAAAATATTTGTATGAAATCCAGCCTATGGAGGCTTATGAGACACATTTTCATCAGAGGTAGGTCTTTTTTTACAGTAGTTCATAAAAAACAAAAAAACAACAAAAAACCCAAACCCGAAAAACCAAAACACATGCACTCACACCAAAATACACACCCTTGCGGACCCCCCCCCCCCCCCCACACACACACACACACACACAAACACACGACTACTAGCCTCGCTGGAGCCAACGGGAAGGCCCTTGAACAGAACCTGCGTGAGCAAGGTGGGACCCTCCCTGAGCACATGACTCAAATCTGCCGGTCCGACGTGGGAAGGACCCGGCAAAGTGGCTTCGTATCTGACCCTCTTAACCGGAGAAGGATCACGATCCTCGAGAATAGTGTTCAACCAATTACCAAAAAATGGTCGTTGAACGATTACTGGTTATTTGAGCTCACAATCGGCCGATTCCGATTGTAATACTGTGTACTACTAGACAAGTCGAGGATAGAAAAAACTACATAAAACTGAACATTTTTCATTGTTTAACTTTGTTGCCTGGGGTCGAAATAAAATTACCAATCACGCACACTTGGGTGGTAAACGTGGCTCTCTCAGAGCCACGTTTACCGCCCAAGTGCGTGCGACTAGTAATTTTACTGCAACTTGAGTCAATGGAGTGTAACCGTCACTTTTCCAGTATGAACAAGCGATTTCGCTCAATTGTAAGCTTTGCATGTCGTTTAACTTAAGAATACACATTGTGGTTGTTTCTCAACTTTATTGAATGGTATCATTGACATCATTTTACATTAACAATTGAACAATTGCAGAAGATAATAAAATGCGGTTAATGAATCACCTCAAAATGCTTGGCAACAATCAGCTGAACCGATGTTCCAGGAGCCGTTGCCGTTGCCGTTGTCATCCGATTGCCTCCAATCGGCAGATTGTGGTGGCCGGTTCCGATCATCGGTTGAACACTACTCGAGAACACCCGACGCGGAGCAACGAGTGGCAGCTGAAACATCTGAATGCAGATGCCTATAGGGGTATGAAATACCCGAGGATCCAAAGTCCATGGACCTCTGAGGGACACAAGGTCCAGGCTACACAAAATGCGCCTGTTTCACAAAACAGGCCAACGGACCAGAGTGCGTGGACGGAAGCGCAACGAGTCCATGGTGTCCCCACAATGGGCATCTGAATCCAAAGCAAAATGTGCTGGGATCGACGGCTGAGAGACCACGGCATAGGAATCGGCCGGCAATCCCTTCCGACTTCGTGGAGTTGAAGCCAGGGAAGGCTGAGGCCGATAGCCCACGTCTTAAGAGCAGATATCCCTGCAGACCCATGTAGGGATAAGCCGGGGCTGGCTGAAACGGAGAGCGTAGACGTTACAGACAGAGCAGTAGCAGCAGAAGATACGTCGGTAGCTGTTGAAACCGGTGGAAAAGCGGAGAGAGCAACCGAGCTCGGCACCAAAGGAGGAGTCACAATTCTAGTGACAACCTCAGATGTCGACTGCAGGGGGACAACAGTCCTGGAACCAGGCATCTAGTCACCGGATTTTTCGACATCTCCCGCAGTATCAACTGGAAGAATAGAATGCAAATCCACCACAGAGGGGGTAGAACTCTCACAAGACAGAGTCATGTCAGGATGTCCCGAACAACAGCGTTCCCCTTCCCCACGGGCTCAGAAAGAACAGCCACGAGAATGCATCACACGGTTCCCGGAAGCCCAAAAGGTGGACGACCAAGACCCACAGAGCCCATAGGGTCGATCAGAAGAACACCCATTACATGTGGAGCATGAAGCATGAGAATCCTCAACATGCTTCGGCAGAAGACATTGCCTAAAAAGGAACATAAAATTAAATTTGGACAAAGACTGCACTCCTATTCCTATTGATAATACCTGCATTAAGTTTTTACTTTTTGCTAGTGATTTAGCTCTAATTTTAAATTCAACTTATGGAGTCTAGTGGTGTCTAGAAAAAATAGACAAATACACTATAAACAATGCTCTCGGCGAAAATATCGAGAAAACAAAAGTTATGATTTTTCACACTCTTAAAATAAAAAATCCACCTAAATTTTATATTGGTACAGAACTGGTGTTGCACACTCCCCAGTACACATATTTGGGCTTATCATTTACCAGTGATAAAATACACAGGAGTTAAGACTTAAAATCTCTCTCCAGCCTACCAAATGCCTTCAAGAACAAATGTTTCCCACCAGTGTCCATATCCTTGAAACTTTTTTGTTCACCTTCAGTTTTGTAAAACACCGCTGCAGGTTAACTATAAATCACCAAACCATGCTGCAAGAGCCAACCTTGGGCATATCCCTCTACACGTAGCAGACTCTCTTCAAATGTTGAAAATACATCGAGAAATTATATTCATTACCAATGTCCGCCTTAATAATTGAAGCGAGAAAATACAAGAAGTACACAAAGAACACTTCAATACTACTCAAGTACCAACTTATTGTAGGAAACCGTATCACTGAAAATGATACCAGTAGAACACTGGACATTAAAGGCTTCAGTCAGAGGCAGCAGAAAAAAAGTGGAGGGGCACAACTTTTCAAAGCTACCATAGTCATAGTTCGGCCCAGTGGGAGAAAAGTTACAATTGTATATCAGTAAATTTATACAGTGACATACTATAGTCTGTCGTTTCCGGTCCATTTCTTCTAGCCTTCGCATTGGAAGATGGGTGAAGTAGAAGAAAGAGACTGAAGCGACCGAAGGTGGAATTCTTTTGCCACATGTTGCTTAGATTTGCAAATAATATTTTAAAGGAATGCCTGTATACTGACACGTTTGCGTGTGCCCATTTTAGTGATGGGTCATTTCGTTCCTTCATCCCCTGGGTCGTTTCGTACCTTTACCTTTTCATACTGGGTCGTTTCGTACCCTTTTAGGTACGAAACGTCTCACCAAACTAAAAAGGAACAAAACGACTCACATTAATTAGGAATCGTTTGGCTGCATTGGACATGGCGTAGGGGCCCGTCTTTGCGCATGTGCAGTTACAATCTCAGAAACCACAGGGCCGATCACGACAAAACCTTGCATGTATATGCAAGTTTCATCGGGTATATCTGGGTGTGTTATATTGTGAGTGTGCTACGTTTTATGAAGTTTATTTTATATGTTGAGCATGTTTTGAAGAGAATAAAAGACTTGAAATTTTTTATTTTTTTTTCACTGTTGAATGATCACCAACTTGGAGGGGGAAATGACTACTTTGGGTGGGGGTTCTTGCACCCGTTGCAACAGGCTGTTATCTGAAAATATAAACATTTTTCTCACCCACCAAACATTCCCCCCAAAAAACTTATCATAAAAAACATATATACCTGACTTGAAAAGAAACGCTTGCATAATTTTGATAAAGTAAATGTGGGTACGTTTACTCTCAATAGAAGAAAAGAAAATGAAAGTGTCAATGACACTGTAGCTCAACTTGTCAAGACAAAGACATGTACATGTATAGTATGTGACACAGCAATGACAAACATTTAGGTAATGACCTGATAACAAAGGTACATATAAAGTACTGTAACAGTCTGTACATAAATACTGACCGTTGCCTGTAACAAATGTATAGGTGAAGTATTGTAAAGGTGGGCTACAGTCAGATGCTAAACTGAAAAGAAATCTTTGAGTCCCAGAGTGGGTCTGACTCAACCCCAAAATATTTGTTCTCATAGCACAGTGATAACAAAGACACCCCAAAACACACTCGTTCCTGTCCCAAGGTGAAAACAAAGGTACCCAAGAAGTTTTGTGAAGATCAGTTCATAAATACGAGCTGTATCGAACTTGTGACAAGAAACTGATTGGACCAAATTTTGGTACAAAATGGCTACTGGCAGCCATCTTGAATTTTGGACCGCACCCAGAAACACTCATTCTCGTCCCAAGGTGATAACAAAGGTACCCAAGAAGTTTTGTGAAGATCGGTTCATAAATACAGCCTCTACCCTGAGCCGTATTGACATGTGTGCTTACATTGTGTAAGTAGCACTGAATAAATCAAAGTTCATCTAATTTGCATAATTTCTGCACGAAAAAAAAAAACCTTACAATATGTGATATATTCCATGTTACTAAACATTCATACAAAAATTTATTCAAATCGAAACTTTCAAACAGAAGTTCTGTACAAAAGACTGATTGCACTAATTTTGGTACAAAATGGCTGCTGGTGGCCATCTTGAATTTTGGACCACACCCAAAAACACTCGCTCTCATCCCACGGTGATAACAAAGGTACCCAAGAAGTTTTGTAAAGATTGGTTCATAAATATGGCCTCTAGTCTGAGCCGTATAGAAGTTGTGTACAAAAAACTGATTAGACCTAATTTCGGTACAAAATGGCCACTGGCAGCCATCTTGAATTTTAGACCGCACCCAGAAACACTCGTTCTCGTCCCAAGGTGATAACAAAGGTACCCAAGACATTTCGTGAAGATCAGTTCATAAATACAGACTCTAGCCCGAGCCGTATTGACATGTGTACTTACTGTAAGTCGCAATGAAAAAATCAAAGTTCATCTAATTTGCATAATTTCTGCATGAGAAAAAAACCCGTATTATATGTGATGTATCCCATGGTACTAAACATTCAAACAAAAAATTATTCAAATCAGCGCTTTCATATGGAAGTTCTGTGCAAAAATCTGATTGCACCTAATTTTGTACAAAATGGCTGCCATCGGCCATCTTGAATTTCGGACCGGACCCCAAAACACTCGTTCTCGTCCCACGGTGATACCAAAGGTACCCAAGAAGTTTCGTAAAGATTGGTTCATAAATACGGCCTCTAGCCCAAGCCGTATTGGCATTTGCACTTACAGTGCTGAAAGTAACACCAAAAAACATCAAAATTAGTCTAATTTGCACAATTTACGCACGAGAAAAAAACCCATATTATATGTGATGTATCCCATGGTACTAAACATTCATACAAAACATTATTCAAATCAGAGCTTTCATATGGAAGTTCTGTACAAAAAACAGATTTCTGCATCGTCGGTACAAAATGGCAGCTGGCGGCCATCTTGAATTTTGGACCGCACCCAAAAACACTTGTTCTCGTCCAACGGTCATAACAAAGGTACCCAAGAAGTTTCGTAAAGATCGGTTCATAAATACGGCCTCTAGCCCGAGCCGTATCCAATTGTTGACGTACGGACAGACGGACGACAGGCCATGACAAAAGCTCAAATTTGGCTTCGCCAAAGTTGAGCTAAAAAATGAACAAGAAAAGAATAAATGCAGGAAAATAAAAAAAAAAACAACAAAAACATCATAAGAATTAAAGAACCTCAGTGAGCATGCTCACATACCCCACGCGTCCCGATATTTCAAGCTCTAATCATTTTTTAAAAATAAACATAGATTCTAGAAATACTGCAGAAAACAGTGTTCTGTAGTTTCAACGGTATTGAAAGAATTCAAGCAGAGAAAAAGCCCAGAAAACTGTAATTTTGATGAACTTTTCAAAGTCTATGGGGCCGTAATTTTGGTAAAAATCAGTGGAGCGGAACAAAACCCAAACTTGTTCTGTAGGCCACCATGTTAGACTAACATATCAAAAATCAGCTCAATATCTGGAAGCGTGTAGGAAAAAAGTCCGGAAAACTGTAATTTTGATGAACTTTTCAAAGTTCAAGGGCCGTAATTTTGGTAAAAATCAGTGGAGCGGAACAAAATGCAAACTTGATCTGTAGGCCACCATGTCAGACTAACATACCAAACATCAGCTCAATATCTGGAAGCGTGTAGAAAAAAAGTACGGAAAACTGTAATTTTAATGCATTTTTCAGAGTCCAAGGTCGTAATTTCGGTAAAAATCAGTGGAGCGGAACAAAATGCAAACTGGTTCTGTAGGCCACCATGTTAGACTTACATACCAAATATCATCTAAATATCTAGAAGCGTGTAGGAAAAAAGTCTGCAAAACTGTAATTTTGATGAACTTTTCAAAGTTCAAGGGCCGTAATTTCGGTAAAAATCAGTGGAGCGGAACAAAATGCAAACTTGATCTGTAGGCTACCATGTTAGACTAACATACCCCAAAACAGCTCAATATCGGGAAGTGTGTACAAAAAAAAGTCCGGAAAACTGTAATTTTGATGAACTTTTCAAAGTTCAAGGGCCGTAATTTCGGTAAAAATCAGTGGAGCGGAACAAAATGCAAACTTGATCTGTAGGCCACTATGTTAGACTAACATACCAAAAATCAGCTCAATATCTGGAAGCATGTAGAAAAAAGTCCGGAAAACTGTAATTTTGATGAATTTTTCAGAGTCCAAGGGCCGTAATTTCGGTAAAAATCAGTGGAGCGGAAAAAAATGCATACTTGGTCTGTAGGCCACCATGTTAGACTCACATACCAAAAATCAGCTCAATATCTGGAAGCGTGTAGAAAAAAAGACCGGAAAACTGTAATATTGATGAATTTTTCAGAGTCCAAGGGCCGTAATTTCAGTAAAAATCAGTGGAGCGGAAAAAAATGCAAACTTGATCTGTAGGCCACCATGTTAGACTCACATACCAAAAATCAGCTCAATATCTGGAAGCATGTAGAAAAAAAGTCCGGAAAACAAGTAGGACTGACTGACGGACTGACGGACAGACCAGTCAAAAACATTATACCCCAGCAACTTCGTTGCGTGGGGTATAATAAACATTTTGTTTCTTATTTGTAAATTTCTGCAATAATTTATAAAAAAATATTAATTTTCGGCTTGTTTGAGATTCGGCTTGTTGGGATGACACCATTCTTTCTTACAAGTATATAAATAAAGTTTAGAAACATATAATTAAAAATTACCCTATAGGAATATCTAAATTTTTAAGTACACACCCAATAATTTCAATATATTTTCGCTGAATATGCTATGGAATAAACAGATTTCTGCCAACAGTTTTGATTATTTAAAGTTTTAACTGAAATTGCCGTTTTAGGCATAATGTTCTTTACAAATCTGTATGATATACTGATTTTTTTAAAGTTAAAAACTATGCCTAAAACTTCCGAATAAAAATTTAGAAAAATAGAAGTGAAAATTACCCGAGTCGTTTCGTTCCTTTTTAGGTACGAAACGACCCAGTATGAAAGGGAAAAGGTACGAAACGTCCCGTATTCCCCATTTTAAATCATCGTGTAAGCGAGCAACATGGCTGTGGAAAAAAGTGGAGGGGCACGTTCCCCTGTGCACCCCCTGGTTCCATCGGCTCTGGCTGCAGTTATTCCCTAGAACACGCTCACCTTGATTTTTTTTAATGACATTCATGATGACAATAGACAATGTGGTAAAAAAAAACTGAGCACATTTCGGGGGTTAAAGGAAACATTCAGTTGGGAACCCTATCTAGTACACACTACACCATAAGAAGCAAGAATTGTATTTACTTGGTTATGGATAAGAAACCATAAACTACGTATAGAAACTGGGTGGCATATGCAACCACCCATGAGTTTAAACGAAAGTGTGCATCTCACATGCAATTCTGGTGCTCTAGAAGATGAGTTGCATTTTGTGATGGATTGTTGGGAGTACGAGTCAATCAATTTAATGTATTTCAGAAAATTGAAGGTGAATTTCCTCAATTTTCGGAAATGATTAGCTAAGATCAGTTCGTGTTTCTTATGAAAAATGAAATACCATCATTATGCAATGTTATCTGTGATACGATCCAACAGTTCTGTCAACAAAGAGAAATGTTACTTAGTTGATAATATCGTAGGATTCTCATGACTGGATGTGTGTATGTATATTTGGATAAACACTATTCACTCTGTATAGTGTTCGTACACTTTTTTTGAGAATCCAATTCCATGACTTTTCCTAAATTTTCAACCCAATTTCCATGACCTTTTCCTAGTTAGTAAGATAAGTTTTATTCAGCAAAAACACCAGAGACAGGCAGATTGCATGATATACACAAAACAATAACAATAAGTGTAAAGATAGTAAGAACAATATATTGTATGGAAATGACAGGATTAACTGTTGTCGTAGTATGTCATATATAATTAGCAGTTACCAGCTATCATTACTTCTGATGGGCCTTCGGCTCGCATCGTTTAAAGAAAAGCAGGATCATATTACACTGTTACACAGTTTGAGTTCATTATTTTCCATCAAGAATATGAATTTTTCCTCGATGTTCATCACAGAGAAGTTTTGATTTTCAAGCTCAAATCTGCAAAAATACATTATTCCGGATAAATCCATATAACGCACATACCATCGCGAAATGTAGTTCTGTTTCAACCCCTACCCCCCCTCCCCTCCCCTGAGTCACATGATCTGCACAATCTTTCATCTATGGGAGTTAGAGGCTGCATATGTCTGCCTTTTTCGATCATTAAACAATGATTACTGATACGTAATTGAGTAAACATCAATTTTGTCAGTAAGTTTCTACGTTGCAAGCTTTCTTGAAATGTCTCTATGTTCTCAGTTTATTTGATCCCTTTTTCTTATTATCATCATTAATATATTATTACAACTTCACGGTGAAGGTTTTGTAGTTTCTCTTTAACTTTATTATAGTCATGTGGATGGAGTACTATAATAGCGAATAGGTTGTTATCAGCAGGAATTTCTCGATATTTCAGCCACATAAAATCTGCCTGTAAATATTTTTTTGGCTTCTAACCGAGCATCCAGTAATAATTTAGATAACAGAGATTGAAATAATTTTGATATCAATTTTATAAGTTGCATCTTTATGTCAATAAATAACGGATACTGTCCAAGTTCCGCTCAAACTGAATGACTGGATGATTTACCGTGACTGTTTACACCAAATATGGACTTGTAGAACTGAAGTTGAACACGTTCACATGGGGTGGTATCAAAATTGATTTCATTTATCTCAGAAGCTCAGAGTATGATCAGCATGTTCTCATGATTTTTAAGTGTGATTTTGGGGGGAAATAGTGTATTGAGTCATTATCACGACAAATTTCCATGTCTTTTCCAGACTACAGCAAAAAAAATCCATTTTTCCAAAACTTCCTGGCCTGGAAAAAATATTTTCGTTTTCCATGACTTTTCCAGGATACCATGACCGATACAAACCGTTTATATGTAATCACTCCTATGATTCTTGTATTTTTGCAACATGCCTTGTTTTTGGTGTATTTGCTAAATAAATAATCTAATCTTATCTATTCTTGAAGTTAATTGTGACAGATGCAAACTTATGTGTAGTTCAGAAATAGACAAGAGCAACGTGAAGCATGGCATATGCCCCCTCCTGCAATATCATGGATAGAATTACAAAAAAAAACCAATATCAGTCTTGCAGAACTTTAAATATAGAGCAGAAACCAATTTCAAGTATATTCAACATTGGAGGTCACTGTGACCTTGACCTTTTGGCCCATCATGGTAAAAATAAATAGGCTTCTTCCACTCATCATACCTAACCCACATATGAAGTTTGGTAAAGATCCGGTTGGTAGAATTTTAGTTACAGAATGGAAACCAATTTCAAGTGTATTTAACATTGGGGGACACTGTGACCTTGACCTTTGGCACACCATGATCAAAATATAGAGGCTTCTTCCCCTCACCATACCTAACCCACATTTGAAGTTTGGTAAAGATCCGGTTGGTAGAATTTTAGTTATAGAGCAGAAACCAATTTCAAAAACATTGGAGTGAGTTAATACAATTTTTCCTCCTTCACACACTCACTATTGGAAAAACACGATTTTTCCTACACACACCCATAAAACAAAACACCAGAGACAGATATTGCCTTCATGCCAGCATGTACCATCTCATTGCATCAGAAGACTCAAAATGAGAAAACCTGAAACCAAACTGTCAATAAGAAATATGTGTGATTGGTAGGCTTACACAAAAGAGTGTAAAAAACTCAAGACTATTTTCGTTGGACTGAATTTTGTAACCACCTTAACCCCCTGCATACTGATGTCAAAATATCTAAAGTTCAAGGTGCCAATTTTCCCCATAATGCAACTAGAAATTTAACCAATTCAATCTTGTTTGACAGAGCTCATTGAGCTCTGTCAAACAAGATTGAATTGGTTAAATTCCCAGTTGGATTATGGGAAAAATGGCTACTTGAAATTTGGATATTTTGACATCAGAGTGAAGGGAGTTAATCTATCCGTCCACAAGTAAAAGAAGGCTCAATATGCACTATCTATGTACAATATATAATTAGCCCCTGAATATGAACACACAGAGATGATATACATGCACTGTTCTAATTCAGTTCAAAGGCTTGAGATATTTTTCTGAGAAATAGACTACCAATCTCATGTCTCAACCACAAATGGGCATTTCCCACTTTTTGCAGGAATTTGGAAAATTTCTTTCAATTGCACTTTACAATTATGTCATATTAATCGGTTTTATTGCAAATAGGCTAATGTTTGTTTGTAGGAAGAGAATATTAATTTTTTTTTTTTTATATGAAAAGTTTTTTTTTTATTCATTTCTGATACTTCATGAATTTTAATGTGTCTATGTTGATTTGCCCCACTTCAGTGGGAAGGTGTCTGGATCATGTGAACAAAAATGTCACTTAAATTCAACTTTATACAATGACATTTAACCTGGACATTTTCTGGTACTCAGAGAGGTTTTACGTCATAGCAGGCCTGTCATTTTAAGGCCGCTCTCACTCTCAATGGCTCTCCTAAACTAAAATTTATGAAGGCGATAAACGTCCTCCTTGTCACATAAAAGGAGAGCCATAAAAGTGAACTTTGTTCAGTAGTGATGATCAGTATCGCTCATCTTAATATGTGATTGTGCACTTTGGAAAACTTACTGGTAACAAGTGGGAGCTCTGTGGCTCAGTGGTAGACTGTTGGACTTCTATGTTGGAGGTCACAAGTTCGATCCCCGTCTGGGACGACAGTGTTGTGTCCTTGGGCAAGGCACTTTATCCCGGTTGCCTACATGGGGGCATGATGACGCTGTGTACTAAGGCATACTGCATGTCGATGGCGCACAGGTCTTCAACCGCTGTAACCCTGCTTGAGTGGAGCTTGAACAGAGTTAGAATGTTGAGGAGCTGACAGTTGCTCGTCGATGCTCGGTGGTTTTCTCCGGGTACTCAGGCTTCCTTAACCCGTAAAACTGTCACGGTCACGATCAGCCATTGTGCAAAAGTATGTGGCCTTAAACACCAATAAATAAATAATACTGATAACTAGTCTCTGTGAGGCCTCTATGTCTGGCATCCAGCTTGAGTCGGAGGTCAGGTATATGGGTTTTACAGAGACTTACTGGTAGCTATTTTGCTTACTTATTAGATACTGACTATAATTGTCTGATTGCATGCATAATTCAGGTAGAAATCCTGACATGTTCAGCAGGAATTTATTGCATTTTTCAAACCTACATTAGATACTATATGCACAACCCAAACAATAAGATGCAAAGATATGGTAAAATTACCAATCTCAAGCACAGACTCCAGTGGCTCTCCTTGTTATAGGTCAATGTGAACAGAAAAGAGATGTTGAATAACTCTGAATAACCTTTTACGAGTATGAAAAATATGAAAGTGGTATTTCTTGCAGTTTCTGATGATGGACTGTGTAACAAAATGGGTGGGTATGCAGTAACATGTGAAAACATGAAATGACACAAATGATGTTTTGAGCTCTACAAAAGATTAAAATTTCCTGAAAATGAGATGCCTTTCAATTTTGTTGACACTGAGCTCCTATGATCACACTGGTCAGTTGGGCCTGAGCTGTTCATAAATTCCTAGGATGGCAAAAGCTTTCTAGATATGCTTCGGTTTCTGTGGAGATTCTATTCTCCAAATTGTTAAGTTATCTCATTCAACAGTAATCTTAATTTCAGGGACAAAACATTTGACAGTGAAATTATTAACTGACAAACCACAACACCAGAAAAGTGATAAAATTGATAACTATTTTTCAGAGGCGCTACTTAGAGCTGAAACGGTTAAAGGGTTTTCATGATCGATTAATCACATGGATTAATCTTGGTTAATCGATTAATCACTTACCCTAATAGGTAGCTGAATAATAGCTTTACCGTTAATGATTTACAGCATATTAACTCTTTTCCCAAAATAACGGAAAAAATGGCCAGCGCTATATACAAAAGTCTCCATTCAAATTTTATTATGTTTTCAATTTTTGTCCCCAAAACATAGCTCAGGACTTCTCATTTTGACAAGCTCATTGAGCTCATCCAAATGAGGTGTCATAAGCTATGTTTTTGAGGCAAAAATTGAATTTTTTTTAGTAATTTAAGAATTTATTTTGCAAATATTAAAATTTTTTAGTAAATTTTGTTTCTTAACATACCTACCACAATTGTTTACAATTGGTTGTAACATAAGTGCAAGCCCTACTTCGGAACTAACTCAAGCTTTTAGAATCTTTTCCAAACGAGTTGGAAAAGTACTAGAGTGCAAAAGCACGAAAAAGATCGAAAAAAGGGTCGAGCGAGACCAGCGCTCGAAATTACAGGTACTCTCTCTGCACACCTCTTGCATTTACCGAGCGCATGCGCAACAACCGTGACGTCAATTCCATATTTCCACCAACGAGAAGTTTGTGATTTAGCGGGGAGGCATCGATATCAAAGATATCCCCAAGGAGGGTGGGCCTCCGGTAAACAATTGTGGTAGGTATGTTAAGAAACAAAATTTACTAAAAAATTTTAATTTCTTTTCAACCTACTCACAATTGTTTACAATTGGCTGAATAAACAATAGGAGGAGGTGAATCACATAACCAATACCAACAAGAGTAGCAGGACGAAAGCAAGGATGGCAGAGAACAAAAACGAAAACCTGTAATGAAGATAGAGAGAAGGCACCTGAAAAGAACAAGGCTGAGTGAAGCGCAACCTCGACAAAAACAATTTTAACGAGGGTGCACAACAGCCTGAGCAGCAACGAGAGGGCCTAAAGAATAAAGGTCCTCAGATTGCTGCTGAAGGTGGCGGAGATAAAAGGAGGAGAAGGTAGAAGCATTCCTCCAGTAAGCCGCATTCATAACATCACGGAGCGAAACAGAATTGGAGAACGCCCAGGATGTAGAAATGGCACGAACCTCGTGAGCATTAAGCCGGTTCGAAACAAGATCCGATGCAGACAAGCGAGAATAAGCCAGCTTGATTGCAAGACAGATCCACCTGGAAATAGAATGGGAAGAGATAGACTGCCTCTTAGGAATGAGAGACAGAAAGAATCTCTTCCGACCCCTCCTAATGAACTGAGTGCGAGTAACGTAAGTCTTGACCGCACGAACAGGACAAAGAAGAGGCCTCCGTCCATCTACAGCAGGGAGAGCCCGAATGCAGATGGGAGGAGGTACCGAATCGGGGAGTTGATTCTTAGCCAGAAAAGAGCAATCAGTAGTGAATGTGACACTGTTCCTCATTTCGGAAGAAGGCAGAATCAACAGATAGCGCATGAAGCTCACTGAATCGGCGAGCAGAAGCAAACGCTAGAAGAAAAGCCGTCTTATAGGTGAGAAAATGCATGTCGGTCTCAGATAAAGGCTCGAATGGCGCCCCCTCCAAACAGTGCAACACCCATGCCAAGTTCCACTTGGGTGTAAGACGCAAAACTCGAGGCCTCTTCAAAGAAAAGTGCCGAATAAGTTTGGAGAGGAAAAGATTACGACCGATACACCGCTTTCCCACATAAGAGAAAGTATCAGACAGCATAGACCGATAGCCCTTAATCGTAATAGGCTGGAGGCCCTTGGAGTCAAAAAGAAAAACCAGAAAATTCGCAATTTGAGCGATTGACGGATCACGGTAATTCACATTGTGATCTGAACACCAGCGGCAGAAAACCTTCCACTTGGCGGCAAAAGTCATTCCAGTGGAAGGTCGCCGCGATGCAGAAATGCACTCCACTGATCGTCTCGAAAAACCTCTACGTCGGAGACTGGACCTGATAAAAGACAGGCGTGAAGGGACAGGCTCGCCAGGTTGTTGTGATACTTCCTGGGACAACCCTGTAAAAGAAGATCGCGACGTAGAGGTAGACGAATCGGTCGATCGGCCAATAGAGGCCGCAGCAGATTGATCCACACCCTCTGTGGAGACAGGGGTGTGATCAGAATGATCCTGCAACTGCAAGCACGAATCTTCGCTAAAACTTGAGGAAGAATCGGTGCAGGAGGAAAGGCATAGCCGACCCAACCTGTCTAGTCCAGAGGCAGAGCGTCTACTGCAAATGCCAGAGGATCTGGACAAGGGGAGACAAAAGTCTCTACCTGATGATTCCAGCGAGTAGCGAAAAGGTCGACCTGAGGACGACCCCACTGCTCGCAAATCGCCTGAAACACCGACCGATGTAGCATCCATTCGGTTGGAAGGACACTGTCGCGTCGGGACAGGGAGTCTGCTAGGACGTTGAGACGCCCGGGAATGTGTCGAATGGACACCCGAGCGTTCACATCCCGCGCCAACAGAAGAAGATCCCGAGACAGCCGATACATGGGAATCGAATGTGTGCCTCCCTGATTCCGTATGTAGGCCACTACTGTCGAATTGTCCGAAAGAAGTAGGACAACATGGTCCGACAGATGAGGGATCCAAAGCCGAAAACTCAACAGAAGAGCAAGGAGCTCCTTCTGGTTGATATGAAGGCCCACCTGCTCGCTGTCCCACTCTCCGTGAGTAGACAGACCGAGAGGATCCAACGTCGCACCCCAGCCCCGATCGCTGGCATCCGCAATAAGGATGCGATCGGCCAAAGGAAGATCCAACGGAACACCCTGTGTCAGCCAGGGAATATCTGCCCAAGTGCGGAGGTGACAAAGCAGAGACCGAGAAATAGTGAGTTCCAGGTCCAGCGGATCTACATTCGGACGCCAATGATCCAACAGGAAGTGTTGGAGAGGTCGGACAAACAAGCGACCGAGCGGAATGAGATCTGTCACCGAACCGCAAAGGCCCAGCATCCGAAGGAAAGTCCTGGCCGAGACCGAGGAAGATTGAAGCAGGTCCCGAGTCAAGGCGGAAAGAATCGTCGCCCGAGCCTGGGGGACCGACACTACATTGTGAAGAGTGTCGAAATCCATCCCCAAATGACGGAATCGCTGAGAAGGAAGAAGATCCCACTTCTCGCGATTGACTCTGAAACCCAGCGACGCTAGCAGGCAAAGAAACTGCCGGACATCGAACTCCAGAACAGCAGCATCGTGGTGCCGTTGGAGGATGTCGTCTAGGTAGGCTGACGAAGTCACTGCCGACTGAGTGCGATGGAAAACAAGCACATGTGACATCAGTCGGGTGAAGGCCCAAGGAGCCAGGTTCAAACCGAACGGGAGAGCTCTGAATTGAAAAACTCGATCCCGAAACGAGAACCGAAGGTATTTCCGTGACGCCAGATGAATGGGTACATGGAAGTAGGCATCCTTCAGGTCGATACTGGCTGCAAAATCGCCCTGATGAACTGAACGTCGAACCGACCGGAAAGTCTCCATACTGAAACGAGGAGCAATTATGTACTCGTTCAGGGTACTCAGATCGATGACAGGACGATATTGGCCGTTTTTCTTCGGCACCAAGAAAAGTCTCGAGTAAAACCCCGGTGAAAGGGTGTTCCTGACCACCTCGATCGCCCCTTTGGAGAGGAGATTGTCGATCTCCTGCACCAGAAGGTCCCAACGCAGAGAATCTGAAGGGACCTGAGTCGGAAGGGGCACCCGAGATAAACTGGGGTGCCGATGGAAGGACAGTCGCAGACCGGAATGAATGACGTCGAGGACCCAAGAGTCCGACGTTATCTCTGTCCAACGGTCGTAAAACAGCGACAGCCTTCCCCCGACTGGAGGCGAGTCGAGGTGAGAACCTTCACTTGCGGCCTCGACGAGGCCCCCGAGAGGAGAAACCACCTTGGGAAGTGACAGAGTCCTGAGACTTTCCAGCCTGAGGCTGCCAGCGGGCCTGGCCACGTCGGCGCTTCTTATGAGCAGAAGGAGCAGACGGAGCCGAAGGCATAGCCGACGAGGCAGACGCAGCAGCACGCTTGGCGGGCCTGGAACGACCCCCACCCGCAGCAGCAGGTGGGTCAAGCTGTCTCAGCAAAAGCTGGTCCTTCGAATGACGAAGAACTTCGCCACGAACAGCTTCCACGGAACCATGGAACAACTGAGGTCCCACCAAAGAGGCAGACCTCAGAACAGCACGTTGCTCAGAAGGAAGGGATGGTAAAGAATCCAAAACCGCATCCCGGCGTGCCAGCTCCAAATTGGCCGTGTTACAGGCATGAGCGTGAGTCAAGTTCATAAGAGCCTGTGACAAAACGCGAAAAGGTGCCTGAGCATCATCAAACTCCCCTGGTGGAAAATATTCGGCCAGAGCAGCGACGACATGGTCCGCGAGAGATAACATACCCAGCATCTCTCGGGACAGGCCCACCATAGACTCAACTACCGACATCGGGAGAACTGCCGACTTAGGCTTAGCCAACCCGAGGGAAGAAGAATCCTCATCCACAGTAGTCATCCCTTGGAAGACTGGTGGAGAGACGGAATCGTACACACGAAACCGCGATGGAGGCAGAAAGGCATCAGCTCTAGAAAAGAAGGAACCCTTGAGGGCCTTAGAACGCATTTTGGCGTCTAAGCCCTGGAAGGACTCAACCACCTGAGCCGATTGCAGAGGACGCAAAGCCCCGGAGCTAGAAGGCTCAACAGGGTTATGGCGTTCCACAGTGGACCACGGTCGGACGGTCACAGAAGGCTGGTCGGAAGGTTGAACGACCGGCAATAAGCCAAAGACGAAATCCAAAGCCTGCCCCAAGACTGACGAGGGGGGCCCATCACCTTCAAGATACTCGTCATCCTCCGTAGCAGAGGAGACATAGCCCAACTCGGGCTGACCAGCAGAAACCTCCTGTGAATACTGTGCAGTATCCAAGGGGCCAGGCGAGACATCTCGGCGACCGACCAAAGGAGGTTGTGCCTCAGGAGGCACAGGGAGGCCAACTTGAGGGTTGCCAGAAAGCAACCGGGCGAGCGCCAAAACGGCCTGGCGCAGGTCACCCTGAGAATCCGTCGCAGCAGAATCGCCCGACGGAGTGTCCTCCCAATGGACCCTTCTGGTAGAAGAACCCAAATCCTCAGAAGAGACCGATGGCGCACGTCGATCGGCAGACAGAATAGGAGCACGGTGAGAAGACACCGGAGGATAGTCCCGATTGTGACGCCCAGGGGCCATCACTGACCTCTGCGAAACAGAAGGCCCTGCCTGCAAATCCTCTAAAGAGACCGACGGCGCACGTCGATCGGTAGCTGGACCTAGGACACGGTGAGAAGACACCGGAGGATTGTCCCAAGAATGACAGGAACCTGTCATTGGCCTCTGCGCAGCAGACGGCCCCAGCTGCCTATCCTCTGAGACCGACGGCAAGCATCGATCGACACCCAGACTCGGAACACAGTGAGGAATCACCGGAGGAAGGTTCCGAGAGTGACAGCTAACAGGGGCTGTCACTGATCGCTGCCGAACAGCAGGCCCTGGATGTCAACGTCCCAACACCATCCCGCTAGTCGGCACACTAGCAGGCGAAGGTGGAACAATAAACGATTCACTCGAGGGACGAGGAATCGCTGCCGAAGCGACCGGCCGGCTCTACCGACTAGGAGCAAACCTAGCCAGATGAGATGGAGCAGACAGCAAACCCGCACAGCCCCGCCGTGAGGCTGGGGGAGGCTGAGAACACACAGACACACCAGCAGATACAGCCTCGGTCCCTCGAGACTGTAGACCATCCCCAGAGGAGATGGAAGAGCCACCATCAGACAGAATAGGATCTGGAGTAGCAACCTCCTCAACAACGGTCGACGGTGTAGGAGGCAGATCGGAGAGGGTTACCGAGCTGACCTCGGAAAAGCTCTCAACGAAAACAGACGCCTCAATAGTGACATCAGAAGACAAAGAGACCACGGTCTCCTCGTCAGGTATCACTGAACTAACACCGCCAACAGTTGCAGAGGAACTCGCCACAGAAGTCAGATCCGAATCCTGTGTGACAGAGTCACCACGTGCACCAGCAGAAATGTCTGCTACGGCACGGCTACCCTTACCCCGAGAACGAGGGGTTCTAGCTCTGGAAAGAACCACCTTGTTCACAGAAGCCCAAAAATTAGAGGACCAAACCCCACAGATACCACATGATTGGGCCTGAGTGCAATTGTTGCAAGTGACACATGTGGTATGAGAATCGTCCACATGTTTCACCTGCAAACAAGAGGTACAAGGAATAGTCTTAGGCATGATATCAATACAATAATCAAGCTTCCCACCGACGGAAAACAGTACTAAGGTCGTGTTCACACGTGGGGGAAAGACAAGATAAAGTGTGAAGAGAACAGCAATAAAAATACAAATTAACATTAAATTATAATAATAATTTGGTAGCTTGATAAAAGGATACAATCCAGTAGCACACTAAATATGAAGAATAAGTTGTTCACGAAGAATACATAGCATAATTAGCAGGAGTCACAAAAATTTCCGACCATGTACAATGGCGGAAAATAAAGGAATTGACATCACGGTTGTTGCGCATGCGCTCGGTAAACGCAAGAGGTGTGCAGAGAGAGTACCTGTAATTTCGAGCGCTGGTCTCGCTCGACCCTTTTTTCGATCTTTTTCGTGCTTTTGCACTCTAGTACTTTTCCAACTCGTTTGGAAAAGATTCTAAAAGCTTGAGTTAGTTCCGAAGTAGGGCTTGCACTTATGTTACAGCCAATTGTAAACAATTGTGAGTAGGTTGAAAAGAAATTGTCTTTCAACTGCATTGGGTAAAGGGTTAAGAATGACCATTTCCAGCTACTGATACATGCACATGAACAAGTATGTCAGCACGTAACTTGCATGCTTTACTCTGCGAGTGTCTCATATAACTGATGTGAGTCAGTGTGACAACATGGGCCTGTTTTGGAGCAAGTTTGTTCCTTGTTAACCTATGTAATACAATAGTTCAAAAGTAAAGGTTAATAGATCAATTACCTTTTTGATCGATCAAGACACTGATCATAGGTAAATTGATTAATCAGTTAACCGTTTCAGGTCTACTGCTGCTTCTGGAAACACCAAGTGGTAAAACATTTCTTTAACCATCTGCACACTAAAGTTGAAATATCAAAAATCCCAAACTGTTAACTTTTCCCACAATGCAGATAGGAATTTAACAACTTCAATCTTGTTTGACAGAGCTCATTGAGTTTTGTCAACAAGATTGAATTGGCTAAATTTGTAGTCACATTAGGCCACTCAAATAAAATGAGGCCATTTTTGATACAAATGCATGCGAACAGGTGTTTTTTATTGTTGTAATTATTATTTACTTAATTACTCTAAGAGGTTCATAAGGCCACACAAAGTAGATGTTCTGTTTCTCAGGCCAAATTTTCTAAAATTGCATGCGGGTGGGCGGTTTTTTATTTTATATTTTACTTTTGTAATTATTTCTTTGCCATCAGAAGTTCATATTTTTGGTTTATTTTATGTTTTATGCCTCATAATCTACAGAATAGCAAGGGTGGTGGTGTATTTCGTCCCTTGGGTGTAACAAGGCTTTGCAATGCTAAAGCATTGCAAAGCCTTGTTGCACTCAAGAGACAAATTTATCAATTTTATTAACTTGTGTAAAATAGACAGGAACCATTTAATTTTTATTTTTTTAAGTTTGCATTGGTCATAAAAAGAGAGCATGCGGCATAAAAAGGACCATGCGAGAGGGCTTGAGAAACAGATTTTTAATTTTATTAAGCCTAACCTCAGTCTTTTTTATGTTTTAGGCTCAATGATGTCAAAATATCAAAATTTCAAGCAACAATTTTTTCTCAACACGCAACTATGAATTTAACCAATTGTGTCTTGTTTGACAGAGCTCAATGAGCTCTTGTCAAACAAAATAAATTTCTTACATCCCTAGTTGCAATATGAAGAGCACAGCCAGGTGTGGCTAAAATGCCTGTTAGCCATTTTGAATTGTACCAACTTTGGTTGTGATAAAATGATCCAAACTGGAGTTATCGGTTGGAAACCAAAAATGTTAATAGACGGTCAAATTCTAAGTTGAAAAAGGGCCGTAACTCATGTAAAAATAATTGGACGGAACCCATATTTGAACTTGGGTTGTACTACTAGGGTAATACACTTTCCAACTTTGGTTGAGATCAATGAATCCAAACTGGAGTTATCGATTGGAAACCAAAAATGTTAATGGACGTATGGACAGACAGACGGACAGACAAACTGATTACAATATACGACCGTAGAGGGATAATCTACACACTAACATCAGCAGTGTTGTATTTTATCCATTTTGTTAACTTGAGAAATTTATTTCATATAGACGCTTCAATTTTTATTTTTTTCAAGTTAGTTTTTGTAATAAAAAGAGGCAATGTGGCAGCCAAAATGACAATGTGGGAGGGCATGAACACGATATAAAAACGTTATCGGAGAGAGACCAGCAGAGTATTTGATTTTTCAATCCTGCACAGTACTTGACTTTTCAATACCAATATGGTAAAAAAGAAGAATCAAATCTGTTGCGTTTTTAACCCTTTGAACCCTGATTTCCTGGATTGGTATCACCTTTGTGTACACTTACAGTGAGATGAGTCAGTCCAGTATCAATTTACAGGGAGAATAAAATAATAACTGTAGTCTGCAGCCATCTGGCTGCTGACTGCAGTTATTATTTTATCATAAATGCCCCATGTATAGACCTCTTATAATAAGAAAAAGATGGAACGAAATTATGCCATGCACCGTAAAATTGGTCTTATGAATTCAAAGGATTAATCATGCCACATACAATGGAGCAGGATGTTTGATAATAAACACACACTGAAGTTGGTGTGCTATCAATTAGCAATTTTATACCTTGAAGAAAGCCAATTTGAAAAGTTGTCAACCAAGAATGCATCAAGTGGTTAACAGGAAATGCCTAAGAGTAAGTCATCATGTGTGTCAATTTGATGCCGTGATATGATGGGTTAGCTTCACATGTATTGTATTTTGCATCTGCGTTGTATGTGTGAATAATATACACCATATTCAACCCAAAAATATTAAGTTTAATAAATAGTTTAAGATTCCAAACACTAATTAACAATGCCATGAAAGTCGGTATATGGACTGAGTTGAAATTATCTCAGTATTTACACTGTATCTGAAAAAATACTGAGTTTCCGTATGATACCAAATTAAATTAAAGACATAATCAGAGACATATTTTTCAAAATCTGGACAAATTGGCTCCTTAGGATGTCCCATGAAGCAACAGAGAGAAATGTTTTCATCAATTTCATTCTTCTACTCCTAAAGAAGCATCTTACTAAACAAGTAATATATCTATATCTCATGTGGTTCAGGAAATGGGCACTTTTGATTTTTTTCTATTTTCAGCTTTTAGAGTTCCTGGGGATGCAGGGAATTGTTTTTCTCTTACACTGGGTGCAGCAGTAAATTTTTGCCAAGCCGAGCCTAAATATTTCATGAGAAATTTTCTTTGAGCAAATTTGAATCTCCAGCATTGAAGGAGGCTGTATACCAAATATCAAACCATTGCAGGCAATAGATCATAAAAAAAGACTGTTCAGTGTTTCTTCCCATTACTAACAGTGTTAAATGCGAGAACACATTGGCAGTCCTCTGAAGAAACCAATATGTTTTTTCCAGCCTAATTCTACAACTTCTGAGGAAACTTCACACTAATTTCCCAAACTTTTTCTCGTGCAATTCCCAAAATAGAGCAATATTTTTTTACTTTCAACTACTAGGGTTTCCACGGGGAAAAAAAATATATTTTCTGGCATAAATCAAATTCATGCCCCCAAATAATATTGCATACCAGTTTGGTTCAAACTTAACAACCAGTTCTGAAAATACAAATTTTGGGTGGGGCCATAAAACATGTTCCTTCAGAGACAATCCCGATTGTTGTTGTTGGAGAAACTTTCTTTGAATATACTTGCAACTGGTTCACTAAAGGGAGTTGCATACCAAATCTCCAATATATTGTGACTACTGGTTTATGAGAAGATTTTCAAAGAATATGAAGCTTTTGGGACATTACTCATACAAGTTAGAAACTTCACATGATCACAGTTGAAAGGGTATCAACCATAGAATATTTGTGTCAAGGACAAGGACAGCGGTACTGAAATAGAAGACAGAAATGCTCAAGTTAACGGACAGATGCAGGACCACAGATGACTTTCAGTCAAATACAATAGCACTTTCTCGCTTCACCCCCTTGGTTGCACTTGGTCTTGTCTACTCCATGGAATACAACGATGCGGATCAATTGACTATCGTAATAACCTGTATATATGACACACCAAGAGAATGAGCTCTCTTGAGTACTTTGAAGCTGTGGGTCATGTAGTAGCATTCCATCAGCCTATGGGTGAAACTCTGTGCATGAGCAGTGATATTATGAGCCAATCAAATTGTGCGTGGTACAGAAACAGTTGAAAGATCCATTCAAAGTGGATTTATAAATATGTTAGTTTCAGTATCAGCTTACATTCAACAATCTATCTGAATTTTAATTGGCATGTCCTTCATGCGTGGAATGAAGAATTCTGAAAGTGAGTAAATATGTTCCTTCCATTTTCCAAATATACTGGTGAATGATTTCTGATTCAGTATTCTGGAATCACGTTATCATAAACTATCACATGTGACTGTGCAAGGTAGTGACAAGTGCTAACCCTCTGCATCCTAATGTCAAAATATTGAAATTTCAAGCAGCAACATTTTCCCAAAATGCAATTAAGAATGATGCCAATTCAGTCTTGTTTGACATAGCTCAATGAGCCCTGTCAAACAAGACTGATTTGTTTAAATTCCAGGTTGCATCATGAGAAAAATTTACAGTTAAAATTTTAATATTTTGACATGAGTGTGCAAAGGGTTAATTCAGCTAGGATATTTGTTGCTTTCTACTTCTTTGTGAAGTCCTTATTCAGATCGACTTTAGTTCTCTGTATGTTATATCGGTTTCTTTTTAATCGATCTTCTACTGAACTTTTGTCTGCATGTGATGACATCATAGAACTGAAAGGAAAAGAAAATGAGTTTGATCCATTCATTCATTGAATGTTTGATTGATTCAGGTGAACACTTCCCCCAATATTATTTTACATATTTAACCCACAAGTCCCCATACAGACCCGAACAGTCCAGAGGTTGCTTTGAAAAGGTTACCCCAAAATGTATTCTTCCTTGAGAACTCAATTGGTAGACAGCATTTCTCTGTGTTATGTGTTTACATCATTGCTGGCTGCCTATATAGGCTATAACAATAATGCAGAAACTTTGCTTAGTCATCTGGGGCTGTGTAAATGTATACAAAGTAGTAATTATTGTAATAATGTAATAAATATTGTAAAAAATCTGAGGCTTTAATGGTTAACAGTTACAGGGCCATAATTTTACAATGATTATAAAAACATAGTGTATCTCTCCTTAATCTTTTTTTTAACTCTTTACTATCGTAGCTGTTCACAAAAACTGCCTTCAAATTTTATTAGTTTTTTTCATTTTCTGCCTCAAAAACACTATTTGTGACCCCTCATTGGCGTGAGCCTGTTAAGCTTGTTGTGCCAATAAGGGATCATAAGCAATGTTTTGAAGTAAAAAATTACATTTTTTTGTTATTCAAGAATATTCAACTTTTTTTTACTGCAGAAGAACAGGTGCCCCAATATGTCATCTCTGGTAAACTTGCAAGTTATTTTCTAAGTATCTTGACTGCTGTTCCTCGGGAAGTCCTGTTGCCTACAATGGCAGCCATGACTTGCCTAGAAACAACTTCAAAGCCACATTATGTAGGCTGTCAGAGTATGCAAAATCTATAAAAATTTTGAGTTGAAGAGTCCGAAAGTTAGGTATGAAAAATGTTGTCGATAAAACAACCGGAGTGGAACACCTCTTGCTTGATGGTACTCAAAGGCTAATGCTTGGTGTAAATTTGTTTGTATGTACTCGAACTGGTTTCGTTCAGAACTGAACTCATCAGAGGTTAAAAATCAGTTCGATCTATACCAACTGATTTATACCCTTCTAAATTTCGCACCATTTAAGTTCTCCACTCAGACACTGGAAGTTCTCATTCTGAGATCAGGAGAAAAAAAGAGAAATCCAGTGGATATATTAGCTACGAACACTAATCCCATTGGGCCTGAACAGAAAGGATTTCTTTTCTACTGAGTCTGAGTGTCACTTGCCACTGCTCAGTGGTTCACTCCAGGTATTCCAGCTTCCTCCACCCATAAAAATGTCCGATACAGTGTCACAATGGCTGTTGAAAGAGTCATTAAAACTAAAATAAATAAATAAATAGTAATGTGATCACAAAAGTAGTGGAGCTGCACGGTATATCGATAAACCAATACATACTGGTATTCAAGTAAGTATCAATTGAAAACCGGTGTAATTACAAAAATATTGGTTTATCGTCATTATTTATTTACCCACAATTTAATTTCAAGATGTCTTGAGTTTTTTAACTGTTGTCCTGAATGAAGGATTTCCCTCAACCTAACGAATCGGCTGCATTTGCCTGGGTAATACACATATTGTGCAGTAGAACAAATATTATTTTTAAAAAAATTTCAACAAAACCGTATCATGTGACCCCCTGATTGGAACGAGCTCGATCCTATGAATTTAAAATCAAAAGTTAATTCCTATACTCATAAGTCTTTTCACTTGTTGTACACTCATATGGCTCTTTGAAACTAACCATTTCTGAAGACTGTGAAGTTCCGAATTCAAACAAGATCAATTTAGACATATTAAAAAATGTTCTTGCTTCACAGGCAATTTTCTCTCAATTTCATGAATGAGGGATTCTATTAATCCACAAACAGTCCTGAAAATAGGTGGAATTAGAAATTTAACTTCTTACACTACTATGTGGAAAAAAACTTTTTTTGGGGGGGCAGTAAAAACTTCCCATAGTGCAGTTGCAAATTTAACCAATTATATCTTGTTTGACAGAGCTCAGCGAGCCCTGTCAAACAAGATATAGTTGGTGAAATTTTTATCCTACAAGTGCAAAATAGTGAAGAGATTTCCAGATAATAAAATAGGAGTGATGAGGCAGCTTTTCTTTGATTTGGGGGGGGTGGGGGGGGGGGGGTGCCCGAGAACCCTGTATTTTTTTGTTCATATCCTAATTGAGCTCCCAGTTTATAGTGGAATTTACAAAGTGAGTTCAGTAAAGTACGTTTGCCTAATTTATTGGACGAGTTTAATAAATTTCTGTACAACACATGGATGAGTTGAAGATTCTATTTATCACTTGATAGAGAAAACTGATAAAAGAAACAAGCTGCACAAGAAGCACTTCCTATAAGGCCTGCAATTACATTAGATAAGCACAGTGTGTTGGTGTGGTGGTATGAAAAGAAATAGTCCTCAATCTTGTTGATATTTTGAAGCATTTAGCACAGAAACTTATTTAGCACCTTGCAAAGCTCTGAAATTTGATTTCATTCAATATCGTTCTGATGATATAGTCCTGGTGTTTCGGATATTTTCAGATCAAGACATTCTCAAAATCCTACCAAGAGATTCTCAAAATCAATTTGAACTCTTCAAAAAGCATCACTGGTTGGGAGAGGGGGGGGGGGGGTGGTCAGTACTGCTGAAACTACTTTGATACTGGATCTGATATATGACCACACTGACAAGTCAGTGTTGAAAACAATACTTGAGTGAAGACTGACAATATCTATTGTTGTGTTGTGAGAACAAAGAAGGGGCAATATACCAAATTTTAGTAGTGGATAGCTTTCATTCAATATTCAATTCCATTCAAAATCCTCTGACTGAATTAATTCAGGGTTCAATTCAACCTGAAATTTGAGATTCATGCCTTAATTTCACCGGAAACAATGATTCAAAACTCATTCAATGATGTCGCTGGAAGTGTTTTATTAGGAATTGTAAACAAACAACTACAGGTCAGGAGTCAAGTAAGAATACAACTACATACATCTGGGGCTACTTGAGGAATGTTGTTGAATGACTTAAGTTATTAATCGCAAATAGAATGTTTCCATTTTGGGAATTCACTACAAAAACCCTTCCACAGTCCATTCCCATGACTGGTCATAGCCGAGTTTAAATGCCTTTTGAGAATATAGTACTGGCTGGTTTTGGCCATTACATTGGGTGAAGAGTTGATATAGATGAGATTTACACTAAGACTGTAGAATGCACAGGGTTAGTTACATTGGTAATACAGTGGAACCCTGTTAATTGAATAGCCACTTTGCTAATGAAAATTATTCAATTATTCAATTAACAGGAGTATTCAATTAACAGGTATTGTGTAACTTTCCTGTATCCTAGATATAAACTTAGCATTTATTTTATTATATCCGGTTTGACAGAGCTCCCCAACCTCCGTCAAACAAGATATAATAGATTGAATGCCTGCATGGGATGTACACAGACCAAACAGGTCTATAAACAAAGGAAAACTCAGGAGAGTCAGGGTAATTTCTTGACAGGTTACAAGATTTTTTATTCAATTAACAGGAGTTTACTCTTTAACATATATTCAATTAACATTAAAATTATTATTTTAAATATCATTTTTTAATTTTTTTCAAAAAAATTCAACAAAACCATATCATGTGACCCCTCTTTGGAACGAGCTCAGTGAGCTTGTTCCAAAGAGGGGTCACATGATATGGTTTTGTTGAAATGTTTCGAAAAAGAATATTTTTTCAGCTGCTGAATTTGCATATTACGCGGGCGTACGCGTGCGATTTGTTGGGTAAAGGGTTAAGAGATATCCAGTTAAGTGGGCTCCATTGTAATGAACTTTTTTTATAACAGATAGCGTGACTTACCCTGTGCGATTCACAGGGCTAGTTACACTTTCTGGTTATAAAAAAAATTGTTAACTGTACACACTACATGAAAGTGTACACTCACTCAGACTGTGCAATGTACAGGGTTAGTCAGATAATAGAGACCATCTTGATGTATGCATTGCAGAGAGTTAGTTGGTAAGCTAACATACACTGGCTACCTACAGGCATTGCACAGGATTTGTTGATAGGTTGACATATCTCACATCACATGAAAATATACACCGACTAAGGTTGTAAAAATACACAGGGTCATTTAGTTATGTGTTACATAGGGTGCAGGATTCAAGCAAATTAAAGAAATACTTATACTGGATTGTGGAAATTTTTTTAAAGTGAATTCCAAAAATGAAAACAAATTCTATTTTCAATTAATAGCATGCTGAATTTGCTTTACCATTTTAAAGTGAGTTCAATGATCAGACAAGAGCAATGCAAAGTGTGGCATATGCCCCCTCCTGCAATATCATGGTTAGAATTACAAAAAAACCAAGATCAGTCTTGCAGAACTTTAGTTATAGAGTGGAAACCAATTTAAAGTGTATTTAACTTTGGAGGTCACTGTGAACTTGACCTTTGGCACATAATGGTCAAAATAAATAGGCTTCTTCCACTCATCATACCTAACCCACTTATGAAGTTTGGTAAAGATCTGGTTGGTAGAACTTTAGTTATAGAGCGGAAACCAATTTCAAGTGTATTTAACATTGGAGGTCACTGTGACCTTGACCTTTGGCACATCATGGTCAAAATAAATAGGCTTCTTCCACTCATCATACCTAACCCACATATGAAGTTTGGTAAAGATCTGGTTGGTAGAACTTTAGTAAATTGACAGAATGCAAAAAGTTAATGGACGGACGACGGACGCCAGACATGGTGCTAACATAATGCCACCTCCTCAGAGGCCGGGGGCATAAAAAAGGGTTGTTACATCATGTGATACAGTATGTTAGCTGTCAAAACATTTGTTACTGTATACCTTATAAAATCGGAACTCTTTTGGCTTTTAATTCTATCGTCTTCAAGCTGCTTCTCATCTTCATAACTTTTCACATTTTTCAACCTTTGGTTGTCTCTCCATTTTGCATTGTCCATCATTTCTTCAAGTTTTTTATTTCTTTCCTCTTCAGTCAATGTTTTCCTGAAGTCATATTAAATGTTTAAAACTTTCAAATTAATATGCATACGTATAATTTAATTCTCTTCAAGGTATTCTGATTTACTTGCATATGATTGGTCGGGATTATGTTCATTCTTCAGTAACTGTTTTTTCTATTGGATGAATGGTTTTTGCTCAGGTGGACTGAGAAGTCATTGAATTTCATTAACTTTTTACTCCAAAAGAGTAAGTGTCTACTGAAAAGTGGGGTGGTGTGGAAACTGAGCAAGGCTGCAGTCATTATAGCACAGCCAAAGTAGAAAATCATAGATCTGTCGTTTGCATAGTAACTGATACAACAGATTCAGGGACTGTAATATACGTCACATTTTAATATTTCCTTGGTATAAATGGCTCCCCTTGAACACATTTCATAGCATCAGGTCTCCTGGCGACAGAAGAAATGCTTAAGAAGATTCTGTATCCGAAACTATCTTTGTCCTATTTCTGGAATATTCTGCATTTTTACTGATTCATACAAACAGAAAACAGATCTCTCTTCAATGGGTTAAATTAAGTAACTGACAATACAATACTTGAATGGAGACTCACAGTTCTTCACCACATTCACCACTTGTAAGAAAGTGCAAAATCTACAAGCTGCCTTCTTCTTCAAAATGAAATCCTATGTCTGATTTGATTTGAGATTCAACATGTAATTTTAGATTTGCAGAGCCCTAGTCCAATTATACCAGTAAAAGGGAATGTATTTACCACAGCAAAAAAGCAATGCTTCATCCCCCAGAGTTTCCATCAGGAAGCCATTTATAGATACTCTTAATCAGAAAGAACATTCAGAAGTCACAAAACATAATTAACTTTCAATGAAATAAACTTATCAAGCCTGTCCCATTCAGGGGCTTTAACCCTAAGGGTTTGGAGATTTTTATACATTTTTCTACACTTTGACAATCTACCTCCTGTGGCTTTGCACTTGTTTTTGTCAAGTCCAGGCAGCCTACATATGTAGCCAAAACTATTCTAGAAACTGAGAAGGCACTCAGATAACATGTTTTGAGTTACCCAAAAGTGCACATTGGGGCACCTGTCCTACTGCAGTACAAAGTGACTGAAGTTGGAATTAGACCCTTAAGAATTAACTTATGCTTTTCAAAAAAAATCAGAGACTATTTATTTATTTATTGGTGTTTAAGGTCAAATACTTATGCACAAGGGCTAATCGTGACCATGACAGTTTTACGGGTGGAGGAAGCCGGAGTACCCGGAGAGAACCACTGAGCATCAATGAGCAACTGTCAGTTCCTCAACATTCTAACTCTGTTCAAGCGCCACTCAAGCAGGGTTACAGCGGTTGAAGACATGTGCACCATCGACTTGCAGCCTTAGTATACAGCATCATCGTGCCCCCATGTGGGCAACCGGGATAAAGTGCCTTGTCCAGGACACATTGCAAGTCGTCCCGGATGGGGATCAAACTCAGGACCTTTAGCATAGAAGACCAACAGTCTACCACTGAGTCACCACACTCCCAATCAGATACTGGTACACTTGTTTTGTAATTCACAAAAGGTTATGAGTTTACTAGTTCTAAGATCCCTATCTAGTACGAAAGAACAACAAGGCTACAAAGTTACTGCTATGGAGGTCATCCCACACAACCTGAGCCATACGACAAGAAAAGCCGTAAATATAAGTAGTGGAACTTGAACATCAATCCTTGTAAAATAATCACCTCATAAAAAAACTAAAATAATCAGGATTTTCTAATTAATTCGGAAGAGTACCTGTTAATTGCATATTGGTTATAGAGTAAACTCTAGTTAATTGAATAAATCATTTGGTAATCTATCAAAGAATAACTCTGACAGCCACTGAAATCCCCATGTTTTACAGACTTTTTTGGCCTTGGTACATCCAATGTAGGCATTTATTCTATCATATCTTATTTGATAGAGCTCAGTGGGTTCCTCTAACAAGATATAAAAGAATGTGTATCACTCGAATATAGGAAAATGACCAGACTCCTATTAACTGAATACTCCTGTTAATTGAACATTTTCCACTGGAATCATGTCTATTCAATTAATTGTTGCACAGCACTGAAAATATTGTTTAGTTTGATAACAGGTTGATTTTAGTTTTAATCCAAACTCAGGCATGAAGATTTCAGAAATTCACGGAATCTTAAAACAGGTTCCATGTGTTTGATGTCTGGGAACACCACAGAACCTACTTTTGGGTTCCGACACAAGCTATCGGGGAACCTATTTTAATTTTTACTGATTCTGTACCCATTTTCTTAATGGCCTGAAAGACAAACTCTTTCAGGCCATTAAGAAAATACAAAATCTTTAGTCCATGCAATTTGGGAAATATTGGACATTTCATTTTTTATTCTATTTTTAGTGCCAGGTGTTCCCACGGGAAACCGCAAAAAGTTTTGGGGGCATGAATGAAGTACTTAGGGTCAACTAATGCCACATATAAAATCTGGTTCAAATCGCTCCATTGGTTCTTGAAATAGAAATTTTTAGGGGAGCTCAAAAGTGAGCCCATCCCCTGGAAAGCCCAAATATGGACCTATCAACTTTCTTTGAACAATTTTTAATCTTGAACACCAGAGGAAGTTTCATTCCAAATATTAAAGCATTCCCACTTGTGGTTCATGAGAAGATGATTTTTAATGAATTTCATGATATTTGAACATAAGCCCATGCCCAAAAAGGGCAGAGACCCCATTTGAACAAAACTAAAACAGAATACCCCCCAAGATGATGTTTCAATTTGGGCCATTGGTTTGTGAGAAGATATTTTAAATAAAATGGACCAAAATGCATAAAAACAAAAAAAACTCATTTCCGGATTTTGGTCCAAAATTTTCTTAAGTCTCACCCGGACCCCAAATTTTCAGTGTAAAAAAAAAAAAAAATTTGGTCTTAAAATTGACCAAAATGCATTAAAAACCAAAAAAGTAATTTCCGGATTTTGGTCCAAATTTTCTAAGTCCCACCCGGACCCCAAATTTTCAGTGTAAAAAAAAAAATTTTTTTGTCTTAAAATTGACCGAAATGCATAAAAAACCAAAAAACTCATTTCCGGATTTTGGTCCAAAATTTCTAAGTCTGGACCCCAAATTTTCAGCCTAAATATGAACCCAGGGACTTGGCTTGAACAAACTTGAGTCTCACCCCCTTAAGGATGCTGCATACCAAATATCAAAAGATTCTTATTGGTAGATCTGAAGAAGAAGATTTTTAAAGACTAGAGGAAGTGATTGTACCTTTGGAACAATACACAGGATTTTCCTTAGTGGTTTTAGTCACTGTACTACTCAGCAAGTTTTAAGGGAGCTCGATACCAAATAAAAATTTGAATTTTTTTCGGTTTCGTGAAATGTTTTGGCAGAAAGGTGTTAACCAACTACCATTTTGTGCCCTTGATTATTAGAGAAGTGTATTACAGTCATTCCTGTGAAAAGTTCAAGTCAATCGCCCCTTCCAGTCCAAAGATATCGGCTCTCGCATATTTGGGCATTTTGGGGCGGTTTTGGCTGGAAAAACATGTTCCGCAATATGCAGATAGTTTTATTTATGAGAACTAACGAATCTTGACATAATAAAGTAACAAAAACACAAGAAATTTTTTTTCTATTTTTGATCACAGTGTCCCGAAGCCATGTTTGACTGCTAGCATAAGCCAAACAAAGAACAATTCCAAAAGATGATAACTGTTCATGTACACTGTGAATTCAACATTTCTAACCTTAGAATCTTTCAAATCATCCCAATTGTTGAGTACTCAGACGGCAAAGTAGCCCGGTCGTAACAAAAATTGCCGACTTTTGGTCGAAAATTTCCCAAGTCCGAAGCAGACCGAAAATTTTCAGTGTAAAAAAAAAAATTGTTCGTCTCAAAATTGAATGAAATGCATAAAAAACGGAAAAAATTTTTTCGATTTTTTGGCCGCCATTTTAGATTAACGAAAAATCGAAACAAAATTCATTCGATTTTTCTTATAAAGCGGTATTCTGCCTTCAATTTGGATCCCTTTTAGAGGGCTCATTATATTTAAATCTCGATATTTCAATCCAAACTGGCCAATTTTCGAGATAACTTTCCGTTTTGTGAAAAATTTTGGCAGAAAACATAAAAAATGGAAAAAAATACCGATTATGTTTGTTTTAGAAAAGAGTAATTCTAACAAGGCTGTCAAGAAATTAAGTCGATAGCTTTTTTCCTTCATGAGATATTGGCCTATAAAGGTTTGGGCATTTTGGGGCGTTTTTGCCCAACAAGAAACATTTTGCCCCAAATACTGATGGTTTTATTTATTAGGACTCATGGCCATCATTGATAGTTTTTATTTATGAGAAATAATGAATCTAGACATAATAAAGTAAAAAAAAAACAAGAATTTTTTTTTAAATTTTTGGTCATAGTGTCCCGAAGCCATGTCTGACTGCTAGCAGAAGCCAAACGAAGAACAACTCCAATTCCAAAAGACGATAACTGTTCATGTACACTGCGAATTCAACATTTCTAACCTTAGAAGCTTTCAAATCATCCCTGTTGTTGAGTACTCAGATGGCAAAGTAGCCCGGTCGTAACAAAAATTTCCGACTTTTGGTAAAAAATTTCAGTCTGAAGCAGACCAAAAATTTTCAGTGTAAAAAAAAAAAAAAAAATTTCGTCTCAAAATTAAATGAAACGCATAAAAAACGAAAAAAATTTTTCCGATTTTTTGGCCGCCATTTTGGATTAACGAAAAATCGAAACGAAATTCTTTCGATTTTTCTTATAAAGTGGTATTCTGCCTTCAATTTGGATCCCTTTTAGAGGGCTCAATATATTTAAATCTCGATATTTCAATCCAAAATGGCCGATTTTCGAGATAACTTTCCATTGTGTGAAAAATTTTGGCAGAAAACATAAAAAATGGAAAAAAATACCGATTATGTTTGTTTTAGACAAGAGTAATTCTGACAAGTCTGTCAAGAAATTAAGTCGATAGCTTTTTTCCTTCATGAGATATTGGCCTATAAAGGTTTGGGCGTTTTGGGGCGTTTTTGCCCAACATGAAACATTTTGCCCCAAATACTGATGGTTTTATTTATTAGGACTCATGGCCGTCATTGATAGTTTTTATTTATGAGAAATAATGAATCTAGACATAATAAAGAAAAAAAAAACAAGAATTTTTTTTTCAATTTTTGGTCACAGTGTCCCGAAGCCATGTTTGACTGCTAGCAGAAGCCAAATTAAGAACAACTCCATTTCCAAAAGATGATAACTGTTCATGTACACTGTGACTTCAACATTTCTACCCTTAAAAGCTTTCAAATCGTCCCCCTTGTTGAGTACTGTGACGACAAAGCAGCCCGGTCGAAACAAAAATTTCCGACTTTTGGTCGAAAAATTTCGAAGTCCAAATCGAAAATTTTTCTGGTGCAAAAAAAAAATTTTTTTCGTCTCCAAATGGCCTGAAACGCATAAATAACCGAAAATTAAAATTCGATTTTTCGGCCGCCATTTTGGATTGTCGGAAATTCGAATCGAAATTTTTTCGATGGTTTTTACAATTCGGTGATACAGTCTTCATATCTAAGCCATTTTAGATGGTTCAGCATATCCCTGTCCCGAGATTGAGTTCAAAAATGGTCAAATTTCGATTTTTTTTTTCGTTACGAAAAACGTTTTGGCAGAAAGGTGTTAATTAGATACATTTTTGTACTATGTGCTGATAGAGGGGTGTATTGCTGACATGTCTGTAAAAATTTCAAGTCAATCGCCCTTTCCAGTCCAAAGATATGAGCTCCCGAATATTTTTGTGTTTTTTGGCATAAAGGGTTAACTAAAACATTTTCAGAAAAATGGGAATATGACGATTAGTTACAACTTATGACCCTTTATGAGTACAGAAACTTTAAAAAAAATCGTTCAGAGCGTTTTCGAGAAATAGTGAAAATAAAAAGTGTGGAAGAATAATAATAATAACTAGAGGAAGTGATTGTACCTTTGGAACAATACACAGGATTTTCCTTAGTGGTTTTAGTCACTGTTCTACACAGCAAGTTCTAAGGGAGCTCGATACCAAATAAAAATTTGAATTTTTTATGGTTTCGTGAAATGTTTTGGCAGAAAGGTGTTAACCAACTACCATTTTGTGCCCTTGATTATGAGAGAAATGTATTACAGTCATTCCTGTGAAAAGTTCAAGTCAATCGCCCCTTCCAGTCCAAAGATATCGGCTCTCGCATATTTGGGCGGTTTTGGCTGGAAAACATTTTCCGCAATATGCAGATAGTTTTATTTATGAGAACTAATGAATCCAGACATAATAAAGTGAAAAAAAACACAAGAAATTATTTTTCAACATTTCTAACCTTAGAAGCTTTCAAATCATCCCGCTGTTGAGTATTTTGACGGCAAAGTAGCCCGGTCGTAACAAAAATTTCAGACTTTTGGTCGAAAATTTCAAAGTACAATAAGTCCAAACCGAAATTTTTTCTGGTGCAATGGAATTTTTTTTTTCGTTATTCTTCGGCTTTTTCGTCTCAAAATTGAGAAGAACGCAAAAAAACGAATTTTTTATGAGCCTATTAACATACATTGACGGTAGGTGATATAATGGCAAGGTTTTTTTTTACAGAAACCCTGTTTGATGTAAATGACTGGGGTCTTCTCGTTTGTCTGACAGCCATTGTTCAGGGGAGAAGTGTGATAACTACCATGATATTCGGAAGGTTGTTCTCGGGTTTCGGGGTTAGGACAGAGAAATTTGTGGAGGGGGTAATAGCTAGAGGGCCTTAGACTTCTAGTAAGGACAAAGCCTCCCCGAGAATATTTTGCAAAATTCACTCCTCTTTAAGATTCAATCTGATCAGTTGTAGCATGTGCTGCCCAACATTGGAGAGCATTTGTGAGGGCTCTAAGTTGTGCGAAATTGCATTGGGTCAATTCTCTTCTTTCCTTTTTTTTTGGGGGGGGGGGTTAAACATTTAGAAGACTTGTCCCCCCCCCCCCTTAATTCCATGGCTACGCTACTAAATCAAAACAGCAGCAATGTCGGCAGCACCTCTATGCAGTACGCCAGCTCCCAGAGGTCGCATCTAATGAAATTCTGTACTGACCGCCAAGGCTCCATACATTGGAACAACCATACCCATTCCAAACTGCGCATTATTACTATGTCGACCTCATTAAATGTCAATGAGTGGACGACATTATCAGTAAATCCACGGCAGCTGTAATTCCCATTCAGAAGTCCAAAACAACTGCTGCCATAAATGTTTCAATGAACATTATTTTCGAAGATTTCCAACCGCTTTGGCATCCGACTCTCATGCGTGGAGGCGGAAACACTACTACATGATAGGCAGTGATGTCGTGGACCCTCAAGATTGCAGAAGAAATCTAGAATTCAGAAATCAAAAACGAGCGCGTAATTGGGTGGGGTCGGGCGTTAGGTTGTGGGGGGGGGGGGGGGGGGTGACAATCATTATGAACAGGAGTGTTAGTTTAATTTTTCACTCAAAACGTAAAATGACACTGAACACCTACCCTATATAATCTAAAAAGCATATTTTTCTGATTTTTATGTAATACACTCTGCTCTGGGATTTCTAATAAATAATTGGTACCTGGTATTGATGGTTTGGCAGTAACTTCGATTCAGTAAGGTGTGGTGAACCTACCCACCGATAAATTACGCTGATTGCGTTAGTTGAAATTATGTAGCCTAGCTATATTTAGTGATTTTAGGCACACCGTCTTTGCATTGCCAGTGACAGTGTGTTAACAATGAAAATTCAGGAAACATTGCACAACCTGTAAATATATTACGACGAAATCAATCAGGTTTTCGTAACATATTGGGGCTGTAAATTATTATCCATTTCTATACAATTTGGGATTGCAGTTCCCAGACATATTCGGTATTTAGTTTGTATTATTTTAGGGCGAATAAGTTGGGAAACATAATTGTGTCGATCGCCTTCGTAAATTACTCAAGAAATTAGACCCAATTTTTAGCACATTTACCTTCCAGTAAAAAAATCTATTGAGTGTCATGTACTCAGCTTTTCTGTAGTCAAAGATTATATATCGTTGCAAAAAGTACATCACTGGCAATGTATGGGAACTGTTCCTTATAAAGTATCGTCTATTGTTTTACATTGCGTTTGTTAATAACACAGCCATTTATTATTGTACTTTCAACTTTCGAGACGCTGATGGAGTCACGTGGTCTTATTACCAAATATGGGATGTGCAGAGACCCGTTCATTAGAATAGTTTTAGGGGTGGATCGTACATTCATGTAAATTGCTTATTGTTAACTCTGCTCACCCATCTAATGATATAGTTAAAGCCATCTTATGGCGACTTTAGATGTTTAACCTAATCATGTAATTCGATCAGACATGATTCATTCGGGTATACTTAACACTGTGCAGCCGATTATCACGCAAAATACCGTCTGATTTTGTATCCACGGTTCAACTTGTATAATTAAAGTTTTTACCCTTTCTTAACTAAAACTTGTTTCGTAATTCAGTGAAACATGTGTCTTCTTCATACTCGTTCATAAAATGGTTAAATTTCCACTACCATAGCAGTATTTATTGGGTTATTGTTGTCCAAAACAATGTTTGGTCAGGATACTGACAGAAATAGTTCTTTCTGTCAGCATTACTGAACAAAATACGGGAATCCTGAAAGCAGCATCTTGGGTCAACCAACGTCACGTGTTACGTTATGGAAAGGTATAAAAGGCTGCACCACGGCTGTTCTCTCTCTCAGAGGACCCAACCTCTCACACTGGTCCTCACCCGAGGGTTCAACGGACATCAGTCAAAGAGACCATCACGCCACAACCGGTGACACCTGCCGAGTACCTGAACCTGTTCCTCCTTCAACACGAATAGACATGTCGAAATTAATCATTTACAGCCAATGAGGGTCGAAAGGGGCTTGTTCCCCATACCGTCCCTGCGCGCCTTCGGCGCGTTAAACCATTCCATTCTCGCTATTCTCGCTCACGCTGGTCTTTGATCAACAAACGCCCTTGAAAGCTAACAAATAAAAATTACCAATACTAAAAGCAAACTAGGCCCCTATCGAAGCTCATGACACTCCTAATGATATTCCTAATTCCTAACAACTTTATACATGGCTTCTGTAAAAACCAATATCAAATATTTGGTAACAACGTGTTCTGACTCACCACTTTCACAAAGGAATGCGTCTTGGTGTGCCCGAACGCTAGAAATGTCTTTCTCTGCTTTTTCGAAACTTCTCGAGGGAAGGAAGTCCACTAGCATTAATGTTGGCAGCTCGCGGCAGAAACCTGCCCCCCCCCCCCCCCCACCTCCCAGCCAAAACAGAAACACGTTCAAATTGCTCTGCGACCCCTGTGGAGTGCATTCAAGTCAGTAAGAGGTAATCGACGGTCAGTACGACGCCATCAGATTTTTTATTCGAAATAAATTTTAATAACAAAGAAAGTGACAATATTCAGCAGAAATCTAATTTTGTTGTGACATCTGACAATACCGTCGGAATTGCCACCGTCATCAAATTCAATGAGGGCGGGGGAGGGGATGAGTAGTTGGTGTCATATGCCCATAAAAAATAATCTTTGCAATAACAAATAGATTTTCCCTTTAGGAAAATCCAAATAACAAATAGATTTTCCCTTTAGGAAAATCCAAATAACAAATAGATTTTCCCTTTAGGAAAATCCAAATTATTTATTGGTATTTAATACTATTTATAGCTAATTGTGACAACAACATGGAGATAAAATCAAGTTTCATCAATCGTTTACACCCATGTTGTCCAGTTTAGTAGACTTCCACCTCTAGCATTGGTGACTGGGTCCAATTTTGCCAGTAAAGCAGAACTGCTTCGCCATAGCAAACAAGCATTGCTTCACTTCCCAAAGTTAACACAGGGAAATACTGTGAATGTTTTTTATTAGAATAAATGGTCGCGAGCAGACAAATGGGTTACTTTCTCGTCGGGAATTCACTTTGGCGATGAAATTATAAAATGGAGTGGCTTGATACTGTTCTGAGTACATAAATAAATGAAGGAATGGGCTGTGTTTACAGCTACTGTGAGAGAGAGAGAGAGTGAGCCATCTATTTTGATCAGCGATTTTCTCGGCCACGCATGTGACAATTGTTGTGTCTGTTTTGGGTAATTGTTTCCTGTTGAGGTCTCGTTTGCCAGTAAAGGGTCACATCCGGGGTTATGGTATACCCTTGGCCAAATGACTATATTGAACCATAAGTTTATTTTGTGATGGTGTCCATTTAGTAAATAATGGCTATTACTGGTGATATAACAAAAATCATCTGCTTATGTCTTGATTCGGACCGTGAACAGTCATGCCCAATTTAGTTGGAGGTCAAGGGCACACAACAGTCTGTAATAGCCAAACCAGGCCTGTTTGGGAAATAAGCCGTCTCTGTGCAACGTTTTGTAGGGTGCCTCACCCAGTCACACTTCACTTTTAAGCGATTGTCTAGCACAAAAATCTTGACGGCAGCTATGTGAAAATGGACTTATAACAGATCTTCACTTGCTCTTTTTGGTGGGTGGGGGGGGGGGCTGGCTGGGGTTAATGCTATTTGAATATCACGATATCATAGCTTATAAGAGGTCATCGCCACCAGTAGGTGGTCTGGGCTCTCCAGCTGCGCGGAGAAAGACAAATAAGTCAACAGATACGCGATTTTTGGTCACATAAGGAATTAAAGAGGCTAGGTATGACACATTTCAGAAGGCAAATGAAGCAAAACTTTACTTCCAAAAGATGATAAAAAGTTCAAATGAACTTTGAATTCCGTCTTTTCAGTCACAGAAGCTTTTAACTTGTCAATGACATAGGGTATTCTTGTGTCAAAAGAGCAAGAACGGGTCAGATAATGGATCCGAGAAGCTAGTTTTGGCAGCTATCAGGCGCGAAATGAAACAAAGTTTTGCTTTCAAAATACGACAACAAGTTTTAATAGATTGTCAATGCTACCTTTTCAATCAGAGAAACGTTCTATCCCTCGCGGATATTCTTGTGTCGAAAGAGTGGTTCGTGTACATGAAAACTCTTCCTGGTCATTGCGTTTGATCGAGTTGTGTACTTCTTTTATTATATATAGAGATTGTTTGGACATCCGTAGGTGATGTGATTTCTTTGAAATCATATATCCGTGCCCAAATCATTTCTGGTGAATTGAATCCAATTTGAACTTGGCACGTAATTGTATGGTACAGTAAACTGTGAAATTCGCCATAATAGTTTTGCGGCTTTTGTCCAGGAATTTTTGAGCTTATGAGAATTTGACTGATGCCTAAGGAAAGTCATCAAGGTTAAATTGAGGTGACTGTGATTTAATTTGGTAGGGTTACCGCAAATTCTTATTTATTATTAAGTTCTGTTAATGACTTGAATTCACTCGGCAAGGGCCGTGGAGCAAATTGAAAGTTCAAACTTTGTGTGTGTGTGGGTGTGTGTGTGTGTGGGGGGGGGGGGGGGGGGGGGGGGGTATTGGAGGTTTCTGCCGCGAAGTGACAGGTGACCAACAGCAAGTGTTGGCCATACAAGTGGAAGTGGGAGGATGGAGAAACGACCAGAGGACCCACGCCCCTACACACACACACCAACAAAAACACTGGCATGGCCCCAAACGAACTTATCAAACTTGTGTGGGAGAACTACAAGCAAACTATCGTCTTTGTGGGAACCAGTGCTCGTATTAAAAAAAACTTGTGCTGTCCGGTGAGACAAGTCCAAGCGACGACTGGCGGAAGACTATATGGAGATTCCTTGTTGGACGACTTGTACTGTCTGGTAGGTCCCTTGACTTAAATCGGTTGGGGGGGGGGGGGGGGGGCATGCAAGCACAAGAATACACAGTATTTGGCGTTACAGTGGGTTCTATCCACATCAGGTGAAGTATTGAAGCCCAAGATATTCATACCGACACCAAATATTTGTTAAAAACATGTTTTGACTCACCATTTTCACACAGGTAACAAACAATTTTTGGAAGCGGTTGTCGTATGCCAGAACGCTAGAGATGCATTCTAAGGGTGTCCTATTTCAAAACTCTTCTATGGGAGCATGCCCCAAGACCCCACTAGCATGGCTAGCACTTGCTGTTGGCCATCTGTTACTTCGCGGTAGAAACGTACGACACCTCCCCCCCCCCCCTGCCCCTCCCCCCAACACACACTAACTTTTGAACTTTGAAATTGCTCCATGGCCCTTGGCAGGTGTATTCAACTCAATAACAGATGGCCTTTGGTTTGGGAAATTTAAAACAATACGACGCCACACCTTTGATTCGTAATAAATTTGAATCACAAAGAAGAAAATGACAATATTCACCAGTCCTCTGAATTGGCTGTGACATTAAATTTTGGCAATGCTGTCGCAACTGCCACCGTTGTCAAATTTAATGAGGGTGGAGGGGGGGGGGGGGGGGTGGGGAGGCTGGAGTCATATGGTCATAAAAAATAATAGATTCTCAGTGTTGTACTTTCGATTTCAAATCTCGCTCTTTCTGGTCTCGGTTCTGGTGTTGGGAAATCTCTCTGTTGACTTGAATAATGAGTTCTTCTCTTGTCATAAATGCATATATTTAGATCCGAGTGATAGCATGTCGCAATGTGAAAGGCACAAATTCTGTCATTACACTGTGTTGAACAGTGCACAGGCTTCTCTAACCACGTGAAGTGAATGTCAATGCGTTTTTGAAACACAAGGCTTTGACAAGGGAATGAAATTGTACTTTTGAACCGAATTAAGTGTTTTTATTGTATGGTCCCAAATTTCAGTCCCACCCGGACCCCAAATTCCCCATGTTAATTTTTTTTTTTTGGTCTTAAAATTGACCAAAACGCCTAAAAAACAAAAACAAACATTTTTGATCGAAAATTTCTAAGTCCGGACCGGGCTGGACCGAAAATTTTCAGTGTAAAAAAAAAAAAATTTTCGTTTCAACATTGAACGAAATGCATAGAAAACGAAAAAATTTTTTTTCGATTTTTTGGCCACCATTTTGGATTAACGAAAAATCGAAACGAAATTCATTCGATTTTTCTTATAAAGCGGTATTACTGCCTTCAATTTGGATCCCTTTTAGAGGGCTCATTATATTTAATCCAAAATGGCTGATTTTCGAGATAACTTTCCGTTTTATGAAAAATTTTGGCAGAAAACATAAAAAATGGAAAAAAATACCGATTATGTTTGTTTTAGACAAGAGTAATTCTGACAAGTCTGTCAAGAAATTAAGTCGATAGCTTTTTCCTTCATGAGATATTGGCCTATGAAGCTATGGGCGTTTTTGGGCGTTTTTGCCCAACAAGAAACATTTTACCCCAAATATTGATGGTTTTATTTATTAGGACTCATGGCCGTCATTGATAGTTTTTATTTATGAGAACTAATGAATCTAGAATCTAGACATAATAAAGTAAAAAAAAACACAAGAAAATTTTTAGTAAAAGTAAAAAAAAAGATAAAATTTTTCAAAAATGGTCAAAATTTGAATTTTTTTTTCGTTACGAAAAATGTTTTGGCAGAAAGGTGTTAACTAGATACATTTTTGTACCATATTCTGATAGAGGGTTGTATTGCTGACATGACTGAGAAAATTTCAAGTCAATCACCCTTTCCAGTCCAAAGATATGAGCTGCCAAATATTTTTGTGTTTTTTGGCATAAAGGGTTAACTAAAACATTTTAAGAAAAATGGGATTATGACGATTAGTTACAACTTATGACCCTTTATGAGTACAGAAACTTTAAAAAAAATCGTTCAGAGCGTTTTCGAGAAATAGTGAAAATAAAAGTGTGGAAGAATAATAATAATAATAACTAGAGGAAGTGATTGTACCTTCGGAACTACTCTTGTCTAAAACAGACTGAAATTTTTTACCATATGTCAAAAATTTTTGTTACGACTGGGCTACTTTGGGGTCAGAGTACACAATAACGGGGATGATTTGAAAGCTTCTGATGTTAGAAATGTTGAATTCACAGTGTACATGAACAGTTGTCATCTTTTGGAATTGGGGTTGTTCTTCGTTTGGCTTCTGCTAGCAGTCAAACATGTCTTTCGGGACCCTGTGACCAAAAATTGAAAAAAAATTTCTTGTGTTTTTCTTTACTTTATTATGTCTAGATTCATTAGTTCTGATAAATAAAACTATCCACATATTGCGGAATTTGGCAGAAAGGTTTTAACCAGCTACCATTTTGTGACCCTGATTAATAGAGAAGTGTTTTACAGTCATTCCTGTGAAAAGTTCAAGTCAATCGCCCCTTCCAGTCCAAAGATATCGGCTCCCGCATATTTGGGCGTTTTGGGGCGGTTTTGGCTGGAAAAAACATTTTCCGCAATATGCAGATAGTTTTATTAATGAGAACTAATGAATCTTGACATAACAAAGCAAAAAAAAACAAGAAATTTTTTTTCAATTTTTGGTCACAGTGTCCCGAAGCCATGTTTGACTGCTACTAGAAGCCAAAGGAAGAACAACTCCATTTCCAAAAGACGATAACTGTTCATGTACAGTGTGAATTCAACATTCCTAACCTTAGAAGCTTTCAAATCATCCCTGTTGTTGAGTACTGTGACGGCAAAGTAGCCCGGTCGTAACAAAAATTTCCAACTTTTGGTCGAAAATTTCCGTCCGAACCAGACCGAAAATTTTCAGTGTAAAAAAAAAAAAAAATTTCGTCTCAAAATTGAACGAAACGCATAAAAAACGGAAAAAATTTTTTCGATTTTTTGGCCGCCATTTTGGATTAACGAAAAATCGAAATGAAATTCTTTCGATTTTTCTTATAAAGCGGTATTACTGCCTTCAATTTGGATCCCTTTTAGAGGGCTCATTATATTTAAATATCGATATTTCAATCCAAGATGGCCGATTTCCAAGATAACTTTCCGTTTTGTGAAAAATTTTGGCCGAAAACATAAAAAATGGAAAAAAATACCGTTTATGTTTGTTTTAGACAAGAGTAATTCTGACAAGTCTGTCAAGAAATTAAGTTGATAGCCTTCTTCCTTCATGAGATATTGGCCTATAAAGGTTTGGGCGTTTTGGGGCGTTTTTGCCCAACAAGAAACATTTTGCCCCAAAAACTGATGGTTTTATTTATTAGGACTCATGGCCATCATTGATAGTTTTTATTTATGAGAAATAATGAATCAAAACATAATAAAGTAAAAAAAAACACAAGAAAATTTTTTTCAATTTTTGGTCACAGTGTCCTGAAGCCATGTTTGACTGCTAGCAGAAGCCAAATTAAGAACAACTCCACCTCCAAAAGATGATAACTGTTTATGTACACTGTGACTTCATCATTTCTACCCTTGGAAGCTTTCAAATCGTCCCCCTTGTTGAGTACTGTGACGGCAAAGTAGCCTGGTCGAAACAAAAATTTCCGACTTCCAAGTCCAAATCGAAAATTTTTCTGGTGCAAAAAAAATATTTTTTTCGTCTCCAAATGGCCTGAAATGCATAAATAACCGAAATAAAAATTCGATTTTTTGGCCGCCATTTTGGATTGTCGGAAATTCGAATCGAAATTTTTTCGATGGTTTTTACAATTCGGTGATACAGTCTTCATTTCTAAGCCATTTTAGTTGGTTCAGCATATCCCTGTCCCGAGATTGAGTTAAAAAATGGTCAAAATTTGAATTTTTTTTTCGTTTTGAAAAATGTTTTGGTAGAAAGGTGTTAACTACAAACATTTTTGTACTATAGGCTGATAGAGGGGCGTTTTGCTGACATGTCTGAGAAAATTTCAAGTCAATCGCCCTTTCCGATCCAAAGATATGAGCTACTGACTATTTTTGTTAAAGGGTTAACTAAAACATTTTCAGAACAAGAGGCCCCACGTGGCCTTAATCGCTCACCTGACAAAGTGACTCTAAGAAGTATTTTAGGTCACCTTCACCATGTCATGCCTCATCAACATTAACTGGTTGAGTGATAGATTTTGTTTGAAGTTCAACATTTGTTACCTAAAATTAGTTTTATTTAAAATCATTGGTGTGTGGACAATCTCCAATGATTTTTAATAAAGCAAATTTATCTCTGCAGACAAACTGGTTTAGCATGAAGCACAAACAAGGAATGTGAAGAGATAGCCTTGGACATCTCTCCCCAACTGTGGATATCTTCCATGTGCTACATGTATATATTTGCATGCAAGAAAACAAAAATTTTCACAAATTTTCCAAAATATTAGTTTTTTTTATCATCATTGGAACAAGCTCAAACAGCTTATTCCAATAGGGGTATGGGAAGATCAGGTATATTTTTGAGACAGAAATGTGAATATATAAATAATGGTGTTTTTTTGTGAATGATGCTGGAGAATTTTGCGTAAAGATATGGTAAATGGTTTGTTCTAGATACAGAATGATGCAAAAGTATTTAAATTTGATTAGGCAAGTTGTTCCTATAATGCATTTAAAAATTGAAGTAACTGTTTTTTTGCTGACGAACTTTTAGATGTGTGTGTCTGTGTTTGTGTGTGTGTGTGTGTGTGTGTGTGTTTGTGTGTGTGTGTGTGTGTGGGGGGGGGGGGGGGGTAAGAGTGTTCTTGCAAACAAAATTCCTGAATAAATGGAAAATTTTATTTTTTGTGTGAAAGGCATAGTGCGTGAATGTTGACTGGAACAAGCTTAGAGAGCTCATTTTAATGTGAAGTCATAAAGCTGTGTTTTACGTACGAAATTCTGGAATAACTAAAAAAATTGCTTTTTTGACTCAAAAAGCATGGTGTGCGACCTCTCATTGGAATGAGCTCAAAAAGCTCATTCCAATGGGGTATTTACAAGCGATAAGCACATGTATGTTTAAGAGACAAAAATTAAAATTTGAATAGCGATTTTTGCGAAGAATGCTGACAAGTTTTGGCAGTTATGCTGGTAAAAAGGTAAGATATGCAAAGTGGTTGTTTTTTAGAGGCGACATTTAATTAAGGGGAATTAACCCTTGATTACTGAGGTAACTTCTAAAAGTACTGAAATTTCATGAAGCAATGTGAATAACAGACAACAGTTGCCTAAAAATTTCATGAATAACTAAAATTTTTATTCCTTTGTCTCGAAAACATGGCATATGACCTTTGTTGGAATGAGCTGAATGCGTGCGTTCCAATGAGGGGTCATAAAATTTGAACGGAGATTTGTGTGAATAATGCATTAGTACTGCTAGATTTGGGGTAAACGGTTCACCCTGGATACCACCCCTTCTATAGTAGATCTTTTCTGCAAATTTTGTCTAAGATTCTATCAACTTTACAAATAAATACGTTCATGAATCACAATCAGATCCACTCCACAATGTTGCATACCAAATATCAAAAGATTCTGCCTGCTGGATCTGGAGAAGAAGATTTTTTAAGAAATATGCCTGAAATGCACTAAGTTAAAATTTGGGCTGCTATACGGAGCCCAAATATAAACCCAGGAGGCCGATTTGAACAAACTTGAATCAGATCCACCCCACAATGTGTTGCTTACCAAATATGAAAAGATTCTGAAGCTGGATCTGGAGAAGAAGATTTTTTAAGAAATTTGCCTGAAATGCACTAAGTTTGAATTCGAGCTTCAATAGTGAGCCCAAATATGAAACTAGGAAGCCGATTTGAACAAACTTGAATCAGATCCACCCCACAATGTTGCATACCAAATATCAAAAGATTCTGCCTGCTGGATCTGGAGAAGAAGATTTTTTAATAAATTTTCCCGAAATGCACTAAGTGCGAATTCGGGCTTCTATATTAAGCCCAAATATGAATCCAGGGGGCCGATTTGAACAAACTTGAATCAGTTCCACCCCGCAATGTTGCATACCAAATATCAAAAGATTCTGCCTGCTGGATCTGGAGAAGAAGATTTTTGAAGAAATTTGCCTGACATGCACTAAGTTTGAATTCGAGCTTCTATAGTGAGCCCAAATATAAATCCAGGGGGCCGATTTGAACAAACTTGAATCAGATCCACCCCGCAATGTTGCATACCAAATATCAAAAGATTCTGCCTGCTGGATCTGGAGAAGATGATTTTTCAAGAAATTTGCCTGAAATGCACTAAGTTCGAATTCAAGCTTCTATAGTGAGCCCAAATATGAATCTAGGAAGCCGATTTGAACAAACTTGAATCAGATCTACCCCACAATGAAGCATACCAAATATCAAAAGATTCTGCCTGCTGGATCTGGAGAAGAAGATTTTTTAATAAATTTGCTTGAAATGCACTAAGTTCAAATTTGGGCTCCTATACTGAGCCCAAATATAAACCCAGGGGGCCGATTTGAACAAACTTGAATCAGATCCACCCCACAATGTTGCTTACCAAATATGAAAAGATTCTGCCTGCTGGATCTGGAGAAGAAGATTTTTTAAGAAATTTGCATGAAATGCACTAAGTTCAAATTCGAGCTTCTTTTGTGAGCTCAAATATGAATCTAGGAAGCCGATTTGAACAAACTTGAATCAGATCCACCCCACAATGTTGCATACCAAATATCAAAAGATTCTGCCTGCTGGATCTGGAGAAGAAGATTTTTTAAGAAATTTGCCTAAATGCACTAAGTTCGAAATCGGGCTCCTATACTGAGCCCAAATATGAATCCAGGGGGCCGATTTGAACAAACTTGAATCAGATCCACCCTACAATGTTGCATACCAAATATCAAAAGATTCTGCCTGCTGGATCTTGAGAAGAAGATTTTCAAAGAAATTTGCCTGAAATGCACTAAGTTCGAAATCGGGCTCCTATACTGAGCCCAAATATTAACCCAGGGGGCCGATTTGAACAATCTTGAATCAGATCCACCCCACAATGTTGCTTACCAAATATGAAAAGATTCTGCCTGCTGGATCTGGAGAAGAAGATTTTTTAAAAAATTTGCCTGAAATGCACTAAGTTCGAATTCGGGCTTCTATAGTAAACCAAATATGAATCCAGGAAGCCGATTTGAACAAACTTGAATCAGATCTACCCCGCAACGTTGCATATCAAATATCAAAAGATTCTGCCTGCTGGATCTGGAGAAGAAGATTTTTGAAGAAATTTGCCTGAAATGCACTAAATTCGAATTCGAGCTCCTATAGTGAGCCCAAATATGAATCTAGGGAGCCGATTTGAACAAACTTGAATCAGATCCACCCTACAATGTTGCATACCAAATATCAAAAGATTCTGCCTGCTGGATCTGGAGAAGAAGATTTTTTAATGTTTTTCCCATTGCCTACAGTGTTAAAAAGTGCTGACTCAGCACTTTTTCAAAGTCCCGAAACTGTACCCTATGATAAAACCGATGGCAATTTACCAATCCTTTCTGTTGGTCCTAAGGAAGCTACACACCAAATAAAAATTCTCAGTGCCGTGCAGTTTTGGAGATATGGGCGTTTTAAATTTTTTCTATTTTTAGCTCCTGCGGTTCCCACGGGGCTGCGGGAAATTTTTTTTTGCATAAATCAAGTACTCATGACCCAATAAGCCCTCACATAAAATTTGGTTCAAATCAGCCTCTCGGTTTGGAAAATAGAAATTTTGGGCGGGGCAAAAAATTTTGCCCCTCTCATAACGACGCCAAGTATAGCCCCACAAACTTCTCTTGAACAAATCTGAGTCTACACCTCAAAAGGAAGCTGCACACCAAATATCAAGTCACTGCTACTGCTGGTTCATGAGAAGAAGATTTACAAAGATTTTGGTGCCCCTTGGGGGCGTGGCACCACCCAGGAGGACGGGCAACTTCATTTGAACAAATCTGAATTGGCATTAGGTAATAAACATTTAGCCAACATTTGAATAAAATTGGGCTAGTGGTTTAGTAGGAGAAGTCGATAATGTAAAGTTAACGCCGGACGGACGACGACGGACGACGGATGCCGGACGACGGACGCCGGACAGAAAGTGATTAGTAAAGCTCCCCTTGAGCTTCGCTCAGGTGAGCTAAAAATGGGAATGTGACGATTAGTTATAACTTATGACCCTTTATGAGTACAGAAACTTTACAAAAAATCGTTCAGAGCGTTTTCGAGAAATAGTGAAAATAAAAGTGTGGAAGAATAATAAAAAAAAAAAAAAAAAAAAAAAAAAATAATCTTTGCAATAACAAATAGATTTTCCCTTTAGGAAAATCCCCCCCCCCAAAAAAAAAAAAAATAATCTTTACAATAACAAATAGATTTTCCCTTTAGGAAAATCCAAATAATAAAAAGTAAACACTCTGTTCCATGTACAGTAGATTGTGGCGAGAGTTTTTGGAGCAGCGACTTGAAATTTTTAGCGTTTGTTCTAGAAGCTCTGCCAAACACGACCGCGTCACTGGAAAATCCAGAAACCCAGCAGGTGGCCCGCGGCAACCTCGTGCGCATGCGCATAAGCTCTTCTCAATTTCGAGAATGACGAAATGCGAAATTCGTGTCGCTCTTCATGGCATGTGATGCAGCAGATATTCGTGAACGCTGAGTGAAAATTTCATGGAAATCCGCCAAGAACTGGCTGAGAAATAGCGGTTTGAAGAGAGGAGGTAATTTTTGGAATTTGGTCTTTTTCAAGCCAGTACGAAGGAAGACGTGGTGAATGGGCACAGACTGCCCCACTCATCCCTCTCTGGGGTAGTTCCTCTTAAAACTTACAACTGGGTGTGACTGGTGACGAGCTAACTGTAAATCGAAGTTGCTTCTTTAAGACCACCACCCAGGGATCCCAACGCAACCTTTAAATCTTTAGGAAACGTCAGAAGTTAAAAGTCAAAAGAAATTGGCGGTAAGTAGGTTTTTGGCATGCAGGAAAAGATTCACGAAACTTTGCATATTAAACATCATTAAAATAGCACTTCAGATATACACGGACTGTGTCTAGACCGCTGAAGGTAGCGACTTGAAATTTTCTGGACTTGTTCTACGAAGCCTGGCCGACATTTTGGCACTGGAATCGAGTGTTTTCACTGCGTGGAAGCACCACACGATGCGTGGAAAGAGAGAGTACTATTCGTCCCGACTTTATCAGTTTGGAATGGACTTGGGCAGTGATGTAGATGGCTATACAGCAGTGATTGAGCATAAAGTGCCAGGTTTCAGTGCCACATTGCTTAACCAGCTCCAAGGTATGATTGTTTGTCTCAATATTGTCCTTCACCACTCGTAATTTGTACCGTTGTCATACATTAATGTAGACTCTTGTCATTTTAGCAACTTTCGAGCCAGAATGCCGCTAAGGTGGGAAAGTGCGGGGGAGAGGTAGGGTTAGGGTTAGCGTTAGTGGCTGGAGCTGCAGGGTGGGGGGGTCCCTCCCAGACACTACATTTAAACCTTAGATAATCGTTAGAATTTGAAGTATAAGAAATCGGCAGTGAGTATCTTTTTGGCAGGAAAAGATTCACGAAAATTCTCCAATTAGACATTACAATTGCACTTCAGACATACATGAGCTGTGTCAAGACCGCGGAAGACAGCGACTTGAAATTTTCAGAACTTGTTCTACGGAGCCTGTCCGACATCATGGCATCCAATGCAAGTGTCCAGACCGCGTGGAAACATCGCCCATCGCGTGGAAAGTGAGAACACAATTCGTACAGACTCTATCAGAATGGAATGGACCTAGGCAGTGTTGTAGACGAGTGTAGAGCTGCAACTGAGCATGAAGTCCCCGTTTCTTGTGCCAACTTGCCTAACTGGCTTCAAGGTGTGATTTTGCATCCGTATATCATCGAGACCGCCAGTAGTTTATACCGTTGCCATACGTTAAGGTAACCTTTTTTTCAATTTCGCCAACTTTCGACACACATTTGAGGGTACCTTCCTTCACCCTCATCTACAGCAAAATCTAGCGACAAGGGGTTTTGGGTTTTTCTATTTTCTGTTAGGGTATAAAAAGAGCTATCAATTGCTGAACTTTATTTCAAAAATCGCTCCTGGGGTTCCGATATTTCAATCCAAAATGGCCGATTTTCGAGATAACTTTCCGTTTTGTGAAAAATTTTGGCAGAAAACATAAAAAATGGAAAAAAATACCGATTATGTTTGTTTTAGAGAAGAGTAATTCTGACAAGTCTGTCAAGAAATTAAGTTGATAGCTTTTCTCCTTCAGGAGATATTGGCCTATAAAGGTTTGGGCATTTTGGGGTGTTTTTGTCCAACAAGAAACATTTTGCCCCAAATACTGATGGTTTTATTTATTAGGACTCAGGGCCGTCATTGATAGTTTTTATTTATCAGAAATAATGAATCTAGACATAATAAAGGAAATAAAACCAAGAATTTTTTTTTAAATTTTTGGTCACAGTGTCCCGAAGCCATGTTTGACTGCTAGCAGAAGCCAAATTAAGAACAACTCCATTTCCAAAAGATGATAACTGTTCATGTACACTGTGACTTCAACATTTCTACCCTTAGAAGCTTTCAAATCGTCCCACTTGTTGAGTACTGTGACGGCAAGGTAGCCTGGTGGAAACAAAAATTTCCGACTTTTGGTCGAAAATTTTTAAGTCCAAACCGAAAATTTTTCTGGTGCCCAAAAAAAATTTTTTTTTGTCTCCAAATGGCCTGAAACGCATAAATAACCGAAAATAAAAATTCGATTTTTCGGCCGCCATTTTGGATTGTCGGAAATTTGAATCGAAATTTTTTCGATGGTTTTTACAATTCGGTGATACAGTCTTCATTTCTAAGCCATTTTAGTTGGTTCAGCATATCCCTGTCCCGAGATTGAGTTCAAAAATGGTCAAAATTTGAATTTTCTTTTCGTTTTGAAAAATGTTTTGGCAGAAAGGTGTTAACTACATACATTTTTGTACCATACGCTGATAGAGGGGTGTATTGCTGACATGTCTGAGAAAATTTCAAGTCAGTCGCCCTTTCCACTCCAAAGATATGAGCTGCCGACTATTTTTGTTAAAGGGTTAACTAAAACATTTTCAGAAAAATGGGAATGTGACGATTAGTTACAACTTATGACCCTTTATGAGTACAGAAACTTTAAAAAAAATCGTTCAGAGTGTTTTCGAGAATGAGTGAAAATAAAAGTGTGGAAGAATAATAAAAAAAAAAAAAAAAAAAAAAAAAAAAAAAAAATCTTTACAATAACAAATAGATTTTCCCTTTAGGAAAATCTAAATAAAAAAAAAAATAATCAATGCAATAACAAATAGATTTTCCCTTTAGGAAAATCCAAAATATTCCTCATACTGCACTAATTTAAACATTTGGGCTCCCACAGAGAGCCCAAATATAGACCCAGGGAATTGATTTCAATAAAGATGTGAAACAATCTTCCAAAGATGTTATATGTGAAATTTGAAAGCTTTTGGAGCAGTGGTTTGGGAGAAAAATAGTCTTAAATGTTTTTCCCATTACCCACAGTGTTAAAAAATGCTGACTCAGCACTTTTTCAAAGTCCCCAAAAAGTACCCCCATGATAAAACCGATAGCAATTTCTTTTAACCATTCCATTCTGTTGGTCCTAAGGAAGCTTTGCTCCAAATAAGAATTCTCAGTGCAGTGTAGTTTTGGAGATATGAGCATTTTAATTTTTTTTTCTATTTTTAGGTCCTGAGGTTCCCACGGGGCAGCAGAAAAATTCGTTTTTGCAGGAATCAAGTACTTAGGACCCAATAATACCTATAGCAAATTTGGTTCAAATTGTCATCTCAGTTAGGAAAATAGAAATTTTGGACACGGCACAAAATGGGGATCCTCCCGTAGCGAGCCCAAATATTGACAGAGAAAATTTCTTTGAACAAACTTGAATCTTGAATACCAAAGGAGCTTACATACCAAATATCACAGCATTCTGACTGGTGGTTCATAAGAAGATTTCAGGAGAAATTGATGCTTTTGGGGCATCACTCCCACCCCAGTGGGGGCACCGAGTTCATTTTAACAAACTGGAAAGAGGATACCCCCAAAATATTGCATGTCAAATTTGTTTGGGTTTGGGCTAGTGATTTTGAAGGAGAAGACCGAGTTGCAAAAGTTAACGGACGACGGACGCCAAGTGATGGCAAAAGCTCACACTGACTTTCAGTCAGGTGAGCTAAGAAAAAGTGAAACAAGTTATCTGTGTTTTCAATTGTGTCTTTTGTGCCCATGAACACTCAATTTAATTGCGACAGATGAACTGAGACAATGATGACTCAGATGAGTATGTACAACATTACTTGCAAGTGAAAAAGATAACAAAGAAAAAATAATCATAACTGTAAGACAATGAAATAATTATTTCAGTTTTTACTTTAAAGTTGAACAAATAAAAAAAAAAATAATTAAATAAAAATTCTTTGTGTATTCTGATTTGGGAGGGGTGAAATGTCCAAGTTCAGGAAAGTAACGATATTGAATTAATTGGGCCAAAATGTCTGTAAACCTAGGTTATAAATAAAAGTGTGAACACACCTCTTCTCTTTGGTTCTGCACAGAGCACTTTAAAATTGGAAGAACATATCTTGCATTTTTGCATTTTAGCAGATATTTCCCCCTCATCATCAGTTTCAGTGATAAAAAGTGATTTTGTTATTGTTTTCAATGATACAGTTTTGTGTGTTTAGCTTCACATGGTTTTGTTGAAAAACACGCCTAATTGGATGCATTCAATTTTAGTAATTAAGAATCAGAAACTGTTGGAAACACGCATGCTCAACAATCTGGATTGACTTGAGATTGTCAAAATGAGTGGAATGTTGTTACTGTTATGATCACTATTTCATCAATGTTAAATAATACAATTTTAGTTTTGGCAGAAAACTTTTAGTGTGTTTTAAGTGCCTCTTGATGAAAAGCGTAATGCTAAAAAATTGTGGGAACCTGTTTTTCGTTTCCGTGATTTTGCACTGACGCAACCCGCATGGAAACGGAACAAGCGTTTCCGTGAAATCTGCATGTCTGCAAACTTCGATCAGTCTCTAGAATTCTTGTACTTCAAATCACGAATAGCTTTGAAGAAAGATATTGTGAACTCTATGTAACAAACCACACATGATTGGATAAAACAGTTGTTGATGAACAGTTAGTGTGAATAAAATGATTATTAGTTTGGTACTGAAACAGAATTTCAGACTCTTGTTAAAAACCTCAAGTATGATTCCAGTGACACAATTTGAACAATTTTGAACAAATCAATTGAAAAGCATATTCTTACAATTTTCTGAGGAAACAAGAGAAGCCCATTTAGATATACAGTGACACAATTTGAAAACTTTCGAAAAAATTAAATGAGAAGCATATTCCTACCATTTTCTGAGAAAAGAAGCTTCGCCAATTTGGATATCGCAAATATGAAATATTCTGAGTCAAAAAAGAAAGTATAATAAACTTTGAGGAGCAATTTTTTTAGTATTAATCCCAAACTAATTATTGTAAATTCATATTTTGAGTATAGCTGTATGAATTTGCATAATTTCATGTTCTTACTGTTGTCAGCATCACGTCAGGACGTCGCAATTCAGACATTGGGTGAAATGAAAAGTTCACACATGCAGTCAATAGTGTGTATGTCCAACATTTGCCTCTTGGATGGCAAGACATCGACATTGCATGGACCTGACAAGTCTATGGATATCACCCTGTGGTATTGCATTCCACCCTGCCTTCGAACATTACATAAATCTCCTAACGTCTGAAGATCATGAAGACATACCTGACAGTCCAATTGATCCCGAAGATGCTCGATTGGCAACAAATTTGGCAAAAGTGGGGGCCAGGAAAGAAGTTTGATGCTCTGCTCCTCAAGAAAGTCACGACAGATACGCCACATGACATCGGGCATTGTCTTGCTGGAATAACTGCAATCCGACGTTATCTTTGAACAACAGGACAACAACAGTGTTAAGAATTTTGTTCCTATATCGCTGTCCATTCAGATTACCATCGATGAAGATCAACTGCGTTCAATGGTGCAAGGAAATTCCTGCCCAAACCATTACACTACCCCGCTGAAAAGGTCGCATTCCCACACTCAAGCATCAGAAAAACGTTCTCCTCGTCGGCGATACACTCTTGCCCTACCATCAGTGCGCCGTAAACAAAATAGTGATTCATCACTAAAAAGAACTGTGCTTCAACGGTGCTGAGTCCAGTGAACACACTGACGTACCCATTCCATTCTGACGGTACTATGACGTTGGGTAAGGATTGGTCCATGGTATGGACTCCTACTTCGAATGCCATGTTCAGTGAGTCTGTTGCTGACAGTTTGTTCACTAATTCTATTGTTAGTGTACCAGGAGTAATTGCTGCTGTCCTCGTCGCTGGAAGGAAGTGATCCCGCAAGTGAGATATACTGATGTGTCGGTCTTGTGAGGGGTCATAACTTTTGGTCGACCTGAACGCGGTCGATCAGCAGTAGATCCAGAGGTTCTATACCTTCCAATGAGACGGTAAATAGTGTCCACAGTGACTCCGAACAGCGAGCTCATCTGGAGGTATCCCAGCCTCATGCAGACCAATGGCATGCAACCTCTGATTTTCGGTTAACCTTGGCATTTTTTAAAATGTCGGAAGACAAAAACTAGCGTGTTTTCTCAATAACCCAGGCTCTCTAGCACAACATAACACAAAGAAAATCATCGGTCACCCATTCAATTTGACATTCTCGGGAAGCATGTGCTATTTTGAAATCCGTAGCAAAATTGTATACAGTTGGGTGGACAACAACAACATGTCATTAAACTCTTTGCATGACTTCTTGCCCACAAACATGCAACATTAGAACTATTATATTTCATCCTTTATGCTATTTTTTCACTTTTGTTTCTATTATACATTCTTTTTTGACTCAGTATATTTCATGAAGAAAAGTGAAAAATAAAACCAATATAGTAGTGTGATCAAAGTGGTCTCTATTTCCATCAGATCATGATCCAATTGCAACACACTTACACTGTTGAGTCGAGAATTCGTAAATAAAATTCCGTTAAACTGTCAAGCGTTGCAGGAAGAAAAAGAGTCATAAAATTTCAACTGGATCGCAACCTTGTTGCGATCCAGTTAAAATTCTGTTTGCTTTTCTGATCATAAGAACTGCATGTCAGGCTAACAGCTGACCATGAATACCAGTTGTTTTTTTTTATTTTAATGGTGTAAAACATGTTGAAGTCCATCTTGTTTAACGCTCATGAATTAATGTTTAACTTACTTTTTTACTTTTTCAGGTCTGTTATATGGCTTATTTCGATTTGTGTGACTAGATGATCTATGATCTTGCGAAGAGTATTTTGTAGAATGTCTGTTCTCATCTTTGGAAGAATGATGAGATGATGAGTGTTTATGAGATGGTCTTCTGTCCTTGTCTTCATCTTTCTTTCTGTGAGATTTATGAGAATGGTCTGTTTTTGATGAATGTCCGTGATCATTTTCCCTATGTAATGGTGAGTCTTCAGTTCTCGGCCTCTGGAAATATAAATACACACGCCTGAATTGTCATTACAAACAGAAATATAAACAAGAGGCCCCAGGGGGCCTGAGGGCGCTCACCTGACATGGTAGCCTAAATATCAACCCAGAGAATTGATTTCAACAAGTTGCACTGCTCCTCCTAAGAAAAGCTTATACCAAATATCCAAATATTCTGACCAGTGGATCTAAAAAAAAGGATTTTTAAAGAATATTCCTCATATTGAACTAAGTCATAATTCGGGCTCCCACAGGGAGCCCATATATGAACCCAGGGACTTGGCTTTAACAAACCTGAATCTCACACCCCTAAGGATTCTGCACACCAAATATCAAAACATTCCGACTGCTGGATCTGAAGAAGAAGATTTTTAAAGAAAATTCCTCATTTTAAACCAAGTTACAATTCGAGCTCCCACAATCAGCCCAAATATGGACCTAGGGACATGGCTTGAACAAACTTGAATCTTACCCCCCTAAGGATGCTGCATAAAAAATATCAAAAGCATTCATCTGCTGGATCTGAAGAAGATTTTTAAAGAAAATTCCTCATTTTGAACTAAGTTCTCATTCAGGCTCCCATAGTGAGCCCAAATATGAACCAAGGGACTTGGCTTGAACAAACTTGAATCTCAGCCCCCTAAGGTTGCTCCATGACAAATATCAAAACATTCCAACTGTTGAATCTGAAGAAGAAGATTTTTAAAGAAAATTCCTCATTTTGAACTAAGTTATAATTTGGGCTCCCACAGGGAGCCCAAATATGGACCTAGGGACGTGGCTTGAACATACTTGAATCTCACCCCCCTAAGGATGCTGCATACCAAATATCAAAACATTCCGACTGCTGGATCTAAAGAAGATTTTAAAAGAAAGTTCCTCATTTTGAACTAAGTTATAATTTAGGCTCCCACAGTGAGCCCAAATATGAACCCAGGGACGTGGCTTGAACAAAATTGAATCTCACCCCCCCCCCCCCCCCCCCCCCCCCCCAAGCATGGTGCATACCCAATATCAAAAGATTCTGCCTGCTGGATTTTGAGAAGAAGATTTTCATAGAAATTTGCCTGAAATGCACTAAGTTCAAATTTGGGCTCCTTTTCTGAGCCCAAATATAAACCCAGGGGGCCGATTTGAACAAACTTGAATCAGATCCACCCCACAATGTTGCATACCAAATATCACAAGATTCTGCCTGCTGGATCTGGAGAAGACTTTTGAAGAAATTTGCCTGAAATGCACTAAGTTCGAATTTGGGCTTCTATAGTGAGCCCAAATATGAATCCAGGTGGCCGATTTGAACAAACTTGAATCAGATCCACCCCACAATGTTGCATACCAAATATCAAAAGATTCTGCCTGCAGGATCTGGAGAAGAAGATTTTTGAAGAAATTTGCCTGAAATGCACTAAGTTCGAATTCGAGCTTCTATAGTGAGCCGAAATATGAATCTAGGGAGCCGATTTGAACAAAATTGAATCAGATCCACCCCACAATGTTGCATACCAAATATCAAAAGATTCTGCCTGCTGGATCTGGAGAAGAAGATTTTTTAAGAAATTTGCCTGAAATGCACTAAGTTCAAATTTGGGCTCCTATACTGAGCCCAAATATAAACCCAGGGAGCCGATTTGAACAAACTTGAATCAGATCCACCCCACAATGCTGCATACCCAATATCAAAAGATTCTGCCTGCTGGATCTTGAGAAGAAGATTTTCAAAGAAATTTGCCTGAAATGCACTAAGTACAAATTTGGGCTCCTATACTGAGCCCAAATATAAACCCAAGGGGCCGATTTGAACAAACTTGAATCAGATCCACCCCACAATATTGCATACCAGATATCAAAAAGATTCTGCCTGCTGGATCTGGAGAAGAAGATTTTCAAAGAAATTTGCCTGAAATGCACTAAGTTCAAATTTGGGCTCCTATACTGAGCCCAAATATAAACCCAGGGAGCCGATTTGAACAAACTTGAATCAGATCCACCCCACAATGTTGCATACCAAATATCAAAAGATTCTGCCTGCTGGATCTAGAGAAGAAGATTTTTTAAGAAATTTGCCTGAAATGCACCAAGTTCGAAATCGGGCTTCTATACTGAGCCCAAATTATGAACCCAGGGGGCCAATTTGAACAAACTTGAATGAGATCCACCCTACAATGTTGCATACCAAATATCAAAAGATTCTGCCTGCTGGATCTGGAGAAGAAGATTTTTTAATGTTTTTCCCATTGCCTACGGTGTTAAAAAGTGCTGATTCAGCACTTTTTCAAAGTCCTGAAACTGTACCCTATGATAAAACTGATGGCAATTGTTTTTTACCAATTCTTTCTGTTGGTCCTAAGGAAGCTTCACACCAAATAAAAATTCTCGGTGCCGTGCACTTTTGGAGATATGGGTGTTTTAATTTTTTTTCCATTTTTAGCTCCTGCGGTTCCCATGGGGCTACGGGAAAAAAAAAATCAGCATAAATTAGGTACTTATGACCCAATAAGCCCTCACATAAAATTTGGTTCAAATCAACCTCTCGGTTCGGAAAATAGAAATTTTGGGCGGGGCCAAAAATTTTGCCCCTCCCATAACGACGCCAAGTATAGCCCCACAAACTTCTCTTGAACAAATCTGAGTCTACACCTCAAAAGGAAGCTGCACACCAAATATCAAGTCTCTACTACTACTGGTTCATGAGAAGAAGATTTTTTAAGATTTCAGCACACTTTTTGGGTGTGGCTCTACCCACAGGCGAGGCTACTTGATTTGAACAAAATCAAATTGCGATGTCATAACAAACTACTATCTCAAATATCAATTAAATTGGTTCAGCGGTTTGGGAGGAGAAGACGCAAACACCATGGACGATGACGGACGACGACGGACAACGGACGGTGAGTGATCACTATAGCTCTCCTGACTGAAAGTCAGGTGAGCTAAAAATACACACCTGAATTATTACAAACAGTTTTCTCAAAGTAATTCTATAGATAAAGTGTAATTCCAAAAAGTTCTGTGTACTACGGGATCTGGTCATTTAAAAATGCCTTTGAACAACCAATGAGGCATATGAAAAAATACTTTCTTTCACCACCACATGCTTGGTAAACCTGCTTATCACAAAAAGGCCGATTAAAAATTACTTTGTTTTACTACTGCATGCTTGGAAACCTGTTTGTCACAATAAAGCTGATTAAAAAAATACTTTGTTTTACCACTACATGCTTGGAAAACCTGTTTGTCACAATAAGGCCGACCAACATAGGATGGTGTTATCTACTCATGATTCTAAGGAAGCATACCAAAGAAAATTGATGCATAAATGTGACGGCAGGGTGTTATTAAGAAAATACAAGACTAACAGACTTCGTCAAGTTAAGCTAAAAATTATCTGTGGCACTTACATATTTCAGATTTGAAACATTCAGAGTTTTTTAAAAGTATTAGTGTTGCCAATATCCAGGTACAAGGTGATGATCATACAGATGAACAGACTCACTATTTACTAAAGGCCACAACCCTGGCAAGAAAGTGCAGACAAAACCCATCTGATGTGGAGAACCTTTCCCCATCCTGGTCTATTGGCATACTAAAGAAAAACCAAATTTGATTATCTGCATCCAAGCTACATGGTCGGAATTACCCTGTTAATAGTACATAATGTCCAAATGCTAAACCATTTACCATACCATTTTTTACAAATTTGATCTGTTAACCCTTTACCCAACGAAGACAATATCAAAATTTATTATTTTAAATATCATTTTTTTAAATTTTTCAAAAAATGTCAACAAAACCATATCATGTGACCCCTCGTTGGAACGAGCTCGTTCCAACGAGGGGTCACATAATATGGTTTTGTTGAAAAGTTTTGAAAAATAATATTTTTTCAACTACTGAATTTACATATTACGCGGGCGGATGCAGGCGATTTGCTGGGTAAAGGGTTAAAGCATATAAGTTATGGAGTAAACTTCTAAAACTTAAATTAAAAATCTTGTGATCTATCAAAGAATTGATATGACAATCAGCTGCTCAGTCAAACAAGATATATACACTGAATGTCACGATGTATGAATGTGCTTTTTCAATACAGCACGAGCGCCAGGGTGGAAGGATAGAATTAGAGGCACAGCCTCGAGTTCTATCCTTCCATAATGGCATGAGTGCCATATTGATAAGAAAATGCACACATCATTGGATTCTGTGTTTATTACATGTCTCTATGACATAAAATCAATTAATTTAAAAATTTGGTTTTCTATTAGAAGTTGACAGTTGTGAATTATCTGCCATTATCTGAGAGATATTCGCATCAAAGTCAGAACTGGATTGTTATAAAATCACTCCCCATTTATAGAATACATTTAATTTTGTTAATTTTGGTGGATTTGAACAAAACCATTTTCCAATTGACCTTCGATTTAATGGCGGTCACCACAGCATCTGAATTGTTCTAGGTCAGAAACTGATGTTTCAATCAGCTGAGTACAAAAATAATTCATGTTTACTGAATAATTCTGTTAACTGAATATTTTTCACTGACAAAATGGCTATTTTAAATGGCTAACTCAGAACCCACTGTAGTATTTTAAAGATATTTTTCAGCAAATCTTTATGAATGAGATGACTAGATTTGAGGAAAAATTCATTTAACGTTAACTCAAGGAATCATTGGAGAAAAAATGCCGATAGGATCACCGATCCAATGTTGAGTTGTGACAGCACAAAAGTGGGTTTAATCATTATCAACTTATCGTCCGGAAACCAATTGTTTACAATTTACTATGTCAAGGGTCACTGTGATCTTGACCTTTGACCTAGTGATTCCAAAATAAATAGGGCTCTTTCTTGCACCAATGCCAACCTACCTATGGAGTTTCATGAACGTAGGTGGAACCATTGTCAAATTATCATCTGAAACCAATTGTTTACGATTTATTATGTTCAAGGTCATTGTGACCTTGGCCTTTGACCTAGGGAGTCCAAAATAAATAGGGGTCTTCCACTCACCTAGGCCAACCTACCTATGAAGTTTCATGAATGTGGGTCAAACAATTATCAAGTTATCATCCGGAAACCAATTGTTTATGATTTACTATGTTGAAGGTCACTGTGACCTTGACCTTTCACATAGCGAGTCCAAAATAAATAGGGTTCTTTCTCTCACTGATGCCAACCTATGAAGTTTCATGAACATGGGTCGAACCATTATCAAGTTATCATCCGGAGACCAATTGTTTTGATTTACTATGTTCAGGGTCACTGTGACCTTGACCTTTGACCTAGTGAGTCCAAAATAAACATGGTTCTTCCACTCACAAAGGCCAACCTACATATGAAGTTTCATGAATGTGGGTTGAACCGTAGTCAAGTTATCATCCAGAAACCAACTGTTTACAATTTACTATTGTCAAGGTCACTGTGACCTTGACCCTTTGACCAAGCAAGTCCAAAATTAATAGGGTTCTTTTTCTCACCGATACCAACCTACCTATGAAGTTTCATGAACATGGGTTGAACCATTATCATCCGAAAACCAATTGTTTATGCCCCCCCCCCCCACCCCCCCCACCCCCCCTTACGACCTTGAAAACTCACTGAATGGAGACTTACAACTATTGTCGCGTAAGGTAAGGAATGAACTGCCACTTTTAACAGCCCAAAATTCCCAAAGAGACAGTAGTCTCAAGAGAAAATTTCAGTTATGTCATTGCATAATTACTGAAAAACATCTCTCATGATTCTAGCTAGGCTACTATGGTGTAAACAATAAGACTCAAGTCTATGACACCTAGGAAAACAAATCGAAAAACACTCTTCCTTTAGCGGATTTATTCCCAAAAGAAATGGTCAGACCCTAGCTAACGTAGCTTAGAAGTCTTCATCTCTGTGAAGACAGATATCTCAGTGTAACTTGTGACCTTGAAAGCTCACTAAACAGAGACTAACAACCCTTGTCGCACAAGGTAGAGAATGACGAGCCACTATTCTAACAGCCGTAATTCCCAAAGAGACAGTAGTCTCAAGGTAGCTACGCAGTTATGAGTCTTCGTCTGTGTGAAGACATATCTGTGTCACTTGCAGGCTTTGAAAGCTCACTAAATGGAGACTTACAACACTAGCTGCTAATGTATAAGAAAAGACCGCTGTAACAATACATAAGGCTACTATAGCGTCCACAATGGCATTAAATGTCCTGACGCCAAGGAATACAACACCGAGAAGGAAAAGACGTACTTATTCCCTCTAACGGCTATATTCCAAACAAGACAGCTGTCTCAGCCTAACTATGCACCATGCAACCTCTATTCATAAAGAATAGGGCGTAGCATTTCTTATACTATTGCTAAGGCAAGGAAGGCATCATTAATCGGGACAAAAGCCCTCGAGTCCTGAGCCAAAAGATCCGGGGTGAAAGATCTTCGTCTTTCCATCACCCGGTATGATAAGCTGTTTTTTGTCAAATGCAGACTTATATTCAGATGGAACAATATTCTAAAAATTTAAGACTAAGACTACAATTTCATAGTCTTAAAGTGCCCTTCTGTGAGGGATGGAGCCCTCTCACCATCCAAATGTTCCATCTGAAAATATGGTCAACTCCATCCGACTGAACGGAAGACTGGATCAACGCAGAGAGATGACAGTCCACTTGCTATCATAAGCTGCTCATGGGACAGAGATCTGGCCCCAGATCTTCGACACGTCCCGTATAAAAATGCTTCAAATGACTAGCTATCGACCCAAACATGTGAAGCTGATAGCTAGCAGGGGAGGCTGCCATAGCTGCAACCGGATCCGGCTGCAGTGTGGAAGGAGCGTCCCAAACCGCAAGCGTGAATGGGCGTCCCAACTCACTAAAGTTTCTCGAACCTAAAACAGTCGACCCTGACTGCTGACGGAAAGGAGAGGGTTCTCCAGCTCGCGGTCTGCTCCAGACCTCGCCGAGCATTCCGTTAGAAACTTGTAGGCATCTATTCCTTATCGTGCATATCCATGGAAGAAAAGGAAACCCTAATCACAGCTGACCCCGGCTGAAGTGCGGAAGAAGCATCCAGACTCATCACATAGGACGGATGCTCCTACTCATTTAAGTTTCTTACAACACTGTTAACGAGAAGAAAAACTCTCTGCACTCGCGATCTGTCCCCAGATCTCGCAGAGTATCCCACGTAGAAACTTCTAGGCTAATCCTTTTTCAAGCGCTTCCATGTAAGTAGAAGAAGCCATCACCACCGCCGGACCCGGTTGCAGTGTGGAAGGAACATTCCAATGCATGTTCTGACTCAATATGGTTTCTCACAATGGACACAGTCGACCCTGACTGTTAACGTGATGGAGAGGGTTCTCCAATCGGTGATCTGACCCCAGATCTAGCCGAGCATCCCGTAGAGAAACTTCTGGCTTCTTCTACATGCACAATTGACTGGACCTACCCAGCACTGTCCGACGGCTCACTACCATTCGGCTGACAGGTGCCCCTTGCTGGGTTTTTAAGCTGCGATAAGCTGCACAAATTGCGACAGCAGGTCCGTTATGGAGGCTTGTGGAGCAGCGGCTTATTTCCTGCTACATGTTGCTCCCGGGACGGAGATCTGGCCGCCGATCTCTTCGAACGTCCCAATGAATCAAGCCTTGAATCACTAGCTACTGGATGGACGGACTTTCTTTTCCTTCTTCTTTCTTCGAGGGTAAAGACTGGTGCATTTTCGCTAGGCTGCATGAACATCTATAGTTGGGTAGCTAGTGTGCGGCTGCATGTGGTTCGCTAATGTGGAGGAAGAAGCTGTAACTGCAGCCGACGTCCTCGACTATTACTGGGTTAGAAAAGGATTGTCCGCTCGCGGTCTGATGCAGACCTCCCCGAGCTTCCCGAAGAGAAACTTCCAGACTTCTTCCCCTTATTTTGCCGTCGTCACTGGGTGAGCTTTTGATTAAAAGGTGCTCGTTCTACCCAAATCTACACTCTCCTCGGCCACATCGGACATACCCGGTATTACGGTTCCCACTTATGGGTAACTGCCCGACCGGTGGAATAAGAGGCCTTATACCTTATATTCAAGAGCACCTTAATCAACAGTAGGTAAATCATTAGCAAAACTAATGACGTCAAGGTGTGTATCCCGAAACTGGGTAACATGAAATAATTTTCATATTATTTAAAAGTTACAGCCCTGAACATCTCAAACCACCATTGTTCACTTCCAACATCCATTTACTGCCTTGAATCCACCATATACTTCATTGATTTGTGTCTGGCATCCACCAAAAGAGAGATTTAAAGCACAGATGTCAGCTGAGATGTTTACCGACTTTGGGCCAAACAAAAAGAATGATGTTTGCGCCAATTCCGGTCTCTTCCGGAGTACTGTGCGCATGTGCATGCGCAGATAGTAAAAGTATGGAGGGCCAGATAGGACTTTTAATTTTCAGTATTGTATGCAAATTTTGGGGATGGGGGGGGGGGGGTCAAAATTTGTGTTTGGCCCTTGAAAATATTGAGTTTGCACCAGCCAGCTAAGTCTGGGCCATTGGTTATTAGTATAAAAATATATCATCATGACAAAAAATGAAAGTGTCAATGACACTGTAGCTTATCTTGACCTTATGATATATTTTTGGGATTAATGTCATAATTACTCAACTTTTATGTTACATTCAAGTAAATTGTGTCATAATTATTGACTTTTTGTTGTCTATCAGAAACTACAGATTTTTTGGCTTTAAAATGTGTTTTGGATATTTTCAGTGATTTTATGCCTCCCAAAAATCCACTCCATGGACCCTTATTCAATGTGACTGGTTCCATAAGGTGAATATTTTTTTACTTTAAAAAGCATTTTGGAGGATTTTGAGTAATTTAATGCAAAAAACAATTCACGACTGCCTGCCCGGGGCATTTTATATGATCAACTGGGTGAATTTGGGTTTTTTTTTTTTTCATCAAATCACTTTCATCCACTGGGACCCCCACCCCCACCCCATAGGGTGAACAAGGAAAAAATATTGCACCTAATTGTGTTTTGGGGGATTTTGAGAGATTTTAATCACAAGATTTCACCCCATGAACCTATCACCCTAAGCCCAACTGTATGGGGCCTGTCAAATGGGTGTGTCAAAATCCCTCAAAATAAACTCTAAAGCAAAAAAAAATTTACCCATGGGACTCCCAACCCTAGCCCCCGTCCCCCTCCCCCCCCCTCCATCCCCAATTCCGTTGAAAATAATACATGATTGCAGCAGCCATGCTATAATTGGCTGATTTGAAGTCAAACATTATGAAAAGTTAAAAAATTTATAGTAATTTATATATTTTTTATACTTACCAATGACCCAGACATAGCTGGCTGGTGCTAACTCTTAAAATATAGGGCCAAACACAAATTTTGCCCCCCAATCCCCAAAATTTGCATCTAAAACTAAAGAAAACATGTCCTGAAAGGCCCTCCACACCTCGCCCCCACTGCGCATGCGCAGTGTCAAGGACGTTCCGAAATTGGCGCCATTTATCATTCTAATAACCAGTGCCTGGTAAAGCGCTATGTACTCAGCGGGGAGGCAAGAGTTCCCAACTCCTGGGAGGGCCATCCCCGTCTGGGTCATTGGTAAGTATAAAAAATATATAAATTACTATAAATTTTTTAACATTTTTATACTGTACCAATGACCCAGACATAGCTGAATAGTAAAAAGGCTGGAGGGCCAAGGACATAGAGCAAAATGGAATACGCTCAATAAAATAAAATAGAGTCATCCCCTGTAGGGAAAAGAAGTAATAGGCCTTACATGTATCTTTCTTATTTATGATAAATTAGAAAGATACAACACCTTCCAAAAATTGAGCTTCATACATCCATGTACTCTATTAATATCCAATAATCCTTATACTAATAATTTTTAAAGTAAGCCAATAATAAAGTAAGTCTAGAGAATAGAGACTCTTATACTCCTAAAAGTGTGTGAGAATTGCATAATCATGTCCGTTGACATATGCAATATTCAAAAGCTATACTTTAAAAACTAAGACTTGAATGAATTTTATAAACTTAAACTTCTCACTAAACAACCATCCCAATAACAGCTCAGAATTACTAACTCCAGAGGAGGTATCCCCTTGTTTTCATAGTAAAAACAGGTGACCCAAGGGAACACCCTCCCCCCCCCCCCCCCCCCCCTTTTTCTTGCCCTGGGTCAAATAGCCCAGAGCGAAGAGGGCAGCCGAACGGAGACACTGCCGAAACAGACAGCCTACCTAGCTATAGTAGCAACTGTTAAGTGAATGACATTCTGAGCAGTAGATAATAGACCTAACAATAGAGGCCTCCAGAAATGGACTCGATATTTCTGAGATAAAATTCATGAATGGATGGCTGAGCGCAATGAGCAGCCTTCAAAAATCTATAATAGCAACACTATTAATGTAAGCCCAAGAAGTAGAAGAACTCTTACTTCATGAGCCGAAATCTTAAGCACAACTGCTAAGCCAATGATATACCATAAGCAGTACGCTAGTTAATAGAATCCATTAACAATAAAATGGAGCGTAACGTCCTTCTACTAGACATCAAAGACAGAAGAAGCTTACGCCCTTGTAATAAACAGATATCTGTTTATAAATACATAAACTGTACCCGGAAAGAGTAAAGGCCTATGCCCATACGAAGACGGAAGGGCCTTAAAATAATAGGTTCCGGATAATAGGAGCCTAACTCTTATGCAACAATCCAACCTAAATAGTAACGGAAGTATTGATTCCGAAACTATGAAAGTGAAAATCATCCATCGATAGTGCATGAAACTCACTGACTCTACAGTAAAAGAGAAACCAACAGAATTACTGTCTAAAAGGTCAGAATTTGAAAACTACTGTTTCCAGAGGCTCAAATGATTACTTAGCTAAATAAGAACCGAAGTTAAAATCCATATAGGAATTTAATCTAAAGATTCTAAGTCTATTTATCAAAAAGTTACTAACTGACTTAGATAAAGAGACAAAAGACTCAATTGTAAACTATCGTAGAGTACATAGGTATGAGGTAACATAAACCTATAACCTAAATAACAACAGGCTGCAGTAGATCTTGTGAAACAAGTATACTAAAAACTAGCAATGCGTAGTATGGAGGGATCAACCATATGAGCATAATGATCCCTACACCACGACGGAAGAGCCTCCACTTTAGTCGCATAGAATAGCGAAGAAGAGGATCTCCTATAGTAAGAAATCGCGTCCAAAGCTCGTCCAGTACAGTGCTTACAATGCAATACGGACCACACAACGGAATACATGAAGGTTGCGACCTTGCTGGTTGTGATAAAGATGACACGATTTACCCAGTGAAAAAAGATCCTCACATAGAGGAAGATTTCACATTAAGATCCACAGTAGACAAGAGAGTAAATTACTCATGATCTCTGTGAAGATAGAGATGCTATCAACAGAAATGTATTGTGGTTGTTTATCTTAGCAATACCTGCTAAAACAACAGCGCCGGAGGATACGCGTATCCTATCATTCCGTCCTATAGATCAATAGAGCGTTAACAGTATTAGCTCAGAGATCTGGACAAGCCAACACATACGTCTGCAAATGATTAGCAAGCTGTGTCATAAATAAAACATCATTGGGCGCTCCCATAGATAGCAAATCTGATTAAATACTTGTTTGTTGAGAGTCCATTCTGACAGCAACAAGCGACCCGTAAGAGAACGGGAGTGCGATAAAACAATCAGACGACCCAGAATATGACGGACCAAAATTGAACTTGGTGTACTATAACCAACAAACGGATTCTTTCCATTAAATTGAATAACGGAAACGAAAGAGTGCCTCCCTGGTTCCGGAGATACGCCACTACTGTCGAATTAAAGGACAGGAATTTGGGCATGCGTTTCTGAATAATGTTCATGCAATGACATAAAGCAAGCCTAAAAAACATTATTCCGCGGAAGTTAAACTGATAGCTAAAAGACTGCGGAACCCAAAGACCCTGGCACTTCGAATCCGTAGGGATCAGTATATATCCCAATCTGTTTGACTGGCAACCGTCATAACAGCCACACTAGGGTCCGGCAACTGCGGCGGCACTCTCTGAGTCAACCACCGAATGTTTGCCCCAGTCTGAATCTCTTGTAACACTAGATAGACAAGAGAATGTATAAATCAAGCAATTCATGGATTGCCGGAAAGTTGCCGTCGAAGAGAAGCTCCTCCGAGAACGAAGCGACTCTGAGAGAGTTCTTAACCTACTATCCACGCGTGGATGTAGCTAGGGCTGCATCACGTCTAACCAACTCCAATCAGCCACTGAAGGGCGGAGTTATACGTGAACAAACTACTGCCCTCAAAAGAAATTACATTGAGAATAATATCCCGTAAATCTTTTCTTGAAGACGTAATGATAACGCCTCAGTAAGGCGGATTACGTATAATAAAGCGTCTAAGTTAAGTCTACTATACATAATGTCGTTCCCAACATTGAAATTGGAAAAGACATAAACGGCGAAAAAGAATATATGCAGTCTTTAGTCACACCGTCTAGATGCATATGAACTCTCGGTATGCCCTGCTCTGCCAAAATAAACTATATGTAAAAAAGATAAAATGGCAGAAATGAGCCACGCGGACAAGAAACTAAACTATCATGCTTAGTAGCAGGCTTGTATATATATATATATAATATATAGCGTCGAAAAATAAAACACATGTTGTAATGACAATATTGGACTGCGTCGGTAAGTCAGGGACAAAGTCCCTGTACCGATCGAAAAAACCGAGTCCAATGACGCTATAAGTCTCTTATCCAAGATCGCAGCAATGAAGTCCGAAAAATAATCACTGGAAGAAATGCCAGAAGATATGAAAGGCATCTTCCGATACTACTAAAGGGAAAACTCGAAATCTTTCGAATCCCTTTCGCCATCCTGTCGGACCCTATAAAGCGTTCGGTCGTCCGTAGCTTGATGCAACCGCGGACCGCACCGACCCAGCGCCGTCGGATAATTCCTGATTCGACCGAGAAACCGTCAATTGCTGGGATGCTGCGAAACAACTGTGCTAACTCGGATAGCACGTCCGTCACTGAGGCCTGAGGAGCAGCGGTCTTACGATGCATTGCCGCAGGAAGCTCCGAGATCGTTACCCCGTGCATACTTCCAATATGCGAGCGAACGGAGTGTATAGGCCTCGTGTCCCTTGGCTACCGGATGGCGCGACCTATTCGCTGTGGAATCACTGAATGCCGAAACTGATCGGATACTCGAGGTCACGTAGCCAATGTGCGGTCGTGTGCCCTGCTGTGAGGATGAGGAAGCATTAAAGACAGTCTCTCAGACTGTCAATATAACGGAGCGTCCCGAGCAATGGACATATGCTCCGAATGTAAAATATCTGAACCACAACATGCGGTCCCCTATGTTGTTGGCTTCCTCCGATCTGTCCTCAATCTGCCGTCAATGGGTGAGTACTAAAGTAATTAAAGTGCTCGCATCACCCAAATCTCCTTCCTAGACCGCAACGGACGAACCCGGCAGCCGAACCATTCGATGAATGTACACTACACCGGGTGAGCTAGCGAATGTCACTCCGTAAGCGATAGACATATTCCATGAGCACTTATTGCCGCTAACTCTTCATTAACTATGACGACAGAGGCACACTTTTGAAAGACATCTCCATAACTCTTCGAACAAGAAACCAGAAATGCTTGGATAGCAAGCATAAAATAATAATATATATAGCGTCGTTCAATAATTCGAAAGTTTGTGTGACATTATTGGACTATGTCGGAACTGAGGGACGATGTCCCTGAACCGAACCAAAAATTTCTAAGTCCACCGACGCTATCAGTTTCTTATCCGGCATCGCAGCATATGTTGTTCCGAAAGGGAAAGCTTGAAAACCACCGAATCCCTTTCGGTATCCCGTCGGACCGGATGAAACTTTCGGACGTCCGTACCCGCTTCCGCGGAGCGTCCCGACCCAGCATCGTCGGATAAAATATATGCGACAGATTCAGTTGATGCTGGGATGCTGCGATAAACTGTGCTATTAAGGAAAGCACGTCCGTTCCCGAGGCCTGTGCAGTAGCGGACTTACTTGTATTGCCGCTGGAAGCTCCGTGTACGTTGACTCCCGCACACTTCCTATGCGAACGTCCGGAGTCTGCAGGCCTCGAGACCCCGGCTACCGACCCAGCGCTGTCGGATAATTCTCGATCCGACACCGTTCTGTCGGCTGCTGGGATGCTGCGATAAGCTGTGCTATATGCACAAGAATGTCCGGCGTCGAGACCTGCGGAGGCGCAGTCTATCGGTGCTTCGCCGAGGGCAGCTCCGCATCAGATGGCTCCCGCATACTTCCTATGCGAACGTCCGGAGTCCATCGGTCTCGAATCCCTGGCTGCCGGATGGTGTGACCTGGTCGCCGAAGAATCCTTGATCGGCGAAGCTGGTAATATATCGGCGGTCACGCAGCCAAGGTGCGGTCGTGTGCGCTGACGAGAAGAGGAAGCCTTAGCAGTCTCAGCGGACTGCCTATACAACGGAGCGTCCCGAGCGACGGACGTATGCTCCGCTAACGACACATTTGTACCACAACATCTGGGGCCAGATGTTGTTGAACGAGAGAGGGGCCTCTCTCGCTTGCCGTCCGGATGGACCGGAACGAGCTATGAACCGGACTAAAAGGCTTCCTCCGTTCTCCCTCCGATCCGCCGTCACTGGGTGTGCATTAAGTTAATTTTATAGTGCTCGCATCACCCCAAAATTCCTTCTAGACCGCAACGGACGAACCCGGCTGCCGAACCATTCGGTGAATGGACGCTACACCGGGCGAGCTAGCGGACGTCAAAGGCCGTCGAACCTACTAGGGTCCTCTTAGGCAATTGGCGTATTACATGAGCACTTTTCCGCTAGCCCTTCATTAATTGTGACGACGGAGGCACACTGTTGGAAGACATCACAGATACATCACCCTAATCTTGATCGTCTGAAATAGAAATTGATAAAGTAGAGTGACCCTGCGGGGAAAGGACCGGAGTGTCCAAATCCCCAACAACATACCGTGACATACGCTTCCCATATTGTCATCGAAATCATACGATACAGAACAGGAGTTAATGCGAGTACACTGACCACATATAGAATGATAATAGGGTCAGAGGAAGACTTCCTCTTAAAACAATTGATCAATATCCTTTCAATGTGAAAAGAAAACAAGTCCTGGTACTCGCACTAACTCCTGGCAATCAAAATACATAATAATAATATGATCCATTAATATAGAAAAAATAATTGAAATCAAAATATTTTGAAAAATATTTTTTCAGAACAGCCCAAGTTTCTGAAAAGTAACGTTGAGCCCCAATGGATCCCAAGCCTAAGTGTGGACAAAAATTTTAAAAATATTTTAAACAATTTATTCAACACTTACGAACAATAATAATGTATCTAGTTATGATTAAAATAACATAAAGATATTATTATTTAGAAATCCCCCCCTCACACACAGGGCTGTTGTAAATGTAAACAATGAGTGTAAAAACACTAAAATAAGACTCCAGGCACCCAGGCCCGAAATCAGTTACCAAAAATACACCATCTGATGCAAAACAGAGACTTCCAGGGAAGAAACTGCAGAACATCAGATGGTAGATGCAGAACACAACGCCTAACCACCCGTAGGTGAAGACGTAAACATGGGGAAAGAACAGAATTCATTCTGTTATTAAGCTAAAACTCCCAAGAAATTTTAGTAATAATAATTACAGAAACTATGCCAAAAGCATGGGAGAATAGCAAGGGGGAACTTAAAGGACAGGGAGAGAGGAAAAACACTTGAAAAAACAGTGTAACTAAATAATCAGAATGACAACAAAATGGCTGCTGCCTTGAAAATAGGTAACTTAACATAATTTCATTAATAAATTTTAAGTTACAGCTCTGATAATATTCTGTCACACATTCTTTTCCTCTCCTCCTTTTCTATCCTCCTTAGAATCACCATTTCACTAATATTTATGTGTCTGGCATCATTTAAACTGAGATTTAAAAGCACAAAGATCAGTCAGATGTTAACTGATGAAGGGCCAAACTTAGAATGATAAATGGCGCCAATTTCGGAACGTCCTTGACACTGCGCATGCGCAGTGGGGGCGAGGTGTGGAGGGCCTTTCAGGACATGTTTTCTTTAGTTTTAGATGCAAATTTTGGGGATTGGGGGGCAAAATTTGTGTTTGGCCCTATATTTTAAGAGTTAGCACCAGCCAGCTATGTCTGGGTCATTGGTACAGTATAAAAATATAGACATGGTCAAAGCTAAACCTTCATATGAAATTTTGTTGAAATCAGAGAAGAAAATACATGGCTGCAGCAGCCATGCTACCACTGACTGATTTAAAGCCAAACATTATGAAAAGTAGTCATGGTCAAAGCTGAACTCGTATATAAAATTTTGTAAAAATTGGAGAAAAAAAATACAATGGCTGCAGCAGCCATGCTACCATTGACTGATTTGAAGCCAAACATTATGAAAAGTAGTCATGGTCAAAGCTAAACCTGCATATGAAATTTTGTTAAAATCGGAGAGAAAAGGTTACATGGCTGCAGCAGCCATGCTACCATTGGCTGATTTGAAGTCCAACAATACGAAAAGTAGTCATGGTCAAAGCTATAGAAACCTGCAAATGAAATTTCATCAATTGGAGAAAATAAATACACATTTAGAATGTACTTACTGATCTCAAACACACACAGTTGATGACAGTGTCCTACATGCCTGAGATATCATATTACATTCACACAAAGACAATTTTATTCCGTGCTTTATTGGTTTTTTTCACTCAATGTAGTAGAAGAGAAAACAAGCCAAAACAATTTCACCCCTCAATTCCCACACCCCAGGGGCAGCCACCATGACCAAAATAGGAAGGTTTCATCTACTCATCAGTCTAAGACAACCTGCCAAATTTCAAGAAAATTGGTTAAGATAAAAAAAAATTTTAAAATCACCCCACACTGCCAACTGTGACCAAAATAGGACGTTCTCATCTAGACATCAACCCGAATATGCATATGAAATTTGGTGATGATCAGATGAGAACTACGGCCCGTAGCCAGTGCCATACAAAATTCATGATGGCTGCTGCATCAGCCAATGTAAGCAGCCGACCATGACCAAAATAGAACGTTCTCATCTAGACACCAACCTGAACATGCATATGAAATTTGGTGATGATCGAATAAGAACTACGGCCTGTAGTCTGCGCCATATAAATTGTGGACAGACAGACTCACAGACGCACAGACTCACAGACTTCAACTTGCCCCATGACAATAGCTTAGCCTGACTTTGTCAAGTAAAGCTAATTATCTTGTCTAATTATTTCGCTGAGTTGGTGATTCATTTATCATTTCATTACTTTTATAAAAACAGTGGCCTTGAAATCTGTAAACAGTTTTTGATGAGTGCAAGTGAAAAAGATTCTCTTTCTGACTCGAATAATCACACATGCGGTTGCTGCCCTCAATACGTATTTTGTACTTTGTCTAAGACGTTTTTACTTGTATTGGGGGGAAATACATTCTTGTAAGATAAATGAAATTAACATGTATTGTAAATATTCAGTTGAATGAAGAACATTGAACAAAACAATCAGGCAAAAGCTTAAAAAGTACACTCACTATCAACCCATAGCCTGAAGGTTTTCTCTCATCACAAGAACTTGATGATGAAGATGAAATGTGTCTAGTTTTCTCTTGGTATGATCTGCTTTTACTTTGTACAGTTTTATGTTTTTTGGAAACAGCTTCTAAATAATTCTTCAGCAAGTCACGGTCCTCACTATGGTCCTCATCTTCAGAAGAAGAATGATTTCTGTGCTTTCTTTTTTTATGATGTCGTATTTTCTCTTCTGTCTACAATGACAACAGTAAGCAAGTGAATTACAAAATAAAATCAAGCACAAACTACATAAAGCTGCATTTTTTTGGATAGGAAGGAAATGTTATGAAAGTAATTCCCCAACAATGATACCTTGTCAAAAATGAAATAGCAGAAGATATGTTGAGATGACTTTAAACAAATTTTTTGAATTCAGAATTAAAAAAATTTTAAAATAAGATTTTGAAATAACTTTTTACCTAACCAAATGGCCATAACAACCCTGCATTATTAAAAATTTGCCCTTCAAAATATTTTTATGACTCCTCTTCTTTGAGCTTGATTCAATGAGGGGTCATTAACTGGTAGAGTGCTGAATTCTTTTTGGTCATCAAAATTTGTTCCTGTGTCTTTGCATTGTGACAATTTATGAGAGAGTGCCTATAGGCACTCTCTCATAAATTGTAACAAGGCAAATCCTAACAAACAAAATTATTTAACTTCAAAGGTAATATGAAACTCATCCACACAAAAATGATACCTTTAAGTTGAAGCACCTGCACTTCAGAATAAAGCCCAAATATGGGCTTCCAGCACTCTACCAGTTAAACAATGTCAAAAAAATCCCCTATGGATGAAACTCCAATACAATATAACCCTACCAGTCAATACTTCTAAGAACTTTACTTTCATTCTGGACATGGCTGTGGTCAGTTACCCAGATAATCAGTTGATTAGTTGTTGCAATTCCATCGCACATGAAGATATTTTTACCTTGAACATTCCCAATTGATAGCTGTCTTACTTATTCCTTTTGGTGTACATACACCAGCAACAACATTGTTTTTTTCCATATCTGTTACTATCTACATACTTATGCCTAAGAAATGATGAGCTCTACAAAGTCAATGCTTCTTTATACAGTTGAGTCAGACAACACTATACAAGCATCGAAAAATAAAAAGGTTATAAAATTAAGGCTTATTTCTAGTATAAAAGAAGGCATGGACATAAAACACCTAAGGAAGAGACAGCAAAATTTAAAACCCGAAGAACAAAAAACACAAAGGGAACAATAATTTTGCCCTCACCCATCAAGATACTCCTGGTAGTAGGCGCAACAGCCTGCAAATCTAACAGTGTGTATGGATAGGTTAATAATGTGCAGAATAATTTGGATATGATATACCCAACAATTCTTAAATGTTTATACCATGATTGTACATATTCAACATTACACGATATGATAAAAATTGAGAAATGTGTCAGATACACTGCACATGGAATCTGAACTACATAAAAGAATGTCATGAAAGAACACATCTAATTGGATGTTACGTGTTATTACAAAATGTTGTCGAGCAAGAAAGTTATCAGACCACCGAAGGCAATAGGTTTCTTTAACCCTTTACCAAACATGCAAAGCAGACGACACCTGCAAAGAAAATTCTCAAATACCTATATTTTTTCATTTTTGGCGTCAAAAACAGGGCTTATGATCCGTCATTGGAATGAGCTCATTCCAATAAGGGGTCATAAGCTATGTTTTGAGATAAAAAAAATGAAATGATAAGGAAAATTGAATGGTGATTTTTGCGAATAGTGCTGAACGGTTTTGGCAGTTACGATGGGTCAAGGGTTAAAAATATAAGCTTCTTTCACTTAATTCAAGTTAATCAAGGTATAAATACAGAAAACAAGTGGGTCGATTACAAGGGATAGAAATCAACGAGCCCTCGTGGAGATTTTCCTGTATTTCATGTGCACCTTTGGTGCTTGTGAAAAACAGGAAAAACTCCACCTCAGTTCGTTGATTCCAGTTCCCTGTACTCCACCCTTGTTGTGTTCTGTTTCACTACCTAACAAAAATAAAGGACGATAATAGTCACTTACAAAAAAATTTCTTTAACAACAAAAAAGTTTCCACTTTTTCTACCAAAACACAGCTTATGACTCCTTATTGGAAAGAGCTCATTCCAATGAGTGGGTTATAAATGAGCAGGTTATAAACTATGTGTTGGAGGAAAAAAAGAACAAAATCTGAATGGCGACTTTTGTGAATAGCACTGGCTGGGTATGACCATTCTGTTAGTTAATGGGTTAAATTAAATAAAGACACAAATTACCAAACATATTCTGTTTGTGAGATCAACACGATGAAGTTGATACTGACATTAGTCAGCATTATCAACATCCTTGAGTTGCAAGTTGAGGGGTTGACACTTTCTTGCTAATGCTTAGTGGTTTGCTACCAATATTCAAGCATTTTTAACCTGAAAACTCTCCTGCATGACACTTACAAATGTTTTGTAAAAACCCTTTCCTAAATCACCAACAACAATTTCACTGTCTCAATATGAGGTGTTGAACACCTGGTTAGCATGACCTTGTCTCTGAATACAACAATTGAAAGCCATTAAAAAGACAATATCCTTGAAGATGGCTCAGTTTTCAGGAAGCAAAAACACAAATTTGAGTTTGAACTTTTTATTCCTCATTATGTCTCATTATTTCTCACATGATTCTCTCACTGTTACATATGTCACATCACTGGAAAATAAATTAAATTTAGTCCCTCAACTCTTTTCCTGCCCAGTACAAAAATACCCAGTCACAAAGTAATGGAGAGACCAACCACTTGTTAACAAATATACCCTTACAAAAAGATGTCCTTTTATCAATGAGTTCTATATGCAAGATCATACTGAATTTTTCATCAAATCAAGTCATGGATGCTTTACAGCAGCCCAGACTTGATTTTATGAAAGATTTCTGAAGATTCACCTATGAGGTAATGAGTTAATGATCATTCATATACCACAAATCACATTTTCAGTCATTTTGGTCACTTAGCCATTGCTTTCTCCTTTTACCTAACAAATCGGTCGAATCCTCCCATAAAATTTACAAAAAGAGCAGTTGAAAATTAGCCTGAAACATGCCCCCACATAGCACATGGACACAGGAGGTTGAAGACCAAACTGTGATTTGTTACTCGTACATGAGCTGTGTCTGTAAGACACACATGATGCCCGCGCAAAGTCTACCATGTACAAAAAAAGATTGACCAAATTCAACAACAAGCAAATAAAAATATTGATAGTATACACATCTTTGGTATATGTACAAACATCATGTAAAATAAAAAGGTCCTAACTTCAAAACTGTGAGAGGAGTTACAGCACATGGAGAGTGGATTGTAACTAAATCACCCGCAGAGTGGGGTTATCACCGAAACTATAACTTTCGTATTTTGTATATATCGACTAAAAACACAAGCAATGCTGCAGCCAATGGACCTCCGGGTTTCACCCGGAGGTCCATTGGCTGAAACTTTGCTTGTGCTTGTTATGCTTTGCAACAAATTTGCAATTATTGCTTGGGTGGAATCTCCACTCTGTGGGGTGATTTAGTGATAATACACTCTCCATGTACTGTATTAGTCGGACAGACCAAACACCATACAGGTGAAATTCTACAAAAAATTGACTAAATTCAACAACCTGTAATTTTGTGAAATATTGAAGCAAATCAAAATCCTGACAATATGCACACCTCTGGTATATGTACAAACATCCTGTGAAATAAAAAGGTCCTAGCTTGAAAAGTGTGAGAGAAGTTGGCTGCACAAACAATGTACCCTAGATGCAGATGGACAGACAGATGGTGGATGGATGGATGGATGGATGGATGGATGGATGGATGGATGGATGGATGGATGGATGGATGGATGGATGGATGGATGGACAGACAGCACTCGGACGGATAGACAGGGGTAAAACAATATGCACCCCAACTATTCGTTGCAAGAGCACAAAAAGGAATATTGAACAAAATCATATCATGTGACCCCCCATGTGACAATAATTAAAATAATAAATTTTGATATCCTGTGTGTTGGATAAAGGGTTACAGTTCAATTAGTTCACTCTCATTTCTCTGCCATGCACAAGTTAAGAGGACCCCCATCCCAGACAATTAGTACTGTACCCTATTATACCAGGAAAAGACAAATTGTTTACTCCTGTTTCACTTCATGGGGTTCCCATGGGAATTCTCATCTATGACAACCCACAACTGCAAATACTCTTCAATAAAGGTATTTATTTTGGTGGTAGAAGCACTTTATCACAAAGCAGTAAGGATATGACCAACAAGGAAGTAAGAAGCATTTAATTTTTTTTTTTGTAGGGGAGGGGGAGTGGGAGGGGAGGAGCATGGTCACACATAGAAGGGCATAGTTGGGACTGTCATGCCTGTACAGTTGAGAAAAGTACACATTTTTTGGCTCCATGTTTAACAAATTTGCCCACCGGAACAAAACATTTTCGCCCGGTGAGGAAATTTGTTAAACCTGGAACCAAATGTGCACTTTTCACAACTTCAGATGCTGTAAAAAAACATAGTTGAGGGAATCTTCGATCAAGTCTAAAGACTAACAAGTTTGTAAGTCCGAGCAATACCCACACTACCTTCTCCCTCATGGTTTTTATGTCCCTACTGACCACTAAGATAATTAAAGTTATACACTGCAGTCTGAACTACATTTGAAAAAAATAGGAATGGTTGTGCCCAACTTTTAAGTGTTAAAAAAGAAATACAGTGTACCTTTCCACCTGATCTGTGTTTCTGTGAGAGAACAGTCAAATATTTTTTCAGAAGATCATCATCTTCTTCATCACTTGATTTGGAAGAATGTTTTTTCTTTTTCTTTTTGTGTTTCTCTTTCTTTTCTAACTGGAAAAATGAAAACATGACAAAGAAAGACTCATGATGTGAAATAACGAGAAACAAATGAGCATAACAATATTATAATACCAATAAAATGATATACCATTCTCCTGCGATCATAGTAGAAACATCTCTACAACACCCATAATGCATCTAACTTAACTTGTTACCTAACATGAGAAGCAGACGACAGATGAAAACAAAATTCTTGAATAACTAATAATTTATTTTCCTCTTTTGCTACAAAAACATAGCTTATGACCCCTCATTGGAACAGGCTCAATAAGCTAGTTCCAATGAGGGGTCATAAGCTATATTCTTGAGACAAAAATGAAAAAATAATAAAAATTGAATGGGGAGTTTTGTGAATCGTGTTAGCCCCTTCTAGCCATTATGTTGGGTAAAGGGTTAATATGCCTCTTATTAATTAGATACCAAGCTTTTGCCTGGAACCTTATGATACTTGCATAAGGCATGCTCGGCTGAACTCCACCGATACAGGTTTCAGCTCAGTTGATAGAAGCTACCCAGGCAATTATCATGAGTGATTCTTCTTTTACCAGATACCAATGCATGCATGTTCTCCTTGCAAAGGAAACTGTTTACGCTTCACCTGTGTTTTTCTTTGAATATATTTTAGACGTGAAGAATAAAACTTCCCTTGAAAGAAGGCCCTCTCATGGAGGAAGCTTCTGGGGAGTGTCCCATAAGACACTTGAGAATACTGATCCAAGGTTTCTGTGACAACAGAGGTGCTACTAGTAGGATTCACAACAAGACTGTTTAATCTTAAACATAATCTATTGAATCAAATGAAGTGGAGGATAAGCGCATCTTATCATTCATTCCCATGAATTCTGCAGAGCGTTTACTGCATGCGCTAAAAGGTCTGGGTATGGTGACACAAATGACGGTAACTAATTGTTCCGGTGTGTCGCAAACTGAACTATCATGGGGCGATCCCACAAGTAGCAAAACTGTTCAAATACTTGTGTGTTGAGCATCCAATGCAAATGAAACAGGCGACCTTTCCGAGGAGCGAGTCTGCTAGTATGTTCAGACGACCCGGTATATGACGGATAGGGAGATGAACATGATGATACATGACAAAATAGAAAAAATCTTCTCCGTTAGTTAATGGAAATGAATGGGTGCCACCCTGGTTCCTGATGTACGCTACCACTATCGAGTTGTCCAACAATATCTGAACATGTGTGTCCGCAAATAATGTGAATCCATTGATGTAGCGCTAACAATATTGACATCATTCTTTGATGTTTATGTGTTTCTCCAGGAACCGAGGGTCCCAAGACCCCTGCATGTCGAGTCTGTCAGACTCAGGGTCGTGCCCCAAACTATAGACTCACATCCATCATAATCGTGAAAGCTGGATCTGGCAGTTGCAGCAGAACTCTTTGAGTTAACCACTGAATATCTGCCTCAATATTGACCTTTTGTTTACTAGATCCGTTAAAACAATACTGGTCTTGAGCAAATGTGTCTTCACACTCCAGTTCTAGGTAAAGAATAACTGGAAGGGATGTGTGCGTAAGCAACCCATCGGAATAAGATGCATAGCTACTCCGCACAACCCCATCAGTCGCATAAAATTTTGCGCTGTTAATGCTTCTGAGAGTAGACAAAAGTGAGCATAACAACTGACTAATTTCGCTCTGGATAACGGCAGACGAACCAGATTGTTGTGAGACATTACCGAGTTCATTATTCGAGTGAAAGCCCAGGGCGCTAGATTCAGACCGAAGCACATCACTCTGAACTGAAATACTATTCCTTGGACGACGAACCGTAGGTACTTTCTGAATGCCGGATATACCAGGACATGAAAGAACGGATCCTTAGATCTATGCTTGCCACATAGTCGATCACTCGAACGCTCGCTTTTACTGACTAAATGATTACCATAAATAAACTTTTAGAGCTATGATAAACTTGTTATCCAGCTACAGTCTATTATCGGTCGGAACGAGGTCTCCGGCTTCGGTACGAGGAACAGGTGACAATAGAATCCTAGAGAATCTTGATTCTCGACGACCTCTACTACCTTCATTGTCAAGAGAACCTTTACCTTCGATTGGAGAGACTCTTATGCAAGGATTTGACGGAAGCATTGTCCATCACAGGCATTAAGTTAGTGGTGGTTTCACTAGGAAAGATAGTCGTAGGCCATCCGAGACCACACTTCTTGCCTACTGTCTTCCGTAATAGTTATCCAGTTTGATGCGAATCTTGATAACCATCCATTAACTGCTATGCAATAGAGGTCCTAACCCTCACCTGTAGTACCTGCGAGGCCAACGGAAGGAGAAACTACGTCTCCTTTGCAAAGAGCCTCGAGCAAATGGCTTAGGGGCGTCTGACCGGTAGTCTCTGTAGCTGCTGACGATCCCTAGAGTAATTATAGGTGGGTTACCTATACACTCGCGAGGAGTCCTTTAGACGACTTTCTGTCTAGGACGTCCTCCCTTACTCTTTTCTGCTATTGCGGGTCGATTAGACGTCGACATAAGGAGCAGAGTATTGATGCTTTCTTTGTAGCTTGGTCATAAACCAATGAAAGCTTATCGTCAAAAACTTAAGTGTCCGGAAACCAGAGCAACTGTTTTTCACCTTGTCATCTATTAAAGGTGATGACGCAAGGGCTCCATCACGTCTGATTAACTCCAAATTAGCAACTGTTAAGATAGAGTTATATGTGATAAATATAATAGCCCTGGAAAGGACTCTAAATGAGGTACGAATGTCCTCAAATTCCTTTCCGTAGAGACTTTCTGTCACAGTTCTTAAAGGTGATCTGCGTAAGACAGTGAGTCTAAATTCGCTCTGAATGAAGAAATTGCCGTCTCAAATGTGTCCGAGCAAATAGTGAATGACAAAGGTAAGACCATAACTAGGTCCTTAGCCTGCTCGTTCAAATGCAGAGGAACTCTCTATACATCTTCCCCGACCATTATAATCGATAAAATTACGGAATATGATGACAAGAAACCGAATTACTTCTTCCCACTGGAAAGTTGAATATGGTGTTGTCAAAAAGGTCAAAGGCATGCGACACCTGTCTAGACTTAACCGGAAAAGACATGACCTCCTCTTTTTCCAGATGAAGTCAGCGTCCAACAATGCTAGCGGTTTCTTGCAAGTAGTCGCAGCATTCTGAAACAAATTCAGGGTAGTGTCGATGGATTAAATCCATCGCAACCATGTGTTGTTCCGAAAGGGAAGGGTAATCCCCCTCTGTATCCCTTTCATCATTCGTCTGAATCAGTTGAAAATCACGGTCAGCGGCATCTGAACTTGCAGATGACTGGACCGACCCAGCACTATCCGACAGCTCAGGTTCTGAGACTGCCGTCAGCTGCTACTGCACTTGCTGGGATGGTGCGATGAGCTGCGCAATCTGCGACAGCAAATCCGTTATGGAGGCCTGAGGAGCAGCGGTTTTCTACTCAGGCTGCCGACTGCTCCCGGGACAGTGTGTCCGAGACGGCTCTTTTCTCTGGATGTCCCCATATATGAGGCCTCATCGCTTAGCTACTGAATAGTGCTACTTTTGAGTGGTAACAGCATTCTGATTCTCAGGAACAAACTCAGGGAAGTATTGATGCATTACATCCATCGCCATCCTGTGTTCCGAAAGGGAAGGGTAATTCTCCTCCAATTCCCTTTCACCATCCGACTGAATCAGATTATACTCACGGTCATCGGCATCTGAATGTGCAGATGACTGGACTGACCCAGCACCATCCGACAGCTCAGGTTCTGAGACTGCCGTCAGCTGCTTCTACACTTGCTGGGATGCTGCGATGAGCTGCGCAATCTGCGACAGCAAGTCCGTTACGGAGGCCTGAGGAGCAGCGGTCTTCTGTTGCTTGGCCGCCGGCTGATGGCTCTTTTCTGCAGACATCCCGACGAATGAGGCCTCGTCTCCTTGGCTACTGTATGGTGTGACTTCTTTGACAAAGAGTGGACCTTCTCGGCAATGCAGGCTGGATATCAGAAGTCACGTAGCCAAGGTGCAGTCGTGTGCTTGGTAGACACTGAAGAAGAAGCCGTAACTATAGCCGACCCCGGCTGTGAACTGAACGTAGCATCCCGGACTGGAGGCGTGGACGTAAGCTCCGACTGACGCAAGTTCCGAACCACAACATCTGGCCCCAGAAGTTATGAAAGAGAGGGGATCTCTCGCTCGTAGTCCTTCAGACCTCGCCGAGCTTCCCACTGAACTTGCCGGCTTCTTCCTCTCCGTCATCGCAGGGTGAGCCTGTTATTATTTTATAGTGCTCGCTCTACCCTTTCTACTTTCCTCGACCGCAACGGACACACCCGGCATCACGGTACCCACGGATGTGTAACCGCTTCACCGGTCGAGCTAGCTGGCGACAGGGAGCTGAAACCACGCTGTGGTTTATTGCCCTGTCTAATATTCATGAGCACTTTAGCCGCTAGCTCTGATTAACTATCTAAATATGACGAAGGAAGAACACTCTCTGACGGTGTCACGTAAACATCACCATGTTCTTGTTCCTCTGTAAATAGAAACTAAACAAGAGGCCCCACGGGGCCTGAGGGAGGTCACCTGACATGGTAGCCTAAATATCAACCCAGAGAATTGATTTCAACAAGTTGCATCTGCTACTCGTAAGAAAAGCTTATACCAAATATCCAAATATTCTGACAAGTGGATCTAAAAAAAGATTTTTAAAGAATATTCCTCATATTGAACTAAGTCATAATTCGGGCTCCCACAGGGAGCCCATATATGAACCCAGGGACTTGGCTTTAACAAACCTGAATCTCACACCCCTAAGGATTCTGCACACCAAATATCAAAACATTCCGACTGCTGGATCTGAAGAAGAAGATTTTTAAAGAAAATTCCTCATTTTGAACTAAGTTACAATTCGAGCTCCCACAATCAGCCCAAATATGGACCTAGGGACATGGCTTGAACAAACTTGAATCTTACCCCCCTAAGGATGATGCATAAAAAATATCAAAAGCATTCATTTGCTGGATCTGAAAACGATTTTTAAAGAAAATTCCTCATTTTGAACTAAGTTGTCATTCAGGCTTCCATAGTGAGCCCAAATATGAACCAAGGGACTTGGCTTGAACAAACTTGAATCTCAGCCCCCTAAGGTTGCTCCATGCCAAATATCAAAACATTCCAATTTCTGAATCTGAAGAAGAAGATTTTTAAAGAAAAATTCCTCATATTGACTAAGTTATAATTTGGGCTCCCACAGGGAGCCCAAATATGGACCCATGGACTTGGCTTTAACACACTTGAATCCCCCCCCCCCCCCCCCCCCAAAAGGATGCTACTCACCACATATCAAAGCATTCCAACTGCTGGATCTGAAGAAGAAGATCTTTAAGAAAATTCCTCATTTCAAACAAAGTTACAATTCAAGCTCCCACAGTGAGCCCAAATATGGACCTAGGGACATGGCTTGAACAAACTTGAATCTCACCCCCCTAAGGATGCTGCATACCAAATATCAAAACATTCCGACTGCTGGATCTAAAGAAGATTTTTAAAGAGAGTTCCTCATTTTGAACTAAGTTATAATTTAGGCTCCCACAGTGAGCCCAAATATGAACCCAGGGACTTGGCTTGAACAAAATTGAATCTCACCCCCCTAAGCATGGTGCATACCCAATATCAAAAGATTCTGCCTGCTGGATCTTGAGAAGAAGATTTTCAAAGAAATTTGCCTGAAATGCACTCAGTTCAAATTTGGGCTCCTATACTGAGCCCAAATATAAATCCAGGGGGGCGATTTGAACAAACTTGAATCAGATCCACCCCACAATGTTGCATACCAAATATCAAAAGATTCTGCCTGCTGGATCTGGAGAAGATTTTTGAAGAAATTTGCCTGAAATGCACTAAGTTCGAATTCGAGCTTCTATAGTGAGCCCAAATATGGATCTAGGGAGCCGATTTGAACAAAACTGAATCAGATCCACCCCACAATGTTGCATACCAAATATCAAAAGATTCTGCCTGCTGGATCTGGAGAAGATTTTTTAATGTTTTTCCCATTGCCTACAGTGTTAAAAAGTGCTGACTCAGCACTTTTTCAAAGTCCTGAAAAAAGTACCTTGTGATCAAACCGATAGGGATTTTTTTTAACCATTCTATTCTACTGGATAAAAGTAAGCTTTATACAAAATAAGAATTCTCTGTGCCGTGTAGTTTTGGAGATATGGCAGTTTTAAGGTTTTTCCTATTTTTAGCTCCCGAGGTTCCCACGGGGCAATGAGAAAATTTTTTTTTGCATCAATCAACTACTTATGACCCATTATCATCTCATATCAAATTTGGTTCAAATCGACCTCACGGTTCAGAAAATAGAAATTTTAGGCGTGGCCAAAATTTTTGCCCCTCCCATAACGAAGGCAAATAATGCCCGACAAACTTCTCTTGAACAAACTTGATTCTAAACCTCAAAAGGACTCTGTATACCACATATCAAGTCTCAGCTACTGATGGTTCATTAGAAGAAGATTTTCAAAAAATTTGGCCATTTTTTCCCCACACCTCTGTTCAATACGAGCCGAAACCTAATTTGGATAAAAATCAAATTGCCCCTATATAACCACCACTTACATGAAATTTAATTAAAATGTGGCCAGTGGTTTAGGAAAAAGAGGCTCAAACACCACCTTCACGCAGGACGAAGGACGACGGACGACGGACAAAGAGTGATAAGAAAAGCTCACCCTGACTTTCAGTCAGGTGAGCTAAAAACTAGAGAGACCTTTCGACAAGAGGACCAGCAGTGGCCTCTCACCACGAGAGGACCGGCAGTGGCCTCTCACTAACAATGTACCGTGATACCCGTCTCCAATGTTTGTCATCCCATGCGACACATTTTGAGCAAGAATTAGTGGGAGTACATCGACTACAAGCAAGGCAACCAACATGTAAATCAGAGGAAAGGCTTCCTTGCCTTGCTTATTGAGCAATATGCTTTCATAATGAAGTAAAATAAGTTGATCGTACTCCCCCCAAATCCACATTAAATATTATAAAAAGATACATAACAAATAACATTCAAAATATAAATCGAAAAATAATTTACACAAAAAATTTTTCTAAAAATTTTGACAAGAGCCCAAGTCCCCAAAGGGAACGATCTGCCCAAATGTATCCCGACAGAGCCCAAGTGTTTCTAGCCAAAAAATTAACTGCTACACTACCGGAATATTTAATGTATCTTACAACAGTCCTACCATATAATAAATAGGAAACTACATATATAGAGCGTTGTCAATGTAAACAACGTCAGAATGAAAACCGGAAACAAGACTCCAGGCAACACGGCCCGAAGTCAGTAACAGATTTTTGAACTATCCAATGTAAAGAAAGATCTTCATCAGACGAAAAAACAATACATCGGATGTATGATGCATGACTGAAATGCCTAAACACCCCAAGGGTGAGGACGTAACCATGAGGATATACAGAATAAACATTCTGTGGAACCCGTTAAACTCCCAAGAAATTTTATAAAAACATTTCAATAAAACAAGCCAAAAAGCTTGGGAGTTTAACTGGGGGGCTTCAAGGAAGGGTAGGGAAGGAATACTTAACAAACAGTGGAAAAATCATTAGCAATAATGATGATGTCAGGCCCATGTCCCGAAATTTGGGAACATGAACTAATTTTTATAAATATTATAAAGTTACAGCCCTGAACATTTCAAACCACCGTTTCTTCCTTCCTTCATCCAATTGTATTCTTTGGATCCATCAAATTAACCATTGATTTGTGTCTGACATCATTATAAACTGAGATTTAAAAGCACAGAAGTCAGTTTGTTGTTATCTGACTGAGGGCCAAACAAAGAATGATGTTGGCACCAATTCCAGTCACTTCCTGGCGTCTGCGCATGTGCGGAGAGTAAATGTATGGAGGGCCAGATAGGACTTCTAATTTTTGGTTTTGCATGCAAATGTTGGGGATTGGGGGGGGGGGGGGGGGCAAAATTTGTGTTTGGCCCTCCATATTTTGGAGTTAGCAACAGCTAAGTCTGGGCCACTGGTGTACAGTATAAAAATTAAAATTTTTTAGTAAATTTTGTTTCTTAAATACCTACCACAATTGTTTACAATTGGCTGTAACATAAGTGCAAGCCCTACTTTGGAACTAACTCAAGCTTTTAGAATCTTTTCCAAACGAGTTGGAAAAGTACTAGAGTGCAAAAGCACGAAAAAGATCGAAAAAAGGGTCGAGCTAGACCAGCGCTCGAAATTACAGGTACTCTCTCTGCACACCTCTTGTGTTTACCGAGCGCATGCGCAACAACCGTGGCGTCAATTCCGTATTTCCGCCAACGAGAAGTTTGTGATTTAGCGGGGAGGCATCGATATCAAAGATATCCCCAAGGAGGGTGGGCCTCCGGTAAACAATTGTGGTAGGTATGTAAGAAACAAAATTTACTAAAAAATTTTAATTTCTTTTCAACCTACTCACAATTCTTTACAATTGGCTGAATAAACAATAGGAGGAGGTGAATCACATAACCAATACCAACAAGAGTAGCAGAACGAAAGCAAGGATGGCAGAGAACAATAACGAAAACCTGTAATGAAGATAGAGAGAAGGCACCTGAAAAGAACAAGGCTGAGCGAAGCACAACCTCGATAAAAACAATTTTAACGAGGATGCACAACAGCCTGAGCAGCAACGAGAGGGCCTAAAGAATAAAGGTCCTCAGATTGCTGCTGAAGGTGGCAGAGATAAAAGGAGGAGAAGGTAGAAGTATTCCTCCAGTAAGCCGCATTCATAACACTCCGGAGCGAAACAGAATTGGAGAACGCCCAGGATGTAGAAATGGCACGAACCTCATGAGCATTAAGCCGGTTCGAAACAAGATCCAACGCAGACAAGCGAGAATAAGTCAGCTTGATTGCAAGACAGATCCACCTGGAAATAGAATGGGAAGAGATCGACTGCCTCTTAGGAATGAGAGACAGAAAGAATCTCTTCCGACCCCTCCTAATGAACTGAGTGTGAGTAATGTAAGTCTTGATCGCACGAACAGGACAAAGAAGAGGCCTCCGGCCATCTACAGCAGGGAGAGCCTGAATGCAGATGGGAGGAGGTACCGAATCAGGAAGTTGATTCTTAGCCAGAAAAGATCAATCAGTAGTGAAGGTGACACTGTTAGCCTCATTTCGGAAGAAGGCAGAATCAACAGATAGCGCATGAAGCTCACTGACTCGACGAGCAGAAGCAAACGCTAGAAGAAAAGCCGTCTTATAGGTGAGAAAACACAAGTCGGTCTCAGATAAAGGCTCGAATGGCGCTCCCTCCAAACAGTGCAACACCCATGCCAAGTTCCACTTGGGTGTAAGACGCAAAACTCGAGGCCTCTTCAAAGAAAAGTGCCAAATGAGTTTGGAGAGAAAAAGATTACGACCGATGCACCGCTTTCCCACATAAGAGAAAGTATCAGACAGCATAGACCGATAGCCCTTAATCGTAATAGGCTGGAGGCCCTTGGAGTCAAAAAGAAAAACCAGAAAATCCGCAATTTGAGTGATTGACGGATCACGGTAATTCACATTGTGATCTGCACACCAGCGGCAGAAAACCTTCCACTTGGCGGCATAAGTCATGCCAGTGGAATGTCGCCGCGATGCAGAAATGCACTCCACTGATCGTCTCGAAAAACCTCTACGTCGGAGACTGGACCTGATAAAAGACAGGCGTGAAGGGACAGGCTCGCCAGGTTGTTGTGATACTTCCTGGGACGACCCTGTGAAAGAAGATCATGACGTAGAGGTAGACGAATCGGTCGATCGGCCAATAGACGCCGCAGCAGATTGATCCACACCCTCAGTGGAGACAGGGGTGTGATCAGAATGATCCTGCAACTGCAAGCACGAATCTTCGCTAATACTTGAGGAAGAATCGGTGCAGGAGGAAAGGCATAGCCGATCCAACCTGTCCAGTCCAGAGACAGAGTGTCTACTGCAAATGCCAGAGGATCTGGACAAGGGGAGACAAAGGTCTCTACCTGATGATTCCAGCGAGTAGCGAAAAGGTCGACCTGAGGACGGCCCCACTGCTCGCAAATCGCCTGAAACACCGACCGATGTAGCATCCATTCGGTTGGAAGGACACTGTCGCGTCGGGACAGGGAGTCTGCTAGGACGTTGAGATGCCCGGGAATGTGTCGAATGGACACCCGAGCGTTCACATCCCGCGCCAACAGAAGAAGATCCCGAGACAGCCGATACATGGGAATCGAATGTGTGCCTCCTTGATTCCGTATGTAGGCCACTACTGTCGAATTGTCCGAAAGAAGTAGGACAATATGGTCCGACAGATGAGGGATCCAAAGCCGAAAACTCAACAGAAGAGCAAGGAGCTCCTTCTGGTTGATATGAAGGCCCACCTGCTCGCTGTCCCACTCTCTGTGAGTAGACAGACCGAGAGGATCCAACGTCGCACCCCAGCCCTGATCGCTGGCATCCGCAGTAAGGATGCGATCGACCAAAGGAAGATCCAACAGAACACCCTGTGTCAGCCAGGGAATATCTGCCCAAGGGCGGAGGTGACAAAGCAGAGACCGAGGAATAGTGAATTCCAGGTCCAGCGGATCTACATTCGGACGCCAATGATCCAACAGGAAGTGTTGGAGAGGTCAGACAAACAAGCGACCGAGCGGAATGAGATCTGTCACCGAACCGCAAAGGCCCAGCATCCGAAGGAAAGTCCTGGCCGAGACCGAGGAAGATTGAAGCAGGTTCCGAGTCAAGGCGGAAAGAATCGTCGCTCGAGCCTGGGGGACCGACACTACATTGTGAAGAGTGTCGAAATCCATCCCCAAATGACAGAATCGCTGAGAAGGAAGAAGATCCGACTTCTCGCGACTGACTCTGAAACCCAGCGACGCTAGCAGGCAAAGAAACTGCCGGACACCGAACTCCAGAACAGCAGCATCGTGGTGCTGTTGGAGGATGTTGTCTAGGTAGGCTGACGAAGTCACTACCGACTGAGTGCTGTGGAAAGCAAGCACATGTGACATCAGTCGGGTGAAGGCCCAAGGAGCCAGGTTCAAACAAAACGGGAGAGCTCTGAATTGAAAAACTCGATCCCGAAACGAGAATCGAAGGTATTTCTGTGACGCCAGATTAATGGGTACATGGAAGTAGGCATCCTTCAGGTCGATACTGGCCGCAAAATCGCCCTGATGAACTGAACGTCGAACTGACCGGAAAGTCTCCATACTGAAATCAGGAGCTATTATGTACTCGTTCAGGGTACTCAGATCGATGACAGGACGATATTGGGCGTTTTTCTTCGGCACCAAGAAAAGTCTCGAGTAAAACCCCGGTGAAAGGGTGTTCCTGACCACCTCGATCGCCCCTTTCGAGAGGAGATTGTCGATCTCCTGCACCAGAAGGTCCCGACGCAGAGAATCGGAAGGGACCTGAGGCTGAAGGGGCACCCGAGATAAACTAGGGTGCCGATGGAAGGACAGTCGCAGACCGGATTGAATGACGTCGAGGACCCAAGAGTCCGACGTTATCTCTGTCCAACGGTCGTAAAACAGCGACAGCCTTCCCCCGACTGGAGGCGAATCGAGGTGAGAACCTTCACTTGCGGCCTCGACGAGGCCCCTGAGAGGAGAAACCACCTCGGGAAGTGACAGGAGTCCTGAGACTTTCCAGCCTGAGGCTGCCAGCGAGCCTGGCCTCGTCGGTGCTTCTTATGTGCAGAAGGAGCAGACAGAGCCGAAGTCGCCGACGAGGCAGATGCAGGAGCACGCTTGGCGGGCCTGGAACGACCCCCACCCGCAGCAGAAGGTTGGTAAAGCTGTCGCAACAAAAGCTGGTCCTTCGAATGACGAAGAACTTCGCCACGAACAGCTTCAACGGAACCATGGAACAACTGAGGTCCCACCAAAGAGGCAGACCTCAGAACAGCACGTTGCTCAGAAGGAAGGGTTGGTAAAGAATCCAACACCGCATCCCGGCGTGCCAGCTCCAAATTAGCTGTGTTACAGGCGTGATCGTGTGTCAAGTTCATAAGCGCCTGTGACAAAACGCGAAAAGGCGCCTGAGCGTCATCAAACTCCCCTGGTGGAAAATATTCAGCCAGAGCAGCAACAACATGGTCCGCGAGAGATAACATACCCAGCATCTCTCGGGACAGGCCCACCATAGACTCAACTACCGACATCGGGAGAACTGCCGACTTAGGCTTAGTCAACCCGAGGGAAGAAGAATCCTCATCCACAGTAGTCATCCCTTGGAAGACTGGGGAGAGACGGAATCGTAAACACGAAACCGCGATGGAGGCAGAAAGGCATCAGCTCGAGAAAAGAAGGAAACCTTGAGGGCCTTAGAACGCATTTTGGCGTCTAAGCCCTGGAAGGACTCAACAACCTGAGCCGATTGCAGAGGACGCAAAGCCCCGGAGCTAGAAGGCTCAACAGGGTTACGGCGCTCCACAGTGGACTGCGGCCGGACGGTCACAGAAGGCTGGTCGGAAGGTTGAACGTCCGGCAATAAGCCAAAGACGAAATCCAAAGCCTGCCCCAAGACTGACGAGGGGAGCCCATCACCTTCAAGATACTCGTCATCCTCCGTAGCAGAGGAGACGTAGCCCAACTCGGGCTGACCAGCAGAAACCTCCCGTGAATACTGTGCACTATCCAAGGGGCCAGGCGAGACATCTCGGCGACCGACCAAAGGAGGTTGTGCCTCAGGAGGCACAGGGAGGCCAACTTGAGGGTTGCCAGAAAACAACCGAGTGAGCGCCAAAACGGCCTGGCGCAGGTCACCCTGAGAATCCGTCGCAGCCGTATCGCCCGACGGAGTGTCCTCCCAATGGACCCTTCTGGTAGAAGAACCCAAATCCTCAGAAGAGACCGTCATCGAATGTCGATCGGCAGACAGAATAGGGATACGGTGAGAAGACACCGGAGGATAGTCCCGATTGTGACGCCCAGGGGCCATCACTGACCTCTGCAAAACAGAAGGTCCTGCCTGCAAATCCTCTAAAGAGACCGACAGCACACGTCGATCGGTAGCTGGACATAGGACATGGTGAGAAGACACCGGAGGATTGTCCCAAGAATGACAGGAACCTGTCATTGGCCTCTGCGCAGCAGACGGCCCCAACTGCCTATCCTCTGAGACCGACGGCAAGCATCGATCGACACCCAGACTCGGAACACAGTGAGGAATCACCGGAGGAAGGTTCCGAGAGTGACAGCTAACAGGGGCAGTCACTGACCGCTGCCGAACAGCAGGCCCTGGATGCCAACGTCCCAACACCATCCTGATAGGCGGCACACTAGCAGGGGAAGGTGGAACAATAAACGATTCACTCGAGGGACGAGGAATCGCTGCCAAAGCGACCGGCCGGCTCAACCGACTAGGAGCAAACCTAGCCAGATGAGACAGAGCAGACAGCAAACCCGCACAGCCCCGCCGCGAGGCTGGGGGAGGCTGAGAACACACAGACACACCAGCAGATACAGCCTCGGTCCCCCAAGACTGTAGACCATCCCCAGAGGAGATGGAAGAGCCACCATCAGACAGAATAGGATCTGGAGTAACAACTTCCTCAACAACAGTCGACGGTGTAGGAGGCCGATCGGAGAAGGTCACCGAGCTGACCTCGGAAAAGCTCTCAATGAAAACAGACGCCTCAATAGTGACATCAGAAGACAAAGAGACCACGGTCTCCTCGTCAGGTACCACTGAACTAACACCGTCAACAGTTGCAGAGGAACTCGCCACAAAAGACAGATCAGAATCCTGTGTGACAGAGTCACCACGTGCACCAGCAGAAATGTCTGCTACGGCACGGCTACCCTTACCCCGAGAACGAGGGGTTCTAGCTCTGGACAGAACCACCTTGTTAACAGAAGCCCAGAATTTAGAGGACCAAACCCCACAAATACCACATGATTGGGCCTGAGTGCAATTGTTGCAAGTGACACATGTGGAATGAGAGTCGTCCACATGCTTCACTTGCAAGCAAGAGGTACAAGGAATAGTCTTTGGCATTATATCAAAGTAATCAAGCTTCCTGCCGACGGAAAACAGCACGAAGGTCATGTTCACACGTGGGGGAAAAACAAGATAAAGTGTGAAGAAACAAGCAATAATAATACAAATTACCATTAATGAACAATAATTTGGTAGCTTGACAAAAGGATACAATCCACTTGCACACTAAGAATGTAGAATAAGTTGTTCACGAAGAATAAACAGCAAATTAGCACGAGTCACAAAAATTTCCGACCATGTATAATGGCGGAAATAAAAGGAACTGACGTCACGGTTGTTGCGCATGCGCTCGGTAAACGCAAGAGGTGTGCAGAGAGAGTACCTGTAATTTCAAGCACTGGTCTCGCTCGACCCTTTTTTCAATCTTTTTCGTGCTTTTGCACTCTAGTACTTTTCCAACTCGTTTGGAAAAGATTCTAAAAGCTTGAGTTAGTTCCGAAGTAGGGCTTGCACTTATGTTACAGCCAATTGTAAACAATTGTGAGTAGGTTGAAAAGAAATATGCCAGTTGTCACACTTCCTGCATTGCTAAAAAGGTCATTTAAAGAGTCCTTATCGGATTTGAAACAAACACCAAAGATGAAAAAATGTTGGTTACCAAAGGTTGGTGCAAGATATGTGCTGCACATTCTAATAATGCACAAAATCAGTTGAGAGGGAAGGCTCTTTCAGAGTTTGACCAGTTTGCCATTGGAACTTATTTAAGTTTAGTTTTGTTGAATTTGTTCATTTCCCAGTTGAAAGAGTTGTATTTCATCAATACCATGATTCCACATGCTTCAAAATCTTGTTCAAAGTATTCTCACACATGCAAAACCTAACTTATGATTTCTGTAATTTTGCAAGTGCCATCTGCACTTGCAGTTTCATTTATGAGTGCAGTTTACTACACACGTAAATTTTACTCACACGAAGGACTGTAATAAATAATTCAAAACTGAATTAGAACTACATACTGCATAGTTATAAGAACATATAAAAAAGTCATTCATAAGTTATCAGATAGAAAAAATATTTCTCAGAATTTCAAAGTGCATTTGGATTGATAAAAATCTTGAAACAAAAATTGAAATAGTTCAAAATCCAAAATTGACCTAGACGATGTTGAGGTATAAATGCAAGTCCAAAATTAACATATTCCAAATTGTCAGTCAAAAGTTAATAGATGGAAATGAAAGTTTGATGCATGGATGGATTCACACAAACTCACACACACTGAAAAGTTTCATTTTCTGGGAGTTATAATACAGGTAAAGTAAAATAGAGTTAATTATATGCTATCTTATAAGGTAGGGAGAAATGTCTCATAAATATTTTTTGATACAGTACTAGTGGAACCCTTTTAATGAAATAGTGACTTTGCTAATGAAAATTATTCAGTTAACAGGAGTATTCATTTAACAGGGATTTGATCATTTTGCTATATTGGAGAGATAATGTGAGCATTTAATCTATTATTCCTTGTTTGAGGGAGCATGGTAGCTCAGTGGTTACGGCATTGAACTTCAAACCGAGAGGTTTACGGTTCGATCACCATAGGGGTTACTGTGCTGTGTCCTTGGATAAGGCACTTCATCCTGATTGCCCATGGGGGGGGGGGGGGGGGGGGAGGGGCAGAAGGGGGGATGGTGGTGCTGCGTACTGAGATGTACTGCACATCGGTGCTGCACCTGCCTTCTACCAATGCTAACCCTGGTTGTGTGGAGTTAGTACATTGGGGAGTCTTACAGTTGCTCACCATTGCTTGGTGGTTCTCTTTGGGTACTCTGGCTTCCTCCACCCATAAAACTGTCCAACATGAGGTGACCCAGGAGGATGAAAGTGTTGTTAAACTCCAATAAATAAATAAATAAATACCTTGTTTGACAGAGTTCTATGAGCTCTGTCAAACAAGAAATAATAAATTAAATGTCTATATTAAATGTACTGAGGTAAAATCGGTCTATAAACAATAGAAAGTTGGTGACTGTCAGGGTAATTTCTCAACATATTATAAGGTTTTTTGTTCAATTAACAGGAGTTTATACTCTAACCTATACTTATTTAACAGATTAAATTTGCATTGAAGGTATGGTAAATAGTTTGATGTTTGGAAATTATATTCAATTAACAGAGTTATTCAGAGTTATTCAATTAGGAAATATATTAATTATATAATATATAATTAAGTGGGCTCTATTGTATCTATTGGCATGATATATATGAGAGAATATCTCTTTGAAAAGCAACGTGCATTATGCACGAAGTCAATATGCATTTTGGCATTTGAGTGTTTTATTAACAATTTACCCAACATAACGGTCAAAACTGGCTTGTGCTAATCGTCATTTCAATTTTCATTATTTTTCCATTTTTTGTCCCAAAAACATAGCTTGTGACTTTTCACTGCAATGAGCTTATTCCAATGAGTGGTCATAAGCTATGTTTTTGATGCAAAAAATGAGTTATTCAAGAATTTTGTTTGCGATTGACCTCCATTGCACAAAAAAATTTGTGCAGGACACATCATCTCCCCATAAGCAACAAGTATGCCAACTTTCAACAAAATCCAACAAAGCATCTCAGAGTTATGGAGCGGACACCAAAATCAGACAGATGGACAGACGGATGGGCACACAGAAATGACAAACACTACATGCCGAAAACATTTTTTGGGGGGCAAAAAACTAGAGGTGTGACTGTCCCAGATGGGCCTGTCCATACCCCCTGCTGCCATGATTATTCTAAGATGAAAAAGGGCTTAACTCTGGCAGAAAAGACTGATCGAAACTATAATCATAGGTTCATACGTTCCCATGGTAGTGAACATCCATACAAAGATTCAAAGGAATCAACCCATAAATGTCTGAGAAAATCTCAGGACAAAATTATGTCTATGGCAGGACAGATGCCTAGATGGATGGGCACACGGACAAGGTAATTCCAGTTAGCCCCCCCCCCCCCCCTCCCACATAAACACAACTTGTTGCGGGGGGTATAAAAAAGAGAGCACAATGGGATTGGGGTTATCTTGGCTCAGACGGCTGATGCAAATTTGTTTTGCATAACCTTTGTGGGATTATCTTAAATTTTCAATTTGTGCACCCCACGACAAGAACAAAGAACACTGCAGCTTATTCTTGATTTTCCTTCATTAAGCTAATGATATGCTATGGCGTAATTAACTACTGAACATGGTTCCGAGAACCATTTGAAATGGTATTTTGCATTACTGCATTTTACAGGGAATGTTAAAGGTGATGCAAGTCTTTGAAGTAGGGTTTCACCCAGACAATTACTTGCATTCTGTGAAGAAACATAAAAAGAAAAAGAAAAATGTCAGGCAGGATTCAAAGCTGAAACATTGTTTGTGCTCCATATGCTTCTTCACTGACTTATTTTCCCCAAGTGTAAAGTACACCCAATGGGTGTTGTCTCAAAAGCATAGCTTTTGGCACCTCAGTGCAAGAGACTCTCTGATCTCATTCCAATTAGGGTTCATCAGCTATCTTTTTGATTAAAAAAATAACAATATTTGGTTATTCAGTAATTTTTGTTTCAATGTTGTTTAGTATTCGTGTTTCGTAAAGGGTTAACCCTTTACCTAACATGGTATTTTTTTAAAATAAATGAAAATTCACATTTTTTTAAAACAAATTTCACGATTTTTCAATAAAACCATACAAATATGGATATCATCAGAACCAGCTCGATGAGCTGGTTCTAATGATATTTGCATGGTTTTATTGAGAAACTTCTGAGATATTTTAGGCCATGGTAGACTTATTTTGGTTAATTTTCTGGCCGTTGTATTCCCTTGTGTTAGGTAAAGGGTTAATCCACTCTCCACATACTATATCACTGAAAAGTCATAAGCTGATTGAAGATAATATTACCGAAATGCATTGTTAGGGTTGCCAATGATATTAGAAAATCAAATTCAAGCACTATTTACAAATTTATCAAGGACCAGAACCCTGATTTTTAGGGACCATTATAATTTTCACATGAACTTACACCACCATGAACAGCCCAAAGAATTTCAGCCTCGAGAACCTGACATGTGGAAACCCCCCAATGAGCCAGATATATATCATCCCTGAGTGCAACAATGTGTCATCTGCAATGCTTTACCATGTTCCACTTAAGGAATAATATAGAGATAAATAAAATGTGGTTCCTGACCAATTTTGTACTCGCACCAATACCAATATCGAAAGTTATTTCTGATATACTGCCCAGCTACAGATCCCTGTTTTACAGCACACAAAGCCATGGAATTGTTAAAATGTTGGAAATAACACAAGCATTTGCCATCAGTCAATTGATGCAACAAAAAGTGCTGAGAGAAAATACACCCTGGGATATTTTCTCTCAGCTTTTTTGTTACATCAAGTGACCAGTGGTGACTTCCTTTAGAAAACACAGACCATAGGCTCTTCTTGTTGTTAATTTTGTGAAATGTGTTTGCCCTATTATTTTTTAACAAATGTTGGGAATATTTTTTCAATACCAACATTTTGGTAGTTTGAGACTCCCTCGGTATGGTAAATCGGAACAGACTATATACCGACACCGAACGGTATTTACGGCATACAGCCCATCTCTACGGGAAAGGAGAGAGGATTGCTGATTGAGACATAACATCTACCTATATTTAGTTTCTAAAGCAAACTTATTCACTTTATTGTTGAACAAAAATGGAGTAAAAAGTGAAGGAGCATGCATTTCAAATAACAGAGGACCAAAATGAAATGATCTGAGAGAAAGTAACATAATAGTTCTCTAAACCAACCATTTTATTCAACTTTTTCATTTTCACTGGATTGTTCAGTATCTTTTTCTTTACTTCTTCTTCCTTCCTCCTGAATGAAGATAAATTTTACTTTAATCTTTCAATACACATTTTCATAATCCTTTCCTTAACACAAAACTTGCGAAAAGAATTCTTGAATAACAAAATATTTTGGGGCCTGAAAACCATAACCTATTACCCTCTCACTAGAACAAATGAAATCAGCTTGTTCCAATGAGGGGTCATAAGCTATGTTTTTGCAAGCAAAAGTTGTACAGATAATTAAATTTAATGGCATTTTTTTATGAATAGCATTTGCCAGTTTTGGCCATTACATTAGGCAGAGTTAATCTTCGCTAATCCTTGGTTAATTTTAAGATAAAAGCTAAATTGAAAATCTGACCATAATTTCCCGACAAATCATTGGTGTCTTTACAAAATAATCAAGACTACATCACTACAGTTCCACATAAGTGGTAGCACATGTAATAAAAGGTGGAAAATGTTTGAAATATAGTTAAAAGGTATTTTCTTCTCAGAAATGGGTGTTTGACAAATCTTTGATGCCCTACTGACTGCAGAGGCAGAATTTGGAAAGAATTTCCGAGAATCAAAACGACTTAATGCACATTCTATTCTACTGTTCAAGAATAAATTTGTGAGAATCTGATTTGGTTATCTTTGCAAAATCCTACCCCTTCTGGGTGCCTGGCTTGGCAATACACCATCGTTATCAGCCTGTGTGAAGCCCTAGAGTCGCAAGTCTTAACAACCATTATGCAAAGCATCTAATCACAGGCCATTTGCCACAGCAAAGATATTGCTAAAAATCAAGGATTGTCAAAAACTGCAATATACTTATTAAAGAAGGAAATTAATAGAAATTGCACAGTTGTTAGCAAGAAAAGTGCTGCATAAATACAAGTGACTCATTCTAAACAAAACAGACAGTAATTCTGCTTCTCAAATTTCAGGTCAAATTGAATTCCAAATTGAATCACGCAGAAGATTTTGAATCAAATTAAATCTTGAATCAAATCTCACCACTTTTCAAGTTGTATAGATTGCATGCACCTTCTTACAATCGTAAATACAGCAAGTATCCACCCATGTATTCTATGCAATGGCAACTCATCTGTTTAGGCAAATCAACTGAAAAAGTAGAATATTTCAGAATGGAATCTAAGTAGTTTAGGAAGCAGCAGCCCCTTGAACTCTTCTTCTATCATCAGGTCTCCTGTACAGGAGACCTGCTGATAGAAGAGTTCAAGAGACACTTTGTATGATGTCAAGAACATCTTGATGATCTGAAAATTTCTGCATCAATGTGACTGAAATCAAATCAAACCACTGGGACGATTTCAAATCAAGTCGAATTTCCAAATACAGTACGGCCGCCATAGACTGGTCACTTTCCACAGGGTGGGCAGTATTTCCATGGATGCAATAATATTATATTGCAAACACTAATTAGAGGAATAATCATCAAAACTTTAATTAATGAAGCACCAGGTACAACCCGGTGCTTCATTAATTAAAATTTTGCTGATGATTTTTTATACTTGGTAAACGCATGCATGGACATTCAAATTTCAGGTCAAATTGAATTCCAAATTGAATCACGCAGAAGATTTTGAATCAAATTAAATCTTGAATCAAATCTCACCACTTTTCAAGTTGTATAGATTGCATGCACCTTCTTACAATCGTAAATACAGCAAGTATCCACCCATGTATTCTATGCAATGGCAACTCATCTGTTTGGGCAAATCAACTGAAAAAGTGGAATATTTCAGATTGGAATCTAAGTAGTTTAGGAAGCAGCAGCCCCTTGAACTCTTCTTCTATCATCAGGTCTCCTGTACAGGAGACCTGCTGATAGAAGAGTTCAAGAGACACTTTGTATGATGTCAAGAACATCTCTTGACGATCCGAAAATTTCTGCATCAATGTGACTGAAATCAAATCAAACCACTGGGACGATTTCAAATTAAGTCGAATTTCCAAATACAGTACGGCCACCATAGACTGGTCACTTTCCACAGGGTGGGCAGTATTTCCATGGATGCAATAATATTATATTGCAAACACTAATTAGAGGAATAATCATCAAAACTTTAATTAATGAAGCACCAGGTACAACCCGGTGCTTCATTAATTAAAATTTTGCTGATGATTTTTTATACTTGGTAAATGCATGCATGGACATCACGCCCACGCCTGGATCACAGCCAGTCCACGGCAGGCCTGAAAATAAGCAGTCTGTCATTTGCAGAATGAGGTCCCCATAGGGTGAATTTGATGATGCTATCCCATACAATTGGCCAATTTATCCTCTGGGTACCTCTTTCTGTTTGGTTTTGAGACCATGATTCAGATTGAGGTTCACAGATGGTGAATTTAGTGATGCTACCCTGCTGTGCAGGGTAGCATCATTAAATTCCCCCTCTGGGGACCTCATTTTGCAGATGACAGTCTGCTTATTTTCTGGCTTGGTCCACAGCGACTGTACTCTATCAGAGCCCTAACAAGAATGTTCTCAAGTTAGAGGGAATTACATCTACTTTGGTTAGATTTTTCACATTTTCTTGTCCAATTTAATAAGAAGTGATTTAACCCTTAAAGGACTGGCTAATTTTTACAATTGGCACTCTTCAATAAATGGTACCAAAACAATTTTATATGAACACTATTTTTTCTTCTGCTGAACAAACAACAAGCAAATGCATTCATTGTGAAGCTACTATAGTGGATTTCAGCACTTTACAATAGAGCCATGATAGTGGCTTCTATCGCCCAACCATTTAAATCTCAACTCACTGAGTAATTTGAAAATATTTTTTATATGTGAAGCAGCCATGACTGGACTTGATGAAAAAATTAATGAAAATTCCACACAAGAAATCATTGGTTAAACAGTCTATACAACTTGCCTGGGAAAATTTGCTTTTATATCTTTGAATCTGACTTACTTTAATAGCAAGAGATTTCCTGCCCTGGAGTTTACTCAATCTGTTGAGAATACTTTTTAAATTTTCATCAAATTTTGCCATGGTTTCTGTAAAACAGCCATAATTAGATCTGATGAACAATTTTTACTCAAAGAATTGGGGTTAAAATATTTATTGAATCTAAAGAGAGAAAAATCACTGGTCAGTTGATTCAATCTAAAAAGGAAAATTTAATATTTGGTCAGAACACATTTTTCAAAGGTTTGTAAGTTTTTTCCTTGTGTATTTTCTCCATAATAATTTTGTGTCCTTGAATAGCTTGTAGTTATATATGCAGCAACTGACAATCGTATAATACATGTCAGAGTGTTTGATGAGCAGGCTCACTTAGAAACTCCAGAGGCACAGGATGTAGATTGTAAAAGCAATTAAAAAATGTATAAACATTCACCAGTCTTAACTGGTTGAGTGCTAGAAGCCACTATCAGGGCTTTCAAAAAATGTGGATACGAGACCAAAAGCCAACACTTTCCTTGCTTAAATTTCACATTCAGTCAAACACAAATAATATTTAGTTTATATAAATGTGTTTTATTACAACTTACTGGAGGGTGCCTGTTGGCACTCTCTAATAATTTGTAATAAAACAAGTTTTGAATTACAAATTCAAACCACCAAAAATAATCTAGCCCTCAACCAGTTAAAGGGATAAAATAACAAATTTTGATAACATGTACATTGGGTAAGCTCATGTTATAACACAATAACACCATTTACACAGGAACAGATGAGAGGAACATTATTAGTTATCCTTGTGTTTTCCAGGGTGTATGTGAATTTACACCGGTTTGGGAACTCATACACGAAGCCGAAGGGTGTATGAGTTCCCAAACCGGTGTAAATTCCCATACACCCTGGAAAACACAAGGATAACAGATTTATTTCCAAGAATTTTGGTGTACTTAATACTTTAACCTACATTGTGTGCAAAAACTGACAGAAAATTTGACCCTAGAACACACTTTCTTTCAGAATGTACAAAATATCGGCTAAGCAGAATAATAAATAAGAGCAACAAGGCTAACTATGCCTGTTAACCATTTTGAATTGTACCAACTTTGGTTGAGATCAAATAATCCAAACTGGAGTTATCAGTAGGAAACCAAAAATATTAATAGACGGTTGAATTCTAAGTCAAAAAAGGGCAGTAACTCAAGCAAAAATAATTGGACAGAACCCAGATTCGAACTTGGCCTGTTTTACTAGCTGGGTAATTCTAATACTAACTGTGGTTGAGATCAAATAGTTGAAAAAGGGTCATAACTCATGTAAAAATAATTGGACAGAATCCCTAATCGAACTTGGCATGTATTACTAGCTGGGAAATACACATACCAACTTTGGTCGAGATCAAATAATCCAAATTGGCGTTATCAGTCGGAAACCAAAAATGTTAATAGACTGCTGAATTCTAAGTCAAAAAAGGGCAGTAACTCAAGCAAAAATAACTGGGACAGAACCCATATTCGAACATGGCCTGTTTTACTAGCTGGGTAATTCACATACTAACTGTGGTTGAGATCAAATAATCCAAACTGGAGTTATCGGTCAGAAACCAAAAATGTTAATAGACAGTCAAATTCCAAGTCGAAAAAGGGCTGTAATTCATGTAAAAGATATTGGACAGAACCCATATTCGTACTTGGCCTGTATTACTAGCTGGGTAATACACATCCAAACTTTGGTTGAGATCAATTAATTCAAACTGGACTTATCGGTGAGAAACCCAAAATGTAAATGGGCAGACGGACAGACCGATTACATAATACAATTTTTTTCAAACAGGCGTATATCAGGGACCAGCCTAGGGTGGAATTTTAGGGAGACTTCATGTCTCCCTCCAGAAAAAATAGGGAGACTGCAGAGTCATGTAGGGAGACTTCATAGGCAAGTGGGGAAAATTAAGAATATTCATGTACCACCCCCGCCGCCCCTTCATATTTTCAACTTGTGGTCCTCCATTAACGTCCAAATAATCCAGGTCCAGTTGTCTATGATGCATCTATGCCAGGTTAAAAAATCACAAAGTAATTATTGACTGAAAATCCTCCACTGCTACCCTCTCCGTCATGACCCCTCCCCTCTTTTTCATGCCAATCCCCCAGCACCCTCCTGTGGTTGCCTGTCACCAAAGTCTACTAAGCTAATTATTTCCAAAGTCTGAAAGTGTGAACATGACCAGATGTAAGAAGGTTGCATGGGAGGCACTTTGTTAGTTAATAAACAAAACACATTCTGGGGTCGAGTATTTTGTAAAAGAAATGTCATTCCGCATCATTTTTATGGTATTCCGGTGTCATTTTGCGTCATTTCGTGTCATTCCGGTGTTTAGGAGGACCCTTTTTCAAGATCGTCCACATGCACACTTGTGTCCTGTACAAAGCTTTTCTTGTCATCACTAAAGCTTTTTTTCATATGTTTCAATTCCATTCGTGTTTTTCTGGGAATAGACGGCCCAACAGTTAACAGTCGTCAGCAAAACGAAATAAAAATACTGTGATATAAAATACGTCCGTTGTGTATACATTTTCGGAATCCTAAGCGACGTAACCTACTTTCAAACTGGGTTATTTTGTTGAGTCGCGAAAGTCACCTATTTTCGTTTCGACACTTGAAGCTCCGACTGAAACGCAACAAAATAGAAATAAAAAAATCCGCCAAAAGCGACAATGGACAATTGATTGTCGTGTGATTTCAAATAAATGGACATTTATTTGAAGAATTAAAATGTCCATTTATCACACTCGAGCACATTCGATTTTTGAAAATAATCGTTTTCATGTAAACCTCGCATCACTCAGTTCAGCCTTTCCTCATATTTTTGGCCAATTTTTAGAGGGCGACTTGTAATTGCCCCGACTATTTTTCTAGGCGACTTTGGGCTTAGAAGGGCGACATAATCGCCCTAGTCGCCCTCATGGCTGGTCCCTGGCGTATATAAAAATGAGGAAATGGGATGGGAGAATGAAGGATATGTGGGTATTGGACCATTCAAGAGCAAGCCAGAAGATAAGCAGACTGTCATTTGCAAAATGAGGTCCCCAGAGGGTGAATTTAGTGATGCTACCCTGCAGAGCAGGGTAGCATCACTAAATTTACTCTCTGTGAACCTCAGTCTGAGTCAAGTTCTCAAACCCAAACAGAAAGAAGTACCAAGATGATAAATTGGCCCACTGTATGAGATAGCATCAAAACGTTCACCCTCTGGGGGCCTCATTTTGCAAATGACAGATTGCTTATTTTCCAGCTTGTTCAAGGGAGAGGTTTGTAAGTGAAATTGAGGAGGAGGTACAGGATATCATCAAACTGTTTAATTAAAGAAACAAAAATTTTGATATCATGTGTTTTCTGTAAAGGGTTAAAATCTATTTGTGGGAAATAAGTCAAACAGTACAATGCATGCATAAAAATGTGAACAATGCACCATGAATAAAATTATTCAAATGAAGTTGATTTAACTCAGAAACTAAAATATACACACAATTGTTTTTCCCATGTTGAATGACAACTTTAACCCTATTGAGATGTGGAAAGCTAATTAATATTGACTTCAGTTCACTCACAGAGGATGACTTTTGAATTTTAGTCTAAATCAATGGAAAGATAAAATAGAGGTTTGTGTTTTATTCCATTTGCTCCTGGAAAATTATAAATTTAATGTAATTTGTATATTTTTCTTACTTACCAATGGCCCAAAATTAGCTGGTGCAACCTCAACATTATTAAGGGCCAAACACAAATTTTGAACCCCCAATCCCCAAAATTTGCATATTACAACGAAAATTAAAAGTCCTATATGGCCCTCCATACGTTTAGTACTTGCACATGCACAGTTCCCAGGAATTGGCGCCAACACCATTCTTTGTAGACGTGCCTACTAAAGTGATAAATCAGCAGGGAGGTATGATGTGTCCACTCATGGGAGGGCCATCCCCATCTGGGTCATTGCTAAGTATAAAAAATATACAAATTACTTTAAATTTATAATATTTTTATACTACAACCAATGGCCCAGACTTAGCTGAATCGTAAAAAGGTGGAGGGCCTTGGACTTAATGGAATTAGCAGACCAAATACAGTTCCTTGCCTGCATTCCAAGGTGAAAAGGACATTAAAATTTTAAAGGAATTACATGCATGTCTCTCTATGCAATAATAGAGAAGACATATCATCAAAGTAAGGAGCCATATCCAAGTACTTCTGTATTCTTAGCATGAATGATTATAGTAGAGGTGTAGTAGGGTTCGACCCGGAAAAAATTTGATACAAGCTGATTTTGGTGTCATTCGACGCAGAATTTATTTCGGAACAACATATCCAAAACCCGCAAAAATCCGCCTTGGGGAAAATTTTTCATGTCAGATTTCCCGTCAGGGGGTTGTTCGTGAAGGGGGAAAATTGTGTTTCCCGGGTTTCAGCCGTTTATATGTCACAGATTGAGTTTTGTATATTATTTTGTGTCGCAGGCGACCAGATACAAATGTTAATTATATTGAGAGGCAATTGCCTGATGAAATCCTCACACTTTTTATGAGGAAAAAGGGTTAATATCCCCAAAAATCACATTTTTTTCTCAAATTTTCACTCCCGATTTAAGATACTTCTGCACAGAATACAAAACTAGAAATGGTTCTTTGATCGATGTTTTCGCATACAATGAGGTGCAGATAATGTTGACTGGTCCAATATAATAACAGGAATTTAACTACATGATGAGGCCTAACAAGACATTTGTTGGTGATCTTCACGGTTATTCATTGTCGCCGATTTCCTCCCCGATCTCAATCGGCTCGGCATTGAAGCAATTCTCACCCCGACAGTCTCCACAGGCAGACAAGCATTTGAGCGCATTCTTTCTACAAGAACATATGTTTGTTCCGCATGGCTTTTTGGATGTCATTTTGCATTTGCAGCGGATAACTTTGAGAAGAGCCTCAGGCGCTGCGCCCAGGTCAGTCATCACAGGTATCAACTCATTCCCACGACTTTCCCAGCCCCACTCCTCAGGATCTAGGGCATTGTTATCCAATAGTTTCCAAACCATTATTTGTTGGTGAACTCGCAGGCTGTGGAAATGTGCTGCACGCTCAGTCGGGGGAAGTTTTTGTGGTTCAATTCCCGATTTGCTGGAAGTGACCATTGTCATAAATTTTGAATATCTCAAACCATTCAAAGTGTCTGAATGTTTGCCAGAGTACAACATAACGAACAGTTCAGTCCCTATTTTCCCAACCTTTGTCTGAGAAATGGTACTGTCGTGCATTGTTTCTGATATATTTTGAATAGGCAATGACTTCTCTAACTTCTTGAGAAGCAACGTTTTCCCGTGCCCAAACGTTGCTAATGTGACATCACACCCACTCCATGCATGAATGAAGAGGAGGTTCTTCTGAGTTGTTTCTCCAATCTTCTCTACTATATCTGCGATTTTGCATGCATCTCCACCCCTGTGTGACTTCCGTGCTTCTGACTGGAAACAGATATCAGACCAAGTACGACCCCAATGGTATACGGACATAACTAGTACATCTGTATCATCTGCAACAATGACAACTGTTTTTCCCTGGGACGAAAGTTGAACTGCATTGTCAACAATGTTAGTGTCAGCATCTCCAGAACTGCATTCGACAATATGCCCAGCCTCTCTCAGTGATGTGTAAAGCATTTCTATAAACTGCATTTTATTATTTCCATTCGATAAGAACAGTTCCTGATTTTTGTGGGCAGTCGTGTTGTTCGTCAAACGGATATCAGCACAAACGTGGAGAGCTCTTCTTTTCTGCTCCTGAGTCTTGGTTGTTGGTCGTTGACCATAACCATTGAAGACAATTCGACAATTCTGCCCATATTTCTTCGTCACGTATCCAACATACTGGTTGGCCACTTCCAAGTAAGTGGTGTTTGTCTTCCATTTAACTCTGTGGAGGAGAGCGCCCCCGTCGAGCACGTACAGACCATCAGATGGTGGTTTAGTAAGGGATAAGCCATCAGTTATTGCAGTTGCTAGGTCCGCTTTGTTTGCTTTTCTGAGGAAAAAATCTTTGAAGAGGTCTGTTGGCATTACAGTTAGTTCATACGCAAAGAACTGTGCCATGTCTTGCTCTCTCTGGGCAATAGCAACCAGTCTAGTAAACAAAGTTGAGGGGTCAATTGTCACCCTCTGGTCATCTAGCTTCAACCCGGGGGTGAGGTGAGCTAGGGTACGGATTTGATCACTTCGTTTGATAGTGGCATCAGAAACAATAGCATTGTCTAATCTAGAGTGTATCTCTGCCCCTACAGACTCTGTGATATCGCAGTTGATACTATCTCCCTCGGAAGCTAACAAACCAGATGACAGAGAACGCAATCGTTCGTTTCCATCGAACGGGTTGTGTGTGTCAAACCACTCTAGTATTCTGGCCATGTCTAAGTTGTCTCGTTTTCGACGAGATGTGCCCATATCTATATGCTGTTCGCTGGTATTGAGCTTTAGGTCGGTCAATGTTGTCATGGCTTCATGTATCTCTGCGCATTTATGCATCATGTAAATCCACTCCTGTCGTACAGATTCCGTCACGCCACGACCTCGCGTCAACCCACCTCGACTTTTAATTGAACGCATAAGAAGTTGCTCAATAACAAGATCACTAGAGAGGCCTGCCCAAATCCTAGAACTTCGACGTATAGCATGAAAGTCGTCACAGTAGAATCTCTCATACAACCAAGGATGTTTTTCTGGTAGTTCAAGCATCATTTGCAGATAGACTCTGCAACTCTTGGCATAGTGTACATGCCCTGTTGCGGCGAAGAGGTTCAGCATTCTACCAACAGCAATGAGATGGAAATTCCAATCGCCAAGACGTTCTCCACGGATGAACATTTTCAGTACCTGAATATATTCTAGATATTGTACCCATAGCTTAGTGGTGTGTGATTCTCTTGACAGTTTGGCTTTGTAGTTGTCAAGGCAAGTGTTCACCGTCACGAGAGCTGATGAGCTGCTAACATCAGAAAGGGTGACCGCGCCTTCAAGCACACCTTTGTATAACTCATTCACACCATCTAAGTCCCTCTGGTTTATCAGTACACTCTCAACAGTGGGTGGGCTCATCGGAGGAGAAACATTCGCGCTCATTTCGGATGTGGTTATGGCACCCAATAATTTATTCGTCAGTGCAGCTTCTACTAGGAGGTGGCCTCGCATAGCTCTGGAAACAGCTTTGCCGGTCAACATCGACCGAACTGCTAGTGGACCATAAACTTCCTGCAAAGCTTCATCAAGACCTGATCCAGCCATCATCAAGCCGATACTGCCGAGAAAGCTCATGATTGTGTGGAAACCACCCAACCTGCAGACAATGTTCATGGATTGATCAATTATTATCTCATTTGCCTTCAACCATAAAGGCTGGTCAAACGTGACGCACGGGGATGGGATGTTCAATCTGATCGCTTGCTCTGAGATGAATTTCAATGTGGAAAAGATGCATGTGCTGTCTGTTGGGCTGAGATCTATTATTGGGAGAAAGAGTATATCTGATTTCGCTTGATGCTCTGAACCGTGCACAGAATGCGCTAGTTGCATGAAGCCGGACCAATTAGGAACAGTGTCATCTACTGCTCTTGATAGCCACCCACAATGCCATAGAACGTCAGTACTCAGGCTAGATGGAAGTGTATGTGATGATTGCAGCTCTACTACTCGTTTGTACCTCAAACCACCAAAGCCTCTCCTCGTTGATTCCAAGTAATCAACCACTGGAATTCCTTTATTCACCAACATTTGTTCAACGCCAACTCGAGCTCTGCGTTTTATCGATGTATGCGACATAGGGGTGGATGGCACCTGAGTTTGGGTTGACACGGCAATTATACCCATACCATGAAGTGAACCTTTCCCATCGATAGTCGCAACGTTATGGTCGACGTTGTCTGCGACATACTGTACGAATTCTCCGGGGAAATAGTTAGAGGAATAGCTGTCAACAGAATCTAGCTCCATCACACCTTGCTTATACCGTTTGACCTCCTCATAGGTGATAGAAATCCCAAGCCTAGCTAGTCCATTAACGAGCCATTTTGACCCGAAAGTATGGTCCATTTCTACTCCTAACCCGAATAGGGTAGGTGTTATGACTGATCTTGGTCTAGCCGATTGGACTATAGAGTGACCTATGCTGTTTCGTTTTATATCATTTGGTATCAAGCACTGGAGAAAAGACTCTAGGTAGGCTGGGATCCAGGTTTTGCCTCGTGAAATGTCCTGTATGTCAGCAGGGGTTGGATACCAATCTATATCATACTCCATCTATCTAAGCTGCCCCTTGATCAATTTTGCTACAGTGACAATGATCCTGTCAGCTTCATCACTTATACTTTCTTTCTTGTCCGCATACCATTTTGCATTTATCAGATATTCAGCCATGTTGCGAAAGCATAGGACATTGTCGCGACCCTGTACCCTGGCGAAAAAGATATAATCGCCATATCGCTCTTCTAGTTTCTGCTTCAGTCTCTTTTTTGTGTACACAGTTGATTTACCTGCGATCTCTTCCATCTTCGAATGCAACTCGGTCAATGTGTACAGTTCTGAATCGGAATGAGTTTCTAAGAATTCACATATGCACTCAAACCAATGTTCCATGTCATGGTCAGGTTTTCGACCAGCTGGCCTCGCAATTTCCAACTGTCTATAGTTTAGGAATTTCGTATGGCAGAGTGGATGATAGACAGCCTCGGCAGCTACCAGATCAATGCAACTCAATAGCCGAACGCTTACTTCTGAAGCTAAACTATCCCCTCTCAGTTCGCAATGTTCGAGGAGGGTTTCTCGTATAGGTAGTGTCTCGACGGTCCTGATAATTTTGTTCCTATCGGGGTGGCGTGGATCAATTTTTGCGGCGCTACCACAGAACAAACAGTGTGTCTTGTAGTCAAATACAGGCGCATTACATCTCAATTTCTTGGCCGACGGAGCTTCGATGTCAGAAGAGCTTGCAGCAGATGCCCGCTTCGTATCAGTGAACTCCCTACGGCAATCTGAATGAACCAGAACAACACCTACGGGGTCCTGTTGAAGCTTGTCCAAAAGGTGTGCTTCAAGGTCTGATCTCTCCCTGACATTACAGAAATTAAGCATGGTATGACAACCTTTCTTGGTGACTTTAACTGATTTGACTTCATCGAAACCAACCTGGCAAATTACACAGGTATCATCTCGAAAGCGACCACCTTGGTGTGAAGCCATATCTAATCAAATGGTGGAAATATGCCGATGGAGGGAACGGATTATTTTCTCTTAACTATAAGTAGTACGGATCCTGAGGCGGATTATCAAAACTGGATTAATAGACAAGAAATATGATATTGACGAAATATGAAAAAGGAGAATGTGACTAAGAATTGTTTCCTGTGTATGTTAACACCGAAACAAAGAAAATATGACAGAATGACAAAACAATCGAATAATTCGAGAGCACGTGGCGATGAGCTTATAGCAATGTGCTGTGTGTAACAGAATCGCTGGAATACCCGCGACTGATATGATGTAATTATCTTTCTCCAGTGTGCTATACAACGCTCTTTATTCGCGGTGTACATCAATTACGTGGGCTGGTATAATACTATAGTCATTATATTGTATTCTACTGACAGGAAAAATCTGAGAAGAAAATGACATCGGGAAATTGGTAAAAATGGCCACCACCCCACCCTCAGTTGAGACGCTATGAAAAATTTTCCCCAAGGTGGATTTTAGCGGATTTTGGATATGTTGTTCCCAGATAAATTCCGCGTCGAATGACACCAAAATCAGCTTGTATCAAATTTTTTCCAGGTAACACCACTTTTTTTAGTTCAACGCCTGTACTATTATGCTAATTGGGTGTAACAAGACCCCAATTTTAAGGCTAGTCCAGACTAAGCTACTTAAATCAGGAAGGCATGTTCAAGAGTGAGAGACTAACCCCCACAAACACACGCCACATATATAATAAACAAGGTGTATCTAAGATCAGTAATAATCTACAGACAAAAACAGCTTCACTCATAGTTACACAATTATTATCAGGCCAGAAGAGATGAAGAAAAATACCCCCCCCCCCCCTTTTTTTTTGAAGGAATATTCATCAAAACAAAGAGGGAAGTGCTCTGGAATCAGTGAAAAGCGGGTACCAAATAATCTATATATATTCACCCAACAGGAACCCAGTTATTAATTATTATTAATTATTGGTGCTTAATGCCACTTCAGAAGCTAAGGCTATCAAGGCGATCCCGGTTATTAAAAGCGCAAGCTTCTAACATATGCCGGAGTCGGAATACGTAGATAGGTCGAAAACCAGTGATATAAGGTGTACAACCTTATACTTGTCCAATTGAATCCCAATGGAAAGTTACCTGTTAGAGCCAATACGCTTCTGAGGCAACCAACAGGTGACCACGTGTACAATTAATTCCAATAAAGAAACTCCAAATTGAACTGTGCGAATATACGAGAATAGGAATTCTCCTATGTACTGTCTCTGGTAGAAAGCTGGATTCAGAACATGGAATGGGCTATGATTAACAGACCCATCACACACCATCCCCCAAATAATTCATTGTTCCCTAGGTCTGTTACAACCAATGACTGTTCAGAGAAAGAATATACTACTCCGAATAACGAAGCCAAAAATTGAGAACGTTTGCATAGACGGCCTATTGGAAATTCCATAACTGATCCAACTAGCCCCAAAATTCTCATAAGCTCTATAAAGCAGAGCAAGAATTTTATAAAATCTATTCAATAATCCGTCTGCATAATAAATATACATATTATGCATGTGAGCAACAGAATCCCACATGTACTCATCTGAATACAGCCTGTATCCATGGTATGACCGAGTGATACAAATGTAACCAGGAAACGGAATGAATAGTATGATGTTAATGCAGTTAAACTGAGATATAAACTCATACGTCGTAAGAAAAGGGCAGACCGCTCTGAGTGAAAATTCTCAAGAGTGGACTAATTCTCAAGACATGTCAGCCACACAGGTACACGAAGGCTAGCAATATCAACCGAATGTGTTCATGAAAGAAATTCAGAATAAAAAAAACAGTTATTGTTCAGGAATCATATGCTCGTATATGACTTACAAATGAACAACCACAGGAAATAAAACAACTAAAGAGTGGATGTGCCTATGAGGTCGACGTTAGAACACAAACCAGCTGCCAATCGAGGAGCCATGAAAGGCGTGCATATACTTGAATGCATACAAGGCTTATGGGAAGAAAACTACGTCCTGCCCTGTAATCACCTCTTAACATATTGGTGGGGGGTTCGACGAATAGATCCTATCGAACCCCCATCACCTGCATTACTTGAATATTTATTTATTTATTTATTGGTGTTTAAGGTCACATACTTATGCATTATGGCTAATCGTGACCGTGACAGTTTTACGGGTGGAGGAAGCCGGAGTACCCGGAGAGAACCACCGAGCAACGACGAGCAGCTGTCAGCTCTCCAACATCGTAACTCTGAACTCTGCACCGCAGCACAGACAGGGTTAGATTGGTTGAAGACATGCGCACCACCGACGTGCAGTACGCCTCAGTACACAGCGTCATCGTGCCCCCATGTAGGCAATCGGGGTGAAGTGTCTTGCCCAAGGACACAACGCGGTTGCCGCAGGTGAGATTCGAACCGAGGACCCCTCGGCTTGCAGCCTGCACCTCTACCAACTGAGCCACCGCGCCCCCTTGCATTACTTGAATCGCTGCTAGATAAGTAAGGCAGGCGCAGTAGAATTAAGGCTATACTGCTGCTGCTATTCTCAATAAGAGTAATACAGTTAAAAATGTTATAGTCAAAGCAAAGCCTAGCTGAAGAAGCAAAAGGTCTTCCTATTCGTGAAGACAATTAAAAGGCTGATAACTGCAGCCTTAGAAGCTCACTAAGGAGACTTACAACATTAGCCATAGCTTAGAAGTCTTCATCTCCGTGAAGACAGATATTTCAGGGTGTAAGTTGCAACCTTGAAAGCTCACTGAACGGAGACTTACAACTATCGTCGTGCAAGGTAGGGAATGAAAAGGTGCTATTTTTAACAGCCCTAATTCCCAAAGAGACAGTAGTCTCAAGAAGATAAGTTATTTCAGTTATGTTATTGCATAATTACTTAAAAACACCGCTCATGATTCTAGCTAGGCTACTATGGTGTCAACAACAAGACTCAAGTCTGTGACACCTAGAAAAGGCAGCGGTCTGAGCCTAGCTAACGTAGCTTAGAAGTCTTCATCTCCATGAAGACAGATATCTCAGTGTAACTTACAACCTTGAAAGCTCACTGAATGGAGACTTACAACTATCGTCGTGCAAGGTAGGGAATGAAGAGCCGCTATTCTAACAGCCATAATTCCCAAAGAGACAGTAGTCTCAAGGTAGCTACACAGTTATGAGTCTTCTTCATCTGTGTGAAGACATACCTGTGTCACCTGCGGCCTCTGAAAGCTCACTAAATGGAGACTTACAACACTAGCCGCTAATGTATAAGAAAAGACCACTGTAACAGCACATAAGGCTACTATGGCGTCTACAATAGTATTAAATGTCTTGACGCCAAGGAATACAACACGAGAAGGAAAAGATGTACTTATTCCTTCTAATGGCTCTATGCCCTATCGAACCTCTATTCGTAAGGAATAGAGCATTGCATTTCTTATACTATTGCTAAGGCAAGGAAGGCATCATTAATCGGGACAAAAGCCCTAGACACCTGAGCCAAAAGATCTGGGGAGGATCGCCCGGTATGTTAAGCTGTTTTTTGCCTAGCAAATGAGGACTTATATTCAGATGGAACAAGATTCAAAGAGCTTATGACTAAAAATTCATAGTCTTAAGGTGTCCTTCTGTGAGGGATGGAGTCTCACCCTCCGTAGTCCTCTCACCATCCAAATGTTCCATCTGAAAATATGGTCAACACCACCCGACTGAACGGATGACTGGACCAATGCAGCACCGTCCGACAGGTCACCACCGGAGCCTGTTGGCGGTAGTACCAGCGACTACTGGGATGGTGCGATACGCAGAGCAATCTGCGGCAGCCGGTCCATGAACGAGGCTAGCAGAGCAGCAATAATCCGCTTGTTACCATAAGCTGCTCACAGGACAGAGATCTGGCCCCAGATCATTGATAAGTCCCATATAAAAATGCCTCGAACGACTAGCTATCAACCTGAAAATGCGAAATCGGATAGCTAGTCTGTTGTCAATGTCCTTCATCAATGAAGCAGGAGAAGCTATAGCTGCAACTGGACCCAGCAGCAGTGTGGAAGGAGCTTCCCAAACCGCAAGCGTGAATGGGCATCCCAACTCACTAAAGTTTCTCGAATCAAAAACAGTCGACCCCGACTGCTGACAGAAAGGAGAGGGTTCTCCAGCTCGCGGTCTGCTCAGTACCTTGCCGAGCGTTCCATTAGAAACTTGTAGGCATCTACTCCTTAGCGTGCATATCCATGGAAGAAGAGGAAGGTGTAACAACAGCCGACCCCAGCTGAAGTGCGGAAGAAGCATCCAAACTCATCACATTTTGGATGGATGCTCCTACTCATTGAAGTTTCTTACAACACAAAACAGTCATCCCCGACTGTTAACGGAAAGGAGAATGCTCTGCATTCGTGATCTGTCCACAGATCTCGCCGAGTATCCCGCTTAGAAACTTCTAGGCTAATCCCCTTTTGTGCGCTTCCATGTAAGAGGAAGAAGAAGCAATAACCGCCACCGGCCCCGGCTGCAGTGTGGAAGGAACATTCCGATGCATGTTCCGACTCATTATAGTTTCTCACAATGGACACAGTCGACCCCGACTGTTAACAGGATGGAGGGTTCTCCAATCGGCAATCTGACCCCAGATCTAGCCGAGCGTCCCGTAGAGAAACTTCTGGCTTCTTCTCTATGCACAGATGACCGGACCAACCCAGCACCATCCGACGGCTCACAACTGAAGTCTGTGGGTGGGTGCCACTTGCTGGGAAGCTGTGATAAGCTGCGCAAATTGCGACAGCAAGTCCATTACGGAGGCTTGTGGAGCAACGGCTTCTATTCTCTGCCGCATATTTCTCCTGGGACAGAGATCTGGCCACCGATCTCTTCGCCAAACGACCTGATGAATAGAGCCTCGAATCACTAGCTACCAAATGGACCGACTTCGAGGGCAAAGACTGGAGCGTCTTTGCTCGGCTGCATGAACATTCGAAGTCGGGTAGCTAGTGTGCAGTCGCATCTGCTTCGGCAAAGTGGAGGAAGAAGCCGTAAGGGGCATCCTGGGCAGCCAGGGAGGACGTTAGCTCTGACTGAGTGCAAGTTTCTCAAAGCAATAGTCAACCCTGAATGTTACTGGATTAGAGAAGGCTCTCCTGCTCGCGGTCTGATCTCAGACCTCGTCGAGCTTCCAAAAGGGAAACTTGCAGGCTTCTTCCCCTTTTTTGCCACCGTCGCTGGGTGAGCTTTTGTTTATAAGGTGCTCACTCTACCCAAATCTACACTCTCCTCGACCGCAATGGACATACCCAGTATTACAGTTCCCACTATCGGGTAACCGCCTGACCGGTCGAGCTAGCTGCTGGATTAAGAGGCATTATTCCCTTTATATTCAAGAGAACCTTTGCAACTAGCTCTGTTTGCACCTCAGAGCACGACAATGGCAGCACATTCTGGACGGGTGTCGTAATACCATCACCATGTTCTTGTTCCTCTGGAAAAGAAACTGAAAATTCGAATTACCTTGCGGTGACAGCTCCGGAATACAAAGCGCGACATCTGCTTCCAACGTTAGTGTCCTAATGAGTCGACCTCGACCAAACAAGTAGGACCCGAATCGGTGGGAGTGCAGTGACTACAGGCAAGACAACAAGCATGTAAATCCGATGTAGACTTCTTTGCCCTACACGGAAAGCAGTAATTCCATAAATAATTACAATACAGACAAAGTTCACTGCGCTCCTAACATCTAACATATAATCATACAATATAAGGATACATGACGAAGACAATTAAAAATAATTTCGAAATAAATCAAAACAAATTTTTTCCGAACATTTTTTTACGAAAACACCTAAGTTCCCCAAGGGAACCACACGAGCCCAAGTGCATCCCTATAGAGCCTAAGTGTGGACAAACACCAAAATATTAAAGCTACACAACTGGAATATCAATAATTGTATCCTACTATAATTGTGATGAAACAAAAACCCTGAATATTACCTGTTAGGGGAGTTGTTAAAAGTTAAAAAATTTATAGTAATTTATATATTTTTTATACTTACCAATGACCCAGACATAGCTGGTGCTAATTCTCAAAGATGTAGGGCCAAACACAAATTTTGCCCCCCAATCCCCAAAATTTGCATCCAAAAAAGGTCTCGAAATTGTCGCCAATTATAATTCTTACAAGCAGTGGCTGGTCAGCGCTATGTACTCAGCGGGAAGGTACCAGTTCCCAACTCCTGGGAGGGTCATCCCCGTCTGGGTCATTGGTAAGTATAAAAAATATATAAATTACTATAAATTTTTTAACATTTTTATACTGTACCAATGACCCAGACATAGCTGAATAGAAAAAAAGCTGGAGGGCCTAGGACATAGAGGAAAATCCAATAAGCTCAACTATATATAATAGAGTTATCCCCTCGAGGAGTAAAGGAGGATTAGGCTTTACATGTATCTTTCTTATTTCTAACAAATTAGAAAGACACAACACCTTTCATAATTGAGCATAACATCCATGTTCTCTATTAACATCCAGTATAACCCTTTATACTAATTATTTTTAAAGTAAGCCAAAAAATAAAGTAAGTCCAGAGAATTTAGACTCTTTATACTCATTAAAAGTGTCTGAGGATTGTATATTAATGCCCGTTTGACATGTGACATATACAAATGCTTCACACCGAGCTACACTTTAAAAATATGACATGAATGAATTTAAACATTAGCTTTACACTTTAAAACCATCCCGGTACCGACTCAGAATTACTGACTCCAGAGGAGGCATCCCCTTGCTTTTCACTATAAAGCAGGTGACCTAAGGGAACACCCTCCAACTCCCCCTTCCCCTTGCCCTGGGTCAAATAGCCCAGAGCGAAGAGGGCAGCACAACAGAGTCACTGCCGGAACAGAAAGCTTGCATTACTATAGTTGCAGCTGTTTAGTGGACAACATTCTGAGCAACAGATAACGGGCCTAAACAATGCAGGTCTCCAGAAATGGACTCAATATTTCTGAGATAAAAATTTGTGAATGTGGATGGCTGAGAGAAATGCTGACTTATAAAATAAGAATTTGAAGTCCACTGTCTCAAGAGGCTCAAATGGTTTTTCTTTTAGTTTAAGAAGAACCCAAGCTAAATTCCATTTAGGATTTAATCTAAGGGTTCTAGGTCTATTTATCGAGAAATTTCTAACTAATTTACATAAAGAGACATTAGATCCAATTTGTAAACTATCATGGTGTGCATAGGTATCAGATAACATAGACCTATAACCTTTAATAGTAACAGGCTGCAGTTTGATCTCATCAAACAAGTATACTAGAAAGTTTGCAATGTCTGGATCAAAAATATCAACAGAATGATCCCTACACCAACGACAAAAGACCTTCCACTTAGCCGCATAGTTTAGCGAAGAGGAGGTCCTCCTATAATTAGAAATTGCGTCCAATGCTCGTCCTGTAAAATGCTTGCCGTGCAAGAAGGACCGCAGAACAGAAATACGTGAAGATTGAGACCTTGCGGGTTGTGATGTAGTTGACGCAATTTCCACTGCGAAAGAAGATCCTGTCGTGGAGGGAGCTTCCGCGGTATGTCCCACAGCAGACACCTGAGTAGATTTATCCACGGTCTCTGTGGAGACAGAGATGCTACCAACAGAATTTTGCATTGAGATTGTTTTATCTTCAGCAATATCTGCTGAATCAACGGCGCTGGAAGATACGCATATCCTATCTTCCGTCCCACGAGATCGATAGAGCGTCTACTGCATATGCTCGAGGATCAGGACATGGAGACACATACGTCTGCAACTGATTGTTGAGCTGTGTCACAAATAAGTCTATCATTGGCCGCTCCCATTGGTAGCAAAGCTGATTGAATACCTGTTTGTTGAGAGTCCATTCTGACGGCAACAAGCAACCCTTCCGAGAAAGGGAGTCTGCTAATACATTCAGACGACCCGGAATATGACGGACCAAAAGTAGAACTTGGTGTTCTAGTACAAACAGAAGGATTCTTTCCGTTAAATTGAATAACGGAATGGAATGAGTGCCTCCCTGGTTCCGAATATACGCTACTACTGTCGTATTGTCGGACAGGATTTGGACATGTGCTTTCTGAATAATGTTCATCCAATGACATAGTGCAAGCCAAATTGACATCATTTCTTTGATGTTTATGTGCTTGCCTAGAAACTGCGGATCCCAAAGACCCTGGCACTTAGAATCCGTTGGGATCAATGTTGCACCCCAACCTGTTTGACTGGCATCCGTCATAATAGTAAAACTCGGATCCGGCAACTGCAGTGGAACTCCCTGAGTCAACCACTGAATGTTTGCCCAAGTCTGAATCTCTTGTTTCACTTGATTTGACAAGAGAACGTCTATATCGAGCGAATGAATCTTTACTCTCCAATTCTGAGTCAAGAAAATTTGGAGAGGACGAGTGCGTAACCGCCCCATCGGAATGAGATCCGCAGCGGCTCCGCACAGACCTATCAGTCTCATGCATTCTCTCGCTGTGACTTTGTCTGAGTGAAGACAATAGCGAGCGTAACAACTGATTAATTTCGCTCTGGTTAACGGCAGACGAATAAGATTGTTGTGCATCTCGAAGCTCATTCCCAAGTGGGTGAATGACTTGGACGGCACCAGATCCGACTTCTCCTCATTTATTATAAAACCGAGACGTCGGAGTAATAAAAGCAGATTCTGCACATCGTTCTGAAGCGTTACCTCATTGCCGTACCTCTGAAGAATGTCATCCAGGTAGGCCGACGTTACCACAGACGAATGAGCTCGGAAATACATCATTACCGAGTTCATTATTCAAGTGAAAGACCAGGGCGCTAGGTTCAAACCGAAGCACATTGCTCGGAACTGATATACAACTCCTAGGACTGCGAAGCGCAGATACTTTCTGAATGTCGGATGTACCATGACGTGAAAGTACGCATCCTTGAGATCTAAGCTTGTAGCAAAGATGTTCACCCGAATATTCGCTCTGACTGATCGAATTGTCTCCATATAGAACTTCAGAGCGACGATCAGCTTGTTTATCCAGCTCAGATCTATGACTGGACGGAACGAGCCGTCTGGTTTCGGAACCAGAAACAGATGGCTGTAGAAACCCGGTGATTCCTGGTCTTCTACGACCTCTACCGTGTTCTTCTCCAGAAGAGACTGTACTTCTGATAGAAGAGCGTCTCTTTTCTGCGGATTTGACGGAAGCTGAGTCCATTTTGGACTTCGAGTTAATGGAGGCTTTCATTTGAAGGATATTTTTAGTCCGTCCGAAATTACCCCTTGAATAGCAGAGAATCCGAAGCTTTCTTAGTTATATGATCATAGATTGCTGAAAGCTTGCCGTCGAAGAGAAGCTCTCCAGAGACCGGAGCTTCTCTGAGAGAGTTTTTCACCTCACTATCCACGCGCATGGATGTAGCTAGGGCCGCGTCACGTCTAACCAACTCCAGGTTTGCCACTGAAATCTAAATTTTATAGTAAATTTCCTTTCTTATTATACCTACCACAATTGTTTACTCAGGCTTGCACTACAGTGGAAGTCCCTAACTCGGATAAAATACTCTCTATTTTTGTCTTTCCCAAGCAATTTGGGAAAGAAAAGTGGTGTAAAAGCACCAAGAAAAAATAAGCCAAAACTGGGTCGAGTGCAACCGGCGCAGACCCAGTACGGGATGCTCTCTCCCAAGTACAACTCCACGACTTCCGTTGCCAGTGCGCATATACCGTCTCTAAAGACTCATTCTTTTTGAATCCGTCAACGTTAGAGTTATGTGATCAGCGGGGAGGAAAGATTCTTTACCCGTAAAGAAGACGGGAGGGCCTCCATGTAAACAATTGTGGTAGGTATAATAAGAAAGGAAATTTACTATAAAATTTAGATTTCTTATCAACCTACTCACAACTGTTTACTTCAGGCTGAATAGACAATAGGCTGGAGGGAATCGCATAACCAACCCACACATAACCCCAGGGCACTGGAACCGTGAAGCAGAAGGAAGAGGTCCCGAGGCTTATCAACCATAATGTCGCAATCATTGGTAAAGGACAATGAAAGGAGACATATGGGCCTGTGTGACACACAGACAGAAAAAGGGCAGTAACAGCACAAGGCTGAAACTGACCTTCAAGTAGCCTAATGGCTATGGCAGAAAACAGCCTGAGCAGAATAAAGAGGACCCAGGGCAAAAAGGTCCTCCAACTGCTCCTGCAACTGGCGCAGATAAAAGGTGGAGAAAGTAGAAGCATTTCTCCAGTAGGCTGCCTGCATAACATCCGACAACTTGACGGAGTTAGAATAAGCCTAAAAGGTGGATAGTGCCCGCACCTCATGGGCAGAAATACGATTGGTAATACAATCGCCAGCTGCTAAACGACCATAAGCCGTACGAATAGCAAGACAAATCCATCGAGAAATGGATTGAGGAGAGATCTTCTGATGACCAGGAATAAGAGACAGAAAAAAACGTTTCCTGCCTTTCTGTATGAATAGTGTCCGATCGAGATAAATGCGAATAGCACAGACCGGACAGAGCAAAGGGTGATTACCTTCAACAGAAGGAAGAGCTCTGATACAGATAGGAGGAGGAGTAGTATCTGGTAACTGATTCTTGGCCAGAAAAGAGCAATCAGTGGTAAGAGTAACAGTGTTGGGAGAGCTCCTAAAAAAGGCCGGGTCAACCGAGAGGGCGTGAAGCTCAGAAGCAAACGCCATCAGAAACGCCGTCTTATATGTGAGAAAATGCATATCCACCTGGGATAAAGGTTCGAATGGCACCCCCCCCCCCCCCCCACCTCCCCCAAGCAAAGCAGCACCCACGAAAGATTCCATCATGGAGTAAGCTGCAAAGTCTGAGGCCTTTTCAAAGAAAAGTGCCGAACAAGCTTGGAGAGGTGAGGATTAGTGCTAGTACGACGCTTCCCCACATAAGAAAAAGTCTCTGAAAGCATGGACCTGTAACCCTTGATGGTAACAGGCTGGAGACCCCGAGAATCAAACAGATATACCAGAAACTCCGCAATCTGTGAAATCGAAGGATTGGCATAATCAACAGAGTGATCAGCACACCATCGACAGAAGACCTTCCATTTAGCTGCATAAGCTAAACCAGTGGAGTGCCTCCTTGAAGAAGAAATGCACTCCACTGCTCGTCTCGAAAAACCTCTACGGAGGAGACAGGACCTGACAAAAGATATGCGTGAAGGCACAATGAAGTCGGGTCGACGTGAAAACTCCTCGGGCGACCTTGACAAAGAAGGTCGTGACGTAGCGGGAGACGTGCCGGAACCGCCGCCATCAGCGAGCGGAGCTGGTTGATCCACAACCGCTGAGGAGACAGGGGAGCGATCAGAATGATTCGACAACTGCAGGTTCGAATTTTGGCTAGAACCTGAGGAAGAATCGGAACCGGCGGGAAGGCGTAGCCGACTAGACCGTTCCAATCGAGTGACAGAGCGTCCACGGCAAAAGCCAGAGGATCTGGACATGGGGACACGAAAGTGTCCACCTGATGGTTCCAACGAGTCGCAAAGAGGTCGATGTGGGGACGTCCCCAGAGATCGCAAAGCGACTGGAACACTGCCCTGTGGAGCATCCACTCGGTGGAAATAACCCTGCCCTGTCGGGACAGGGAGTCGGCTAGGACGTTCAGACGACCGGGAATGTGACGAACAACCACTCCGGCGTGAATATCCTGAGCGAGCAGTAGAAGATCCCGGGCTAATTCGTACATCGGAACTGAGTGCGTGCCACCCTGGTTCTGAATGTAAGCAACCACTGTCGAATTGTCAGATAGCAGAAGGACCTGGCGATTCGACAGGTGAAGGTTCCACTGCCTGAAACTCAGAAGAAGAGCAAGAAGCTCCTTCTGGTTGATGTGTAGACCTGCTTGATCCTGGTCCCACATCCTGTGTAGGGAAAGACCGAGAGGATCCAACGTCGCACCCCATCCAAGATCGCTGGCATCTGCCGTCAGAATGCGATCGGATGTGGGTAAGTCCAATGGAACACCCTGCGTAATCCACTGAACATCTGTCCAGGGAAGAAGATGAGGATACAGAGATTCCGGAAACGGAAGCACCTGATCCAGAGAATCTACATTCGTCCTCCAACGACTGAGCAGAAAGTGTTGGAGAGGTCTGACACGCAGCCGACCTAGAGGAATGAGATCCGTCACCGAACCGCAGAGACCGATCAGCCAGAGAAAACTCCGAGCGGTCACGAACGTGGACAGAGTCAGAGCAAAAGCTGAGAGAATCACAGCCTTGTCCTGGGGAACCGCTACCAAATTGAATTGGGTTTGGAAAGACATCCCCAGATGACAAAACGACTGAGAAGGGACCAGGTCCGACTTCTCCTCGTTGACTCTGAATCCTAGTGACGTGAGCAAGCTCAACAGAGTGGCGACATCCGACTCCAGTAAGGCAGCATTGGAATGCCTCTGGAGGATATCGTCCAGATATGCCGAAGTAGTCACCCTGGACTGTGTGCGATGGAACGCTATCACATGCGACATCAGTCTGGTGAAGGCCCAAGGAGCCAGGTTGAGGCCGAAAGGCATGGCCTCGAACTGGTAAACTCGCCCCAGAAAAGCGTACCTGAGATACTTCCATGACGCCCGATGCATCGGAACGTGGAAGTAAGAGTCTCGCAGGTCGATGCTGGCAGCGAAATCTCCCTGGTGAATTGATTGGCGGACCGACCTGAAAGTCTCCATGCTGAACTTGGGAGCAATGATAGACTGGTTCAGGATACTCAGATCGATAACCGGTCGGAGTCGGCCGTCCTTCTTTGGCACCAAGAACAGGCAGGAATAGAAACCCACTGACTGAATGTTCTTGACGACCTCAATCGCCCCCTTTGCCAGGAGATTGCCAATCTCCGTGGACAAAAGTTCCCGATGTAAAACATCTGAAGGAACTGTGGTTGGAAGAGGCACCCTTGACAGAGTGGGGTGCTGTCGGAACGATAGTCGCAGCCCGGACCGAACAACATCTGACACCCACGGATCGGATGTGATGGTGGCCCAATGGTCTGCGAACTCTGCTATTCATCCTCCAACCTGTGACGAGTGGAGGTGAGGACCTTCATTTCGAGCCCCGACGAGGCCCACGAGAGGAGAAACCACCTCCTCTACTAAATGAAGAATCCTGAGACTTCCCTCGATTATGCCGACCTTTACCCTTACCCCTTGAGTAAGAAGTAGAGGAGGCGGCAGAAGGACTAGCCTTTTGCTTCACAGAGGAAGCAGAAGGGTACTTGTTAGGCTTGGAACGGCCCTTGCCTCCCCTAGAAGGCTGATCAAGCTGACGAAACAGCAGCTGATCTTTGGAATGACGTAGGATGTCATCCCGGACCGTCGACACAGAACCATCGAAAAGTTGCGGACCTGCCAAAGAAGCAGATCGAAGAGCAGCACGCTACTCCTCGGGAAGGGATCGTCCTGTGTCCAGCACAGTGTCCCTTCGAACTAATTCCAGATTAGCCGTGTTACAGGCATGCGTGTGAGTAAGATGCATAAGCACCTTGGACAGCACACGCAAAGGAGCCTGTACCTCATCAAACTTATCTGGAGGCAGATAAGCAGCCAAAGCTGAGACGACGTGATCTGAGAGAGAAAGCATGCCAAGCATCTCTCTAGATAAGCCCAACGTGGACTCCAGAGTCGTCATTGGAATGACGGCAGACTTGGGCTTGGAAAGCCCGAGTGAAGTGGAGTCCTGATCCAGAACCGTCAAAGTCTGGCAGACCGACGGATTGGCGGAATCGTAGGAACGATAACGCACAGGAGGCAAAAAGGTGTCAACCCTGGTGAAGAACGAAGTCTTCAGAGCCTTGGAATTCAGCTTGGAGTCCAATGCTGAAAAAAGCTTCAACCACCTGTTCCGACTGGCACGGTCGAAGGTGCCCAGAAGCAGGTTGCTCCATAGGCTGTAGGCACGCGACCGATGATCGCAGCCAGGCTGACACTGTCGGCTGGTTAGTAGGTTTGAGATCAGGCAGAAACCCAAACACAAAGTCAAGAGCTGCCCCAAGTCCGAAGACTGCTGGCCCTCGACATCAAGCATGTTGGACTCCTCCCCAGAGTCGGAAGACACATAGCCCATCGTGGGCAAACCAGCCGATGCCTCCCATGGTGTCGGGACACCAGGAGAATCAGAAACCGGCCTGTTTCCAATCCCGGGAGGCGGCGCCATAGGAGGCGCCTGGAAACCACTCATTGCCTCGCTGGAAGCAACAGGAAGGCTCTTAGATAGAACCTGAGTGAGTAAGGAGAGGGCCTCCCTAAGCTCACTGCCCGTACTGGCCGGTTCGACAGGGGAGCAAACCGGCAAAGTGGCTTCACCTCTGACCCTCTTAACCAGCGAAGGGTCACGATCCTCCAAAACACCCAATGCGGGACGACGGGCGGCAGCCGAAACATCTGAAGGCAGACGTGTATAGGGGTACGAGGCACCCCGAGGATCAGTATGGCGAGAACTCATGAGAGTCACCGCGGACCTCTGCAGGGCAGAAGGTCCAGGCTGCACAGAAGGCGTTGGTCCCCCAAAACTGGTCGTGTGGTTAGAATGAGTGGACGGAAATGCCACGGAGTTCATAGTGTCTCCACTAAGAATATCCGAATCCAAAGACACAACTGTGGTGCTCGACGGCGTAGAGACCACAGAGATGGGTTCGGCCTGCAGCCCCTTCCGACTTCGCCGAGTTGAAGTCAGGGAAGGCTGAGGCCGATATCCCACGTCTACAGTACCAGACATTCCTGCAGTCCCCTGCAGCGAAAAGCCGAGGCCTGCTGAAACTGACGACGAAGCAGACGGACCAGCAGTAGTAGTAGATCCGTCGGGAGTCGTTGAGGCTGGTGAAATAGTGGAGAGAGCACACCTGCTCGGCTCTGAAGGAGGAGTCACAACCCTAGTGACAGCCTCAGATGTCGACTGGAGGGGGACTGTAGTCCCGGAACCAGGCACCTCTTCACCAGAACACTCAACGGCTCCCGCAGTATCCACTACAGGAAAAGACTGCACATCCCCCACGGAGGAGGAATAACTCTCACCAGACAAGGTCGGCTCTGGAGCCCCCGAACGATCACGTTCTCCTTTCCCGTGGGAGCGAGAGGCACGGCCACGAGAACGAACGACACGGTTAACTGACGCCCAGAAAGTGGATGACCATGATCCACAGACACCACATGGCTGCTCGGCCGAACACCCATTACAGGAGGAACAAGAAGAATGTAAATCGTCCACATGCTTTGGCAGCAGACATTGCCCACAAGGAATTGTCCTGGGCATGATAGAGGTGAGAGGAGCAAAGAAGGTGAAATCAGAAAACAGAAGAACACCCCAAAGAGAGAAAGGTGACAGAAACAAAGACCCCAGACGGTCGACCGGGAACCACACAACAGGATGACTACTCTCAAAGGAAAGAAGAAAAACTGTAGGAGTGGTACCCCGCTGACACCTAACTCTAACACAATTTGAAAATTTAGCAAATAAAGCATTAACAATAATTGTGAAAAATAATAAGTCTGAACCGCATGGCACACGAAATTCGAGCGCGACTCGAGAGAGAACAATTAAATATATATTATGGATATATAATATTGAAGAGAATATAAAAAACACTGTTCCTGAGAATACAAAGGATACACTGATGCACTATGAATCAGGAATCATCAAACAATGAGCTGGATAAACACTGATAAGCGTGCAAAAACATCTTGACACGAAGCGGATGATAAAAAGAATGAGTCTTTAGAAGAGACGGTATATGCGCACTGGCAACGGAAGTCGTGGAGTTGTACTTGGGAGAGAGCGTCCCGTACTGGGTCTGCGCCGGTTGCACTCGACCCAGTTTTGGCTTATTTTTTCTTGGTGCTTTTGCACCACTTTTCTTTCCCAAATTGCTTGGGAAAGACAAAAATAGAGAGTATTTTATCCGAGTTAGGGACTTCCACTGTAGTGCAAGCCTGAAGTAAACAATTGTGAGTAGGTTGATAAGAAAGGGCGGAGTTATACGTGGAATAAGCTATGGCCCTCGAAAGAACTCTTAAGGAGGATTGTATATCCTGGAATTCTTTCCCTTGAAGACGTAATGATAACGCTTTAGTAAGGTGATCTGCGTATGATAAAGCATCTAAGTTAACTCTATTAGACTTTATTTTCGTTTCCAACGTCATGGTTGGAATTGACATAGACGACGGTATAGACAATTCTAGGTCTTCAGCCTGGTCATCTAGACGCAGAGGAACTCTCGGTATTCCCTGTCCTGCCGTTTCAGATTTATTCCTTGAATTGATGAAAGGCAGATGTAGAGCATTTGCAGACAAGAAACCATACTTGCTCGTTTTGGTAGCAAGCTTATATATAGCGTCATTCAATAGTTCAAATGTTCTTGTGACATTATTGGACTGTGTCGGAAACTCAGGGACAATGTCCCTAAACCGATCAAAAAATTCTGTGTCCAGTGACACTATCAGTCTCTTATCCGGCATCGCAGCATTCTGGTCCAAAGGAACAACCTCTGGAAGATAATGCCGGATAAAATCTACGGCAGTTTTACGTTGTTCCGAAAGGGAAAACTCCAGCTCCTCTGAATCCCTTTCACCATCCTGTCGGACCATTTGAAGTTCTCGGTCATCCGTACCTGATGCTTCAGCGGAGCGTACCAGCCCAGCGTCATCGGATAATTCCTGATCCGACAGAGATTCTGTCGTCTGCTGGGATGCTGCGATAAGTTGTGCTATTTGTGATAGCACATCCGTCACTGAGGCCTGTGGAGCAGCGGTCTTACGTTGCTTTACCGCTGGAAGCTCCCTGGACGTTGACTCCTGCATATTTCTTTTATGTGAACGTCCAGAGTCTACAGACCTCGTGTCCCTGGCTACCGGATGGCGTGACCTGGTCGCCGTGGAATCTCTGATCGGCGAAGCTGGCTGGATATCCGTGGTCACATAGCCAAGGTGCAGTCGTGTGCGCTGCCATGAGGATGAGGAAGTCATATTGACAGTCTCTCCGGACTGTTTATATAACGGAGCGGCCCGAGTGGCGGACGTATGCTCCGAATGCGAAACATTATGTACCACAACATCTGGTCCCAGATGTTGTTGTACGAGAGAGGGACCTCTCTCGCTCGCAGCCTGTGTGGACCTGGACAAGCTAGGAACCGGACTAATAGGCTTCCTCCATTCCATCCTCTGATCCGTCGTCACTGGGTGTGCACTTTGTGTTATTATAGTGCTCGCATCACCCAAATCTCCTTCCTGGACCACAACGACCACAATGGCTGCCGAGCCATTCGATGAATGGTCGCTACACCGGGCGAGCTAGCGGACGCCAATGCCGTCAATCCTACTAGGGACCTCTTAGGCAATTGACGTATTTCCATGAGCACTTTTGCCGCTAGCTCTTCATTTAACTGTGACGACGGAGGCACACTTTTGGAAGACATCACGGAAACATCACCCTGTTCTTGTTCCTCTGAAAAAAGAAATTGAAAAACTAGAGTGACCCTGCGGAGAAAGGACCGGCATGGCCTTATCCCTGCTAACAACATACCGTGACACACGTTTCCAATGTTTGTCATCCCAATTGACACACACTGAGCAGGAGTTAGTGTGAGTACACTGACTACAATTAATACAATGATTATGAAAGTCAGAGGAAGATTTCCTCTTATTACAATTTGAACAACATCCTTTCATTGTGAAAAGAACACAAAAAGTCCTAGTACTCGTACCAACCCCTGAAAACAAAGATACATAATAACATGATCCATTAACATATAGAAAAAATAAAGGAAATCAAAAAAAAATTTTTTTTGACAAAATATTTTTTCAGAAAAGCCCAAGTTTCTGAAAGTAACGTTGAGCCCCAATGGATCCCAAAAAAGCCTAAGTGTGGACAAATTTTTTTAAAATATTTCAAAAAAATTAATGCAACACTTACGTATAATAATAATGTATCTTGTTATGATTAAACTAATACAAAGACAAGAAATCACTCTCAACAGAAACCACTGTCAATGTAAACAAGAAGTGTATAAAAACCGGAAACATGACTCCAGGCACTGATGTCTGACAAACATGGCCCGAAATCAGTTACCAATTACAACACTATCTGATGCAAAACAGAGACTTCCAGGGAAGAAACTGCAGAACATCAGATGGTAGATGCAGAACACAATGCCTAAACACCCATGGGTGAGGACGTAAACATGGGGAAAAAACAGAATTCATTCTGTTACCAAGCTAAAACTCCCAAGAAATTTTAGTAATAATATTACAGAAAATATGCCAAAAGAATGGGAGAATAGCAAGGGGGGACTAAAGGAAAGGGAGAGAGGAAACACTGATCAAGCAGTGTAACTTTATAGCAAGAATGCCAACAACAGGCCCATGCCTTGAAATTAGGGAACATAACATAATTTCATAAAAAAAATTTTAAGTTACAGCCCTGATTATTTCCTGCCACTAATTTTTCCTCTCCTCCTTCTATTTCCTCTTTAGATCCACCATTTCTCTAATATTTATGTGTCTGGCATCATTTAAACTGAGATTTACAAGCACAAATATCAGTCAGATGTGAACTGATGAAGGGCCAAACAAAGAATGATAATTGGCGCCAATTTCGAGACCTCCTTGACACTGCACATGCGCAGTGGTGGAAAAGTATGGAGGACCATTTAGGACATGTTATTTTCGGTTTTGGATGCAAATTTTGGGGATTGGGGGGCAAAATTTGTGTTTGGCCCTAGATTTTTGAGAATTAGCACCAGCTATGTCTGGGTCATTGGTACAGTATAAAAATATAAACAACGTCAGGATTAGAAAAACCAGAAACTAGACAATAGACACACAAAAGGCCCAAGTCAGTAAATAATAACTGATACCTGATGCAAAGCTAGGTCTTCACGTGAAGAAAAAACAATGCGACCAGTGGGAGATGCAAGACAATAATGACCCTACACCCCTAGGGTGAGGACGTAACAGTGGTGATAAACGAAAAAAAAACTTCTGTACAACATGTTAAACTCCCAAGAAATTAAATAAAAAATTTCAATAAAAAACAGCTAGAAAGCTTAGGAGTTTAACCGGAGGGTTCATGGAAGGATAGGGAAGGAACACATAACAAACAGTGGGTAAATCATTAGCAAAACTAATGACGTCAAGGAGTATATCCCAAAATTGGGTAACATGAAATAATTTTCATATTATTTAAAAGTTACAGCCCTGAACGTCTCAAACCACCATTGTTCACTTCCATCATTCATTTACTGCCTTGAATCCACCATATACTTCATTGATTTGTGTCTGGCATCCACCAAAAGAGAGATTTAAAGCAGAGATGTCAGTTGAGATGTTTACTGACTTAGGGCCAAACAAAGAATGGTGTTTGCACCAATTCCGGTCTCTTTCTGGGTACTACGCATGCGCAAGTACTAAAAGTCTGGAGGGCCAGATAGGACTTTTAATTTTCGTTGTTGTATGTAAATTTTGGGGATTGGGGGGTTCAAAATTTGTGTTTGGCCCTTAATAATGTTGAGGTTGCACCAGCTAAGTCTGGGCCATTGGTTGTAGTATAAAACTATTAGTTCTCTTGGAATGACTCGTGTTTTTTTCATGCCTATATATTCGTCCTTGAAAGTCTGCACTATATCAAGTATTTCTTAACCCTTTATAGGCTACATCAGCGAAAGAAATATTCTGATGTAGATTCGTGAAATATTTGGACGACTTTTCGGCTATGTCAATGGTAAAATGAGATCGTGAATGGTTCACAGGTCATAGACTTTTAAATCCTTGTAACCTCACCATAACGAAAATGACCATTCGTGACTTATTTCCAGTCCTACATTTACTTTAAGACTGTACCACTGTAATTCCACAGAATTTACTGGATGATTCATTGAGCAACTGATTGGTAGTTTGATTACATGGTGTTCGATGTTAGGAGCAAGTTTGCCCAACCTGCAAAAGCATATCATGAGAGAACAGAGGAATGTAATCAAGCAATAGTGGTCATGCGTGTTTCTGTTTCACTTTAGGATACTTTTACTTAAGGCAGTTGTTACAGACAACCTATTCTTGATATTGTATGTTCCTGCCCACACATTTACAAGGTGTGAACCAAACATCTTTAAATAACATTGAATGCTAATCAGTCATGTTTATTATGAAGTATGTATTTTTCGTAAGTGATTTTTAACCAATTACAAAACATGCAGAGTTGTTGAAAAAAATGGAATGAGGTGTCAAATGATATGGTTGTGTTGCTTCATTAATTATATTTCTGATGATTATTCATGATTATTCCTGTAATTAGTGCTTGGAATCTAATATTATCGTGTCTGTGGAAATATTGCCCACCTGTGGAAAGTGACCATTCTACAGTGACTGTACTGTACGTGTATGGAACCAAAGACGGCTTTAAAAAGCAGACCGAAGGTGAATACAGGATTTTGTGAGAGGCCACCATCCTGTAATAAAGTATACTGGTAGTTTCAGTATACAATGGGCCAGGGTCATCATTCGATTCTATTCTGCAAGAACATGGTCTAAACTGCTCAATGTTCTATCAGCAAACCCCATCAAATGTCAACGAATGAACGAAGTGTGTCACTGAATCGGACTCAGTTCAAATTCCCATTCAGATATTCAAAGCACATGTTATCATAAGCACTTGACTGAAAATTCCATGAGAATATTCTGAAACAAATATGACATTGCCATTTGTATTGTTTGATTCAGATAAAATAAAGTCAAAACATAAAAACAAGATTGGGGTGGGGTGGGGGTTAATATCAACAGAAGTAGAAAATGTTGCTGGTCCCTTATACGGCTATGTACATGTAACAGCACATCACAGGTCCATATCATGGATTGCTTAAAGCCTTGTAGTTTCAAAATGTGCCTTTTGTGAAGTTTTCAGAATTTCGGTGTTTTTCCTGCTTGTTTAAATAAAAAGAAATATAACTAGAGGCTCAAGTGAGCCTAAATCGCTCACCTGGACCAAGTTGTCCTAAACTGTAAGGGTTCTGGGTATGGAGAAAATGTAACCTGAATGAACCATATGACAGATTCGCCAGCAATTTTTTTGTCCAATTGTTTCAACTGCTCAGAAGAACGCTTCATACCAAATACAAAATCTCTAGTCTGTGCAGTTTGGGAAATATTGGACATTTCATTTTTTTCTACTTTTAGCACCAGGTGTTCCCAAGGGGAACCTCGAGAAATTTGGGGGGCATGAATGAAGTAGTTAGGGTCAACTAATGCCACATATAAAATTTGGTTCAAATTGCTCCATTGGTTCTTGAAATAAAAATTTTCAGGGGAGCTCAACAGTGAGCCCACCCCTGTAGAGCCCAAATATGGACCTATCAACTTTCTTTGAACAACTTTTAATATTGAACACCTGAGGAAGTTTCATACCAAATATCAAAGCATTCCCACTTGTGGATCACGAGAAGATGATTTTTAATGAATTTCACGATATTTGGGCATAAGCCCAAGCCCAAAAAGGGCAGAGACCCCATTTGAACAAAACTAAAACAGAATACCCCCAAGATGATGTGGCTCATATATGTTTCAATTTGGGCCATTGGTTTGTGAGAAAATTGTTTTGTAAAAGCTAACATATGATGGACGACGGATGACGGACGATGGAGGACGGACGACGGATGCCAAGTGATGGCAATAGCTCACACTGACTTTCAGTCAGGTGAGCTAATAATGAAACCAGAACTTAGTCTCAACTATTTTATCATAACCAAATCTGAAACCAACAAAACATTTCACAGCCAAACATCTCAAAATGTAACCTGTACGTTCATACAAAAACTCCATGCTGAAAGACTTATTCTCTGGTTGAGAATTTAGGTTCAGGACTTGAACTCTTCACCTACAAAGTATTGTTTTGAATATCTCAAAAAGTCAAGTCATGTCTTAAATAATTTAATCATTTGCCCCGCCTCTGCGTTTGATTGGTTGAAAGCATACAGCGTGAAAGTCGTCAAAATCGTATAAACCAAATCACGTCATGATTTGGAATGTCTACACGTTCGCACATGTATCCGACCCAACTTTGAAGACCCTGGAAGCCCCGCCCACTCAATCCAATTGTCACCGTGAGGGCGTGACGGCAGACTGATAGATGGATAACAAGCTTGTAAACAAGATCAATGATCGATTTTTCATCACCTCCAGTCAGCAAGAATGTAATGATAATTTCTCGGGAACAATTGAATTTAATAAAATATACCGAAGTGGGAGACGAATAAAATATCATACATACCAACATGATTTTGGGGGAACTTAAAAAAAATGTTTTTAATGATATTGTTACGTGACTTGCTAAATATCTGTCGTCTGCGATCGAAAATCAAAATAACAAACAATTTGACAATGATTGACGTGACCTGTTTGTTGCACACTTTCCTGAGTTTGACTGTTGTCTTTTGCAAAAATTAAAAGTTTTTCGTTGACGTACCCATAGTTTTTATATTTCAGCCGGATTAAATTATAAGAAATAACTGTTGTCTTCCTTCAGTTTATGCGATATAAACTGAAAATTTTCAGCACAAGCTTAATCATAGCTCGCTATGCGAGTTATGAATCTTGTGCTGAAAATTTTTGGTTTATATCGCATAAACCAAAGGAAAACAACAGTTATTTCTTAATTTGATGAAAGCTTCAAGTAAGTCTGAGACTACTTCTAAATATGGGGGTACATTTTGTTAACCAATGTCACCCCTGCTGTTACACCCTTGCTTTATTGTCTTTTAAGGGTATGCAAGCAACTTGAATACCTCTGATCCACTGAGTATACCAGAGTCTGTGTGTTTTGCTGATTCAACAAAGGACAGGGTGTAAGTTAGTAATCAACCTCGCAGTCAGCATTTCATAAATTTGAACAATCTGTCCCATGCATAGAGCATGGGACATGTTGTTCAAATTCATGAAATACCTCCGGCTCAATTAGTAACTATTACACAGGGATTATTCTGCCCTCTTTGGGAAAGGGTCCAGGGCCCATGCCATTAGGAAAAATTGTGTCACGGGGGTTCTAATTGGGAATTTGTTTTGGAGAGGAAAAAAACATACAAAGACTAAGAAATTTTACAATTGAGAACACTAAGACCGATACCTGAGCAACTGCATGTATACCATAAGTAAGTTTTGTAACAAACAGTCTCATGCAATCATGTTCACAGAGTCTCTGTCATCTCTATTAAATTATTTTCATACTAGTAAAGATTTTGTCATTTGCCTTTGAATTTAGGGATTATTTTAGGCAGGCAATTAAAATTTAATGTATGATTTGTGTCCTGAACTTGGTGGTCATAAGGCCTCAGACAACCAATGGTTTTCTGAGGCCTAATGACTACCCATTTCAGTGCATTAGATTTTTGTTTGCGTGAGAATGGGAAATTCTGAGTTAAGAATTGGGAAAAATCAAGCCCAAATGTTATTGGGAAAGGGTCCCATAAACGGCCCCTGTAGATAACCAAAATTATCCCTGTTACATAACAGAGTATTAACTGAGCAAAATATTTGCCCACAGCAGGTAAAGAGTTAAGTGCTAAAGTGGGGGATGCGGTGGCTCAGTAGGTAGAGGTGCAGGCTGCAAGCCGAAAGGTCCTCAGTTCGAATCCCACATGCGGCAACCGCATCGTGTCCTTGGGCAAGACACTTCACCTCCATTGTCCACATTGGGGCACGGTGGCATTGTGTACGAAGGCAAACTGCAAATCAATGGTGCACCTGTCTTCAACCGATGCTAACCCTGCTTGTGTGGAGTTAGTATGTTGGGGAGCTGACAGTTGCTCACTGTTGCTCCGTGGTTCTTTCCAGGTACTCCGACTTCCTCCACATGTAAAACTATCATGATCATGATTAGCCATGGTGCAGAAATATGTGACCTTAAACAACAAAAAATAAATAATAAATAAGTGCTAAAGCAGTGAGAGGACACACAAAGGTCCAAAATAAAGAATAACCTGATTGCAAAGAGTGGATCTTCTCTCATTTTTGTCTGCATGTCTAAATTGATATTGGCTTCAATTCTTTCTTCAAACAAAGCACCAACCTCTGTAAAAGAAATATGCAAAGGTATTATATTTAATGTTAAAAGAAATAAAAACATTAAAATTGTATTTAACCCTTTACCTACTTAACATCCATATCGAGTCAGCTTTATTTAGGGCTCTGCAAAGCTTCAAGATTCGATTTTGAATCTTAAGTTGATATTCGGTTCGATCCAAAATCGGCTGTCCGATTTGTTTTCCTTTGAATCGTTTCACTGGAATTTAGTTTGGTATTAGACATCTTAGGCTTCTCACAAAAAATACAGATGAGAAGGAAATTGTACCTAAATAATGTTGAAAATAAAGTCAGAGTCTAATTTCCACTCTATTGACATAAAAAGTTCCCAACCAATATCGATGATGAGCTCACCGTCACGGTTGCTACAGAATTTTCTCACTTGTTTCTTTTTTGAACAAAAATCCTTACTGGGAATTATTCCAACAACATTGCAGGCCTTGATGATGTAGTTGGAATATTTTATCAGTTGGGACTTCAAGATGCCTGTATTCGATTTGAGGTTTGATTTGATTTTGAATAAACAGACTGTATTCGATTCAAGATTTGATTTGAATAAAAAATATGTGATTTGTAGGGCCCTAGCACTATTCACAAAAAGTCTCTTTTTGTTATTTTTCAATCTTTGTCTCCAAAACATATCTTACCACTCTTGGTCGGAATGAGATTGTCCTGCTGATTCCAGGTAGGTCAAAACCTAGGCTGTTGAGGCAAAAATTTAAAAGTTTCACCATTCGCTGTCATCCAGTCATGTTAGGTAAGGTAAAGGGTAATTAAAAAAAAAAGTTGTAAGCTATGAAGGCTTGACTTCAGCTTTGTACTAATACCAATGGGGCTAACCTTTGTTACCGGGATGATGGCAGACCCATTTGGGGGGGGGGGGGGGGGGGGGGAGGGAGGGGGGGAACTTCACGCATCGAGATATGTATTTGTTTTTTCTGTTTAATATGGCTTGAGTAAACCAAATTCTCTTCTCCGCATAGACACCACACTAATAATGATTTTTTCATGCCCTTTACTATTTCTATAATAGTCTGGTATTGCAAACACTTCCAACACAAAAACTGTGGAATGTAATGATATTGGTCCCTTAGTATGTGCTTTGATAATTTAGAGAGACTTTTCTCTTGTCTGGAGGACAGAGGCATTGTATAAATTGAATGTTTCTAGAACTTTTGGTATTTTCAAGACAATAATGCTGCTACTGCAGGCATCTTACCCATTAAACTTGCAATACTCCAGCAAATGATACGTTTTAATCAGGATATCATTCACTTATCATTACTTTCCACAATTTCTGTGCCAAAGTGATTGCAAATACCAGACTATTATAGAAATAGAAAAAAGGCATGAAAAACTTATTATTAATGTGGTGTGGATTTTATTATAAAATGACTGCAGTGAAATATCTTCTTTTTGATCTTCTCTTTGCTTCGATGACGGCGGTATATGCTGGGTCCAATCAAGTTGAGAAAAAAGTCATACATTGGTCTCTAGCAGTAAATATATATGTATTCTACACTTCTGGGCATCTCCATGTCAATACACAATTTTGTTGGTCAATAAGGGTTATTTAGTTGTTCTTTTATCATATAAGCCTCTCTAAGCCTGTAGGAAAAAATTTGCAAAACCCTACAAAAAAAAACATTTTTTCCAGTCTGACACCACCCACCTATCCCAGCCAAGGGGTACATTCGATACATGAAATTTTATCTTCAAAAAATGTGTCCACGATCACTTTCAGTGAACTAGGTTAGCCACACTGAATACTGTCTTTGGTGGAGTCAGTAGGCCTTACTGTACATATTTAGCATTTTAAAAAGCATACATGAATGACATTTTCTACATTTGTGAATGTTATGTAAATTAAGTTACAGTATGGTTGTCGTGGAAAGGTCAAAATCCATGCATGGGCAATATTTCCATGCATACGTTGACAGTGAATCTCCGACATAAAACTATGAAATCGCCAACAAATATTCAATGAATGAAGCACCGGGTATGACCCGGTGCTTCTTTCATTGAATATTTGCTGAAAACTACTGATTATTGACTGACAAAAGCCAAAGCCATTCCATTGAGGAAAGAAGAGGAAATGAAAGTGTCACTGACACTGTAGCTCAACTTGTTTAAGACAAGTACATGTATAGTATGTGACACAGCAATGACAAACATCTAGGTAATAACCTGATAACAAAGGTACATATAAAGTATTATAATGGTCTGTACAGAAATGCTGACCGTAGCCTGAAACAAATGTATAGGTAAAGTATTGTAAAGGTGGGCGACAGATGCTAAACTAGAAAAGAAATCGAGTCCCAGAGTGGGTCTGACTGAACCCCAACATATTTGTTCTCAGAGCACTGTGATAACAAAGGCACCCAAAAACACTCGTTCCTGCCCCAAGGTGATAACAAAGGTACCCAAGAAGTTTTGTGAAGATCGGTTCATAAATACAGACTCTAGCCCGAGCCGTATTGACATGTTCACTTACTGTGTATAAGTAGCACTGAATAAATCAAAGTTCATCTAATTTGCACAATTTCTGCACGAGAAAAAAAAACGTATTATATTTGATGTATTCCATGTTACTAAACATTCATACAAAAATGTATTCAAATCAGAACTTTCATACAGAAGTTCTGTACAAAAAACTGATTGCACTAATTTTGGTACAAAATGGCTGCTGGTGGTCATCTTGAATTTCGAAGCGCACCCAAAAACACCCGTTCTCGCCCCACGGTGATAACAAAGGTACCCAAGAAGTTTCATAAAGATCGGTTCATAAATACGGCCTCTAGCCTGAGCCATATAGAAGTTGTGTACAAAAAACTGATTGGTCCTAATTTCGGTACAAAATGGCCACTGGCAGCCATCTTGAATTTTGGACCGCACCCAGAAACACTTGTTCTTGTCCCAAGGTGATAACAAAAGTACCCAAGAAGTTCCGTGAAGATCGGTTCATAAATACGGCCTCTAGCCCAAGCCGTATTGGCATTTGCAGTTACAGTGCTGAAAGTAACACGAAATAGATGAAAGTTAGTCTAATTGGCATAATTTATGCACGAGAAAAAAAACCTGTATTATATGTGATGTATCCCATGGTAATAAACATTCACACAAAAAATTATTCAAATCAGCACTTTCATATGGAAGTTCTGCGCAAAAATCTGATTGCACCTAATTTTGTACAAAATGGCTGCCAGTGGCCATCTTGAATTTCAGACCGGACCCCAAAACACTTGTTCTCGGCCCACAGTGATAACAAAGGTACCCAAGAACTTTTGTAAAGATCAGTTCATAAATACGGCCTCTAGGCTGAGCTGTATTGGCATTTGTACTTACAGTGCTGAAAGTAACACTAACTGAATCAAAGTTAGTCTAATTTGCATAATTTATGCACGAGAAAAAAAAACGTATTATATGTGATGTATCCCATGGTACTAAACATTCATACAAAAAAATTATTCAAATCAGAGGTTTCATATGGAAGTTCTGTGCAAAAAATCTGATTGCACCTAATTTTGTACAAAATGGTTGCCAGCGGACATCTTGAATTTCGGACCGGACCCAAAAACACTTGTTCTAGTCCCACGGTGATAACAAAGGTACCCAAGAAGTTTCGTAAAGATCGGTTCATAAATACAGCCTCTAGCCCAAGCCATGTTGACAGCGCAGTGGACAGATGGACAACGGGCCATGACAATACCTCAAATTTGGCTTCGCCAAAGTTGAGCTAAAAATGAAAGAAGAAAGTAAGAAAGTGGTCAATGGTCATATCTTTGCATGATAAAAAAAAAACAAATTTAAATACCTGGCAGCTTTGTCTCGGGTTCTTTATCAACATGTTTGTCCACTCTTTTACCAAGTAGATAATCGTCAGTTTTAACCTGATCACCTTCATACATCCAGTTCATTGACTGTGAAGATTTCCTGTTGAACAAAGAATTCAGATTAAAATGTAATAAACACTACAGGTGATACAGTAAAAGAAATGGGGATGCCCTTGTTTATGGAATGTCGGTACTTGCATCATAAAAACATCATGTTTGTTCCCACCTGGATGGACTTGTACTCCATCCACTCCCTCCCACACATACATACACACAATCTTGTACTATATTTAAGAATTAAACACTCATTGTGTTTTTCCAAATGGAAATTTACCAATCAGGTTCAAAGAGAGTGCTGTTGCTGAAGCAAGTGCTGTGAACAATTTTTCTAACAAAAAATAAAAATTTCTGACAAGAATGATCAAAGGGAAGTTAAGCTGAACCCAATGGAAGTACTTACAGTCACAGACAGGACTCTTTGTGGGGGGTGGTATCATACAAATTATTGGGGATTTTTCCAAGTTGAGAAGTAGTGTTGTGCGGTTTTATTTTTCTTGTTTCGGTTCGGTTTCGGTTCGTTTTTTTTAAAAAAAACTCGGTTTATAGGTCGGTTTTCGGTTTTTTATAGTAAGACATCTGCAGTTTCCAACAGAAACTATGTAGTGTTAATATAATGCCCATACTGTCATATTTTCAATGATGATTTAATTGGCAGTGACTAGCAAGTGTATAAATGGCAGGCATGATCAAAACAAAAAAACATAAAAGAAAAAATGTAACAGTGTTCGCAGAATATCACCACTCACCCATTCTAGGTACTTGCCCCCCCCCCCCCCCCCCACCTCTGGTCTTTAAGTTCAGGCATAAGAGAGTCTATGATGAATTGATATTAACACATGGGTGCGAAAAGAGCTAATTCACAATTTCCCAGGGCTCTGTTCAGTGCTCACTCCTGAGTGGGACCCTGGGCAACCTAGCAAAGTGACCCTACCACGCATTGCAAATAATAACAAGCGTTGCCAAGTGGGTCACCTCGACACCCATCCTAACATATTTGACAATGAACTGATGTATGGACTCTTTTCAGTACTCCCCCCCCCCCCCCCCCACACACACACACATGCACACTCACAGTGGTGACTAGTGCCACCACCCACCCTAGTAAAATAATCAGCAATCATTTCATGTCAGTCTGGAATGGGAAAGTCATATTGTTTGTAGCTGGGTGGGCTTCAAAACAAACCACTTTACCAAATACTTATTGTCTATCTAAAATCTCCCCCCCCCCCCCCCCACCACCTCACACACGCAATCGTTTTAGCTCAACGGAATTGATTTCACAAATTCACTGGTGTACTGTTATATATTGTAACTTTTTGCGTTTGCCTCTTGCCATTCCACTTTCTATTTCTACCGCTAATGTGTTCCTTTGGTTGGCCCCCTTAAAATTAGTTGTGTGGGAATGCAACCGTGGCACGTTGACAGCAATATTACAGAACGCAGCTTTTTTTGCCTTTTTCCTGTGGATATGGATGATTCGGTCTTGGGACGTTTCGGCCTCGGGGCGTTTCGGTTCAAGACGTTTTGGCCTTCATATATTGAACTAAATAGAATAAGAACTTGCAGTTTCGTGTTTTTAGTGGGCCGAAACCTTCAGGACAAATCGTCTCGGGTCGGAACGTCCCAAGACTGAATCGCAGTAAAACCTCTTCCCGGATAAGCACATCAAGGGAGGCAACAGACTACATCCGAAACACGTGGTGAGGCACCCGTGACAAATGTTATTTTCGAATACGACAATGAAATGCCAAGACCTTTTTCTGATATGATATTATTCACTGTGCAACAGATTGTAGATAAGTAATTTTAATTAAACTGATTGACTATGTCAGACAAACCTGTTCAAAAACGAAGCCAATTGTGCAAGGTTTTTTCTGCAATCAGTGAAATGTAGGCGTGTTGGCTGTCTGTCTTGTCATTCCACAGAAAACACAACCCATTTTTACGTCAACGATGTGTGATTGACTACTTGTCATACAACAGTCTCAAGTGAACTGGACATGCTGCAGTGACCCCTTTACACCCAGAATGTGGCGTGCACTGTCGACACTGTTATTTTCTGACAAAGCTTGACATTTCAGACATTGTTAGTGCAAACTGAATAATGAAAACATCTCTTCCCGACATTTTAGGAAAAAAACGAAACCGTACTCATTTACCAGTTACACGGTTTCGGTTTTCAAGCAAAACCGAAACCGACATATAAAACCGGTAAACCGTACAACACTATTGAGAAGCTGAATCGAAACAGAGGTTTTTTCCTGAAACCGAACCAAAAGTGAATTTGAATGAAAGTGCCAATGACACTGTAGCTTAACCTGACTGTGTGTTGTGTTTGATGAAAAGGATAATGTTAAATGTTTATGAAAGGATTATGAAACAAGACAAGAATTGTGATAATTGGGAATATGTTAATCTCTGTTCCCTGTATGGTATGTTTTCAATAAAAATAATTTGAGGTGTAGACTGTACTAAAGAATTGAGGGGTGGGTTAATGTGGCCCTCACAGTTAATGTATGTGGCCCTCACAGTTAATGTATGTCAACCAAAGTAACCAAGTTAAAGGGAAATTATTCCAAAACAAGTCATCCTATCAAGTTACAATGAAATCCCTTCATAAATACGACCTGTAGACTGTGCTGAAGGTTTTTGGGCCTGTGTAGCGATCACGATTGACCGATCGCAACCAAAAGGGAACGCCCTCATCTAGACATCATACAGAGTCATCCTACCAAGTTACAATGAAATCCTTCCATATTAAATATGACCTGTAGATTGAGCTAAAAGTTTTTTGGGTTTTGGGCTTGGGCAGCCATCACAGTTGACAAATCATGACCAAAAGGGGCCATTCTCATCTAAATATTATACAGAGTCATCCTACCAAGTTACCATGAAATCCCTTCATAAATACGACCTGCAGACTGTGCTGAAAGTTTTCAGGTTTTGGGTTCGGGCAGCCATCATGGTTGACCGATTGTGACCAAAAGGGGATGTCATCATCTAGCCATTATGCTGAGTCATCTTACCAAGTTACAATGAAATCCCTTCACAAATGCAAGCTGCAGTCGGAGCTAAAGGTGTTCAGATTTTGGGCTCGGGCAGCCACATGGCTGAATGACCGTGACCAAAAGGGGACATTCTCATCTAGACATTATCTGGAGTCATCTTACCAAGTTATGATGAAATCCCTTCATAAATATGACCTGTAGACTGTGCTAAAGGTTTTCGGGCTTTGGCCCCCTGTAGCCATCACAGTTGACTAGTCATGACCAAAAGGGGATGTTCTCATCTAGACATTATATGAAATCATCCCACCAAGTTACAATGAAATCCCTCCATAAATATGACCTGCAGACTGTGCTAAACATTTTTTGGTTTTGGGCTCGGGTAGTCGTCACGGTTGACAGATCGTGACCAAATGGGGAAGTTCTCATCTAGACATCATCCAGAGTCATCCTACCAAGTTACAATGAAATCCCTCCATATTAAATCTGTAGTCTGTGCTAAATGTTTTCGGGTTTTGGGCTCGTGTAGGCGTCACGGTTGACAGATTGTGACCAAATGGAGAACTCCTCATCTAGATATTATACAGAGTCATCCTACCAAGTTACCATGAAATCCCTCCATAAATACGACCTGTAGACTGTGCTAGAGATTTTGGGGTTTTGGGCTTGGGCAGCCATCACGGTTGACCGATCACAACTAAAAGGGGATGTTCTCATCTAGACATGATCTCAAACCTGCATATGAAATTTTGTGACGATCAGACAAGAACTACGGGGAGTAGCCTGTGCAAAAGGAAAATGTGAACAGACTCACAGACTAACAGACTTCCGTACGCGTGATGGCAATAGCTATCTTGACTTTGTCAAGTTAAGCTAACAATCAAAACCTCCCCACTCTAGAATATATTTATATATACATATTCTTGACCATTTTCAGGACAAAATAAACTGGTAGAGTGCTGGAAACTCATATGTGGGCTTTACCCTGAAAGGTAGGGACTACAACTTAAAGGCTTCATATTCTGCAGATGCGGTTGATATTAACTTTGAAGTGAAATTATTTAGGATGTATGGATTTGCCTTGTTGCATTTTTGGAAGAGTTCATAGAGGCATGAATGTGTGTGGTAGACCAATACATATTTTCAATGTGCAGCCCCAAGACTGCACACTGAAAATATTAATTGGTCTAAACCACCAAACAATGAATACAGACTCTTCAAATTGATGCCATTGAACTGACACAAAGCACCATCGGGGTGAAAAGGTTAACTTCAGAGTTAGCCATCTACAATCCAACTATGCTACCATAATGCTATTTTTCAATCACTCTCAAAAATATGGAAAAAAGCAAAGGCTTTCTATGCTGTTAACCTTTAACTGGTTATGCACTGGAAGCCCCGATTTGGGCTTTATTCTCAAGTGCAGGAACCATGACTTGAAAGATTCATAGTCAGTGGATGTGTTTCATTCACCCTTTGGACCCGAGAGGCCTTTTTTCTGGTCCAGAAACAGTGATCAAAATTTCAATGAAAGTGTCAATGACACTGTAGCTCAACTTGTTAAGATATGTACATGTATAGTATGTGACACAGCAATGACAAACATCTAGGTAATGACCTGATAACAAAGGTACATATAAAGTACTGTAATGGTCTGTACATAAATACTGACCATAGCCTGTAACAAATGTATAGGTAAAGTATTGTAAAAGTGGGCGACAGTCAGATGCTAAACTAGAAAAGAAATCTTTGAGTCCCAGAGTGGGTCTGACTGAACCCTAGAATATTTGTTCTCATAGCACAGTGATAACAAAGGCACCCCAAAACACATGTTCCTGTCCCAAGGTGATAATAAAGGTACCCAAGAAGTTTCATGAAGATCAGTTCATAAATACGAGCCATATAGAAGTTGACAAAAAACTGACTGGACCTAATTTCGGTACAAAATGGCCACTGGCAGTCATCTTGAATTTTGGACCGCACCCAGAACCACTCATTCTTGTCCCAAGGTGATAACAAAGGTACCCAAGAAGTTTCGTGAAGATCGGTTCATATATACAGCCTCTAGCCCGAGCTGTATTGACATGTGCACTTACTGTGTATAAGTAGCACTGAATAAATCAAAATTTATCTAATTTGCATAGTTTCTGCACGAGAAAAAAACCCGTATTATATGTGATGTATTCCATGTTACTAAACATTCATACAAAAATTTATTCAAATCAGAACTTTCATACAGAAGTTCTGTACAAAAAACTGATTGCACTAATTTTGGTACAAAATGGCTGCTGGTGGCCATCTTGAATTTTGGACCACACCCAAAAACACTCGTTCTCATCCCCTGGTGATAAAAATGGTACTCAAGAAGTTTCATAAAGATCGGTTCATAAATATGGCCTCTGGCCTGAGCCGTATAAAAATTGTGTACAAAAAACTGATTAGACCTAATTTCGGTACAAAATGGCCACAGGCAGCCATCTTGAATTTTGGACCACACCCAGAAACACTCGTTCTCATCCCAAGGTGATAACAAAGGTATGCTAGACATTTCGTTAAAATCGGTTAAAAAATACAGCCCCTAGCCCGAGCCGTATTGACATGTGTACTTACTGTGTGTAAGCTGCACTGAAAAAAAGTTCATCTAATTTGCATAATTTCTGCACGAGAAAAAAACCTGTATTATATGTGATGCAGCGTTGAATTCCAGGGGGAACGTGGGGGAACGGCGTCCCCCCACTTATTTTGTCGGGGGAATGCCGTCCCACCATTAAATTAGTCAACTCCATACAAAAAATTACGCAAACGTAATTGTTTTTGTCCAAGACAAACTTGGTGATACCTTTTGAAAACAGCAGATGTGATTTGCGCATCGAATTGTTGGCACTCGATGTGTTAATTCAACCCCAGTCAATGTGAAATCTTTGACGTAGGACGCACACGTCACAAATTTGTGAATGCATGAGTCAGCATGACGTAATGATCTGTGTTCCGGTGATGCTAGCTGTTGTCCAAACATGTCTCGTCAAAGTAATTTGAGATTTTTCTTCAGCGTAAAAAATGCCAAGGAAAACACAAATGAGGTAAATATTCAGGAACTGGTTTTTCATGTAATTAGATTTCAGAGATGACCCAACACTGCTGAATGTGCATTGTTTATAAATAAGGATTTTTCCAGTGTACTGGGGAATGCTTGCAAGTTGCAGGCATTCCCCAGTGGGTGCACTGAAAAAATTCATATTCATGAACAACAAGGGGAAGAAATGTACAATCTTGTGATCAAGATAGAAAAGCACACCCATCACAGCTATGGAGATACTTTAACACCTTAATTTTAGAATGGTGTATCAATTCACAAGGCGTCCCACAGTGATCAGTTCTTCTAAGTTCTAGGGGTTAAAGAGTTAATGCTCCAATCAAGACGTGAGAAGCGAATTAAATGATAAATTGTTGATTGATGTGGGAGAAACGTCTATACTATTCACGTCAATTAACATTGATACACAAGTGGATAGTCGAGGATCGAAATCAGAGAACCAGAATCTGACATAATCTACCCCCATTCACGAATGTATTGGGTTTCACAAATGAAAAAGCAACATTTTTGTCAAGATTTTTTCCAGTATTTTGAGATCCAAATCCCACCAGAAGACGCCTCAGAACGTCTAAAAATCCAAACCCCCCTCTAAACGCACGTGCCTTTGGCACGTGCAGCAGACGCCTTCGGCGTCTGGTGTGACGACCACCGTCCCCCCACTATTTCTTTTAGGAATTCAACACTGATGTGATGTATCCCATGGTACTAAACATTCACACAAAAATTTATTCAAATCAGTGCTTTCATATGGAAGTTCTGCACAAAAATCTGATTGCACCTAATTTTGAACAAAATGGCTGCCATCAGCCATCTTGAATTTCGGACCAGACCCCAAAACACTTGTTCTCGTTCCACGTTGATACCAAAGGTACACAAGAAGTTTCGTAAAGAATGGTTCATAAATACGGCCTCTACCTTGAGCCATATTGGCATTTGCACTTACAGTGCTGAGAGTAACACTAAATACATCAAAGTTAGTCTAATTTGCATAATTAAACATTCATTCATTTTCAAATCACAGTTTTCATATGGAAGTTCTGCACAAAAATCTGATTGCACCTAATTTTGTACAAAATGGCTGCCAGCGGCCAAATTAAATTTTCGGACCAGACCCCAAAACACTAGTTCTCGTCCCATGGTGATAACAAAGGTACCCAAGAAGTTTCGTAAAGATTAGTTCATAAATACGGCCTCTAGTCCGAGCCGTATTGAATTGTTGACGGACAGGAGGCCAGATGGACAATGGACGACTGGCCATGGCATAAGCTCAAATTTGACTTACATCAAAGTTGAGCTAAAAATGACTCTAACCGACTGACTGTTCACGTGGTTTGGAGATGGCCAAACGAACGCTCGACTACATAAAAATTCTTGGGAAACGGCTTTTTTTATCATTAACAAGTATTGATATATTGCGTGGAAATAAAAAATATATAGCCTCTCAAAGTAAAAGTCTAAAAATCTATCAAGACACAAGACAGGCTGGTTAACTGGTAGAGTGCTAGAAGCTCATATTTGGGCTTTATTCTGAACTGCAGGTACCTAAAGTTAAAGGCTTCATATTCTGTAGATATTCTTCATATTATCTTTGAAGTAAAATTACTTCATCTCCATCAATTTGCATCATTACAATTTATGGGAGAGTGCCTATAGACAATCTTCCATTAATTGTAACAAGACATAAATGTGTGAACAAATCTTGAGGCGTAGAAAAATTTTAGCACTCTACCAGTTAAGTTATTCAGACTTTACCATTCTAGATGCAACTATTGGCTAACCGGTCATCCGTTTGCATAGATTTAAATTTGCGTCACCACCATGCGAAAGAACCGAGCGTTCTCGTCAAATTTTGCACACTGCAGAAACATGATAAGTCATAATTTCATTTAGTAGGATGGCTGCTGAGTAAATGTGTGGGGTTGACCAATCAATAATTTCAACATGCAGCCCTGGGGCTGCAAGTTGACAATATTAAGGAGTCTACCTCCAAATAATGAATATGGACTCTTCCAACTGCTGCAGTTGAACTGATGTGGAGGATATGACCAGGGTTTAAAGGGTTAAACCATTCAATAAAGCTCAAATGATATATTGAAATCATCTTCTGCCTTTTTTAATCATTCTACGCAGCTGAAATCACCTATAGCAATCGAAAATTATAAATTTTAAGTAATTTGTATATTTTTTATACTTACCAATGGCCAAGACTAGCTGGTGCTAACTCAAAAATTAATCCAGGGCCAAACACAAATTTTGCCCCCCAATCCCCAAAATTTGCATGCAAAACCGAAAAATTGATGTCGTATCCCGTCCTCCATACTTTTTAGATCTGCGCATGTACAGTATCCAGGAAGGAACCGAAATCAGCACCAACCATCATTCTTTCTACAGATTGCCTGTTAAATGTTATAAACAGTGGGGGGGGGGGGGTATGAGTGCCCACTCATGGGAGGGCCATACCCATTTGGGACATTGGTAAGTATAAAAAATATACAAATTACTTAAAATTTATATTTTTATACAACAACCAATGGCCCAGACTAGCGGAATCATAAAAAGGCTGGAGGGCCTAGGACATAAAGGAAAATCCAACCTCTCAATTACTTCAGTAAAGGATAGCTCCCACAGGAGAATAGGAGAAGATAGGAATTATATATGCCTTTCTCCTTTACGAGAAAAGAGAAAGGCATAACACCAACAATGTAATTGAGTATTACATAATATATAATTCTCCATTTAATGCCAGCATAACCCATTTTGCTAATTCAGTGAAGGAAAACCAATATATAAAGATAGTCCAGAGAATGAGACTCTTTATACTCATTTAAAAGTGTCCGAGGATTGTATATTAATGCCCATTTGACACGTGACATATACAAATGCTTCACAGTGAGCTACACTTTAAAAAACGTACATAAATGAGACATAGTATTTGCTTCACACCGAGCTACACATTAAAACCATCACCAGCCTTCATGAGATCAGTAATGGCTTTTCTGTTAGAATAAGTCCAAGAAGTGGACAGTTCTCTAACCTTGTGTGCTGATATCTTATTAACCGAATGTTGATCCAAAGATAGATTTTCATAGGGAATGCGTATTGCCAACTGAATCCATCTAGGAACGGAATGAACAGAAATATCCTTTCTGTTAGGAATCAATGAAAGAAAGAAACATTTTCTTCCTTTTCTAACAAAATCTGATCGACGTTTATAAATGCGCATAGCCCTGACTGGACACAGCAATGGTCTACGGTTAACGGAGGATGGCAGAGACTTAATGATAATAGGCTCAGGCCGCTTGTCTGGAATCCAATTCTTAGCCAAAAATCTCACTTCCGTAGTGAGGGTAATGGTATTACCCACACTACAGTAGTGAGATTCATCAACAGATAAAGCATGAAGTTCACCAACTCTTCTAGCAAATGCAAAGAGAAACGTCGTTTTACAGGTCAAGATTTTGAACTCTACAACATCCAACGGCTCCAACAGAGCTTCTTTGAGCTTCAACAGAACCCAAGCCAAATTCCACTTAGGAATTAATCTGAGGCTTCTAGGTCTATTAATAAAGAAATTTCTAACTAGCTTGGATAATGAAGTATTTGATCCAATAGCCATGTTATCATAATGAGTGTAAGTATCTGATAATACAGACCTATAACCCTTAATAGTGACGGGCTGCAGTTTGAGATCATCAAACAAGTAGACCAAGAAATCAGCAATATTTGGTATGGACAGACCGTATACATCTATCGACTGATCCTGACACCAACAGAAGAAAACCCTCCACGTCACTGCATAGTTCAACGTAGAGGAGGACCTCCTACAGTTAGAAATTGCATCCACTGCACATCCTGTAAACTGTTTTCCGTGCAAGAAGGACCGCACAATGGAAATACGTGAAGGCTGAGACCTTTTGGGCTGTGATACAGTGCTCGAGACTTCCCCTGATAAAGAAGGTTCTCTTGTGGTGGAAGCTTCCAGGGAACCTCCCATAACAGACACCTCAGAAGATTGATCCAAGGTTTCTGTGATGACAGAAGTGCTACAGTCATGGGAGGGCCATACCCATCTGGGCCATTGGTAAGTATAAAAAATATACAAATTACTTAAAATTTATAATATTTTTATACAACAACCAATGGCCCAGACTAGCGGAATCATAAAAAGGCTGGAGGGCCTAGGACATAAAGGAAAATCCAACCTCTCAATTACTTCAGTAAAGGATAGCTCCCACAGGAGAATAGGAGAAGATAGGAATTAAATATGCCTTTCTCCTTTAAAAGAAAAGAGAAAGGCATAACACCAACAATGTAATTGAGTATTACATAATATATAATTCTCCATTTAATGCCAGCATAACCCATTTTGCTAATTCAGTGAAGGAAAACCAATATATAAAGATAGTCCAGAGAATGAGACTCTTTATACTCATTTAAAAGTGTCCGAGGATTGTATATTAATGCCCGTTTGACACGTGACATATACAAATGCTTCACAGTGAGCTACACTTTAAAAAACGTACATAAATGAGACATAGTATTTGCTTCACACCGAGCTACACATTAAAACCATCACCAGCCTTCATGAGATCAGTAATGGCTTTTCTGTTAGAATAAGTCCAAGAAGTGGACAGTTCTCTAACCTTGTGTGCTGATATCTTATTAACCGAATGTTGATCCAATGATAGATTTTCATAGGGAATGCGTATCGCCAACTGAATCCATCTAGGAATGGAATGAACAGAAATATCCTTTCTGTTAGGAATCAATGAAAGAAGGAAACATTTTCTTCCTTTTCTAACAAAATCTGATCGATGTTTATAAATGCGCATAGCCCTGACTGGACACAGCAATGGTCTATGGTTAACGGAGGACGGCAGAGACTTAATGATAATAGGCTCAGGCCGCTTGTCTGGAATCCAATTCTTAGCCAAAAATCCCACTTCCGTAGTGAGGGTAATGGTATTACCCACACTACAGTAGTGAGATTCATCAACAGATAAAGCATGAAGTTCACCAACTCTTCTAGCAAATGCAAAGAGAAACGCCGTTTTACAGGTCAAGATTTTGAACTCTACAACGTCCAACGGCTCCAACAGAGCTTCTTTGAGCTTCAACAGAACCCAAGCCAAATTCCACTTAGGAATTAATCTGAGGTTTCTAGGTCTATTAATAAAGAAATTTCTAACTAGCTTGGATAATGAAGTATTTGATCCAATAGCCATGTTATCATAATGAGTGTAAGTATCTGATAATACAGACCTATAGCCCTTAATAGTGACGGGCTGCAGTTTGAGATCATCAAACAAGTAGACCAAGAAATCAGCAATATTTGGTATGGACGGACAGAAAACATCTATCGACTGATCCTGACACCAACGGAAGAAAACCCTCCACTTCGCTGCATAGTTCAACGTAGAGGAGGACCTCCTACAGTTAGAAATTACATCCACTGCGCATCCTGTAAACTGTTTTCCGTGCAAGAAGGACCGCACAATGGAAATACGTGAAGGTTGAGACCTTTTGGGCTGTGATACAGTGCTCGAGACTTCCCCTGATAAAGAAGGTCCTCTCGTGGAGGAAGCTTCCAGGGAACCTCCCATAACAGACACCTCAGAAGATTGATCCAAGGTTTCTGTGATGACAGAAGTGCTACTAGCAGAATTTTGCAACCAGACTGTTAGATCTTTAACAGAATCTGCTGATTCAACAGAGCTGGAGGATATGCATATCCTATCATTCAGTCCCATGAGAACGACAGAGTGTCTACTGCGTACGTATGATCTGGGCATGGCGACACAGAAAACTAAACGCAACTAAAAATGTCAAGAAAAATGTTTAGAATGCAGAGAATGAGGGGTTAATCATGGAACAATGATACTGAGGAATATGTATGATGAATATAAGTTCCAAGGGAAGAGAAGAATCATGGAACAATGATACTGAGGAACAGGTATGATGAATATAAGTGCCGTGGGAAGAGGAGCACAGCAGCTGACCTAAACATGATGTTAAACATGAAATTCTGAGCTAAACAGAAAACTAAACGCAACTAAAAATGTCAAGAAAAATGTTTAAAATGCAGGGTATGAGGGGTTAAATCATGGTGGCATGATAACAATCATCATATAGCAGCAAGATAAAGGCCATGATATGGAAACAGACGCCAACCGATCGAGCCATGCCATAAGCTCACACAACTAAAGTTGGTGAGCTAAAAAACAGAAACAAGACATCAGGCACACAAAAAGGCCCAAAGTCAGTAACCAATTTAAATGCTACCAGATGCAAAGCTAGGTCTTCATATGAAGAAAAAACAATACATCAGATAGAAGATGCAAGACCAAAACGACCTAACACCCTTAGGGTGAGGACGTAACCATGGGGATAAATAGAATAAATATTCTGTAACACATGTTAAACTCCCAAGAAATTTAATTAAAAATTTCAATAAAAAATAGCCCAAAAGCTTAGGAGTTTAACAGAATGGGTTCATGGAAGGATAGGGAAGGAATACTTAACAAACAGTGGATTAATCATTAGCAAGAATGATGACGTCAGGCGTTTGTCCCGAAAGTGGGAAACATGAAGTAATTTTTATAATTATTATAAAGTTACAGCCCTGAATGTTTGAAACCACCATTGTTCACTTCCATCATCCATTTACAGACTTGAATCCACCAATTCTTTCACTGATTTGTGTCTGGCGTCCTCAAAAAAGGAGATTTTAAAGCACAGATGTCAGATCATTGTTACTGACCTTAGGGCAAAACAAAGAATGATGGTTGGTGCCAATTTCGGTACCTTCCTGGATACTGCGCATGTGCAGATAACAAAAGTATGGAAGACCAGATAGGACTTGAATTTTTTGGTTTTGTATGCAAATTTTGGGGATTGGGGGGTGTAAAATTTGTGTTTGGCCCTGAATTATTTTGAGTTAGTTCCAGCTTGTCTGGGCCATTGGTTGTAGTATAAAAATAGGGGTATCGTGACTCTAAACAGGGTTAACTTTAGGTTGTTTCTCTCTTTATTCTGAGAAGTGAAGACCAGATTAGAGTTTTTTAACACTGAAGTTGAAAACTGTGATGATGGGTTTTCTGTAATGGTTTCGGTTTCAGTTTTGGTATGAAGGACATAGAGGCCAACTGATTATCTTCGCAAGTTATGTAATGAATCACTCGATTAAATAACTTGCTAAACTAATCAGTTATCACAGCTGAATTAACTTGTCAAGTTCATGAAATGTCAGCGCTGAAGTTACTATATGGTTGAATGTTGAGAAATTGGGTCAGTTTAAGACTATTTTCAGTATTCTGTGCATATACCGAATACCTTACCAAAACCGAGGTATTTACCTGAAAAATACCGATGCCGATATTTCTATTTATTTATTTATTGGGGTTTAAGGTCACATATGATTGCACAATGGATACTCATGAGCACAACATGAGTATCAACTCAAGACCGGGGGTGAGCGTTAATAAGCCATGTTGCCCATTTTAGAGAGGGTTTGCACCTCCCAAGCATTGATGACTGGGTCCTATTTTACCAGTAAAACCGAGCCTGTTTACCGCAGTGAACAGGCACTGCATCACTTCCCGGGGTTCCCACGGGGAACCGACACCGAACCTGAAATTTCAATACCGCACAGCTGTAATCCCAATGATTCTGATTTGTTTCAAGTCAAGTCACACTGATTCAGAAACTGTCAAATTATCAAGATGCTGTCAAAATCCTACCTAGTGTCTCCCCTTGAACTCTGCTTCAAAAAACAGGTGCATTGGTCTCTGAAATTACTACAGTGATGCTGTTCTGGAATTTCTTGCTTTTTGACTAACTTGCCTAAAAAGACGATTGCCACTGAATACAATACTTGAGTGAAGGCTCACAATATTTACAGAACTGAGAAGATGCAACATTTACAACTGAAGCACCATGAGATCTGATTCGATTCATAATCATCTGCCTGATTCAATTTAGGATTTGATTTGACTGCAAATTAGATATTTGTAGAGACCTAGAAAAATTGCACACCAACATAGCAAAATCTTTCTGCTTGTTTATTGAATTAACCAGTACACAAACACCCACAAGTCAAAAAAATATATCAAAAGTATATAAGGCCACACAAAATAAATTAATTGATCCTCGGGCAATTTTCTGTTTTCAAATCAGTAAGGAAGGAAGGATTTTATTTTTAGTTGTTAGTTTTTTCTTACATATAATGAGTATGGATTGAGAGGTGTTCTGCTGTTTTTTCACACATAGAGTGTATAGAAAGTGCATAACTAAACAACTTAGCTCATTTAATTTTAATCTTAGAGGGCCAAATTCCAACTTTGAATTCTTTTGACAGCAATGGAACAGGTGCCCCAACATGCTGTCTCTGGGAAAACTAGCAAGTTTTATTCTAAGTGACTTGAAAGCCATTTCTAGGCAAGTCTTGGCTGCCAATGTAGACAGCCAGAACTTGCCTTGAAACAACTGCAAAGGCACAGAATGTTAACTGTCTTTAGTAACATGTATGCTCTTTAGATTTATATTATATATATCAATCAAAAAAATTATAAAAACATTTTACATCTCTCATTTTGTAGCAATATTGGACATTGCAAGGCAATAAAAACGTCCATTGAAGGGGGAGGGAGTGGGGAGTAATTTCAGTAAAGGTTTGCCTGAGAATCAAAACATTTTGGGGGGCCTAAATTGAGCATACCCCTTCTCATCCAGCATTTCCCTGATCCTCTTCTTCTCTTCTGGATCACACATTTTATAAGATGTAAATATATTCCTGCACCAGTAAAGCTATCAATAGTACAGCCAGCTGTAGGCTAAGTGTAAAGATTGCTGAAATTTAACAATTTAGAAAAAAAGATTCAGTCAACATGAGATACAAGAATTTGAATAAAATTTATTCAGCATTCTTTGACATTACAAGCCCCTATTATAAATTCTAGAGCTGAAACGGTTAAGGGGTTTTCTTGATTGATTACTAACGTGGATTAACCTTGGTTAACTGATTAATCACTTGTCCAAATAGATATCTGAATAATTGCCACACCCAATGTAACAAACAAAATCGACTAGGCCTATATGTAACAAGTGGCCCCAGGGGTCCCGAGGGCTCTCATCTGACAAAGGTAGACAAAATATTAACCCAGGGAATTGATTTCAACAAGTTGCATCTGCCCCTCCTAAGGAAAGCTTATACTAAATATCCAAAGATTCTGACCAGTGGATCTAAAAAAAAAAGATTTTTAAAGAATATTCCTCATATTGAACTAAGTTATAATTCGGGATGCCGCAGGGAGCCCAAATATGAACCCAGGGACTTGGCTTTAACAAATCTGAATCTCAGCCCCGTAAGGATGCTGCACACCAAATATCAAAACATTCCGACTGCTGGATCTGAAGAAGAAGATTTTTTAAGAAAATTCCTCACTCTGAACTAAGTTACAATTCGAGCTCCCACAGTGAGCCCAAATATGGACCTAGTGACACGGCTTGAACAAACTTGAATCTTACCTCCCTAAGGATGCTGCATACCAAATATCAAAATCATTCTGACTGCTGGATCTGAAAATGATGATTTTTAAAGAAAATTCCTCATTTTGAACTAAGTTATCATTCGGGCTCCCACAGTGAACCCAAATATGAACCCAAGGACTTAGTTTGAACAAACTTGAATCTCACCCCACTAAGGATGCTGTATGCCAAATATCAAAACATTCCGATTTCTGAATCTGAAGAAGAAAATTTTTAAAGAAAAATTCCTCAGTTAACCGATTAATCACTTGTCCAAATAGATATCTGAATAAAAGCCACACCCAACGTAACAAACAAAACCGACTAGGCCTATATGCAACAGGAGGCCCAAGGGGGCCTGAGGGCTCTCATCTGACAAAGGTTGACTAAATATTAACCCAGGGAATTGATTTCAACAAGTTGCATCTGCCCCTCCTAAGAAAAGCTTATACTAAATATCCAAAGATTCTGACCAGTGGATCTAAAAAAAAAAAAGATTTTTATAGAATATTCCTCATATTGAACTAAGTTATAATTCGGGCTCCCACTGGAAGCCCACATATGAACCCAGGGACTTGGCTTTAACAAACTTGAATCTCACCCCCCTAAGGATGCTGCACACCAAACCCTCTATTTTAGCTTAGTACATACTCACTTAATGTATGAAATAAATGTGTGTGGAAATGTGAGGTCAGTACATAAGCTCAGGATGTTACAGGAGCGACCCTTGCGCATTATAAGCAATAAGAGATATAATGCACATAAAGACCCCCTCTTTCGCAGTAATAGAGTATTTAAAGTTGAAGACCTCTATAAATTCCAGACATGCTTATTTGTATTCGACTGGTATCATTGAAACCTGCCTGATTCTTTTGAAAACTATTTTAGTGTAATCGATAATCCAACACGCAGGTCGAGCAGAAGAACTGGACTTCTTCAATCCAATAAAACCAATCCAATAAAATGCAAACTAAATCTCTCGATTTCCTTCCCTCAAATATGTGCTCCAAAATCTGGAACGCATTAGACAGCAATATCAGAAGTATACCGGAGAGACGTCGATTTAAAAAAGAACTAATGACCTTTTTTCTATCATCATACCCGAACAATGTTGATTGGAATAATCCATATTGTCCCGACTGTATTCCCTGATAGAGACACAATGTTTTTTTCACCGTCTAATAGACTAAGGAGATTTGTTATTATGTGTCTTTGTGTCCCCAGTTCTTTTCTCATTGCGTACCAAATTACTAACCCCATGTAGTGAACTCCTTGTATGGTAATCCCTACTCTTATAGTTACAATACGTTATGAGAAACGTGAAGTAAGAAAACGTTACTTCTAATGCAACTGCTTGATCTTCTAAATTAGTATCCAACATATTCATAGCACTGGTCTTGATCACCTCTCGTGCATCTTTTGGTCTCTGTAGTAGTTTCTTCATGGTGTGTATTTTAATAAAAAAAAATAAGTACATGTACCAGGAGGTGTGCCATTGTTTCAGCTGAGTCATCTTATCTCATCTTATCCAATTGTTTCCCTGCTCTTTAGCCACATTAGGTAAAAACACATACTTGTAAAACAGTCTGGTTTAAGGTTGCGCAATGCACAGCTTGGGAGACAATAGGTAGACAGCCAATCTGGCTATATTGTCTCCCTGCAGTATACATTGATATTGTCATGCTTGAGTAGTGTTAATTTACAGATCTTTTTGTATCCTTAAAACACTCTTTACTACTGTATGTATCATCTTTATTTCTGTCATGTATATTGCAAAATAAAGAAATCAATCAATCAATCAATCAAAACATTCCGACTGCTGGATCTAAAGAAGATTTTTTAAGAAAATTCCTCAGTTTGAAGTAAGTTACAATTCAAGCTCCCACAGTGAGCCCAAATATGGACCTAGGGACATGACTTGAACAAAGTTGAATCTCCCCCCCCCCCCCCCCCCCCCCCCACAAGCATGCTGCATACCAAATATCAAAAGATTCTGATTGGTAGATCTGAAGAAGATTTTAAAAGAATATTCCTCATACTGCACTAATTTAAACATTTGGACACCCATAGAGAGCCCAAATATGGACCCAGGGATTTGATTTCAATAAACAATGTGAAACAATCTTCCAAAGATGTTATATGTGAAATTTGAAAGCTTTTGGAGCAGTGGTTTGGGAGGAAAGTAGTCTTAAATGTTTTTCCCATTACCCACAGTGTTAAAAAATCTAAATTTTATAGTAAATTTCCTTTCTTATTATACCTACCACAATTGTTTACTACAGGCTTGCACTACAATGGAAGTCCCTAACTCGGATAATATACTCTCTATTTTTGTCTTTCCCAAGCAGTTTGGGAAAGAAAAGTGGTGCAAAAGCACCAAGAAAAAATTAGCCAAAACTGGGTCGAGAGCAACCGGCGCAGACCCAGTACGGGACGCTCTCTCCCAAGTACAACTCCACAACTTCCATTGCCAGTGCACATATCCGTCGCTAAAGACTCATTCTTTTTGAATCCGCCAACGTTAGAGTTATGTGATCAGCGGGGAAGAAGGATTCTTACCCGTATAAGAAGACAGGAGGGCCTCCATGTAAACAATTGTGGTAGGTATAATAAGAAAGGAAATTTACTATAAAATTTAGATTTCTTATCAACATACTCACAATTGTTTACTCAGGCTGAATAGACAATAGGCTGAAGGGAATCGCATAACCAACCCACACATCAACCCACACATAACCCCAGTGCACTGGAACCGTGAAGCAGAAGGAAGAGGTCCCGAGGCTTATCAACCATAACGTCACAATCATTGGTAAAAGACAATGAAAGGAGACATATGGGTCTGTGTGACACACAGACAAAAAAGGGCAGTAACAGCGCAAGGCTGAAACTGACCTTCAAGAAGCTTAATGGCTAGGGCAGACAACAGCATGAGCAGAAGAAAGAGGACCCAAGGCAAAAAGGTTCTCCGACTGCTCCTGCAACTGACGCAGATAGAAGGTGCAGAAAGTAGAGGCATTTCTCCAGTAGGCTGCCTGCATAACATCCGACAACTTGACGGAGTTAGAATAAGCCCAAGAGGTAGACAATGCACGCACCTCATGGGCAGAAATACGATTGGTAATACAATCGCCAGCTGCTAAACGACTGTAAGCCATTTGAATAGCAAGACAAATCCATCGAGAAATGGATTGAGGAGAGATCTTCTGTCGACCAGGAATAAGAGACAGAAAAAAACGTTTCCTGCCTTTCTGTATGAATCGTGTCCGATCGAGATAAATGCGAATAGCACGGACCGGACAGAGCAAAGGGTGATTACCTTCAACAGAAGGAAGAGCCCTGATACAGATAGGAGGAGGAGTGGTATCTGGTAACTGATTCTTGGCCAGAAAAGAGCAATCAGTGGTAAGAGTAACACTGTTGGGAGAGCTCATAAAAAAGGCCGGGTCAACCAAGAGGGCGTGAAGCTCAGAAGCAAACGCCATCAGAAACGCCGTCTTATATGTGAGCAAACGCCATCAGAAACGCCGTCTTATATGTGAGAAAATGCATATCCACCTGGGATAAAGGTTCGAATGGCGCCCCCCCCCCCCCCCAAGCAAAGCAGCACCCACGAAAGATTCCATCGGGGGTAAGCTGCAAAGTCTGAGGCCTTTTCAAAGAAAAGTGCCGAATAAGCTTGGAGAGGTAAGGATTAGTGCCGATACGACGCTTCCCCACATAAGAAAAAGTCTCTGAAAGCATGGACCTGTAACCCTTGATGGTAACAGGCTGGAGACCCCGAGAATCAAACAGATATACCAGAAACTCCGCAATCTGTGAAATCGAAGGATTGGCACAATCAACAGAGTGATCAGCACACCATCGACAAAAGACCTTCCACTTAGCTGCATAAGCTAAACCAGTGTAGTGCCTCCTTGAAGAAGAAATGCACTCCACTGCTCGTCTCAAAAAACCTCTATGGAGGAGACAGGACCTGATAAAAGATATGCGTGAAGGCACAATGAAGTCGGGTCGACGTGAAACCTCCTCGGGTGACCTTGGCAAAGAAGGTCGCGACGTAGAGGGAGACGTGCCGGCGAGCGGAGCTGATTGATCCACACCGCTGAGGGGACAGGGGAGCGATCAGAATGATTCGACAACTGCAGGTTCAAATTTTGGCTAGAACCTGAGGCAGAATTGGAACCGGCGGGAAGGCGTAGCCGACTAGACCATTCCAATCGAGTGACAAAGCGTCCACGGCAAAAGCCAGAGGACACGGGGACATGAAAGTGTCCACCTGATGGTTCCAACGAGTCACAAAGAGATCAATGTGGGGACGTCCCCAGAGATCGCAAAGCGACTGGAACACTGCCCTGTGGAGCATCCACTCGGTGGAAATAACCCTGCCCTGTCGGGACAGGGAGTCGGCTAGGACATTCAGACAACCGGGAATGTGACGAACAACTACCCCGGCATGGACATCCTCAGCGAGCAGTACAAGATCCCGAGCCAATTCGTACATTGGAACCGAGTGCGTGCCACGCTGGTTCCGAATGTAAGCAACCACTGTCAAATTGTCGGACAACAGAAGGACCTGGCGATTCGACAGGTGAGGGATCCACTGCCTGAAAACTCAGAAGAAGAGCAAGAAGCTCCTTCTGGTTGATGTGTAGAGCTGCCTGGTCCTGGTCCCACATCCCGTGGAGGGAAAGACCTAGAGGATCCAACGTTGCACCCCATCCGAGATCGCTGGCATCTGCCATCAGAACGCGATCGGACGTGGGTAAGTCCAATGGAACACCCTGCGTAATCCACTGGACATCCGTCCAGGGGAGAAGGTGAGGATAAAGAGATTCCGGACACTGAAGCACCAGATCCAGAGAATCTACATTCGGTCTCCAAAGACTGAGCAGAAATTGTTGGAGAGGTCTGACACGCAGCCGACCTAGAGGAATGAGATCCGTCACAAACCGCAGAGACTGATCAGCCGGAGAATACTCCGTGTTGATGCGGATGTGGACTGGGACAGAGTCAGAGCAAAAGCTAAGAGAATCACAGCCTTGGCCTGGGAAACCGCTACCAAAATGAATTGGGTTTGGAAAGCCATCCCCAGATGACAAAACGACTGAGAAGGGACCCAGTCCAACTTCTCGTTGCCTCTGAATCCTAGCGACGTGAGCAAGCTCAACAGAGTGGCGACATCCGACTCCAGTAAGGCAGCATTGGAATGCCTCTGGAGGATATCGTCCAGATATGCCGAGTAGTCACCCTGGACTGTGTGCGATGGAAAGCTATCACATGCGACATCAGTCTGGTGAAGGCCCAAGGAGCCAGGTTGAGGCCGAAAGGCACGGCCTTGAACTGGTAAACTTGCCCCAGAAAAGCGAACCTGAGATACTTCCGTGACGCCCGATGCATCGGAACGTGAAAGTAAGCGTCTCGCAGGTCGATGCTGGCAGCGAAGTCTCCCTGGTGAATTGAACGGCAGACCGACCTGAAAGTCTCCATGCTGAACTTGGGAGCAATGATAGACTGGTTCAGGATACTCAGATCGATAACCGGTAGGAGTCGGCCGTCCTTCTTCGGCACCAAGAACAGGCGGGAATAGAAACCCACTGACTGAATGTTCTTGACGACCTCGATCGCCCCCTTTGCCAGGAGATTGTCTATTGCCGTGGACAAAAGTTCCCGACATAAAACGTCTGAAGGAACTGTGGATGGAAGAGGCACCCTGGACAGAGTGGGGTGCCTTCGGAAGGATATGCGCAGGCCGGACCGAACAACGTCTAACACCCACGTATCGGATGTGATGGTGGCCCAATGAACTCTGCTATCCTTCCTCCAACCTGGGATGAGTCGAGGTGAGGACCTTCATTTCGAGCCTCTGGCAGACTGACGGATTGGCGGAATCGTAGGAACGATAATGCATAGGAGGCAAAAAAGGTGTCAACCCTGGTGAAGAACGGAGCCTTCATAGCCTTGGAACTCAGCTTGGAGTCCAATGCTGACAATGCTTCAGCCACCTGTACCGACTGGCATGGTCGAAGGTGCCCAGAAGCATGTTGCTCCATAGGCTGTAGGCGCGCAACCAATGATCGCAGCCTGGCTGACACTGTCGGCTGGTTACCTGGTTTGAGATCAGGCAGAAACCCAAACACAAAGTCAAGAGCTGCCCCCAAGTCCGAAGACTGCTGGCCCTCGACCTCAAGCATGTCGGACTCCTCCCCAGAGTCGGAAGACACATAGCCCATCGTGGGCAAACCAGCCGATGCCTCCCATGGTGTCAGAACACCAGGGGAATAAGAAACCGGCCTGTTTCCAATCCCGGGAGGCGGCGCCATAGGAGGCACCTGAAAACCACTTGCTGCCTCGCTGGAAGTAACAGGAAGGCTCTTGGACAGAACCTGAGTGAGTAAGGAGAGGGCCTCCCTAAGCTCACTGCCCGAACTGGCCGGTTCGACAGGGGTGCGAACCGGCAAAGTGGCTTCACCTCTGACCCTCTTAACCAGCGAAGGGTCACAATCCTCCAAAACACCCAACGCGGGATGACGGGCAGCAGCCGAAACGTCTGAAGGCAGACGTGTATCGGGGTATGAAGCACCCCGAGGATCAATATAGCGAGAACTCATGAGAGTCACCGTAGACCTCTGCAGGGCAGAAGGTCCAGGCTGCACAAAAGGCGTTGGTCCCCCAAAACTGGTTGTGTGGCCAGAATGAGTGGACGGAAACGCCACGGAGTTCATAGTGTCCCCACTAAGAACATCCGAATCCAATGATACAACTGTGGTGCTCGACGGCGTAGAGACCACAGTGGTGGGTTCGGCCGGCAGCCCCTTCCAACTTCGCCGAGTTGAAGTCCGGGAAGGCTGAGGCCGATATCCCACATCTGCACTACCAGACATCCCTGCAGTCCCCTGCAGGAAAAAGCCGAGGCTGGCTGAAACTGACAACGAAGCAGACGGACCAGCAGTAATAGTAGATATGTGAGGAGTTGTTGAGGCTGGTGGAATTGTGGAGAGAGCAGCCCTGCTCAGCTCCGAAGGAGGAGTCACAACCATAGTGACAGCCTCAGATGTCGACTGGAGGGGGACCGTAGTCCTGGAACCAGGCACCTCTTCACCAGAACACTCAATGGCTCCCGCAGTATCCACTACAGGAAAAGACTGCACATCCCCCACGGAGGAGGAAAAACTCTCACCAGACATGGTCGGCTCGGGAGCCCCCAAACGACCGCGTTCTCCTTTCCCGCGGGAGCGGGAGGTACGGCCACGAAAACGCACTACACGGTTCACTGACGCCCAGAAAGTGGATGACCAAGATCCACAGAGACCACGTGGCCGTTCGGCCGAACGCCCGTTACAGGGGGAGCATGAAGCATGTGAATCGTCCACATGCTTTGGAAGCAGACATTGCCCACAAGGAATAGTCCTGGGCATGATAGAGGTGAGAGGAGCAAAGAAGGTGAAATCAGATGAGAACAGAAGAACACCCCCAAAGAAGAGAGAAAGGTGACAGAAATTTAGACCCCAGACGGTCGACCGGGAACCACACAACAGGATGACCACTCTCAAAAGAGAGAAGAAAAACTGCAGAAGCGGTACCCCCGCTGACACCTAACTCTAACACAATTAGAAAAATTAGCAATTTAAGCATCTACAATAATTGTGAAAATAATTGGCACACAAAATTTGCGCGCGACTCGAGAAAGAACATATAAAATACATTATGGAAAAAATTGTAAGAGAATATAATAAATAAACTGTTCCTGAGAATACAAAAGGATACTTGGATCCACTATGAAGCAGGAAACATCAATCAACGAGTTGGATGAACACTGATAAGAGTGCAGAACATCTCGTCACATGGCGGACGAAAAAAAAGAATGAGTCTTTAGCGACGTATATGCGCACTGGCAACGGAAGTCGTGGATTTGTACTTGGGAGAGAGCGTCCCGTACTGGGTCTACACGGGTTGCTCTCGACCCAGTTTTGGCTTATTTTTTCTTGGTGCTTTTGCACCACTTTTCTTTCCCAAATTGCTTGGGAAAGACAAAAATAGAGTGCATATTATCCGAGTTAGGGACTTCCACTGTAGTGCAAGCCTGAAGTAAACAATTGTGAGTAGGTTGATAAGAAGTATACATTTTATAGTAAATTTCCTTTCTTATTATACCTACCGAAATTGTTTACAACAGGCTTGCACTACAGTGAAAGAACCTAACTCTGATAAAATACTCTCTATTTTATTCTTTCCCAAGATTTGGGAAAGAAAAGTGGTGTAAAAACACCACGAAAAAATAAGCCAAAACTGGGCCGGTCGCCATCGGCGCACACCCAGTATGGGACGCTCTTCCATAGTACAAATCCATGACTTCCGTAACAGTGAGCAATGCATCAATTCGTCATTCTTTTGATTCCGAACAACACAGGAGTTATGTGATCAGCAGGGAGGAAGGATTCTTACCCGAATAAGAAGACGGGAGGGCCTCCATGTAAACAATTTCGGTAGGTATAATAAGAAAGGAAATTTACTATAAAATTTATACTTCTTATCAACCTACCTCAATTGTTTACAACAGGCTGAATAGACAAAAGGCTGGAGGGAATCACATAACCAACCCACACATAACTCAATAGCACTGGGACCGTGGACAGAGTAAGAGATCCCTAGGCCTATCAAACCATAGCATCACAAACATTAGAAAAGCCAATGAAAGATGAGGCGTATGGTGAAGTGCGACGCACAGACAGAAAGGGCAGTAACAGCACAAAGCTGGAACTGACCCTGAAAAAAGCTGAAAAGCTTGGATAGACAACATCCTGAGCCGAAGAAAGAGGGCCCCAAGGTTCTCTGTCGGCTCCTGCAACTGTCGCAGATAAAAGGAGAAAGTAGCATTTCTCCAGAAGGCTGCGAGTATAACATCAGTCATCCGACAACATGAAGAGTTATTAAAAGAGGAAGACAATGCACGCACATCGTGGCAGAAAAAACAACTGGTAATACAATCATCAGTAGCTAGACGAGCGAAAGCTGCACGAATAGCAAGACAAGTCCATCAAGAAATGGATGCAGGAGAGATCTGGCATGTGGGAAAACGCATATTCATCCAGGATAAAGGCGTGAACGCCCCTCACCCCCAAGCAGAGCAGCGCCCAAGAAAGTGACCATCTTGGAGTAAACTGCAAAGTCCTAGGTCTTTTCAAGGAAAAGAGCTGAACAAGCTTGGAGAGGCAAGGATGAGTGTCGAAACAATGCGGTATCATAAAGGAAAAAATGTCTCCGAAGCATGGACAAGTACCCATTGCTGGAGGCCCCCAGAAACAAACATATACCAGAAACTCCGCAAGAGGTGTGATCGAAGGAGTGACAGAAGCAACAGAGTGTTCGCACACCATCGACAGAAGAACCTTCCACTTAGCCACAGAGGCTAAACCAGTGAAGTGAGTGCCTCCTTGAAGAAAAGCAACTCCACTGCGAGTCTCGAAAAACCACTACGGAGGAGACAGGACCCGATAAAAGACATGTCCGAAGGCACAATGAAGTCGGGTCAACGTGAAAACCTCCTCAGGCGACTTTGGCAAAGAAAGTCGCGAGGTAGAGGGAGACATGCCGGAACCGACGCTAACAGAGAGCGGAGCAGATTGATCCACACCCACCGAAGCGACGGGTGTGATCGAAAGGATTCGACGACTGCAGGTTCATATCTGGGTGAGAACCTGAGGCGGAATCGGAACCGGTAGGAAGGCGTAGCCGACAAGACCATCCCAAAGGAGGGCCAGAGCGTCCACAGCGAAAGCCAGAGCATCTGGACACGGGGACACGAAAGTGTCCACCGGATGGTTCCAACGAGTCACAAGAGATCGATGGAACCAGCCATGTGGAGCGGCTAGGACGTTCAGGCAACCGGGAATGTGACGAACAGCCACCACGGCGTGGACATCCTGAGCAAGCAGTAGAAGATCCCAAGCCAATTCGTACATTGGAACAGAGTGCGTGCCGCCCTGGTTCCGAATGTAAGCAACCACCGTCGAATGGTCGGACAACAGAAGGACCTGGTGAGTTGACAGGTGAGGGATCCACTGCCTGAAACGCAGAAGAAGAGCAAGAGGCTCCTTCTGGTTGATGTGTAGAGCTGCATGATCCTGGTCCCACATCCCGTGAATGGAAAGACCTAGAGGATCCAACGTCGCACCCCATCCGAGATCGCTGGCATCTGCCGTCAGAACGCGATCGGACGTGGGTAAGTCCAACGGAACACCCTGCGAAAGCCACTGGACATCCGCCCAGAGGAGAAGGTGAGGATAAGATAGTCTGGAAACTGAAGCACCAGATCCAGAAAATCTACATTCGGCCTCCAACGACTGAACAGAAAGTGTTGGAGAGGTCTGACACACAGCCGACCTAGAGGAATGAGATCCGTCACCGAACAGCAGAGACCGATTAGCCGGAGAAAACTCCGAGCCGTCGCGGATGTGGACTGGGACAGAGTCGGAGCAAAAGCTGAGAGAATCACAGCCTTGGCCTGGGGAACCGCCACCAAATTGAATTGTGTGCGGAAAGCCATCCCCAGATGATAAAACGACTGAGAAGGGACCAGGTCCGACTTCTCCTCGTTGACTCTGAAACGTAGCGACGTGAGCAAGCTCAACAGAGTGGCGACATCCGACTCCAGTAAGGCAGCATTGGAATGCCCCTGGAGGATATCGTCCAGATATGCCGAAGTAGTCACCCTGGACTGTGTGCGATGGAAAGCTATCACATGCGACATCAGTCTGGTGAAGGCCCAAGGAACCAGGTTGAGGCCGAAAGGCATGGCCTTGAACTGGTAAACTCGCCCCAGAAAAATGAACCTGAGATACTTCCGTAATGCCCAATGAATCGGAACGTGAAAGTAAGTGTCTCGCAGGTCGAAGCTGGAAGCGAAATCTCCCTGGTGAATTGAATGGAGGACCGACCTGAAAGTCTCCATGCTGAACTTGGGAGAAATGGTAGACTGGTTCAAGAAACTCAGATCGAGAACCGGTCGGAGTCGGCCGTCCTTCTTCGGCACCAAGAACAGGCGGGAATAGAAACCCACTGACCTAATGTTCTTGATGACCTCAATCGCCCCCTTTGTCAGGAGATTGTCTATCTCTGTGAACAAAAGTCCCCGACGTAAAATGTCTGAAGGAACTGTGGTTGGAAAAGGCAACCCAGACAGAGTGGAGTGCCGTCGGAAGGATATTGGCAGCCCAGACCAAACAACATCTAACATCCAAGGATCGGATGTGATGGTGGCCCACGGTCTGCGAACTCTGCTATCCTTCCTCCAACCTGGGACGAGTCGAGGTGAGGACCTTCATTGCGAACCCCGACGAGGCTCGCGAGAGGAGAAAACACCTCTACTGAATGAAGAATCCTGGGAGTTCCCTCAAGACTGCCGACGCTTACCCTTACCCCTTGAGTAAGAAGTAGAAGCGGTGGCAGAAGGATCAGCCCCTTTTGCTTCGCAGAGGAAGCAGAGGGTACTTGTTAGGCTTGGAACGGCCCATGCCTACCCTAGAAGGCTGATCAAGCTGAAGAAACAGCAGCTGATCGTTGGAATGACGTAGGACGTCATCCCGGACCGTCAACACAGAATCACGGAAAAGTTGCGGACCTGCCAAAAAAGCAGATCGAAGAGTAGCGTACTGCTCCTCAGGAAGGGATCGGCCTGTGTCCCGCACAGAGTCCCTTCGAACTAATTCCAGATTAGCCGTGTTACAGGCATGCGTGTGAGTAAGATGCATGAGCGCCTTGGACAGCACACGCAAAGGAGCCTGTACCTCGTCAAACTTATCTGAAGGCAGATAAGCAGCAAAAGCTGAGACGACGTGATCGGAGAGAGAAAGCATACCAAGCATCTCTCTCGATAAGCCCAATGTGGACTCCAGAGTCGTCATCGGAATGATGGCAGACTTGGACTTGGAAAGCCCGAGGGAATTGGAGTCCTGATCCAAAACAGTCAAAGTCTGATAGACCGACGGATTGGCGGAATCGTAGGAACGATAACGCGCCGGAGGCAAAAAGGTGTCAACCCTGGTGAAGAACGGAGCCTTCATAGCCTTGGAACTTAGCTTGGAGTCCAAGGCTGAAAATGCTTCAACCAACTGTACCGAAGGGCACGGTCGAAGACGCCCAGAAGCAGGTTGCACCATAGACTGTTGGCACGCGACCGATGATCGCGGCCTGGCTGACACTGTCGACTGGTTAGATGGTTTGAGATCCGGAAGGAACCCAAACACAAAATCAAGAGCTGCCCCCAAGTCCGAAGACTGCTGGCTCTCGACATCAAGCATGTCTGACTCTTCCCCTGAGTCGGAAGACACATAGCCCATCGTGGGCAAACCAGCCGACGCCTCCCATGGTGTCGGAACACCAGGGGATCAGAAAGCGGCCCGTTTCCAATCCCGGGAGGCGGCGCCATAGGAGGCGCCTGGAAACCACTTGCTGCCTCGCTGGAAGCAACAGGAAGGCTCTTTGACAGAACCTGAGTGAGTAAGGAGTGGGCCTCCCTAAGCTCACTGCCCATACTGGCCGGTTCGACAGGGGAACGAACCGGCAAAGTGGCTTCATCTCTAACCCTCTGAACCAGCGAAGGGTCACGATCCTCCAAAAGACCCGACGTGGGACGGCGGGCGGCAGCCGAAAACGTCTGAAGGCAGACGTGTATAGGGGTGTGACACACCCCGAGGATCAACATAGCAGGAACTCATGAGAGTCACCGCTCACCTCTGCAGGGCAGAAGGTCCAGGCTACACAAAAGACGTTGGACCCCCAAAACTGGTCGTGTGGCCAGAATGAGTGAACGGAAACGCCACGGAGATCATAGTGTCCCACTAAGAACAACCGAATCCAATGACAACTGTGGTGCTCGACGGCGCAGAGACCACAGGAGAGGGTCTGGCTGGCAGCCACTTCCAACTTTGCTGAGTTGAAGTCAGGGAAGGCTGAGGCCGATACCCCCACGTCTACACAACCAGACACCGCAGCAGACCACTGCAGGTATAAAACTACTGTGCTCAATGGCTGAGAGGACACAGTATGGGGTTCAGTCGGCAGCCCCATTTGACTTCGCCGAGTGGAAGTCTGGGAAGGCTGAGGCCGAAACCCCACAACCACACTACAGACATCCCTGCAGACCCTGGCAGGGAGAAGCCGAGGCCGGCTAGAAACGGTGCCCAATGACATTGTAGACAGAACAGCAGTAGCAGCAGATACGACAGGAGCTGTTGGAACTGGCGGAAAAGCGGAGAGAGCCACGAAGCACGGCCTCCAAAGGAGGAGTCACAATCCTAGTGACAGCCTCAGATGTCGACTGGAGAGGGCGCATAGTCCCGGAACCAGGCATCTCTACACCAGAAAACCAACAGCTCCCGCAGTATCCACCACGGTAAAGCACTGCACATTCCCCACGGAAGGGGAATAACTCTCACCAGACATGGTCGAATCGGGAAGCCCCGAAACGACAGCGGTCCCCACCCCCCGCTGGTGCGGGAGGAGCTGCACATCCCCCATGGAGGAGGAGCAATTCTCATCAGACGTGGTCGAATCGGGCAACCCGAAACGAAAGCGTTCACCACCCCCCGCGGGAGTGGGAGGAGCTGCACATCCCCCAGGGGGTCAAACTCACACCAGACGTGGTCGAGTCAGGGGGCCCCGAAACGACAGTGTCCCCCCTCCCCCCTGCAGGTGCAGGAGGAGCTGCACATCCCCCACGGAGGGGGTAAACTCACATCAGATGTGGTCGAGTCGGGAGGCTCCCAAAATGACTGCATTCCACACCACCGGCAGGTGCGGACGAAACAGACACGAGAACGCACCAATGGCGAGGGCAAAAGGAATTGCCCTAAAGGAACCGAACTGGAAAGAACAGAGGTGAGAGCAGTAGAAGAAAAAGGTGAACTCAACAGAAACAGAAAGTAGAATAACACCCTCAACTACGAGAGAAGGTGGCAGAACCAGACGGCCGACACCTACTCCAATAAAAATTTTTATCAACCGAAAAAATTCATTGTCAAATCGCGATGACATGATGTCGCAAAACATTCGCGAAAACGGAATAGTAATTAATAAACAATGAGAATGTAGTTGAAAATATAAACGAGAATATATAAAACACAGTCCTGTTATTATACGATCTTCAGATCCATAATTCCAGTCACAGGAAACCCATTATCCACGAGTTGAATTTTCACTGTTTCATAATGCATATGGCAGAAACACATCCTGCTCGTGCTTCGGATAGAAAAAGAATGACGAATTGATGCATTGTACACTGTTACGGAAGTCGTGGATTTGTACTATGGAAGAGCGTCCCATACTGGGTGTGCGCCGATGGCGCTCGGCCCAGTTTTGACTTATTTTTTCGTGGTGTTTTTACACCACTTTTCTTTCCCAAATCTTGGGAAAGATTAAAATAGAGAGTATTTTATCCGAGTTAGGTTCTTCCACTGTAGTGCAAGCCTGTTGTAAACAATTGAGGTAGGTTGATAAGAAATGCTGACTCAGCACTTTTTCAAAAGTCCCAAAAAAGTACCCTATGATAAAACCGATAGCAATTTTTTTTTACCATTCCATTCTGTTGGTCCTAAGAAAGCTTCACACCAAATAAAAATTCTCAGTGCCGTGCAGTTTTGGAGATATGGGCATTTTAAATTTTTTCTATTTTTAGCTCCTGTGGTTCCCATGGGGCGACGGGAAAATTATTTTTGGCATAAATCAACTACTTATGTCCCAATAAAACCTTGTATCTAATTTGGTTCAAATCAGCCTCTCGGTTTGGAAAATAGAAATTTTGGGTGGAGCAAAAATTCTTGCCCCTACCATAACGATGGCAAATATACCCCCTAGATCTTCTCTTGAACAAATCTGAGTCTACACCTCAAAAGGAAGCTGCACACCTAATATCAAGTCTCTGCTACTGCTGGTTCATGAGAAGATTTTTTAAGATTTTGGCTCACTTTTTGAGCGTGGCCCTACCAAGGGGGTCAATTTGATTTGAACAAATTTGAATTGACATATGATTGGGAACATGCATAGCATATTTTGTTGAATTTGGCCCAGCAGTTCGTGAGAAGAAGTCGATAATGTAAAGTTAATGACGGACCCTGGACGACGGCGGACGGAAAGTGATCAGTAAAGCTCCCCTTGAGCTTGACTCAGGGGGAGCTAAAAATCTCCATTCCAATTTATTCTGTTTTCAATTTTTGTCTCGAAAACATAGCTTATGACCCCTCATTGGAACAAACTCACTGTGATCGTTCCAATGAGGGGTCATAAGCTATGTTTTTAAGAAAAAAATTGAAAATTTTTAGTAATTCATGAATTTATTTTACAAGTATCGCCTGCTACCCGCAATGGTTGATGAGTTAAGAATGACCATTTCCAGTCACTGATACAGTATGATGATCATTCAAGTAAGCAAGTATGTCAGCAAGTAACTTGCATGCTTTAGTCTGTCTCATATAATTGATGTGAGTCATGTTTGCCTGTTTTGGAGCAAGTTTGTTCGTTTGTTAAGGATACAATAGTTCAGAAGTAGTGGTTAATCGATCAATTACTTTTTGGATCGATCAAGATGTTGATCATTGATTAATCGATTAATCGGTTAATCATTTCAGCTCTAATCAATTCTTCAGAAGCATATTTTTCAACTTTAACAGCAGCCCATTAACTAGGGCCATTCCTAATGGTGTTCAGGTGAGGTGGGTGCGATCCCTCCAACAATTTTTGCAGTCAGTACATTTAAGATGCCTGATTGGAGTTTCAGATATCGATTCACTCTTGATAATAATCATGTACAGTGGAGCCAACTTAATAGGATATCTCTTAACTGTATAACCCTGTTAATTGAATATAATTTCCAAACACAAAACCATTTACCATACTTTCAGTACAAATTTGACCTGTTAATTTAATATACGTTATAGAGAAAACTCCTGTTAATTGAATAAAAAATCTTGTAACATGTGAAGAAATTACCCCAACACTCACTAATTTCCCCTTGTTTACAGACCTATTTGGCCTCAGTACATCCAATACAAGCATTTAATCTATTATATCTTGTTCGACAGAGCTCATGGAGCTTTGTCAAATAAGATATAATAGAATGAAAGCTAAGTTTATCTCTAGAATGCAGGAAAGTGACAAAATTCCAGTTAATTGAATACTCTTGTTAAGTGAATAATTTTGTTAAGTGAATAATTTTCACTGACAAAGTGTCTATTCAATTAACTTTCTTAGAAGACTAGATTCGGTATGTGGACTTATGTCACACATACAGTCGGGCATAGAAATAGAAGTCTTTGGAAGCTGATTCAGGCTGTTGGGAGCCCTGCATGACCAATTTGGAGTATGGGTACATTACATGTTAATTAAAACGAAGTTGTGTCATGCCTACATCCTGAATATTTTATTTATTCACAAGTGGACTTTCAAGAAGTCTTGAGTCTGCTAACTATTTATTTATTTATTTATTTATTTATTTATTTATTTATTTATTTATTTATTAGGGTTTAATGACAATTTAACAGCCAAGGTCATATCGTGTCAGTGACAGTTTTACGGGCGGAGGAATCTGGAGTACCCAGAGAAAACCATCGAGCAACGGCGAGCAGCTGCCAGCTCCCCAACATCGTAACTCTGCACTGCAGCACAGGCAGGGTTAGATTGGTTGAAGACATGTGCACCATCGACATGCAGTATGCCTTAGTACACGACGTCATCATGCCACCATGTGGACACTCAGGGTGAAGTGCCTTGCCCAAGGACACAACGTGGGAGTCCGAATTGATCGCTCAGATGGTCACCCATCCAAGGACTAACCAGACTCAATGTTGCTTAACTTCGGTGATCTGACGAGAACCGGTTAGCACAATGCCACTGCGCCACCGAGTCTGCTAACTATAATCCCAAATGACTAATATTTCAGGTACATCATCAAGGCATGCCTTCAATGAAAGCATATGCCTTGATCATGTAGTGGGAATACTTTATTTGTCAAGACTTGAGCCATCACCAACTGGACAAGTCAGGTTTAGCCCAACCCACCCCCAATCTGTCACCTTTGCAATGTTCCTGCCATTACCCATCAAATCTCTTCAAAACTAATAATGCATTTGTGTTGCATTTATTTATCAACAACTGGCAAGCAGAATATCAGGCACTTTTATGCATTCTCTGATGTGCAATACCCAGAAAGAACCACGGAGCATTGGTGAGTAACTGTTGGACCTTCCAACTTACTAACCCCAGACAAATTGGGTTAGCATTGTCCTAAGGCATGACATCCAATGACACGCAGTACATAATATGGATAATTATCAGGGGATTCCTATCAGTAGCAACGCTGTTTTCTATAAAGTCCTGTATGGGAGATTATTGGAGGTGATCGAAGAGAAGGGGGTTTTATGAGAGATTCAAAATGGCTTCAGGAAGGGAAGAAGAGTCACTGACCATCTTTTCACACTATGCCAAATGTCAAATGCTAGAATCTGCAAAAGCTAAAAATAAAAAGATGTTTATGGCCTTTCTGGATGTTAAAAAGGCAAACCGTAGGGTAAGAAGGGAGGATATGTGGCGAAAGCTTGGGAGGTGAGTTTGTTGGAATTCTGAAAGCATTATATAAAGATGTACAAAGGTAATGTAACAATAAAATGCATGCCTCTGGAGATGGGCCTAAAACAGGGGTGTATCCTTTCGCCAATTCTTTTTGCATTGTACATCACGGATTTAGGAAATGAACATGTGCATAGTGATGAGGGGGTAGCAGTTGGGGACCTTAAGTTCCCAGGGTTTTTTTCACAGATGACTTGATACTAGTGTCAGAAAGCAAAGGGGAGGGGGGGGGGGGGGGAGATGGGGGTTAGCGGAAATGCTGGCAATTGTTGGGAGTTATGGTACAAATGAACAAATGGAGACTTAAACTAAATGAAAGCAAAGTTATACCTGTGGATCGTAAAGTGGAACCTACTCGAAGGTGGAGAGTGGGGGGAGTTCTCCATTCCTGAAGACAGCAGTTGGAGAGACAGGTGACTGAGAATTTGGGGGTGAATATAAACATTATGGGAAGAGTCATTTATCAGTACCGAAACCACACAAATAATCTAACTGTGAGGGGGAAGCGAATCCTTAATCACATGAAACTTATAGGGAGAAACAGCGTCAATAAGGTTTCCATGGGGAAAACAACTTAGGAAATGGTGGGTGTACCATGTATAAAGTATGGTACAGAAGTGGTACCTTTAAACCAAACAGCTTTAAAGAGCTTGGAAACCCTGCAGAATGATGCAGGCCAATGGATAATGGGGTCAAGTAAGAAGCTATATGATACAGTTAAAACTAGAAGTCCTGTCACATCTAGTGCAGAAAACGTTTGTTAGCTAATGCGCTATCTTGTGCAGAACAGTCAAGTAAACCTAGTTAAGCATTCAATAGCTTCTGCGCTATGTAATGCAGAATGTAGTGTGCTATTCCCGAGGTCGTTAACTTTGATCTCCAACACATATCATGAGGAAAAGAAATGTGTTGTAACTGGACTCGAACATCGCCAGATAAATTAGTAGTGACAATGAAAGAAAAAACACAGAATAAAGTGTCGAAATGACCAGTTTTAATTTTCACAAGAAGCCCAGACACTGAAATCAAAGTCACTGCCAAATCAGATATAATCGTCTTTTAAATGATTTATTCGGTGCTATTATTGAACGCAGGGATGAGACTTGTGTGAGATGTGTATGTACGAACAGCTCAGCACATGATCATTTTGAAATAGCCTAATAAAATGTTTGGACACCAACATTTTATCATTAATATCTGTGACTTTGTTCGACTTGGAAAACATGGATAAATTTGTTCGTAAGATCACCACAAAAAATCCAAATTCCAATAGTGCCACTCAGTCTCCAACTGAATTTTTAAAAAGCAAATTTTCAATAGCATTTAAAACATCCTCATTACTTTATGAGGCCTTGTTCATATCACTAGCCACACACAATAATAACAAACAAAGTGAGGCCGGGACTCGCTATTCAGTATGATGGGAATCGCCCAGAGCAACACCTAGCCTAATCGACCCCCATCGTTTTGATTTGAACCATCCCCACTATTTGAACTAAACCGACTTTCAGCGGCCATTGCAAATGATTTCATCTGGCCTATCCCTGAGTCAAACCGGCCACTGAATATTTCGACCACCCCACCCCACAAGATTTTGAGATCATGACTGGGTTTTTGAGGTGGGGAGGAGGTGTAGTTTTGCTTGTTTTGACAAATGGCGTGTGTGTTCATATTAGTCTAAGGGCTAAATAAACATAATTTTTGACTGTTGATTGAAATATGCCCCCTCCCCTTTTCCTGTGGAGACTGGTTACAAATAGGCCATAGGCCTACACAACTTTAACCACACCTCCCCCCCCCCCACCCCTCCCCAATTTTTATCACCAGGCCTGCTGAGTAGGTGTTCATAATTCTGATTTGTTTAACTTGTCTAAGTTTGCTCTTCCACTTTTCCGAACAGTCTTGTCCTCACTGTGAGCTAAGCGTATATTATAAAATTATGAGTAAACAACAGGGATGAGAATGCCAAACAACAAAATTCCATGAAATTTGTAAAAATCCCTTATTTTCAAAATAGGTTTTTTTTTAAATCTAAGAACACAGAGTGAACCTGTTGATTTAGAAATATTTAATTTCTAGAAATTTCTGCATTTGGGGCATGAATTCTCATTCCTGTAAACAAATAAAGCAAAAAAATGAGTTGGTTTTGTATTTTAATTTTTTATTCCAAACTGATTTTTCTCCGGATCAGGTCCTTTCAATCACTCTTCATCCTTAATCCTTAATCACTGATGATAAAAGAACATAAATATAAATTTGACACCTAATTGTTCTTAAGTAACCCATTTCCTAATTGAAGTCATAAAATATGAGCTTAGTATATTGAAAGGACTGTTTTCAAAGCTTATTCACATCTTCTACTGTCCAAAAAAAGCACAAATGGTGATTGCCAACATTACTGATTGCTACCTGAAAAACTGCTGCAAATAGAGAAAAATCTTCTCTGTTCAAGAAGGGCGAGTCTACATATACTGCTCCCAGTATGTTTACATCGAGAAGGATAGCGATCATCAACCATATTTATTGGTGTTTTACACCACATATGTGGCCATCACCACAATATAGCCCAAGCTTCTGATGTAGCCTTCAGCATCAATAAACAAGAGCACCGCCTAGCGGGGCAACATACGCCCGTCAAAATTGGGACATGCACAAGTTTCTCAGGGGTAAAGTTTGAAATTTTTGTTGACTCAAGTATGTCTGTCTCCCCCCCCCCATCCCATCTCCAAGCATTGCCCATTCCATTGCCCTGTCTGGGGTAAAGGGTAATTCACCTGTTTTTATATTTTCAAATTAAGCAATCTGAGGTCTTTACAAAATGCCATAACTCTACTAAAAATGGGCCGCTAAAGACGGAAATCGAACCTAACCTGTATTTTGTTGTACTAAATCCATAAGCCAAATTTAACTCAGCTCAAACCATTACAACTAAAGTTATCGTCCGGAAACGAAATGTGTCCATGGACGGATGGACAGACGGACGGACAGACAGACCATTTACATAATACGTCCCATTTTTCAAACGGGCATATAATAATAATCATATTTGTTCCATAAATGAGGTGCAAGAAAGTAGAATTATCAAACGAACAACAGACTGGTGACAATTTTTGAAAATTAACACCTGACAAGCCCTCTGCCTCAGAAGTGAAAGTGCAATAAGTTTAGGCCTGCATCCAAAGTTCGTAGAAGAATAAAAATATGTACGACAAGGACAAATGAACAAGAAAAAACACACAGCAGTCTGTTTGAGGACTGCTTGAGGCCAAAAAGTCTTTGCATCAACTTTCAAGTGTGCAAGGTAAAAACTTCATCGTGCACAGCCGTGCAGGTGATTTAATGGCAGTCCACTCTAAACGAACTGTACGCCTATATTAGAGATACGATAGGGTCTTGCGTGGCATGGGTCTATAAAATTCTCCCCACCCACCATCTGGAATATCAGACTGAGGTCTTGCAAATTTCAGCTCGAGGAAACTCCACTTGTACTCATCTACTCGGCAGATGACCCGAGTTATTCTTCAAAGAACTCCCCATCATATAATTGAGGTGTCTGCAAATCACTCCGGGGTGGAATATCCACCCAAATGATATATTCAGTTTCTGTGACAAAGCAAACACAAGGAACTCAAAGTATGGTTCTGTGGCTTGGGCTTTTTATATTGGCTCGAAGCTCACTTGAAGTTGAAAATGTTTCTTTCACATTACACAATCCAGTGAGCGTAGATTGTTTGTTGGTGTTTCTGTACACAAAGCATCCAACATGTCCCATGGATGGATTTTAGACAGGTTACAGGATATCCACAATCAAAAGTACAGTCATTTACGGTGTCTGAGAATGTTAAATTCACATGAACGATGGGTCGAGTTGCCTGTAGTACGAAACTGAGAGAGGATGTCGCTACTTTTCAAACCTTGTGTCATGACTCATGATGTGGTCGAGAAAGTTGTCCACAATGTTCAGATGTTCTTTCAGATATTTTTCATGAATAAATAGTTGTTACATGCCTTTGGTTGTTCTCAGTTATTTGGAATTGCTTCCCCATGACATATTAACATACCAAATGTACCGTGTCAGAATATCAATTCACCCAAAAAAGCTGCCCATGGACAGAAAATGAAAAACTGATGTTTAATTGATTTCTAGCATGCGCATATCGACAATTTTCAGTTGCCTCTGCTTTTTAACACTCCATTAAACACCGACAACAATTGTTGGGAAGGCTTAATGGATATCTATCTAAAAGAAAATAAAATAATGTATGTCAAGGGTTTCTTAATATTCTCTTTCTATTGCCAGTATTTTGAGAGAAATTTAAAAATTGCGTACAGTGAATAATAGGCCAAATTTAACTGACCAGGAAGAGTATGAATGTAGGCCCAGAAAAAAGTGTTGTGAAGGGTAGGCCCAACCTTATCAATCATAAATTGTTAACACAGCTTGTCCGCCGAACCATGCAGTGACGGAAAATCCTGTTTACCATACATTGGTCGAAGATGACATTGGCCATACCATACAACTTGAGAATACTTTTTTTCACCTGTTTATTAAAAAACGAAGCTAGCACGAGGGAGGAGGAAGGGTTGTGGTGTTCATTTAAAAAAAATGGCAGTCTGCTACCCATGCTTCCCTCTATGTAGGGATACCGATGCATGAGGACTTGAGGGTTCTGCTGAGGAAAGGGAGTGTGGGGTCTTTTTGTTGATCTGATTTTCAAAATTCCCTGTGAATCATTAATTTCTTGTTCAGCTCTCTACCAAATGCATATTCTTTTTTTTTACAGAACATCAACTATCTCTTGAAATTTAACTTTATTTATAAATAGCTGAGCATTCCGAATTCGTAATTTGCTCGCAAAACTTTTGATACACTGTCAGTTTGGTATTCTGTGGAGAGGGTTCTTTGTTTCCAAACATGCATCCCTCTCCCATAGTTCTTCCTTAAGAATGGCTGCGATTCATAGTAGGCTAATACTTCTCGAAATGAAAACATCATTACTTCTGCCTTCTCAATGTTTAGAATTCTTGAATCAACCTGCATGATCTTCTCATTAATCTTCGAAAACGAAAATCACTTGATGCGCATTTTTAAATACTTCTTGTATTGTCGAGAAATGAATTGATAAAAGGGGGAAAATAGATGAATGAACATCATCTCGATGATCTCGCCCTCAAAGTATTTGCATTCTGATATTTAATTGCCACCTCATGTCAGTAGGAGGTGGCACTTAATTACTGTTGATTGCCTGTTACAAGTACTGAATATCAATCAGCCGTCGCAAGTTACAATTCTGCAGAAATTGCGATACACTACCGTGCATCAGATATGATTCTCTGATGATTTGCTGCACTAACCTAATGCACTATTATTTCAAAGAAGAGTACCTTGATGGTGCCCTTGGAGGGGGGGGAGGGGGGGGGGGGGGGGGGGGGGGGGGGGGGGGGTTCTGTTGTTCAAGCTGCGCCTAGTAATAGAGATCATCTTGGTCAAGTAACCTAACAGTATAATATCTTGTATAGCCTACATGTACGTTCACTGTACATACATATACATGTAGGCTAACGTCGGACGTCTGCGTATAATTATAAATCAGAAGTAGTTTCAAGAATTTAACTGTGAGCCTTTGGCAGAGAGATAGAATGTCAAGGCATAATTGTATGTTTTTTCTAAGAAACAAGAACGGAAGTATGGGTGGAATTGATGAAATAAAGCTAAATAACAACAGATTTTTTTGTCATTTTTATTTCCAACTAACAAAATCTTTCCAGTGTCAGTGCTATAACACTACATGACACACAATATCGGACACCCAGATGGCGATTATGCGACTAAAAAATTGAAAAGTCAATGGCCTCTTTGGGGAGGTAGTTTCTTCACCCCCACACCCCCCTTATTACCCATGTGGGGGCACAGTGGCATTGTGTGCTAAGGCATACTTCACGTAGATGGTGCACTTGTCTTCAACCAATTCTAACCCTGCTTGTGTGGAGTTACATGTAGTTTGTTGGGGAGCTGAGAGTTGCTCGCCGTTATTCGGTGGTTCTCTCCGGCTTCCTCCACCCGTAAAACTGTTGTGGTGCCATGATTAGCCGTTGTACAGAAATATAAGACCTTAAACACCAATAAATAGATATAAACAAACACGAAATCATGCGAGGTTCAGAGAAAGATACAGCGAGTGAGGCAATTCATATTCAATAAGATTCCCCCACTCTATTTGGGCTACATTTGCCATAAAAGTTGCCGTAGGTGAATAGATACACTTTCAGCTCCCCCCCCCGCCCCCAGAAATCGCCATTCAAATTTAATATAGTCAGTGACTCCTTACTGAAACAAGCTATATATAGTTCCAAAGAGGGTGAATTAGCAACATTTTAAGGGCCCAAAAATGATTTTTTTTTTCAGTAAGCCTACATGTAGGCTCTATTAGAAAAAATATCAACAGGCAAGTGCAGTCTTCCACTGTTTGTGGGATAAAATAATTGAATATTGATTAAAAAGAAAAAACAACATTTTCAAAAGTGTGTGTGTGTGTGTGTTTGGAGGGGGGGGGGGGGGATTTTTTTTTTTTTTTGGGGGGGGGGGGGGGTTGGGGGTAGGGGTTAAACTCTTTGCATGACTTCTTGTCCACAAACATGCAACATTAGGACTATTATATTTCATCCTTTATGCTATTTTTTCACATTTGTTTCTATTATACTTTCTTTTTTGATTCAGTACATATGTACATAAAATATACACTTCATCAAATATTTTATATAACTTCGTCAATTTGCCGTCATGCTCGGAAGATTACTTCCTTCTAAGCGGCTTTCATTTTTTACTAATTCTTATTCCGTTATGTTAAATGCTTATCCTAATTGTTGAATGGGAATTATAAAATTGATCGAGACATGCGTACGTCTTACAGATCGATTTATTATTTATTAGGCGGCCACTTGCCAAACAATAAATTGATCCGTAAGATGTATGCATTACCAAAGCCATCCACCGGGTACATTATTTTGAGATATCATCCGAAGATGGGGCCAAATCATAATGAAATTCCCATAACTAAGTTAACAACTGGAAATTGATCTGTAAGATGTACGCATTACCAAAGCCATCCACCGGGTACATTATTTTGAGATATCATCCGAAGATGGGGCCAAATCATAATGAAATTCCCATAACTAAGTTAACAACTGGAAATCTTATTTTTGCAAATGTAAGGACCTCATTCAGACCACCAGCGTGAAGGTCAAGGGATAATCTACCAGTTGCCAAAATTGGGGCGGATGTGTTTCAAGAAAATGTGTTTTTTTCATCATTTTGCTACACCTAAATTAATCATCATCATCTTCTTCTTCATATATGATGTCATCATTGTTATTAAATTCGATTTCCATATTACCATCAATGTCATCGGCATCTTCATTCTCTAACGGATGTTGTGACAAAATGTCAGTCAATTCCAGTGGAAGTATGTCTCTGTGTGTCCAAACATGTGTCAAGTCACCATCTTCAATACACCAGCCGTGACCTCCAGGGTGAGGAATATCTGGATTTGGAGTTGATGCTAATTTCCAGATATGTGTCTGATAGTCTGCTCTGTAAACATGCATTTTGAGGGATGACCGACATGGTGGAAGTAAGCTTAAATCAGCACCATCCATACTGGATAATCTGCTATGTGGTTTGGGATTAAACCTTTGTTTGAACAGCTCACAGCATACTTTGTTAATATCTGAGGTTGTTTTTTTACCATACATAGCACACACAAATGTTTCAAGACCTGACAGAAGTTCATCACTAACATAAGCTGCATTTCCAAGTGCCCCAAACATTTCCAGAAACTCTCAGATGCTTGATTTTCCCTTGGCGAACAAAGGCACTCGTTGAGTCACACCCTGTGAAGGCATGAAGTCCAAGTAACGACTTTATGAAATCTGTTTTTCTATGAGCAAAAATTGTCTTAATATCAAGCAGCCTTTGTTTGTTTCCAATTCCTGTGTCAAACTGGAGAGTTTTCTGGATGAGATCAGCATGATGCAAAAGCAACACAAAGACATCTGTATCGGGAGATCGCACTGTTATGATTTTGGTAGTGGATTCAGCAGATGCATGGATCGCATGCAAAATAATTTTGTTGTCTGCCTCTTCATGATGCACAGTTCCTCTACGGTTGACACAGTAACATTTTGGCCATTATAACTAGTGAAGCTTACACACTTACTCTCACAAATGAAGAAGATTTGGCGTCCCTCAAGTCTTGATGCATACTTAGATTTGGACCATTCCCCACATACCAACTTCATTAGGTTGATTTCATTTTTGTCATTGGAAAGGAAGGATTTCCAATCCCTTGGAACTCGCATTTTAGGTCCTTTCAAAAGCAAAGGCTCTGATATGCCCCTGCGCTGCCTCTCTATAGATTTTATCGAGTCACGGTGGTAACTGTCAGTTACGAAGTCTACACGCTCAGCTTTTGGAAGTACATGAAACACCTTTTCTGCAATCTGTTCAAATAAAGTTGGAAGCTCGGTGAGTGAGTGTAGAAGAGCATTCCCATCCAGGATGTCAGTTACATCTTCACTCTGAGGCTCCTCTTTGGTCGTCATTTCCTTTTCAAGATAATGAAGGAGCTTGGCCTTGTCTGTCTTCGCTGGAGCACCATCAGCTGTTGCCAGGCACCAGGGCACAGGATTCAATGGGTATGACAAGATCTTTTCGAGGTCAATGTTATTGCTCTCTGACATGGTCACCAGCTTCCCAAATATATTTCGCTCAGCAGTCAGTTCAAGGACTTTCTTTTTAGAGGTGCTCAGTTTAATTTTTTTCCTCATGTTGGTAAATGTCATCAAATTTGTCTTCTTCAGTGATTTGTGAAAGCTGTGTTCATTCTGTACAAATGCCTTGTTGACAAAAGTTGTAAATGAAGTTTCGCCAATGGTGTCAGCCTTCAGTAGACTGTCAGTAATCTCTTCAGTAGCAACAGTTCCTGATGACAGGCAGTACAGGAGTTCTTTGTTATCAACCTTGAAAGGGTCAATGAAGCTACTAAAAGCATCTAAAATCTTTTTTACATCTCTCTCTGATGCAGAAATTTTTGCTTTTTGGTTGGTTTTATGGCTGTCATATTCAGATGATGTTATGTTGCAGCGTGACTACAATAAACAAAGTATTCTGCTACTTCTATGCTGATAATACAAGAATCTGACATCATTTCCTGGTAGGCACTCAAAGAGAGCCTCCCAACAAATTATGCCAGATCTTCATATTATTACTGCAGAAGCAGCAGGATACCCAGTTTATTGCTGTCATGTGAAAGCTTAATTTGCCCTACACTGTACAATATTTTGTAAAAAAGATCAATGATATTAGAACAAAAAAGTGTTGACAATGTAAGGTCAAATCTGAAACTGAAAATACACTGAACTATTTCCATCAGATGAATTTGGTGTTATTTACCCCTCCCGCCACACCCCTACCCAATGAACTTTACAATTTTCACGCCCAAAGGCACACTTTACTGTGAAATTCTGCAAGACATGATTACAACATCTCTCATCATTGAGTTGAAAACTGCATATAAATGTGACATATCAAAAAAGAAGCAATGCAAGTGTACACACATTCAGGCAACATTTTGTCATGACTCACAGTACAGCATATAAGAATGACTTCCCCTGAATACAATGTCCACCCGAGTGAATACTTCAAAATTCCTAAAACAATGAGGTCATCCACAATCTTTGTACTGAAGAGGGGATATTGTCCTATGATCCACACCTGGAACTTTGCTGCTGTCAACATTAATGTTTTAAAAGTAGCGAGTTTATTGGCATTTTAGGTTTCACTTGGCAGATGTTAACAGGGCAATTACTCTTATCTCCCTGTAAATATTATGCTATATTATAATATTAGAACGTTTCTTTTCATGTTCTATCGGACGATAGTACCTGAGTTTGTGTGATTTCTGAAATAAAACCTGAAGCAGCAAAGCTACTGAAAGTTTTATTTCAGAAATCACACAAACTCAGGTACTATCGACGGATAGAACATGAAAAGAAACGTTCTAATTATTTTATTATGCCGAACAAAAGTACGTTCATTGTTATAATGTTAAGCGTTAACTACAGCATGCCATCAGTCTTGTAACAACAATGTAGTCGAATCCAAAAACATGGCGTCATTTCGAACGAATGATGTCTCTTCGAAAATGACTTGTCACAAGTGCCTTCGCTTTGGGAGTTTCTATATCAACAATGCCAGTGTTTACAGCTGTTCATGTTATAATTCATTGTTAATGCTTGTGTGATAAGTGGTATAAGTTAATGGAATATAAATTCATGTTTCTCGGATGACGGGAGTTGATAGAATTAAGCGGAGTGAAACAATTTATTTTGAACTTGAGGCGGATGTTCAGTGAAGACGGGGATTACTAAACTTGTGGAAATATCATTGATTGAGGTCATAACTCATATTCAGGATTCACTGAGGTGGTGAACAACACGTGAGTTTTTAATATTTCTGATTCTTTTGAATTCATTGTTTGCAGTTAAAATTGAAAACACACCCACTGAAGATGATATATTTGTTGGTAGGTTTGTGTCTACCGGTGATGAAAAAAGTTAAACGAACATGGAGCCAGCGTTTGGTGTTGAGAAATTCCAATCGACGCTGATCAATGGAAGTGTAGCTTACATTTTCTTCGTTGGCTCGTCTCCAGGGAAAAACATTCCGGTTGTACCCATGATTTGCCCCAAAACTCCAGTACTATGACTTTTAGAAGGTGTCAAATTAACCAATCACGGCTGATGTTACAAACTTGAGGCATAATAATACGCAATATGCAATGTTATATGTCAAAAGAAAGCAAATTTTATATAGATTCTAAAACTATTCAGGTTTTTATCTTTTGGTGCAAGAGAGCAAAGATAAATGACCAATGTTATAGCTGGTATGCAGTTTCAACTGGTGAAATTAATTGTTTGCCCCCCCCCCCCCCCCCCCCCCCCCACCCCTATCATATGCGGCCCTACATTATTGTTGAGGTTATATGATGTCCAACAGGCAAAAATGTATTCTTGAGACAATTGTCTTTCAAATGGTATGTGTCCCCGAAATTACCTCAAGGGGGGATGGGGGTTTTTCCTGGCCCACAGACTAATACTCAATGACAAAAAGCAATGAATGTGTATTTCAACTATTTATTCCACAATAACGTTTGAAAGAACATGTCAGGGAGTGTGTGTGTTTTTCATGAGGGAAAAGTTTTTCACAAATTTCAAACACATGCATGGGAAGTCAAAAAATCTTTGGGTTTCTCAAAACTTCACTTATATGCATATCGATTCATTTTAATGAAGTAAATCAAACATGATCTTATAATCGTGGACAATTTATACTTTGCTCGAGGTTGTCAAGCAGCCTGGTGCAAACTCAGAAACAGTACATGGACAGTGGACGGATTTGGAAACACTCACCGAGTGTAAATTCCATCCATTAATAGTTCAAGATCAGTGAAACTGCGCAAAAAACATTAAAAAATTGGCAAGATGGGTTCCACAGAAATCAGAAGATGTGTGATTACAGTAGTTTGTTCAGTAATTAAAACCAGTGGCAATAATCTTTCAATGCGACAGTTACCACAGAGGATTAGTGTCCTGCATTTTGGGGGGGGGGGGGGGGATGGATGTTTTCTTTCTTTGACTTTTTGCTTTTGTGTGTTTTTTGTTTTTGTTGTTTTGTTTTTTTTTTGTTTTAATTGTTTTGTTTTTTTTTAGTTTAAACAATATTTATTAAAGAATTTGATATGTATACAATATCCAATATCAGTTTACGGAAGGAAACAAAATGTGAACAGCAAGCAATACAATTGTATACAAGTAGCGGCGAGCAGACAAGTTAGTTTGTTTTTGGGTTTTTTTTTTTTTTTTTTTTTTTTGGGGGGGGGGGGGGGGGGGGGGGGTCTGATTGTGTCATATGAATTACTCCCAAACCATTCACTGGCCAAACTGTCCTCTAGCAATTTGACCCAAACCGAACGCCAATTCAACCCAAACTGTCCTCCAGAAAATGAGTGATTCTTATGAATAACAGAATAAACATAACAAAAGAAAATGATTTTTTATCATTTTTTTATCTATTTTCAACTTCATTTTATTCTTTTTTAAAACCATACCATATACTCAGCATGTGGGAGTTTTAAACTAGACTAAAATAAATATGATCGGGTGGGGGGTGGGGGAATTAGATGTTATTTTTACATGTTATGTGGATGCTTTTTATGAATATTAATTTTAATTTATCAGGTAATAAAAATTGCCTTTGGCAATTGTTAATTCCTGATAACAAAATAATTTAAAAACAAGCACATAATTTTTAAGTTAGCTACTGGGCTATTAGTTAACTACGATAAGGGTCGTAGTCCTAAAGGGCGAGGTGCCATTTACAAATATTCTTTTATCAGGTTTATTCTTGAATATGGGCACAGTGCTGGTTTCTAAATATTCTTTTTTAGTAGGTATTAAAAATGGCAGTTGCTATTGTCACATAAGCTGATAATAAAATGACACATATTTGCATGTTTGAACAAACACACAATTATTTCAATGACAAACTATTTAATACCTTATTGTTTGCTAATTAAAATTGATACAGCAGACAGAGTCTGTCTCGGAGTCGTTTTTTAATGTTCAAAGTCTCTCCATATTTCCTCCAAAGCTTTGCTGAATTTTTTTGTCTTTGTGTTTATATGGTTTTTATGGAGTAGTTCCTTGAGCAGAAAGGACTTTACGTAACAAAGCTTGCGGTCAGTGAAATGTACAACCACGAAAGTTCAATGTTTGGCAAAAATTCTCACTCTCTCGCTGCCAGCCAGAACCTCTTTCAAAGTCTGCCATACAACGCTGTACTTTAACTGCAAGCACACCGCCCATTTTGTCTAACAAACACAGACAAGAGGCCCCAGGGGGCCTGAGGGCGCTCACCTGACATGGTAGTCTAAATATCAAACCAGGGACTTGACTTGAATAAGCTGCATACGCCCCCTCCCAAGAAAAGCATATACCAACTAGATGAAGCGATTGTGCCCACACAATACACAGGATTTTCCTTCTATTTTCAGTTCCTGCACTTTTACGTCTCAAAATTGAGATAAACACATAAAAAACAGATTTTTTTCCCAAACAAAATACATTCAGCCTAAATTTTTTTCTTCTTCTTAAAACGCATAAAAAACAATAAAACTAAATTTCCGGATTTTGGTCCAAAATTTTCTAAGTCCCACCCGGACCTCAAATTTTCGGTGTAAAAAAAAAATTTTTTTTGTCTTAAAATTGACAGAAATGCATAAAAAACAAAAACAAAAAATTACGGATTTTGGTCCAAAATTTTCAAAGTCCAACCCGGACCCCAAATTTTCGGTGTAAAAAAAAAATTTTTTTTTGTCTTAAAATTGACAGAAACGCATAAAAAACAAAAAACCAAAAATGACGGATTTTGGTCCAAAATTTTCGAAGTCCCACCCGGACCCCAAATTTTCGGTGTAAAAAAAAAAAAATTTTTTTGGTCTTAAAATTGACAGAAACGCATAAAAAACAAACAAACAAAAAATTTCCGGATTTGGTCCAAAATTTTCAAAGTCCCACCCGGACCCCAAATTTTCAGTGTAAAAAAAAATATTTTTTTTTGTCTTAAAATTGACAGAAACGCATAAAAAACAAAAAAAAGAATGACGGATTTTGGTCCAAAATTTTCCCAAAAAGTCCCACCCGGACCCCAAATTTTCAGGGGAAAAATTTTTTTTTTTTTTTTTTTTTTTTTGTCTTAAAATTGACCGAAACGCAGAAAAAACAAAAAAAAATTTTTTCGTATTTTGGTCCAAAATTTTCTAAGTCCCACCAGGACCCCAAATTTTCAGGGGAAAAAAAAATTTTTTTTTTTTGTCTTGAAATTGACGGAAACGCATAAAAAAAACAAAAAAATTTTTTTCGTATTTTGGTCCAAAATTTTCAAAGTCCTACCCGGACCCGAAATTTTCAGGGGAAAAAAAAATTTTTTTTTTTGTCTTAAAATTGACGGAAACACATAAAAAAACAAACAAAATTTTTTTCGTATTTTGGTCCAAAATTTTCTAAGTTCCACCCGGACCCCAAATTTTCAGGGGAAAAAATTTTTTTTTTTTTTGTCTTGAAATTGACGGAAACGCATAAAAAAACAAAAAAATTTTTTTTCGTATTTTGGTCCAAAATTTTCTAAGTCCCACCCGGACCCCAAATTTTCAGGGGGAAAAAATTTTTTTTTTTTTTTTTTGTCTTAAAATTGACCGAAACGCAGAAAAAACAAAAAAAAAAAAATTTCGGATTTTGGTCCAAAATTTTCTAAGTCCCACCCTGGATCCCAAATTTTCAGGGGAAAAATTTTTTTTTTTTGTCTTAAAATTGACCGAAACGCAGAAAAAACAAAACAAAAAAAAAATTTGGATTTTGGTCCAAAAGTCCCACCCGGACCAAAAACAAAAAAAATTGTTTTCGGATTTTGGTCCAAAATTTCGAAGTCCGCAACGGGACCCCAAATTTTCAGCCCAAAAATGAACCCAGGGATTTGGCTTCAACAAACTTGAATCTCACCCCCCTAAGGATGCTGCATACCAAATATCAAAACATTCTTATTGGTAGATCTCAAGAAGAAGATTTTTCAAAAATACTCCTCATACTGCACTAATTTAAACATTTGGGCTCCCATAGAGAGCCCAAATATCCACCCAGGCAATTGATTTCAATAAACATGTGAAACAATCTTCCAAAGATGTTATATGTGAAATTTTAAAGCTTTTGGAGCAGTGGTTTCAGAGAAAAGTAGTCTTATGTTTTTCCCATTACCCACAGTGTTAAAAAATGCTGACCCAGCACTTTTTCAAAGTCCCCAAAAAGTACCCCATGATACAACCGATGGCAATTTTTTTTGATCATTCCATTCTGTTGGTCCTAAGGAAGCTTCACAACAAATAAGAATTCTCAGTGCCATGTAGTTTTGGAGATATGGGCGTTTGAATTTTTTTCTATTTTTAGCTCCTGTGGTTCCCACTGGGCTATGGGGAAAAAATTTCTGCATAAATTAGGTACTTTTGACCCAATAAGCACTCATGTAAAATTTGGTTCAAATCGGCCTCGCGGTTTGGAAAATAGAAATTTGGGGCGGGGCCAAAATTTTTGCCCCTCCTTTAACATCGTCAAATATAGCCCCTCCAACTTCTCTTGAACAAACTTGAGTCTACACCTCAAAAGGAAGCTGCATACCAAATATCAAGTCTCTGCTATTGCTGGTTCTTGAAAAGAAGATTTTTTAAGAATTGGAGCATTTTTTCCCCATCCCTCTGCTCAATGTGAGCCGAAAACCTAATTTGACAAAAAATCAAAATGCACTTATATAACCCCTACTCACATGAAATTTCATTAATATGCGGCCAGTGGTTTGGGAGAAAAAGCCTAAACACCACCTTCACGACAGATGCCGGACGACGGACGAAAAGTGATCAGAATAGCTCACCCTGACTTTCAGTCAGGTGAGCTAAAAAACAGCCTTATAGTAACATTATCGCCTCATCGACATAAAAATGAACACACAAAATGAAAAAAGGTGTTCACACAACGTGGAAGGTACCACCTAGTATGTATCGCGCCTACTCATCCCATGTTTGCATCAAACAGGGAAACTAACTTGCACTTCTGCTTGGAAAAACAACAAAAAATCAATTCAGTCGACTCAAAGTTAACAAATGTATAGAAAATGTTTATTTCCTATTTATTTCCACTGGAGGACGGTTTGGGGTTCTATTAGCGGCCGGTTTGCGTCAAAATGTAGAGGCCAGTTTGGGTTAAATTGCAGCGGATGATTTGTCCAGAGGACAAATTGGGTGTATTCCTTTTATATTAATCATTATTAATATTTTTAGTTGTGTTTTTATTTTCTCCCCTATGGTGTTTTCGACTGGCAATCAGAGTCCAGGTGTTGTTGTTCTTGACAGACATCAGCTGTGTGCTTCGTGGGCTGTTTGAATGGCCAGATCTGTCGCTGGTATTTCATAACTGCTTCAAAGATACACTGTACATGGCTTTTGACATGTCAAAAATACCCACCTGTTCTTTCTACATTATTAGGTGGCAGTGATGTTCATAGATAGGAACCATTCGGTGATAGTGAAAAGGAAGATACATATACATGTATAACAATTTTTCACTCGGAAACAAATCTTAACAAATTTGGAATGGGCGAATATAATCGGGGATATTTTACTTGTAGTATTCTACTTCTCTCCAAGTGACGATCTTGGCAAATTATGACGTACATGTATATTATATTCACACACACGTCAGGTCACTGTTCTTCAAGCTGAGGTCATGGTCACTGGAGCTGAAGGGGAAAATTGGGAAAACTCTGAAAAGGAGTGCCAGATGTGTAATTTAGGCGTGGTGGAGACCCTACTAGAATGCCCAAAATACCAGTCTAAAAGAATAAGATTCACTGGGAGTATAACGGGGAAGTGCGATGGGAGAATGAAGGACGTGTGGTTAGTGGGGGATTCAAAGGAGAGGGTTTATATGCTAATTGGAGTAATTGTGAAGAATGGGGCAAGGGATTAATCAAGCAGTTCGTCTCCCAGTGTTGGGAGGAGAGAAGAAGTGTGGGAATAGGGCGGCAGTTTGAAACACAGGGGTAACCAAGGCCTTCTCACCCGAGAACCGTGACAAATCAGCAGCCGGCCAAATTGTTATTATTATTGTCAGAAAGTGTCGTATATCAGTTTGATGTATTTTATAATCAGCACTGAAAATGATAAATTTCAAGTAATTTGTATATTTTTTTTCTTACCAATGGCCCAGACTAGCTGGTGCAAACTCGAAATTATCAAGGGCCAAACACAAATTTTGAATCCCCCAATCCCCTAAATTTGCATACAAAACCATAAATTAAAAGTCCGATCTGGTCCTCCATATTTTTACTCTCTGCGCATGTGCATTAGTCAGGAAGAGACTGGAATTGGCGCCAACATCATTCTTTGTAGATGAGCGTACTAATAATAACTCAGCAGGGAAGTATGAGTGCCCAATCATGGGAGGGCCATCCCCGGCTGGGCCATTGATAAGTATAAAAAATATACAAATTACTTAAAATTTATTATATTTTTATACGACAACCAATGGTCCAAACTAGCTGAATCGTAAAAAGGTGGAGGGCCAAGGAGTTAAGAATTAGCAGACCAAATATAGCTCCTAAGCCTGCATTCCAAAAGGAAAGGAAAATAAATTTAAAAGGAATTACATGTATGTCTCTCTATACAATAATAGAGAAGATATATCATAAATAACGAGCCATATCAAAGTAATTTCATATTCTTAGCATGAATGATTATGCTAAATGGGTGTAATGAGCCCCCAATTTTAAGGCTAGTCCAGACTAAGCCCCATAAATTAGGTTGGCATATTTGAGAGTGAGAGACTAACCCCCACAAACATACGCCATAATAATAATAAACAAGCTGTATCTAGGGTTGGATATAATCTACAGACACAAACGGCTTCACTCATAATTACACACTTATCAAGCCGGAGGAGATTTTACAAGAAAAATCCCCCCCCCCTTTTTCTGAAGGAATATTCTTCAAAACAAAGAGGGGAGACCTCTGGAATCAGTGCAAAGTGATACTGAACACAATAACAAATATATTCTCCCAATAAGCACCCTGTTATTAATTATTGGTGCTTAATGCCATTTCAGAAGCTAAGGCTATTGTGGCGATTCCGGTAATTAACAGAGCACACTTCTTGAGTATACCATCATACCACAATGATGCCACTGAAGGCAAGTTTTCAAACTGTAGATGCCACTCCCTCTCATTCTCAATCGACTGACTGCTACATGTAGTTTGGGTTAGATTGATCACCTTCATTCTTGGGAAAAGCAATCATGGGAGTACTACAAAAAGAGCAAAACGAAGATTCAAACACTTATTTATACTTATTCAACTCAACAAAAAAAAGTAAGCATTTTGAACTTGTCACATTCAGTAACAATATACATGTGGCAGTTCGAAATAAAAATGGTGTACTCACTCATCCAGACCTTGTCATTCCGCCTCAACAGTTCACCTTTCCCATTGTATAAACAGAAACCAAAGATAAAGCAAATGTATAAAACAAAATAACAGTATTTACAGAGTTATATGTTGGTTCAAGCATTAATGCAAGTTACTGACCACAGTTCCTTAAACTGTTGTGGAGAATATTTCACCCATGTCCACAATATTGAAAATCATGATGTGGCATTGTCGCTTGTCTGCAGGTTGGCCCTTTACTTACAAATCTGCCACATTGATCCGCATAATTTATAAATTGGGTTTTAAAAAAAACATTTTTCAAAAAAATTCTACAAAAACATATTGGGTGACATCTCAATGGCATGAGCTCACTGCGCCCATTCCAATGGAGGGTTACATATTTTGTTGTACAAATCTTTTTTTGATAAAAATTGGAGAAAAAACAAGTTTAATAGATCAGCAAAAGCACTAATAGTCTTTTCAATGGTTGCCGGTGGTTCCTTAGATTTTACCCAGAAATTGTAAAAAATAGTCGCCATAACCAGTGACATAGAACCCCCTCACCCACCCCCACCCCACCCCCCACCCCCCCCCCCAAAAAAATAAATAAAAATAAGAAATTACCACACTCTACTCGGTGCAATTTCTCTGTTAAATGAATATAGAGTAAGGTTATTCACATTTATGATCGCCAAGTGATTCTGCTGGAATATTAATTTGAAGTAAAAATGTCCAAAACAATAGGCTGCTGAGAGTCCGAGAACAAAAGGAAGCTTTAAACAATAACAAGTAGCCATTTGATTATCTCACTGGTCACTAATATCCCTGTTGTAACAGTCTTATTAGAAGATTATTGCCACTTGTTTTAATTACTGAACAAACTATTATAATCATCATCACCTGTGCAAGTTCAATAGTCTTAGTGAGGTGTGACCTCTGTATAAACAGTCGATTTTTTTGCGAGTTTGTGTCAAATTTGGTACATTCTTGGCTGCAGGACTTTATTGTAAGGTTAATAATTTTTCTTCAACGCGTTGAATGTGAGGTGATGGGAGGCATGGGTTAATTATGACACCTACACTCAGAGGGGAGTTTCCCCTTGCACAGTTTCTGATTTAGTTCAGAAGTCTCTTCACTAACTTTTTAATTTTGTGCAGTTTCACACTGAACTTGCTCTGTTATCTGGGTGGAATTTACACTCAGTGGATGTTTTCAAATCTGTCCCAAATCATTGTACTTTGCAGAGTTTGTACCAGGCTACTAAACAATCACCGGCAAAACATAGGTTGTCCACGCATACGATCATGTTTGATTCAATTTAATGGAATGGGTCGGTCTGCATAGGAACAAAATGTACTTGCACTGAACAGAAAAATGTCTGGATTCTCGAACATGTGTTGACATTTGTGAAACACTTAACTCTCATAAAAAAATACTGGCTACTCATTGTTATTGCTGAATAAAATGTTGAAACTTACTTACTTTCCTTGTTGTCTGTCCTACGGATTTATGCCTTCCTTTAACTAACAATGTATCTCACAAAGTGTATGTGATAATCAGAATGTTGAATCACCCCAAAGGACCATCTTTCTGGTGATTGGACACAAAACTACAAGATTGACTTTTGAGTTTTGACTGATGTTTGCTCTAGAGATAAACAGCGAACACTATTTTTTGTACATGGAGGCAAATAGTTAAATACTAGAACCACACGACTGGTGGAAATGGCTCTTTTTAGCTCACCTGACTGAAAGTCAGGGTGAGCTATTGTGATCATTCACCGTCTGTCGTCTGTCGTCCAGCGTCCATGAACAGGGTGTTTGCATCTTCTCCTCCAAAACCACTGAACTAATTTAAGTGAAATTTGAGATGATTGTTTGTTATGACTTCGCATTTTGATTTTGTTCAAATCAAGTTGCCCTGCCCCTCGGTAGGACCACGCCCAAAAAGTGTGCCTAAATCTTAAAAAATCATCTTCTCATAAACCAGCAGCAGCAGAGAATTGATATTTGATGTGCAGCTTTCTTTTGACATGTAGACTCAGATTTGTTCAAGAGAAGTTTGTGGGCCTATATTTGCCATAGTTATGGGAGGGGCTAGAATTTTTGCCCCACTCAAAATTTCTATTTTCCAAACCGAGAGGCTGATTTAAACCAAATTTGATATGACGGCTTATTGGGTCATAAGTACTGAATTTATGCCAAAAAAAAATTTTCCCTTCACCCCATGGGAACCGCAGGAGCTAAAAATTAGAAAAAAGTTAAAAAATTTATAGTAAATTATATATTTTTTATACTTACCAATGACCCAGACTTAGCTGGTGCTAATCTCCTTAATTCAGGGCCAAACACAAATTTTGCCACCCCCCCCCCCCCCCCCCATCCCCAAAATTTGCATCAAAAACCAAAAAATACATGTCCTATATGGTCCTCCATACATTTACTCCTCTGCGTATGCGCAGTGTCAAGGAGGTCCCGAAATTGGCGCCATTTATCATTCTTACAACCAGTGCCTGGTAAGCGTTACGTACTCAGCGGGGAGGTATGAGTTCCCAACTCCTGGGAGGGCCATCCCCGTCTGGGTCATTGGTAAGTATAAAAAATATATAAATTACTATAAATTTTTTAACATTTTTATACTGTACCAATGACCCAGACTTAGCTGAATAGTAAATAGGCTGGAGGGCCTAGGACATAAAGGAAAATCCAATAAGCTCAATTATGTATAATAGAATATCCTCTCCAGGAGAAAAGAAGAGATAGGCTTTACATGTATCATTCCTATTTATAATAAAGAAGAAAGACACAATACCGATCAGTAATTGAGCATAATAATCAATGATCTCTATTAACATCCAGTATAACCCTTTATACTAATATTTTTAAAGGTAAGCCAATAAATAAAGGAAGTCCAGAGAAATGAGACTCTTTATATTCATTAAAAGTGTCCGAGGATTGTATATTAACGCTCGTTTGACACATGACATATATAAATGCTTCACACCGAGATACACTTTAAAAATATTACATGGATGATTAAACATTATCTTTACACTTTAAAACCATCCCGGTACCGACTCGGAATTACTGACTCTGGGGGAGGTATTTCCTTACTTTTCACTATAAAGCAGGTGACCTAAGGGAACACCCCCCCCCCCCCCTTCCCCTTGCCCTGGGTCAAATACCCCAGAGCGAAGAGGGCAGCAAGACAGAGTCACTGGCGGAACAGAAAGTCTACATAACTATAGTTGCAACTGTTTAGTGGACGATATTCTGAGCAAATGATAACGGACCTAAACAATGGAGGTCTCCAGAAATGGACTCAATATTTCTGAGATAAAAAGAGATAAAAATTAGTGAATGTGGAAGGTTGAGACCAATATGCAGCCTTCATTAGATCAGTAATAGCAATACAATTAGCATAGGCCCAAGAAGTAGAAAGAGCTCTTACTTCATGAGCTGAGATCTTGAGTGCCGACTGCTGAGAAGATAATTTTTCATGAGCAGTACAAATAGTTAATTGAATCTATCTAGCAATAGAATGAACCATAATATCCTTTCTATTAGGCATCAAAGACAGAAAGAAACGCTTATGTCCCTTTCTGATGAACTCAGATCTACGTTTGTAAATACGTACTGCTCTAACAGGACACAGAAGAGGCCTACGCCCATCAGATGATGGAAGGGCCTTAATAATAATAGGTTCAGGATACTTATTGGGAGCCTGATTCTTAGCCAAAAATCCAACATTGGTGGTAAAGGTAATAGTATTACCGACACTACGGTAGTGAGAATCCTCCACAGATAGTGCATGGAGCTCACTAACTCTTCTAGCAGAAGAGAAAGCTAAGAGAAAAGCTGTCTTATATGTTAAGAATTTGAAGTCAACTGTGTCAAGAGGCTCAAAAGGCGCTTCTTTTAGCTTAAGAAGAAACCAGGCCAAATTCCACTTCGGAATTAATTTAAGGGTTCTAGGTCTATTTATCGTAAAATTTCTAACTAACTAAGATAAAGAGACATTAGTTCCAATCATCAAGCTATCATGATGTGCATAGGTATCGGATAGCATAGACCTATAACCCTTAATGGTGATAGGCTGCAGATTAATCTCATCAATTTATTTATTGGTGCTTAATGCTACATCAGCAGCTAAGGCTATATCGTGGCGAGAAAACGTTAAAAGAAAAACATGATAAAACCGAAATACAAAGATGAGTAAAAAACAACTATAATAAAAATGATAGAGAATGTAATATGAACATTGATGCGTGAAGAAACAAGAAATATGAATAATTCACAAATCAACCTGGTGAATTTAAGTCTTAAAGACTCTAGTTTGAGATGATAAAAACAATTTTAAAATTTATTAAAAAGGTTGATTGTTTTTTCAAAAATGAGAGAATTATATTCGGGCTCGTATGATAAAACAGATCTCTCAGAGATCCTTTAATCTCATCAAACAAGTACACTAGAAAGTTTGCTATGTCTGGAATGGAGGGATCATAAATATCTACGGAATGATCCTCACACCACTGACAAAAGACCCTCCACTTCGCAGCATAGTTTAGCGAAGAGGAGGTCCTCCTACAGTTAGAAATCGCGTCCACTGCTCGTCCTGTAAAATGTTTTCCGTACAAGAAGGACCGCACAACGGAAATACGTGAAGGTTTAGACCTTGCGGATTGTGATGGAGGATGCGCGATTTCCCTTGCGAAAGAAGATCTTCCCGTTGAGGAAGCTTCCTCGGCATGTCCCACAACAGACACCTGAGTAGATTTATCCACGGTCTCTGTGGAGACAGAGATGCTACCAACAGAATCTTGCATTGCGATTGTTTTATCTTGAGCAATATCTGCTGAATCAACGGCACTGGAGGATACGCATATCCTATCATTCCATCCCAAGAGATCGAGAGAGCGTTTACTGCAAACGCTCGAGGATCCGGACAAGGTGACACATACGTCAGCAACTGATTGTTGAGATGTGTCGCAAATAAATCTATCATTGGCCGTTCCCATTGGTAGCGAATCTGATTGAATACTTGCTTGTTGAGAGTCCATTCTGATGGCAACAGGCGACCCCTCCGTAAAAGGGAGTCTGCTAAAACGTTCAGACAACCCGGAATATGACGGACGGAGAGAAGAATCTGATGTTCTAGTACAAACAGAAGAATTCTTTCCATTAGATTGAGCAACGGAATGGAATGAGTGCCACCCTGGTTCCGAATATACGCAACTACTGTTGTATTGTCGGACATAATTTGCACGCATGCATTCTGAATAACGTCTATCCAATGACGTAGAGCAAGCCAAATCAACATCATCTCTTTGATGTTGATGTGCTCGCTTAGAAACTGCGGATCCCAAAGACCCTGGCACTTCAAATCCGATGGGCTCAGTGTCGCGCCCCAGCCTGTTTGACTGGCATCCGTCATAATCGTAAAATTCGGATCTGGCAACTGCAGTGGAACTCCCTGAGTTAACCACTGTATGTCTGCCCAAGTCTGAATCTCTTGTTTCACTTGGGTTGACAAGAGAATGTCCGTCTCGAGCGAATGAATCTTCACTCTTCAATTCTGAGTCAGATAGACCTGGAGAGGACGAGTGCGTAGCCGCCCCATCGGAATGAGATCCGCGGCAGCTCCACACAGACCTATTAGTCTCATGAATTCCCTCGCTGACACTTTGTCTGAGTGAAGACAATAGCGAGCGTATAACAACTGACTAATTTCGCTCTGGTTAACGGCAGATGAACGAGGTTGTTGTGCGTCTCGAAGCTCATTCCCAGGTGGGTGAATGACTTGGACGGCACCAGATCCGACTTCTCTTCGTTTACTATGAAACCGAGACGTCGGAGCAATAGAAGCAGATTGTGCATGTCGTTCTGAAGCATTAACTCATTGCCGTATCTCTGAAGAATATCGTCCAGGTAAGCCGACGTTACCGCAGACGAATGAGCTCGGAAATGAGTCATTACCGAGTTCATTACTCGAGTCAATGCCCAGGGCACTAGATTCAGACCAAAGCACATCGCTCGAAACTGATAAACAACACCTAGGACAGCGAAGCGAAGATACTTTCTGAACGCCAGATGTACCATGACGTGAAAGTATGCATCCTTGAGGTCTATGTTCGCAGCATAGTCGTTCACTCGAATACTCGCTCTGACAGATCGAATGGTCTCCATATAAAACTTTGGAGCCACGATCAGCTTGTTTATCCAGCTTAAGTCGATCACTGGACGGAACGAGCCGTCTGCAGGGCTCGATTTAACTGGATTAGCATAGCACTTTGCTCTCCAATTTCTGAATTTTGCTATTCAAGATTTATTAGTTTCAAGTGCTTTTGGATCAACTGCTAATCAATTTTCCAGGGTGAATAGTAAATTGCTATTCAAAATTTTCAGATTAAATCAAGCCCTGGCCGTCTGGCTTCAGAACCAGAAAAAGATGGCTGTAGAAACCTGGAGATTCCTGGTTTTCTACGACCTCTATCGCGTTCTTCGTTAAAAGAGACAGGACTTCTGACAGAAGTGCCGTTCTTTTCTGACAATTTGATGGAAGCTGAGTCCATCTTGGACTTCGAGTTAATGGAGGTTTGCCTTTGAAGGACAGTTTTAGTCCTTCTGAAATAACCCCTCGAACCCAAGGGTCCTCCGTAATTGATTCCCAATTGCTTGAGAAACTCGACAGTCTTCCGCCCACCGGAACGCGACAGAGGTCTAGACCATCACCTCCTGGATCCGCGAGGCTTGCGGTAGGAGAAACCACGTCCTCCGCGACCCGCACCTCGCCCCGTCGGCCTAGGGGTGTCTGACCGGTTATTTCGGCCAGCATAATGGCCCCTAGTCGAGTCGCTACTCTGCCGGTCTCTAGAGTAAGACCTAGAGGACGCATAGGAACCTCTATAGGAACTTCCTCTGGATGAACTCGTCCCGGAAGTGCCTGGCCTACTCCTGTCTGCTGGTTCCGATTTCTTGGAAGCAGACTTAAACAGCAGAGAGTCTGAAGCTTTCTTTGTTAATTTATCATATATATCAGAAAGCTTGTCACTGAAGAGAAACTCTCCAGAGACCGGAGCGACTCTAAGAGAGTTTTTAACCTTACTGTTCACGCGTGTGGAAGTAGCCAGGGCCGTGTCATGTCTAGCTAACTCCAGATTTGCAACTGAAAAGGCGGAGTTATAAGTGGAAAAAGCTATGGCCCTGGACAGAACTCTTAAAGATGTTTGTACGTCTTGAAATTCTGGTCCTTCAAAGCATAATGACAACGCTCTAGTAAGGTGATCTGCGTAGGAAAGAGCGTCTAAACTAGCTCTGTTAGACAATATCGTCATTTCCATCGTAGACGACGGAAATGACATAGACGACGGCATGGATATATCAAGGTCTTCAGCCTGGTCGTCTAAACGCAGAGGAACTCTCTGGATGCCCTGACCTGCCGTATCAAACTTGTTCCTTTGATTAATAAACGGCAGCTGTAGAGCAGATGCCGGTAGGAAGGCTGACCTGCCCGTCTTGTTGGCAAGTTTATCAATAGCGTCATTCAATAATTCAAAAATCCTAGAGACATTCTTGGATTGTGACGGAAATTCCGGGACAATGTCCCTAAACCGATTAAAAAAATCGGTGTCCAGTGGCGCTATCACTCTCCTATCCGGCTGCGCAGCATTTTGGTCCGGCGGAACAACTTCTGGAAGGTCATGCCGGATGAATTCTACGGCTATTTTATGTTGTTCCGAAAGGGAAATATCTAATTCATCAGAATCCCTTTCGCCATCCTGCCGGACCTCATGTAAATCTTGGTCGTCCGCACCCGATCAAGCAGCGGAACCTACCGACCCAGCATCTTCTGACATTTCATGTTCCGACAGAGGCTCTACCGGTTGCTGGGATGCTGCGATTAACTTTGCTATCTGTGATAGCACATCCATTACAGAGGCCTGGGGAGCGGCGGTCTTACTGGATTTAGCCGCCGGAAGCTCCCTGGATGTTGCATCCTGCATACATCTTTTATGCGAACATCCGGATGAAGAAGGCCTCGTATCCCTGGCTACCGGATGGCGTGACCTGGTCGCCAGGGAATCCCTGGTCGGAGAAGCTGACTGTAATTCACTGGTCACGTAGCCAAGGTGCAGTCGAGTGTGCTGCTGCAAGGATACGGAAGCCCTATAGGTAGCCTCGCCGGACTGCCTATAAACCGGAGCGTCCCGAGCGGCGGACGTATGCTCCGAGTGCAAAACACTACAGACTACAACATCTGGTCCCAGATGCTGCTGTATGAGAGAGGGACCTCTCTCGCTTGCAGCCCGTGCCGAGCTGGACAAGCTAAACACCGGACTGTCAGGCTTCCTCCGATCCATCCTCCTTTCCGTCGTCACTGGGTGTGCACGTGGATGTTTTATAGTGCTCGCAAAACCCGACTCTCTCTGCTGGACCGCAACGGATGAACCCAGGTGCTGCCCCATCCGGTGAATGGACGCAACCCCGGTCGAGCTAGCAGATGTCAACCCCTTCAGGTTCCTTTCAGGTAATTGACGAATCTCCATGAGCACTTTTGCCACTAGCTCTTCACTTGTATGTGACGACGGAGGCACACTTCTGGACGACATCACGGAAACATCACCCTGTTCTTGTTCCTCTGAATCTGAAGAGAGTTCCTCTGAAGAGAGTGGAATACTAGAGTGACTCTGAGGAGAAAGAACCGGAATGGACCTTTCTCCAGGAACAACATACTGTGACACACATTTCCAACGTTTTTCGTCCCGTTTGAAACACAGAACAAAGATCAGTGCGAGTACATAGAGAACAATTAATACAGAGATCATGAGAATCATAGGAAGATTTCCTCCTATTACAATTTGAACAATAATCATTCATTGTGAAATGTAAACAATCAAAGTATTCGCACTAATCCTTGAAAATAAAGATACATAATACAACAATACATTATATTCATTAATAAATAATGATTTGAAAAGAAAAAATTTTTAAAAAAAAAAAAAAAAAATTTTCAGAAGAGCCCAAGTTCCCAAAGGGAACCCTGAGCCCAATGGATCCCAAAAAAGCCTAAGTGTGGACAAAAATTTAAATTCATTTTGAAAAAATTAATGAGACACTTACGGACAATAATAATGTATCTTATTATGAATAAGAGATGCAGAAGACAAATAATCACTATCAGCAGAAACTGTTGTCAACCTAAGCAAAAGTGTCAACAAACTGGAAACATGACTCCAGGCACTGAAACAAACATGGCCTGAAATCAGTCACCAATTAAAACACTATCAGATGCAAAACAGAGGCTTCCAGAGAAGAAACTGTAGAACATCAGATGGTAGATGCAGACCAAAACGCCTAAACACCCCCAGGGTGAGGACATAAACATGGGGAAAAACAGAAATAAATCTGTTACCAAGCCAAAACTCCCAAGAAATTTTAGTAATAAACATTACAAAAAATAAGCCAAAACATGGGAGAATAGCTAGGGGGGAATAAGGAAGGTAGAGAGGAAACACTGATCAAACAATGGTACTTCATAGCAAGAATGACAACATCAGGACTATGCCTTGAAAAAAGGCAACTAGAAATAATTTCATAAAATAATTATAAGTTACAGCCCTGAATATTTTCTTGCACTAAATTTTTTCCTCTCCTCCTTCTGTATCCTCTATATTTCCACCATTTCTCTCATGAAAATGTGTCTGGCATCTTGAAAACTGAGATTTGGAAGCACAAATAACAGAGAAGTGTGACTGTGTTGAGGACCAAACAAAGAATGATAATTGGCCCCAATTTTGGGACCTCCTTGACACTGCACATGCGCAGAGGAGTAAATGTATGGAGGACCATATAGGACATGTATTTTTCGGTTTTTGATGCAAATTTTGGGGATGGGGGGGGGGGGGGGGCAAAATTTGTGTTTGGCCCTGAATTAAGGAGATTAGCACCAGCTAAGTCTGGGTCATTGGTACAGTATAAAAATATTAAAACCCCCATATCTCCAAAACTACACGACACTGAGAATTTTTATTTTGTGTGAAGCTTCCTTAGGAACAGCAGAAAGGAATGGTCCAAAAAAAAATTTTTGCCATCACTTTTAACACAGGGTACTTTTCCAGGACTTTTGAAAAAATGCTAAGTCATCATTTGTTAACACTTTTTGTGAGTAATGGGAAAAACATTAAAGAAACTTCTTCTCCCATACCACTGTTCAAAAGGCTTTCATATTTCACATATACCATCTTTGGAAGATTCATTCACATGTTTGTTGAAATCACATCCCTGGGTCCATATTTGGGCTCTCTAGTGTTTTATAATAGGGTACTTTTTCAGGACTTTGAAAAAATGCTGAGTCAGCATTTTTTAACACTGTGGGTAATGGGGAGAACATTTAAAACTCTTCTTCTCCCAAACCACTGCTCAAAAAAGCTTTCAAATTACACATATAACATTTTTGGAAGATTGTGTCACATGTTTATTGAAATCAAATCCCTGGGTCCATATTTGGGCTCTCTATGGGAGAGTTCAATATGAGGAATATTCTTTAAAAATATTTTTCTTCACATTCAGTACTCAGAATCTTTTGTTATTTGGTATACAGCATTCTTAGGGAGGTGAGATTCAAGTTCGTTCAAGCCAAGTACCTGGGTTCATATTTGGACTCCTGGTGGGAGCCCAAATTATAACTTAGTTCATTATGAGGAATTTTCTTTAAAAATCTTTTTTTTCAGATCCACCGGTATGAATCTTTTGATATTTGGTATAAGCTTTTCTTAGGAGGGGCAGATGCAACTTGTTCAAATCAACTCCCTAGGTTGATATTTAGGCTTCCATGTCAGGTGTGCGCCCCCAGGCCCTCTTGTTTAAATGTATTTTCCTTCCTTAATTCTTGATTGATAACTTCTCGGTCAACAGCAATCATTGTTACTGACTCGATCATGACAGTGACACGCCGAAATGGGAGGAAAGGGGGGGGGGGGTATTGGGGAAACTGGGGGGGAGAAGAACAAATCCTCATTTGCAGGCTTGGCAATTTCAGGAGAGCGATTTTTTAGCTCTCCTTACTGCCCTCCGGAAAGAATTAAGGAGAGCGAAAAATTGCCCTCCTAAATATTTTGGTCTGGGATGATTGAGATTACATGTATTATGCTCACATTAAATTTCTGTTGTAAAGCAAAAATGTAATTTAACTTCGAAGTCACATAACATCACGTAATTTCATTTTGAAAGTGGTTTAGTGGTAAAAGGTAATGGCTGCAACTGTGTTTGGGTGTGTACTTTGTACATACCCAAACACAGTTGCAATCATTTGAAGCAAAATGGGTCACAGCAATATTTTTTTTTCTGTCAGTTTCAACAACTGACATCACAGTTTGAAGGGTAATTATTCAAGGAATATTGACACTATAATATACGGCTGTTACTACTATCCTGTCACTTGAAGCACATGCACCAGGATGTGACTGTAGATTCAAGCAGACCTGTTGTCCAAGAAAGTCATACGCCTACCACTACCACCTCCAACCCCCCCTCCCCCCCAACATGGGCACACACACAGGTCTTGTCAAGTGTGTGTTAGGTTGTTGAGTGAGACATCTAGATGTCTAAGAGATTTCGCATTACCTTAGTAAAATTAATAAAATCACTGATGTAATAGTCTTTTGGTTTCAGTTGCAATGAGTTTGTTCAAATGGATACTTAAAATGCTGTGTAAAGCCAATTGCTCTCCTAAGCTGATTGAGGAGAGCGATTTTCTGCCCTCCTGCATTTTTCAAAATGCCAGGCCTGCATTTGGCCCCATATTTTGATCCCCCCCACACACACACACAGTTTTATAATTTAATTAATTTTCAATACGATGTTTCTTAAATCAATATTTATAATTATTTAACCCTTGCCTTAGCAGTCTTACATACATATAAATGAAAGACTTTGTACACTCACTTGTTGGTATGGTCTAATTTATTTATTTGCTGGTGTTTAAGGTCATATACTTATGCAAAATGGCTAATCATGACCGTGACAGTTTTATGGGTAGAGGAAGCCATAGTACCCGGAGAGAACCAGTGAGCAACAACGAGCAGCTGCCAGCTTCCCAACATCGAAACTCCACACTGCAGCACAGGCAGGGTTAAATTGGTTGAAGACATGCGTACCATTGACTTGCAGTACGCCTTACTACAGAGTATCATCGTGCCACCATGTGGACAATCGGGGTGATCAGACGGTCACCCATCCAAGGACAGGTATGGCCTAAACACATTTATGAAATAGGCCTACATGAAAAATTTTGTTTGCCCCGAAACACAGATTATGGACACTCACTGACAAGAACTCGTTCCAGTGTTGTGTCACAGTCCATACTTTTGAGGGAAGAAGTTCAGAAATAATGAAATCTGATAGGCGATTCACAAGGGGGGTATCTTCACCAAGAGATAGTTTTGTGGCAGATATAGATGTAATCATGTCAATGAATTTTATTGAATGCAGGGGCGGAGCTAGGATTCTGAAATGGGGGGGGGGGGGGGGGACTGAGCAATATTCAGAGCAGCACGGCATAACATGCCATAGGCATGTCCTGAGACACGAATGTCCTGAGTGGGTGTTGGTCCTTGGAGAGGGGGATAGCCTCCCCAGAGTAAGAAGCCGGTGCCTCCCACATCGGGAAAACTTTGTTTGAAAAATCTAGTGCACTGAGAGTGACTGGGAGTAAAACTGGCTTCCATTTGGGGATAACTGTCTGTGAACATTCCCCAAATTAACCGAACACTGTATACAATTGTTTTGCCTCAATCAGCAACACCTGGACGCAAGGAATTACAAAACATTCCTTAACCCTTTACCCAACGCAGACGATTTGAAAATTTATTATTTTAAATATCTTTTTAAATTTTTTCTAAAAATGTCAACAAAACCATATCAAGTGACCCCTCTTTGGAATGAGCTCGACGAGCTCGTTCCAAAGAGGGGGTCACATGATATGGTTTTGTTGAAATTTTTCGAAAAAATAATATTTTTCAGCTGCTGAATTTGCATATTACGCGGGCGGATGTGGCCGATTTCATTGGGTAAAGAGTTAAAATATTCGATGCATTAATTAGTGGAGACTGACATTAAGACGTTCTAAAAAAATTACTCGAAATCATGAAGATCACCAATAATCTATAGGCATGGCTTTTAATTCCCAACATGGCAATGCCCATGGAACATATTAACGCCATTGAGAGTTGTGCTATATGCCCATGTCGTATAGTTTTCTCTGTCCACGGTCACTTTGTTGGCTTTTCACATGCTTGTTCAAGTCCACCGTGGGCACATGGAAACGTGCCCTTCCACAGCAACTGTACTGTAGCGTACCCCATTCTTCCTAATCTCCCCAATAATAAAACATTATTTTTCTCGTTTTGTTCTCATAGGTTCTCGACACAAGCTGAGAAATTTAAAATAAAAATGATATCTGATAGCTGAAATTGAGTTTGCTGTGACATTAAATTTAACGTATAATATTATGTGGACGTTTTTTGTTCTCAACATTTTAAAGCTGTACATGTATGTTAATTCAGCGTTAGATGATTGAAAAATTCAAAATGAATTGTCAGTGTAAGGAATTGCTCATTAATGTTATTTTCAAGGTGAAATTGTAGACAGAATAAAATGTGCACGTCTATAAGACTGCGTTGTTTTCTTAAGATGGAGTTGATGCACGGAAGTTAATTACCACTAATCCGTTACACAATTATCTCCCGAGATTACGTGACTTGAGCTAATTCTTTCCTCTTGAAATGCCTCACTGGATTTAATTATTGCTAACACAGTCGGTGTAATATCAGACAGGTTTAATTCTTTTCTCTTAACTCGGACCTGGACGATTCATGTAATCGTCGCTGGCAGTGTAGTGTACTTCTGAGCATAGTCATTTCTGAAACTTGTTCATATCTAGGAATTTTCCACCTTGCACTATTATTCTACCCTGAAAAATAATTTCATCTTCTGAAATTGTCCAAATTGTATAGTTATTCCTTCATGCGCTATTAACAGGCACTCGGAAGTACTAGTACTTAGTAACAGGAACCAGGAAGTGAAAAAGCACTTCTACTACAAACCCTGATCGAACATTACAAATGGCCAAGCCAAGGAGATTTGGGTGTTCAGAGCAATGACCAAGGTAAGAATATTGGAGGTACAAGTGGTTATAAAATATATTAAGTAGTTATACTAAGTAGAGTAATAGTTCCTAATTTTGATTCCCACTGATCAATAATCAAAACAGAGTTGTGTGTTCGGTTAACCTCCCAGCTTTATTCATACACGGATGCAATTCACGGGCCTTGGTTTTGAAAGATTATCAGGTTTGACTGGCAAAACATGTGGGATTAGGAAAATTTTAGTAAATGTAGAGTGGTAAGTCTACTCAGTGGGTGTTTTGTTAGTAACAAAAGGAGTTTGAGTCGCACACAGCACGGCTCACAAAGTGAGCTCTATGAATAACAGGTAAGATTTTTCAGTATCTCCATCAGATATTTCTATAGGCTATGAAATAAAAAATTCTGTTTTTATGCCAGTGGCCATGTTGAATCTCTCCAGAAGTCAGGTGAGAGAGTCTTAAAAAATAGCTTTTCGTATTCAAAATAAAGATAATTTAAAAGTAAATATAAAATGTGTTAATTATCCATTTGTTTTTTGTTGTCTTTTTGAACACAAACTTTTTGTTTGCTTTAACGAGAAATGCAAATTGCAATCCAATGCCCTGAGTGGGAGAAGCTACCAATGAACGTTCAAGTGTACTAAATGGGCGAAGATATTTGATATTGACGGTACGATGACATGACACAGTCACACATTTCTGACTTTTGCATGATTGCCCGACTGCATTGTTTGTCAATGATAAACACTAAGGATGAGTGATTAGCAATTTTTGGCAGTCGAAAGTGATTTTATTATATTTTATGAAACGAACTACTGCCCCACTTTCATTCAAATAGGTTGAATGACAATACTTCTTTATCGTTAAGATATTTAAAAAAACATTAGGCAAACTGAAACATTATCCACACATTTCAGCACACTTCTTATTATTCATAATTCAGACATTATATTCAAATTCATATTAACCCATCCACCGTCCACCTCTACAAAAATTTTAAAACGTAAGAATTATTTTAATATTTGATCTATTTTCCGGCCCCTGTGGATTAACACATTACCAAACACATTTTTTTTTTCGGGGGTGGGGGGGGGGGGGAACTGAATTTCTGGGCCTATTTTTTATCCTAAAACTGCGTTCGATTATAGGATGCACCTATTTTCATATTAATCTCTACTTTATTATTAATCCATTCTCCGTGCCACCTACCTGAGTCCTGAGACTCAGTTCTTGTACTTGTAATACTGCTGAAGAGGCTTATTTGGGTAATTCAATGCCTTTTTGGGGGGGGCCATTCCGAATGGAACGAGCTAAGGTTTTTCGGCTCAAATTTCTTGTAAATAGTATCAATTTTTTCTTATTTATTGATTTTTATGATCCCTCTGGTTATTTTGATGCCTGGCTTTCTAGTTTACAGGCCAGCAGATGAAGTTAGCAAACACAGGTACAAAAAGTAGTCTCAAAATTGAGGAACGGAAAAGCGGGAGTGAGGGAGACACACTAAAATGTGTACCCCGGCCCCGGCTCCGGAAAAGGTGTGCCTGGGAAATATCAAGTTGCATTTCTTTCTTATTCGTATGTATAATGTGATCATATTTGGAATGTAGCATCCTTTAGGGGTACTTTAAAGGTTTAATTTTTAGAATTATTTTATTTTTGTGAATTTTATCGAAGTTTTCCCTTCAGAAACGGATCGGGTCGTTTCGTCCCCGGGACGATTCGTCCCCTAGATGTTTCGTCCCCGGGACGATTCGTCCCCTATTAGTGGGACGTTTCGTCCCCGGGACGATTCGTCCCCAATGCAAATTCCTGTAAAGGATGAGTGTTATAAATATAATTACATATCAACAAACATTCATTGATATACCGACATCAGTGAGATGCATTCTTCTTGAGCGCTTATGAAAACAATGTATGATTGAAAAATTAAAAAAAACATTTCTTGAGGTACCGACTTATCAGTGAGATCTATTATCATTGAGTGGTTATAAAAACTCCAAAATCATTGTTTGTATTATAGTCTGCTAATATGATATCTAATTATGCATAAAATCCATCCTCGATGCCATGAGTGACCATCATTGGTTACGAGAAGATGCTTCCCTCATTTATGAAAAAAAAATCCAATCCCATATCTTCTCAATAATTTGGTATTGAAGTGGGACGTTTCGTCCCCAACTGGGGACGAAACGTCCCACCCTGTCACGGGGACGAAACGTCCCACCAAGTAGGGGACGAAACGTCCCGGGGACGAAACGACCTGGACCCTTCAGAAACATACTGAAAAGTACGGAAGTCCATTAGGGACATGTGAAAAAAAAATTACATGTATGAAAAAAAAGAATTAAACTTGTCCTGCGCACGAGATAATTAAGTCGTGCGCACGAGATAATTATCTCGTGCGCAGGAGATACCAAAGTCGTGCGCACGAGATACCTAAGTCGTGCGCACGAGATAATATGTTTAGGTCTCGTTTCCTATTAAAAGGTCATTTCCGAGGTTATTGGACCTCAGCCAAATGACTATTTTGAGCTATAGTTTTAGTTTATGGTGGTGTGGATTTAGTAAATAATTCTCATTAATGGTGATATGGCCAAAATAATCTGTTGATGGTCTTGATTCAAACTGTGTATTGTCAAGCGCATTTCAATTGGGGGTCAAGGTCACATGGAAGTGTTAAATGACTATCCCAGACCTGTTTGGGACCTGACAATTTGCAGTTTACAAATGGGACAATTTTTGTGTAAATTTGCTTTGAGGAAGCCTTCTGAAAAAATGAATAAGAAACCCATATGTTTTTTATTTGTCAGAATGATCATGTTATGCTGTAAAATCCTCAGTGGAGGAATGAGAAATTCCTATAACACAGTTTTATCACTATCGATGCACGAAAATTGGAGATTTATCCCCAAAATGAGAAAATTTTGACCATTTTGAGCCATTTTTTTTATTCCATAATTTTTTTTATTCCAAAATTTTGACCATTTTGAGCCATTTTTTTATTCCATGTTCCTCTTATTCCATAATTTTTAAGTTTTTTCAACAAGATATTATGGTCAATTGTATCAAAGGCTTTTTTTTAAGTCAATAAAAACTCCAAGGAGGTAATGTGATTTTTCTGTGCTATCTGAAATCGCTTCAACGAGTTCCATAATAGCATGGGAGGTGGAACGGTTGGTTCGGAAACCATATTGACAATCAGTGAGAATATTTTCATTGTTTAAAAATGACATTAGACGAGAGTTATAGAGTTTCTCCAAAATCTTGGAAATCTGAGGTAGTAGTGAAACAGGTCTATAATTAGAAAAGTTTTGAGCATCATACGATTTAAACAGTGGAATAACACGGGCTATTTTCAGTGCATCTGGGAAGCAGCCCATAAGAAATGAGGTGTTAAAAATATAAGTTAGTGGGGTGACTATGTAAGGTATAACTTTTTAATAAGGCTCATATCTATGTCATTGTGATCCTTTGATACTTTCCAGCCAAATTTATTAACAATGATATGTATTTCATTTTCGGTTACTGGGGTTAGAAATAGTGAGTTATTCACTGGAGTATTCATAAAGTTTTCGAATTGTTGCTTAGATTTGGGGATTCCCTCTGCTAATTTGGGACCAACATTCACAAAAAAATTATTAAAATTGTTGGCAATGTTTTTTTCCCCTGAGATAGTTTGATTTCCAATTTTGAATTCGCTTGGGTATGAGGATTTCTTTCTGTTACTGATAGGGGGTATTAAGGATTTTTCAGGTCTCTTTGGCATTATTTTTGTGATATTCGAGTAACTTGGTGTAGTGTTGCTTCTCACAGTATCTTAAAACGGCAGTGAGTTTATTTTTGTATCTTTTGTACCTAAGTTCTGTTGTTTGATCTCTTGTCCTCAGAAATTTTTTATACAGTGTATTTTTCTTTTTGCAAGCATTTATAATGGACTTAGTCATCCAAGGTTTGTTTATATTTGCGTTTTTCTTATTGGAGTTTTGATGTACTACTGGACAGGCAGTATTATACAATAGTGTGAAAAGTTGAATAAAGTTATTATATGCTTCATTTGCATCATTGTTGTCATTTATTGTTTCCCAATTTTGCTCTCTTAAAAGGCTTATGAACGCCGATAAGGTACTTTCATTCACTTTCCTCTTTGGAGTAGGCACTGAGTACGAGTTTCGTACGGGAGTGAAATCGGCAAATATAAAAATTGGTAAATGATCACTGATGTCATTGACAATTATTCCACTCTCTAACTTAGCACTTAACTCTGACGTGAAAATATTGTCAATAAGCGTTGCACTGTGACTTGTAATTCTGGTAGGACGCAGGATTAGGGGATACATTCGTGATGAGTGAAGATGGTTTATAAATGTATTAGTTCCGTCGTGTTTCTCAAATTTTAGAAGGTCAATGTTGAAGTCACCACATAAAAATACAGGTTTATTGTGCGTTTTACTTAATATTGTTTCAATATGTTTATTATATTGATCAATATTTGTATCTGGGGCCCTAGAACTGCAGAGTACATACATTTTTTCCCCGTCTTTTAGTTCAAGTTCGACACAAACAGTTTCACTTAGGTTTTCAATTGCAATAGTCATTTCATGTATTACTTTGTGGGGGAGGGAATCGTGAATATATAAAGCGACTCCCCCGCCATGTTTATTTGTTCTTGAACAAAAATACGATGTGTAGTTGTTTAATGAAAAATCATTACTGTTTTCATTGGAAGTCCAAGTTTCGGATAATGCTATAATATCAAATTGACATGTTGAATTTGTTAAGAAATTTTTTAAATGTTCAAAGTTGGCCGAAATACTGCGACAGTTAAAGTGAATCAGCGATAGGTTTGTGTTATTTACAGATTTTCCTGAGTATTTGTTTTTAAATTGCTCTTCTGTATAATATTGACAATTGGAAGGTGATTGTATATGAAAATTATTATCTGGGTCAATATCTACACCTGCGTAATAACCCTTGTTCTTAGTGAATTGAAAAGGCTCGAAATTGAGTTCTGTGCAGGTTGTATATATTTCTCTGAGGTCACCTTCTATTCTAAGTAACATGTGGGCAAGTTCCTCATTACTGAGGTTAGAAAATGGCAGATTATTGGTAATGCAAAGATTGCAAAACCATGAAGTACTTTGTTGTGACAGATTATATAAATCCAGTTTTGTTAAGTTTGAACATTTCCTGTGGATCCAATGATTACAGGCATCACAGAAAAGTGAGTTTGAACCAACGTTATTTTGGCAAATACCACATATGTAGACCATTGGTATAAATCAAGGGACTACAGTTACTGTTTGAAACACTTCAAGTCCTCAATGGTTATCGAGTTATTTGGAAAATAGATATCAATATGTATCCCTGAATCAGACTGACTCAGATGCTTTGAAAATTAAATGTGGTGTGCCACAAGGCTCCATCCTTGGGCCATCTTTATTTATCTTATACATAAATGATCTCTGTAATGTATCGTCCCTACTAAAAGTGATAATGTTTGCCGATGACACAAACTTATTTCTATCTGGAAGCAATCTAGCAGCATTATGTACAACAATATCCACTGAACTGTCCAAACTAAATATTTGGTTTCAAGTAAACAAACTATCTTTAAATATACTAAAAACCAACTTTATGATTTTTGGAAAGAAAAAAATAAATAGTGATGACATTAATGTCAATATAAATGGCAAAAAAATTGACCGCGTCTTCTCTACTAAATTTTTAGGTGTTCATATAGATGATAAACTGTCCTGGAATAACCAGATCAAACACATACAAGCCAAAGTTTCAAAAAATCTTGGTGTGTTGCATAGAGTCAACAAACGAATAAACTCAACAGCACTTCTTTCCCTATACCAATGCCTGATTGCCCCCTATTTAAACTACTGCTGTGAAATCTGGGGAAATATTTATCATACAAGACTTAAGCCTATAATTAATCTCCAAAAAAGGGCAATAAGACTGATAGATGGAGCGGAATACAGAAGTCATAGCAGCCCTATTTTCAAAAAGTATAATATATTAAAGTTTGATGACTTGATCAAAATGAACACACTATTAATTATGTATAAAGCTAAACACAAGCTTCTACCCTTAAACTTGCTTTCTTTTTTTGAAATTGTTGATTACCTGCATACGCATAGCACACGACAAAGGGGCAATTTCATAGTAAACTACAGACGAACAAACACTAAAGCTTTTTGCACAAGAATAATTGGAACAACCCTTTGGAACGCCCTAGATCCTACTCTAAAGAACTGTAACACTATATTTCAGTTTAAGAAACAATATAAAAAGTCAATATTGACATCGTACTAGCCAAGGGAATTTACCTCAACAACAAATTAAAACAAACAAAATAGATTAAAAAAAAACATTTTAGATAATAGGTCTAACCAATTGGGTACAATAGGGCATACTAATTGTACCTGGACCCTACAACTTTAAGTGGTGACTTACACATAATCCTAAAATCACCTGTTTTCAGTGTCAAATTAAGTCAGGGCTGATGAGAGTTGGCCATTTCTTGATTTGGCACTGAAAATGGGGAAACCATTTACTCACAGAATTATACCAATTACTTGGTTTCAATTTGGATTACCGAAAGAAATATAAGTGCTATTAAACCATTATTCTATAATTATAGGGGGTGCACCCTATAAGTACACACTTCTAGCATCCCCTTTCAACAAGCATTCAGATGCTAAATCAATTACACTTTATTATGTTTGTTACTTTGTCTCCAATGGAACGCTTTATCAATCTTGTATATTTATTAGTGTCGCTTTGTTGAATAAACTATCTTCACTTCACTTCACTTCACCTTTTTTTAGCCATCAACTGTGTCATTCGGCTGAGTGTATTTGAGTGATATTGTAAGATTTTTGTTGTGTACAGTTGTCTCCAGAAAGGGCCAAATTCAGAGCTTCCAGAAACTATATGCATTGTGAGTATTGTGAATAGGGGAGGTAATTTAAATGCGAAATATCCTCGGCCGTGTTAATCAGAAGCTGAACATTTCTTGAAAAGCCGACATTTTCTCCTGAATAACTGTAACGAGACCTTAGGTTACTGCAAGCATTTCGCATGTACTGGAATAGCAGGGTTGGGAAGGGGGACAAAACCGTCAAGATATCCACCTTTCGACTGTGTTTTAGACGTTGTAAATGCCCTCACCCGAAACCCGTATTTTTCTCCGACCCTGACATTTCAATTTTATTATGAACTAAGAGGAAGTGTGTGTTAGGGTAGAGGAGGAGAAGGGGCGGGGGGGGGGGGTGCTCGTGAGAAGTAGCCGAGGATTCCCAGTACGATTTGTCTGTTCTGTTACACCTAAGACGAAATACTAGCGTCTTTCTGGCTGCATATTTAAAATTTCAACATACTGGGCCGAACCAGAGTTGCCCCAGGGGTGTGATTGCCCAGTGATTGCCCAGCGCATTGTTTCGCCCTTCCTTGTAAGGTACTTTGGTTGGTTACCCAAAAATATACAGCATATTCCAAGATAGGGTACACGTCTAAGGCGGTGTCCCCCCCCCCCCCCCCTCCAACCCCCAACAAACACATTCGGAATGCTTTTACGTCCCCCTTCCTCCCGAAAATCCTGGAATTTACCTCCCACTGGACGGAAAGGGAGGGGTGTCTCTGGTATCTCTCTATTCCTGTGAGACTTCTTCAGTCAACTCAAGCTGCATTAATTCCAGCTTGGAGATCTGGCAAGTTAGGAATTTTCCAAGTTCCCAGTTAACGAACCTACTCCATTTATTGAGCGGTCGCGACAATTTGAAACCTGTTTCCAGTGATTACGTCCCCCCCCCCCCCCCCCCCCCTCCAAACAGTTACGGGGAAACTAGATTATTTGTTTTGCTCCTCGGGGCTGACCTATTAGCGCCTTGTAATGTAGTTTGTTTTGAAAAGGAGTTAAGAGCTCTCACAGGTTTCAAAGTGTCCGCTTCAGTAGAAAACTCTCTTGGTCCAGGAATCACCAGCCCAGACAAGACAACATGGTTAACTTTCTAGGTCTCCTGCTTCGGTGGGGACCGCGCTTGCTCATAGGACATCCGGCCCGATAGACGATCACTTCTAAATTGCCTCACAGCAGAGACTCGATTCACAATATATATATATGTATCGTATAACAGTAGTAGGGCGCATGGCTGTAAATCCTGAGGGATGGGTGATGGGAGTGTAACAGCAATCGGATTACTCCCGAATCACTCTCAGACTATTGTTTCAAAACTTCCTGGAGGAAAGTCTACCGGTCCCACATTCGAGAAAGTACATCCCTCTCCTCGCCCCAATGAATAGGGCCCAAACGTCATCGGGCAGATGACAACAGTCCAAGGGCAAATTACTATATAGTAGTCGGGAAAGTTAGCGGTACATACCCCCCCCCCCCCTCTCCAATATTCCGGGGGTAGATAGTACTAGATATGGTCCCGGTGGGTTGCCCTTCATAGAATTTACGACAGGTCATCCCGCCATGGGAGGTCCTTCCCGGTGTTTTCTGCTGAGCCAGGCAGTAGAAAGCTCTTCAAACTTAGGATTAGTATCGTCATAGATTGGCACGCTACCGTGGATGTATGATGCTTACGTATAAGTGGCAACCAATGTACTTTAGTAGATAGGGCGATACGATACGCACGGCAACCATTGGGTCATGACACCCCCGGGACGACCATGTTTCGCCCGTGTGTGAACAAATTTGGGAACAGGGAGTCACAAAGAAGTGACGTTCTCGGCTACAAGGACCACAGAAGAGGCAATACATGAAGGAAATTAGTCGTCTCCTCTCACCAGTAAAGACTATAACCTACTCCCCAAGCTTAGTAAGTCGTGCGCACGAGATAGCCAAGTCGTGCGCACGAGATACCTTTTAGAAGTCGTGTGCACGAGATAGCTATCTCGTGAGCACGACTTAGGTATCTCGTGTAGTAAATTGTACCTCATTGAGGGATTTTTAATGGTCCTCATAACCTCAAAAATCAATGAGGCTATGAGGGATAATAAATGAGGACTCTTTGAGGGCTTTTACATAGCCCTCATGGCCTCATACGACAAAAAAGGGATTCTCCTAAAGGTATCCTCGATAGGTATCCTCGAATAATACAATACCAGGCCATAGGTATCCTCAAATACTAAAATGAGGCTAAGAGTCGTAATAAATTATACCTCACTGCGGGATTTTTAATGGTCCTCATAACCTCAAAATTCAATGAGGCTATGCGCCATAATATATGAGGACTCATTGAGGGCTTATACATAGCCCTCATGGCCTCATACGACAAAAAAGTGATTCCATAACCAGAGACGTTTCACAATAAGGGGTTCCATGGGATATTGCCATAGGATATAGAGGCGATGAGAATCGGATACAACTTCGTTGTAATAAGGGGAGATAACTCTGCATACAGATTATGGAAAATCAAGCAATCTGGTTGGTTAGTTATAATCTATATAAATGATCTAGATACATGAAACAACAAGAGTACTCGGAATAGGGTCAGAACTAACAAGAATAGATCAGAAAAGCTAAATATAGTAACAATAAGCAAAGCTGTTCCAGTTAATAGGCTCTTCTACGTTACTGGAGTATACTCCAGGACAAAGGAACATGGTCAGATAGACGAAAACTATTGCATAAAAAGAAAGAAGCAGAGAATTCTGAAAGAATTCGAAATAGTACAAGTTGTCGGGTTGTTTGTGGTAATTTGATTTACTCTTCTACAATCGAACATACCCCTGTCCTGTTGTAGGCCTTTAGGTAACATAGCAATCACGTACTACCATAGAAACAAAGATGGCGGCCTCCAGTATTTATTTATTGATGTTTAAGGTCACATATTTATGCACAATGGCTAATCATGACCGTGACAGTTTTACGGGTGGAGGAAGCCGGAGTACCCGGAGAGAACCACCGAGCAAATACGAGCAGTTGCCAGCTCCCCAACATCGTAACTCCGCACTGGAGCACAGGCAGGGTTAGATTGGTTGAAGACATGCGCACCATCGACGTTCAGTACGCCTTAGTACACGGCGTCATCGTGCCCCCACGCGGGCAATGGAGATGAAGTGTCTTGCTCAAGGACACAACGCGGTTGCCGCAGGAGGGATTCGAACCGAGGACCTCTCGGCTTGAAGCCTGCACCTCTACCTACTGAGCCACCGCGCTCCCCGGCCTCCAGTATACAAAATGCACTAACACCACGTATCACTATGGGTATGACGTCACAAGATGGCCGCTCACGCGGGTTACCAGGACAACACAACATGGCGCCACTGGGTCACGTGGCATGACGTCACATGAGATCATCCAAATGAGATCATCCAAATACGACCTGAAACATACGAGACATACTACTGATAATTTCTATAAAACCTAGCTATGTCGAAAGATGCTTTGGATATCCTTAATTTGTCTGATATCCTAGCCTTGTTGTACTTGGATATCCATCTAAAGCCATAGGTAGTTTTTATATAACTTATCTTTGCATACAGTTATAACGGAACTGCGGTCATTTTGGTGCGAAATGTAAATATTTCCATTTCTTGTAAATAATGTCCTTTTGGGTGCGAGATGTAAATATTTCCATTTTTTATTTGCTGCTTAAGTTGTAATTAATTATACTTAATAATAATAATAACACTTTGGCCGGCCGCTGATTTGTCGCGGTTCTCGGATGAGAAGGCCTTGGTTACACCTGTACTGCCAACTGCCTCCCTATTCCCACGCTTCTTCTTTCCTCCCAACACTCGGAGACGAACTGCTTGATGACATCCCTCGCTCCATTCTTCCCAATCTCTGCGATTAGCATATTAACCCTCTCCTTTGAGTCTCCCACTAACCACATGCCCTTCATTCTCCCATCCCACTTCCCCATTAAACACCCAGTGAATCTTATTCTTTTAGACTGGTATTTTGGGAATTCTATACTTAGACACAGTAATAAAGAAGTCTTTCTATTCTATTCGACCTGTATGCTGTCAATGAATTAATTCCCTAATCCATATTAACAGTCAATAGTGATGGAAATTATCTCATTCGACGGGTTAGATGATGGAGGTTATTAGGTTGTTAAATTGAAAAATACTGACCAATTAACACCTCTTAATATCCTCTATTATCTATACTGGCGGATGAGATAATCCCCTTCACTATTGACTGTTAATATAGGTGGCCAAAACGTCCAGGGCCGAAACGTCCGGGGTTGAAACGTCTCGAGGCCGAAAAGTCTCGAGGCCGAACGTCCCAAAACCCTTTGATCCGATGGCAATGGAAGTGTTGTACAAGTTGAGTGTATAAAAAAACTTGATTGAATTGCCCTACCAGCTCACTAAGTGGGTTATAATTCTCATTCATCTTATTCAGGGTGACCGAACATTTCGGACACGAGTGTTTCGGCCTAGGACGTTTCGGCCTGGACGTTTCGGACACGGACGTTTCGGCCTAGAACGTTTCGGACACGGACGTTTCGCACAATATAGATATTTTCTATTATTATTTCTTTTTTGGGATGTCCAATTTATTTATTTTGAACATATATTTTCTACATATATTTATTGGGTTATTGGAGACCTTTTGGTGAAAAATTGTTGATAGGGATAGTTATAATTATAGTTTGATGATATAATGCTATTATGTTGTGATTGTAATACTCCTTCCACCTAACTGTCAGCTTACTATATTGTATATGTGTTTTCATAGCAATTTCGCTTTAGCTTTTGATTAATAGCAAAATATTTATCTGCTCTCCTTCTTTTGTATGGGTGTGTTTTTACAGCAATTCGCCACCAGCTTTTGATAGCAAAGAATTTTTAGCTCTCCTTCTGTTGTTGTTGTTGTTGTTGTTGTTGTTGTTTGTTGTTGTTGTTGTTGTTGTTGTTGTTGTTGTTGTTAGAACAATTGACAGAAAATTATCCTTTTCTTTATCTCTGTCTTATGTGGCTTCAAAGATAGTTTGGTTTTCATATATAAATATTTCCTATTATCATTGTCTTCTCATAACCTGTTGTATGCTAGGTGTCTTAACATGGAAATCATTACAACAAAAAGAGGTGGAAAAAAACTTTGTTTTTAGGGACATATGTATACTGTGAAGTCAAAATCAGACAAGCAGAAATCTATAACATGGCGCTGTGTGAAACGTGACCCCCTGTCAACTGTGTAGCTATCTTGAAAACCAATGACACTTTTGAATGTCCGGTTTTGACAAAGGAACATTCCAATTTAGCTGACCAAATATAAGTAGATATTTCCAAATGTAGACAGAACATGAAAAATGTGGCTAGTACAACTAATGATAAACCAAACCAGATATTTACAACTGTGCTTTCAACAGTATCTGATGAAGTGAAAGCCCTTTTTTCCGAATTCAGATGTAACCAAACGTGTGCTGCGGAGAGCTCTTCATCTTCATCTTCAGTTAAAAGGTATCATTTGGATAGAAGATTCATCCATTAGCAAAAAAATACATGAATTTTTCCTTCAAATACAGCATCAAAAAGAGAACAAAGAAAAATAATTTTCCTTCCAATCCTCTCCAAGATTACGACAGGTGCAACACTTTTCTATTTGTGGCCAACGAGCGTTCTAGCAATCCAATTGTGCAGAGTTCAGTGGTCTTAGATTTGTTTAACTCTTGGTAACATTCTCACACTGTTGGGTTTTTCTTTCACCGGGGGAAGGGGGCGGCGGCAGGGTTCCTGGGGATTGTTTCTGGCGCTGTTTGCCGCGGGGGGTGGGATCCATTTTCCAATTCAGAATTTATGTTCTTATTGTGTAATGTCTGTTTTTTGTACTTCTTATATTGTTTGTTTGGAAATAAAATATTGTCAGTCAGTCAATCAATGTTTCATATATTACACAATACTCCTTGAGATTGTTCATGTGTGAAGTTAAAAGGTATTATTTGGATAGAAGATTCACCCATTAGCAAAAAAAATATGAATTTTTCCTTCAAATACAGCATCAAATAGAGAACAAAGAAAAAGAATTTTCCTTCCAAATTATACCTTATGACCCTCACTTGAATGAGCTCCTTGAGCTTGTTCAAGTGTGAAGTTAAAAGGTATCATTTGAATAGAAAATTCACCCATTAGCAAAAAAACATTCATGAATTTTTCCTTCAAATACAGCATCAAATAGAGAACAAAGGAAAAGAATTGTCCTTCCAATTTATACCTTTTAACACTCACCTGAATAAGCTCCTTGAATATCCCTCCCACGAAAAAACAAGCACAAAAAATAACCCTAAATATATTTTGTCCGAAGCGTCCACCCTGTCCAATATTTCTGTCCGAAACGTCCTAGTCCGACACGTCCGGTCCGAAACGTCCGTGGCCGAAACGTCCTACATTCCTTATTCAGTTATTAGGACATTAATGGTTGGAGTAAAGGGATCAGGTGACTTCGGACCTCGGTAACTTCGGACCAGAGTGACTTCGGCCCATTTTGGTGACTTCGGACCAAGTGACTTCGGACCCATCGGAAGTGACTTCGGACCCTTTGGAAGTGACTTCGGACCCTTTGGAAGAAACTGCTCATCTTTTTCAAAGAGGTTCCTTTTTACCTGTATAAAAAATAATATCAATAACAAATTAGTCATATAGAGAAATATCATCAAAAGGCCCGCGATTGGGGGAGGGAGGGATATTTTTGTAAGTGGCTGTACCTTATGTCGTAATAGTTAACTCAACGAATAGTTAAGTTATGCGCACATTTCGGCATCTTGGGCTGGTCTGTAGCCTATTTTGGGGATTTTCCTGAACGCTCGAGTTGAGGCTTCTTTCTGGAAGTTTCGTCTGGTGACTTCGGACCTTCCAAAGTTATTTCGGACCAAATGCTTCCTTTTGATAAAAGCCCATTATTTTGTTATGTTTGTTCTAAATTTGTATGTCTCGTTTTTTCATAATAATAATACTCAATTGTAATGTGATAAAAGCCCATTATTTTGTTATGTTTGTTTTAAATTTCTATGTCTCTTTTTTTTCATAATAATAATACTCAATTGTAATGATGAACAAATCTTTTGTTTGTTTTATAAATTTGTTTTGAAAGTTTAGATAAACACTTATGGAAATTGGATTCATGAGTCGATGTTGCAAATGTTGTTAAAACAACAAAACAACCATGAGAAGAATGATCAAACAGATTGATTTATTAAAGAATAGTCAAAATGATTACTAATCAGTTGTTAAAATGACCGTGAGAATGATTAAATGGTCCGCGGAAAATAAACAAACCTCAAGCTTATATCTGGATGACTGTATATAAAGATGGACGTTATGTCGATACCTATATCAGTAAATGTACTAATAATGGAAGTTGACGCCGATAATTACTGTATCCACTGCTGTCAGGAAGTTAGACCTCGGCAACAAGCTCTTGAGTGTGAAATTTGTAGAAGTTGGCAACATCGTACGTGTGGTGATACGAAAGTCAGTCAGGCAGAATACCGACGTGCTAACAAAGGTGAAATAACACTGGAATGGAAATGTCAACCATGTTCTGATGCACAAACTGAAGAAGACTCTAGTCAGAAAATAGAATCAATGCAAGTAAGTTCTTAGTCCGATACCTTTATTCAAACACTAATATGATTATAATTTTTTCAGCCAGTCGGGATTGAAGGACAAGTGCTTAAATAAAAATACTAAATGCTTGGAAAGGGGGTTATCCTTGGCTTATTATTGTATTTCTGAATGTTTGTAAAGCAAAGGGTGAAGAAAAAGATAATAAAATGCAGTGATGATTAATGAGGAACAGAAATAATGTTTGCGATAAATTTTAAAGCAGCCATAACTTGGTTTTATGCAAAACTCAAGACAATACTGGGATGTGGTTAGGGGAAACTCAAAGGAGAGGGTCAATATGCTAATCAGAGAGATTGGGGAGAATGGGGCAAGGGATGTCATCAAGCAGTTTGTCTCCGAGTGTTGGGAGGAGAGGAGAAGCATGGGAATAGGGAGGCAGTTGGGAGTACAGGGGTAAGCACGGCCTTCTCGTCTGAGAACCGTAACAAATCATAATCCCTGAATTCACTTTAATCTTCATGTCACTTAATCTACATTCTTTCTTTTTCAGTCAGCCACACAAAGCAGTGAAGCGATGGAAGTTGGTCAGTTTGAAATAAATGTATCGGTGTATGAAAGCTCAAGAATGTCTGATGCACCCTCTTATCAGATTCCGCCTCGATTCAAAAACCCAGTTATCTTGCTCGAAACGCAAATTATGTAAGACAAAGTATGAGGCCAAAAGAACCAGCAGATTTAGACTTTATTCTTCAAGGCGAACACATTCCTGAGAATTTTGTGAAAGGAGACATTTTAGTAGATGGGAAACGGCACATCGTTTGTGCAACGGATTATCAACTGGAACTTTTATCTAATGCAAAAAAGTGGTATATTGATGCAACATTCAAAGTTATAAGGAAACCGTTTATGCAACTTTTTAGCATCCATGCATTCGTGAGGTCTGACGATAATATGAAGCAGATACCGCTTGTGTACGCTTTTATGTCAGGGAAAAGTAAAAAAATTATTTGAAGAGAGCAATTTAGTGACTGTTCAGGTCAAGCTAGTTTCCGACCGCAAAGTTATGAGGTTGCAATGAAAAAAATTTAGAGAACTACAAGCAAAACTCTTCACCGCATGGGATGAATTCATTGCTGGTGAAATATCTGCAAAAAAACTGTTGAAGACCTGTGCTAAACCTAATGGTCCACAAACATGACTTTCACAAAACATCAATCCTGTTATTATATATTAATATATTCTGTGTTGATTTATTATATTTTTGTCAAATATTACTCCACCTTCCAACTCACTGTTACCCACACTGACAAGAGTTATACTCTATTGCCGTAATATAATTTCCGATGCTATGTATCCTGCGGGATATCTTGCACTGAATATTATATTACGGCATAAAGGGCATAGACATAGACTCCGCAATATTAGGTTCAGGATGGCTGAAAAGCACCCAATTTTAATTTAATATTTTATATCATTATTATCCAATGAAAGGTTTATTATATTTTAAAATATCCCATTCATCGTTTATTGAGGTGGAGTTTTCCACATTTCATAGCGAAACTTCAAGAGAGAAGCCTCGACTCAAGCGTTCAGGAAAATCCCCAAAATAGGCTACAATCCAGCCCAAGATGCAGAAATGTGCGCAAAACCTAACTATTCGTTGAGTTAACTATTACGACATAAGGTACAGACACTTACAAAAATATCCCCCCCCCCCTCCCCTAATCGCGGGTCTTTTGACGATATTTCTCTGTATGACTAATTTGTTATTGATATATTTGATTTCTTATTGATATTAAATGACATTTTTGAACTTGAAGTATATGAAAAATAAATTGGTTAAGATCATTTGGGGTTCGTTATTTTTTATACAGGTAAAAAGGAACCTCTTTGAAAAAGATGAGCAGTTTCTTCCAAAGGGTCTGAAGTCACTTCCGATGGGTCCGAAGTCACTTTTTTGGGTCCGAAGTCACCAAAATGGGCCGAAGTCACTCTGGTCTGAAGTTACCGAGGTCCGAAGTCACTGTAATTCGGAGTAAAATGAGGATGGTTTCCGTACAGACAAATAAAAGCGACATTCGGCGTTAGGACTATTCACCTGAATAACAGTGGCACGTTACAAACAATTTTTAAGTACCAAATAATATTTAATATTTATTAGAAAAATCATAACTGTGACACCAAATCATGGTATAATAATATAATAATAACACTGTTATTATTATAATATGATAGGGTGTGTGTGTTTGTGAAGGGGGGGGGGAGGAGGGTGTCCAATTATGATTTTCCAATAAATATTATTTGGAAAGTTACTTAAAGTAGGTAATAAATGCGGATTCAAGGACACGTTGCACATGTACCGTACACGTACACGGACACGGACGTTTACCATCGTAGGATTCAGTGTTAAATCACACACTTGTTCACAAAAATGTCGGGTGTCCCAGAATCCTCTGTTATTTTGAGGCTCCTAGATCGCACTTTTAATGTTCAAATACCCGTTGGCGAACGTGTCGAATGTGTACACGTTTTTCAAAAAAGTGAAAAATGTATGAAATTGTACATTTTTCACTTTTTTTTTTTACTTAAAAATTTTTGTCGACGTTCCCATCACGGATCAGACCATCGATCCATCGTTGGTGAACGCGAGCAAAAAACGTTTTGCGGCTTCTAGGACAGCATCAAAAAGGTGGTTTGCGGATTCTGGGACAGTGTCTCAGAATATGCAAACGGCTTTTGAGGGGAGTTTCCAAACTTAACAGACTACTATTGGGCACTCCCATTTCTGACGTAAGTGGGGGGAATACCCGGATTTTTCCAAACTTAACTGACTACTATTGGGCGCTCCCATTTCTGACGTAAGTGGGGGGAATACCCATAGTGGATTTTTCCAAACTTAACAGACTACTATTGGGCACTCCCATTTCTGACATAAGTGGGGGAATACCCATGGTGGGATTTTCCAAAACTCAACAGAAAAAAACTAAGTTTTTTGAAAATCCGGTTTTCGTTCAAAAGAGTCGACTATAAAACATGAGTGTCAGTTTTTGTTATGTAAACGAAATAAAAATTGAGTTTAGAAAATTAGAAAAAAAAAATGAGTTTAGAAAATTAGAAAAAATGAGAGGTAAAAACTGACACTCATGTTTTTGTTCTGGTGTGAATGAAGGTTTTCGTTCAAAAGAGTCGACTATAAAGCATGAGTGTCAGTTTTTGTTCTGGTGTGAATGAAGGTTTTCGTTCAAAAGAGTTGACTATAAAACATGAATGTCAGTTTTTGTTCTGGTGTGAATGAAGGTTTTCATTCAAAAGAGTCGACTATAAAATATAATCAGTAAAAAAAATAGACATTCATGTTTTGTTTCAATGTAAACGAAAAAAAAATTGAGTTTAGAAAAATTAGAAAAAATCGGAGGTAATAAATCGTTTGTTTACGTTTTGTCACTGCGAATTTTGTGAAATAAATTTTAATAAAACACTTTATAGAATGTTTCATGCAAATAAAAATAGTTCATAGAATTGACACTCATGTTTTTGTTGTGGTGTGAATGAAGGTTTTTGTTTAATGGATCGTTTTAATAATAGATAATAAAACGCATTTTTCCACTCAATTAGGTTTGAGTGGTAAATTTTTAATATATTCGTGATAATGTTCGGAGATGTGAATGAATTCTTTTAACAGACGTAATTATTCTCAAACGCGTTAAATCAGAAACCGGTTTCTTATGTACTAAAACTTTTAAACTTTTTCAAAGTTCTCTCAGTTTGACACTGAGTGAATGATTTTGAGATATGAATGAAATCTTTTTAACAGACGTAATTATTCTCAAATGCGTTAAATCAGAAACCGGTTTCTTATGCGCTAAAACTTTCAAGCTTTTCAAATTTTCCCAGTTAAACACTGAGTGAATAATTGTTGATGCGATTTTTAACACGTTCAGAGGCAAAACACATTTATATAGGTTTTATCGTGTAAAATGTTTTTTCTCAACTTTTTTTTTAGTTATTATATTAAAGACAGAAGATTTTTATTTACTTAAAACATAAAAAATAATTATACATTTAATTTTAAAAATAATAAATAACTCACATTAGCATACTCAAAGAATATTAATAATTTAAAAACGAAAAATGTTTTTACAGATGGATGCTAAACGTCAAGATCATATTTTAAACGAATATGAACATGCCAAGAAGAGCATTCAATCGGCTGACAGAAGCAGACGTCTCGAAGAGATGGAATTGAGATGCGAATCCGCAAAAATATTTAAACCCGTGACGGAGGTTCAAGAGTAAAGCAAGAAGGAGATAGTTGAAGAATTGAGACCCATAAAAGAGAGTTCTTTGAGAATGGGTTCGTTGCCCGGTAGTTTTGCAAATCAGTATTCCTTTCAATCTACACCAGATTATGTTCCCACAGGGATTCAAACTGACGTGAGAGAGAGAGTGACGATACAGCTTCGACTATCACCACTGATAGCGTCGCGTCGTCCAAGGATGGTGGTAAGAGAGATCTGCTGTATGGATTTTATAAGGATTCGGACGGTAGAACTTTTATGGGCAACACAGAAGTGGAAATAGATGATGATGAATTAACCGTCGGCCCGAATAGGTACGAATTAACTTCCGGACTGCGCAAATTGCTCCTTTACGACAAGCCTAGTGATTACATGGAACAGGATTACAACGATTACGATGACATTCTGGTTCAGACCAACGCCATGAAGAGAAATAACGATGATGGAGAGACGAGACCTAAAGCAAACAGAGGTTACAAGTGGACGAAAGTGGTGAAACCTATATGGAATTTCCATAAGAAGTTCGTCGAATCGGTGACTGGCAAAGGGGTGGAAACCACTTTTCTTCCGAGCGATTCTGACGCTCTGTCTCAGAGATTGAGTTTGTTGATGGCAAGCAGACGTGCTGGTAACACAGGATTAGATAATCAGATAGTTACTATATCTGACGAATTGTTAAGACAGAAGGTTTTGAATAAAAACCATTATAAAAGGCTGATGAACGAATTGAAGGATTGATGTATATAATAAGTAGAGAGAAACAAACAAAAAATATAAAATAAAAAAATAGTAAATTTTACACTAGAATAATAAAAGTGTTTAAACAACAAACGATTTACCAGTGAAAACAAATATATATTATAAAAATAAAAAATATGTTGGTGATAAAGAACAGGGGATACGTCAGAACTTACGTTCAAGGCGGTTCTGGCATCGTCGATTCTATAATGCGAGCGTTCACAAGCGATGCGGGTAGAAAACTCACATCGACCGCATTTGAGGTCGATAAGAAGACGGCTTTGGATGCTGGTAAGAAAGCCGCTTCCGAAGCCAGTGGTAGGATAGCTTCTGTGACTGGCAAGAGTTCAGCCGATGCATTGATCACCAAGATGATCAGTCCGTCGGCGTAGCGAGCTGCGTTAGAGCGAACGCCGAAAAGTTGGAAAGATTTTAAGGATGCTGTGGTACCCATACAAGATTTAGCCAAAATGACGAATGGATCTGGATTGAAGAGAACTCGCGACAGTGTAATATAAATAAATAATAATATTAAAAACTGAGTTTGAAAAACATAAAAAAATTGTGTTTGAAAAAAATCTAAAATAACAAACAAAAAAAATAAAACAAAGATGAACATTAAAGATATGTCTTGGAACAACGCCGCGACCAAGAGGTCGAATAATGAGTTCTTTCCCAAAAGCATAAGAGGCTTGATAGTGGGAAAATCGAATTGTGGAAAGACCAATCTGTTGATGAATCTGTTGTCCCGACCCGACTGGTTGGATTATGACAGATTGTTTGTGTTTGGCAAGAGCTTGTTTCAACCCGAATACAGATTGCTTCGAGAGTACATGGATCGTAGATTGCCCAAGGACGTCATAGCCAGAATCTTTGACAGTAGGGAGGAATTCGACAAAAGTGAAGCTCCTCTTTCGACCATTTTGGATGATGCGGTGATGGAATTGATGAAGAGAAATGCATCTTCGAACGTCAAGTGTCGATTCTATGAGAACGTTAGCGACGTTCCGGATCCTAGAGAATTGAAATGGGAAGATAAGAATCTCATGATGTTCGATGATCTGCTTTTGGAGAGACAGAACCGATGCGAATCGTATTATGTTAGGGGTCGACACAGCAATGTGGACTGTTTCTACCTGTTGCAGAATTATTTTTGATTGCCCAGACAGACGATAAGGGAGAACGCTAATTTTCTATGTCTCTTTCGCCAAGATCTCAAGAATCTCAATCACATCTATGGCGATCACGTCGCAAACGACATGAGCGTGGCTGAATTTAGGAGATTCTGCAAGAGGGTTTGGGATGGAGGACTTTACAATTTCGTCGTGATCGATTTGACTAGTGAATTTAATTGCAGAAAATATCGGTGCGGATTCAACAAGTTTTATGTTTCTGATGATAATAAGATAGAGCGTGAAAATAAAAAAAAATTTAAAAATAATAAATCTTCAAATAATTAGTTTTGAAAAAATAAAAATAAAATTAAATATAATGTTTAAACAAGGAGAATTGTTAGAACGGATAGCTGAGAATACGGCTGCAAAACAATCCATTCAAATCGTGGTGAGTGGAGATTCGACTTGATTCGCAATGAAATTCGAACCTTCCATCGAATTGAATAGAGAGAAAAGATACGAGATGGCGTTGGTGAATCTGGAGACTTATTATTCCTTTCCCAACATCACCAAAAAGAATAACTCATTCAAGTATTCCGACGGAGTGGATTGGTTGGAGATTCGAATTCCCAAAGGAAGTTACGACATAGACGATTTGAACAATTACATTCAGACGCGAATGAAGATGGATGGAAAGGGAAGCAACAAGATCAGACTCGCTCCCAATCCTAATACCTTACAGACGATGTTGGATTTGGAAGATAATTTTCGAGTGGATTTCAATACGGATGATTCTATAGGCAAAATGTTGGGATTCGATCGAAAGATGTATCGAGACCCCGCGGCATCTGAAAATACAGATGACATTCTTGCAGTCAATAGCATTCTGGTGAACGCGGATGTGATTGCTGGAAGCTACGTGAATGGTAGCGCTCAACCAACGATCTATTCCTTCTTTCCAAATGTGTCATTATAAGATTATGGAGCGACCTCAAAATTTAGTTTATCTACCAGTGATTTTAGACACATTGTATAGTCTCAAAACTACATTGACAGATCAAAATGGTGAACTGTTAGATCTTCGTGGAGAGAGGGTGACGATACAATTTCACATAAGAGTAATATAAAAGCAAAAATAAAAAATATTGTGTATATATATAAATAACAAAAATAAAATAAACACAATATTAATTTTACAAAAATTATTTAATATATATAATTATCATTAAAACAAAAAAAACAATTGAAGAAAATATATTTTAAAAAAAAGAATTATGACACAATACGTGGTTAAAAATGTGAACATATCTGCAGGACAGAGGAAGAAACTTAAGAGAGCGTTAACAACTCGAGGTGAGGCGGTGAGATTCAAATTCACTCACGAAGATCTGACGAGTGGCGGTCAGGATTCGATTGCCTGGACCAGAAGTCAAATCAAAAGGATGGAGAAAACGATTCGTGATGGAAGAGGGTTGACGGTAAGATTGAGTCCTGCTCAATTGAGATACAATTTGAGAATGAAAGGTGGTTTCCTACCGCTATTGGCAGGAATCGCCGCAAAAGCATTACCCTTTGCCGCAAAGGCATTACCCTTTCTCAGAAAGACTCTCGGCGTGGGAGCTCTCTTGGGACTCGCGAGTTCAGCAGTTGAGAAATTAATGGGTGGCAGCGGACTGTTTTTGAAGAAGGGAGGAGCCGTGTGCCGCGTCCTCGTAGATGACAGCGGTAAAGGATTGTATCTAGAACCCGTTAGAGGTGACAACTCTTTGAGTGGAAACGGTTTCTATCTGAAGAGTGGACGGAACATTGAGCGACTCGGCAAGAGTTTGTTGTTTGGTGAAAATTCGCCATTTAAGAATATACCGATTTTGAATATGTTATTATAATGTAAAAAAATTATATAAATATAAAATATAAATCATAGAAAGTATAAAATAATATATAAAATGGATAAAAAGGTGGAAAAACAATTAGACGATAATGATGAATATCACGAGATAGAGTGCGAAAAAGATGTGGAAAAATGATTAGACGCTAATGATGGATATCTTAGGAAAGAACTGATAAAAGAGTTAAATAAAGATCGGGATATGCGGTTGAAATTTAAAAGAATGAGACGTTTTCCACCGTTACCACTATCTTCTGAAGAGAATGTTAATGATGTGAGTGTTACCGAGAGATGCACAACATTCGTTCATAATTATGATTCAGATAAACAAATGTGTTCTTATAAAAACGTAGCATATCACAAAAAAAAAAAAGAAAAGAAGAATCGATGCTGAAATTTAAGAAAAAAGGAAACGTTATTATAATATATGGGCAATAGTGAAGAAGAAAAACACAAAATAAAACAAAAAAAAGTAATGAGATGATCTCATTACTTTTTTTTTCCTTCTTCTTCGCTAAAAATCAATCTCTCTATTGTTTATATTTCCAAGTCCATTATTAGCATGTTGACACTCGCCTTTTCTCCTTTATCGCAAATGTGTTGAATGTTTATCTTTACTTTTTTGAGTTTTTTTACTTCGGTCAATGCGATCTCACCACCCGTTTTGTTCACGAGTTCAAGTGAGATGTTTGAAAATATGTAACTTCCATAGGGCAACGACAAATCGTCCTTGTCGAATTCTCTGTCTTTGGCGATGACGATATTCTGTAGATCGCTTTGGTAGTCACAAAACAAATCGAGCGTGGCTTCGTCCAATTTCAAAGGCATGCTATATTTGTCGTATTTGTGCTCTAAGCCCTTTGTCTCAACCTCGTTCAATTCGATGGGATCCTGTCGTTGTAATCTATAGATTTTAGAACCGAGTTTCTTATACGTTTCGACTTGTTTCAATTTCAATTCGCATCTTTTAGGTGTTGTTGTCATGATCGATTATTTGTTTTTTTTTGTTTTATGAATTATTGCAAATAATATATATTTTTAAATTTTGTATTTAAATAATAATTTGTTAAAAAGTTTGTTTTGTTTTTTTGCTATTTATATCTATAAAAAAAGGGTTTTTTAATTTTTAATTTTCTTTAATGTAAAATTTTTTTTGTAAAAGTTTTTTTTTCTCTTTATATATAAAATAAAAAGTTTAAATTTTAACATCCTTTTTTTATCGTATTAATTCAATTTTTTTACATTAAGGAACATAAAAATAGATTAATTTCATCAAAAATAAATTTTTCTCATTAAAGAAAATAATTAAAATTAAAAAAAATCTTTTTTATATATATAAAGAGTAAAAAAAACAAAACTTTTTTAACAAATTATTTAAATACAAAATTCAAAAAAAAAAATATTCTTACAAATGGAGCAAACAAATAAAAAAATGGAAAATTTAAATGAGAAAACCATACCTCAGTTAAACGAGATTTGTAAACTATTAAAAATTCCACATTTCAGAAATCATAGAACTAAATCAAAAAAAATTGAAGTCATACAGGAATATTTGCGAAACGATAGAAAGGCAAATGAAATGTCGATAGCAACGACGTCAAAATTCATTGTGAAAAATGAGAAGAAGAAAAAGATAGTAAAGGGAATCGAAATGCTGACGTCGAAAAAAACCAAAAACGTTTCGACTGTGAAAAATAAGAAGAAAATTAAATGAAAAGCCGTTGAAGAACTTCAAGTTTCAAAAGAAAAGAAGAGAAAAACTAAAACGAAAACGAGTGATGCACTTGAGATTCAGATTCTAGACAAACGAGATATATCGAGCGAAATTCAACAAGCAATCAACGAAGGGAAAGGAGAAGAATATGTAGCACGACTCGTCACGGAACTATTCCAATTGAAGCCTGTAGAACAGGAGAGTGCGATCAAAGGCATTTTTAAAACTTTCGACGTGGTTCCCTTGTTCAAGAAAATCGACCCGAAATTGTTTATGGAATGGGTGAAGAAAAAAGTATTGGATTTGTTTCGCGAACCCATGAACGTGGACAAAAAATTAAGATGATACTCCATTGCATGATGAATAAAATCGACATGAAGTCTGGCGAGAGCATCATGAAAAATGCATATTTCAGATCTAACGTCGAACCCATATTCCTAGGTTCAGATTTATCAGACGTTTTCGAAAAGATGAAAGACAAGATGTTGATGTCTCTCGCGAATTATCAACATGAAGGTAGTAATTGGACGTTCGATGAGGTGTTGAAACTCGAAATTCATATAACTAAAAACGATTCATTGAAAGGATCTTCCTACGTGGAATTACCATATTTCTTTGCTAAAAAACACTCCGCGGTAAACGTGAGAAATAAAGATGATCAGTGTTTTAAATGGGCAGTCACTTCTGCTTTATACCCTGTCAAAATCCATCCTGAGAGAGTTTCTTGTTACGAGGAGACTTCTAAAAATCTCGATTGGACCGGAGTGACTTTTCCAATGCAGTTAAAACACATCGAACATTTCGAAGCTCAAAATCCCACCGTAGCGGTGAACGTCTTGGGATACGACGATGAAAAACAAACGATCTATCTTCTCAGACAGACTTCGTATCTCGAAAGAGAAAAGACGATTATTTTATTATTGATTTCGAATGGTGACAATCATCATTATTGTTGGGTTAAACATCCGAGCCGATTACTGTCGAGACAAAATAATAAACATAAAGGAAAGATATGTTTATGTTGCAACTGCATGAACACGTTTCACAGCGAAAAATCGTTAGCGAAACATCAGGAATATTGCAATGAAAATCAAGGTGTCACCGCCGAAATGCCTAAACCCAATACCATCATGAAGTTTGAAAATCGCAATAGAAGGTTAAAAGTACCATTCGTCGTGTATGCCAATTTCGAATGTTTCACCGTGAAAATGAGTTCCTGCCAACCTAACGCTCTTCAAAGTTACGTCAAAAGATATCAAAAACACACACCTTCGGGTTATTGCATTTACGTGAAATGTGCTTTCGACTCGCAACATGACATGGGTCCCTTCACCTACACGAAACAGTGCGAAGACGACAACGTGGCTCAAAGGTTCGTGGAAGAGTTAGAATCGAAAATTCAAATGTTATACGACAAATTCAAAACTCCGGCGAAAATGATCATCACGCGAGAGCAACAGGACGAAAATAACAGAGACACTGAATGTCACATATGCAGACAATCGTTCGATGAGAATTCAGAGGAAAATAAGATGGTTAGAGACCACGATCATTACACGGGTCTGTATCGCGGTCCGGCTCACAGCAAGTGTAATTTGAAATATCGAGACGCCATTTTCTATCCAGTGATATTTCACAATCTCTCAGGTTATGACAGTCATCTGTTCGTAAAAAATCTCGGCACCTCCCACGAAGAATTAAATTGCATCGCGAACAGCGAAGAAAGATACATTTCATTCACAAAATCGAAGGTCATGGAGAAGAAAAGAGTAATCGACGGAGAGACGTTGAAAGAAAAAACGAAATCCATTCATAGAAGCATATGTTTCATCGACAGTTTTAAATTCATGTCGACCGCTCTGGAAAAATTAGTCGATAACATGAGCAAGGATAAATTTAAAATCATGAGCGAACATTTCGGAGAACGAGTAGACGTCATGTTGAGGAAAGGAGTCTATCCTTATGATTACATGAATGATCTAAAGAGATTCGACGACACCGCACTACCTTCAAAAGAAGATTTTTATTCAAAATTAAACGAATCTGACATTTTTGACGAGAATTACGAGCACGCCAAAAACGTGTGGAAATCATTCAATATGAAAACCATGAGAGATTATCACAATCTCTATCTGAAGACCGACGTTCTGCTCTTGGCAGACGTGTTCAAAAATTTTCACGATGTCTGTCGTCGAAATTACGATCTGGATCCCGCTTGGTATTTCACCGCACCCGGTCTGGCGTGGGATGCTCTGTTGAAGACCACCAAAGTCCAATTGGAATTATTATCCGACGTGAACATGTTGCTCATGTTCGAAAGGGCTGCGAGAGGTGGCATCTCGATGATCTCCCACAGATATTCTGAAGCTAACAATCCCTACATGAAAGAAGGTTTTGATTTGAAACAATCGAATAAATACATACAGTATTGGGACGCTAATAATCTGTACGGTTCGGCTATGAGTCATCCTTTACCGATTGGAAATTTCGAATGGGTGACGGAACAGGGAGAGATGCAAAAATAGAGGGACTATCCTTGCATTTTAGAAGTCGATTTGAACTATCCGGGAGAATTACATGATCTACACAACGATTATCCGCTGGCTCCCAAACGAATGGAACCGAACGAAGGAGACGAGGAAAATCTCATTCCCAATTTATTTAACAAACGTAACTACGTCATCTACAGTGAGAACTTGAAACAATACGTCGATTACGGGATGGAATCAGTCGACATACATCGCGTCATTCGATTCGACAAAGAGCCTTGGATGAAAAAATACATCGATCTCAACACAAATCTCAGAATTCGAGCCAAGAACGTTTTCGAAAAAGATTTCTTCAAACTCATGAACAACTGCATGTACGGTAAATCGATGGAAAACATCAGGAAGAGAACCGACGTTCGACTCATCACGTCTGAGAAAAGAGCTAAAAAATTAGTGGCGAAACCCAATTACAAACACCGAACCATATTCGACGAAAATCTAGTGGCCGTTAACACGCAAAAGATGCACCTGAAGTTCGACAAACCGTATTATCTCGGACCGATCATCTTAGATATCAGCAAGCAATTGATGTACGAGTTTCACTACGATTACGTCAAACAAAAAGAGAAGAAAAGGGCGACATCATGGAAGGTAAACTAGACATGGGCGGACACACACTCACGAATCTACCGGATCCCGTGAACATGATGGACGCCTGCACCCTGATTGCGGTGGTGGAGAAAATCAAAATCAAATCTGCTAAACAATTGGTCATCGTGTGGGCCGAGGAGGCCGGCACATTAGAGAAGGGAAAAGCTGAGTGGTCTTTCGGAAACGGCGGTAGCGGATCGAAACATGGTCAGGTGGGATATCCCATGCCGTTGGGAGGTAAAATCATTCGAATGAGTCTGGCTTCCACAGATTTGAATAACAGAGCGTTCGTCAATCTCGTGGTGAATGGAGTAGAGAGCGATAAGAGATACAGAATTGAAAAGTCTGAGAATCAACACTCGAATGTTAACAGGTTCTGCATGCCTCTCAAAGTGAACGCTGGAGACAGGATTAATTTCGTTATGAAAACCAATAATCCCGAAGCCGCCACTTCCGTGGTGAGCACACTGATTGAACTAGATTCTTTGAACAATGAAAAAATTAATTAAAAATAATGAGTGATTATTAAAAAAACAAACAAAAAAAAGTAATGAGATTTAGAAAGATGTTCAATCTCTCTAGATCTCATTACTTTTATTTTTTTTTTTTTTTTTAATAATTACTCATTACTTTTTTTTATTTTTGTTTTATTTTTTTTCACACACGTCTCTCATCGAATGATCGACATCTTATTTCCATCCGATTCGAATTGTAATTCTCTGGCCGACAGGACCAGAGCGAAGGCTTCAGTTTTTCTCGGCACGTTCCTATCGAATTGCATCTTGATCTGAATGTCTAAGACGCTACTCTTGAGTCGTTCACTCTGTTTACTGACGTCAAATACGAACATGGGATACATTGACTTGTATTCGACGGGAGATGTGTTAGGGTTGCTCATCAATTCGTCTAGACCGTGATACTTCTTTCTAAAATCAGCGGCATCGCCGTACAGTCTGCAGAAATCATTCTTGTCGAATGATGCATTGTAATTGATTTTGGATATCTCATGGCGTTCAGAAACACTTGCATGTTTCTCAAATGGCAGTGATCGAACAGCGACGCATTCTTTTCCTGAGACCCATCCATATCAGTCTGAAATGCAACCACGATGAAACGCAGTCTCTCAGAAGCGTATTTCACCATCAATCTCCATTCGAAGTGATTCATGGAGAGAGGAATGCTAGCCATGTCGCACTGTCTCATTCTAAATCCCACAGGTAATTTACTCTTGGATTCTATGATCTTGTAGAGATGAGCTTTTTCCATGATCAAAGGCTCCACGTGCGGAACGAACCACGATATCTTGTGTAGAGTTATCTTACCCGCATCAGTCGCAGTGAGTCTCACTATTGCGTCGTCGTTTCCTTTTCGAATCAACGTCAGATTGTGTTTGAATCCGTACATGATCTTGTTGTAATCGTCCGCAAATCCGAAGATGTGTTTCAAAGGTATCCTGAACGAAAACGTTCCTTTAGGTCTGTATGTGTGGACGACGTAGTCGAATATCACGGCAGCACCGGCACTAGCAGGGCCGACGGTGTCTTTCACCCACAACTGATTAAGTCCTCTGGATTTCGAAAAATCATCTGGATACGTCAAGAGTCCGAACATCGTGGTGGCCTGACCAGGATGAAACACAGATTCTATCTCTTGTCCGGATAGCATGTATTTTATATTACTGAATAGATGCATGATGCCATTATTGGCTAGAGTAACCATGTCGTCGTCGGCATAGTCGCTCCCATCTTCCTTGGTGAGACATCCCTGCACCACTATGTAACTCTCGCTAGGATGTATGAATAGATCTTGAGTTTCGACATTGATTCTTATCTCTCCCGTATTGTTCAAACTCGTTCCAGTTACCGGTTCGTATTCGTGAACCTCATATTCTTGAATACTTTCATCTTTCACTATGCTTTGTGCTATATCTAGTATATTTGCCATTTTTAAAGGGTTTTTGTTTTTTTGTTTATTAATTAGCTTGCTTTTTTTTATCTAAAAATAGTTTTAATTATTTTTATTATTATTTTTCTCTCCTATATATATATATGTGTGTAAACAAGAAAATGTTAAAGAGAGTAAATAAAATAAATTTGTTTTCTTTATCAAAACGTTGTCTTCTGTAATGTTGTTCGTGAAACTTTCCGATGATCTCTTCTCCATCCAAAGCTTCGATTTCGTAAGTCACCGGATCGGTGTGAAATATTTTGATTATCACGAAGATTTCCGAGGTCCATCGAGGAGTATAACCCTTTTCGAAGTGCTTCTTATAAGCGTAGATTCTCACTCGATCACCAACCGCAAATTTCGGCGTTCTAGACTTCTTCCTGATCTTAGATCTCTCAGGATATAGATTTGCGTAAACCCGTTTTTCGTTTCGAGGATTGCTAGCTTCTGTGGGAGTCATCTTCATCGATCTGATCAGATCAGAGCATATATGTATTCCTTGGTCGAATTCGCCGTGAAGTATCTATGCATCTTTTCCTTCATAATTCGATTCCAACGTTCCATCACGCTGGCTTTCTCTTCGTTTTCGATCAAGTAGAGGTCGACCAATCGATGAACGTGCTTGTTGTAGAATTCCTTCCCCTTGTCCACCCACAATTTATTCGGTTTTCGAGAAGACGAGCCGAATACGCTCTTCAGAGTCTAGGCGACACAAGGTCCCGATTTATTCTTCAAAGCTCTGATCCAACCGTATTTGGAAAACATGTCGATGACCGTCAATAGATATTTGACACCCTCGTTCCACCTCGAAAACAATCTCATGTCGACCAAGTCGGCAGACCAAATATCACCCAGACCCTTCATGAACACCCTTCTCTTTTCGAAATTTACGCATGATAGGTTTGTGTAACTCCTCAGCCAATTCGCTCGTCAATAATCGTTTCTTCTTCTTTTCAGATGCGCTTTTTTTTTTGAACGCCCCATCCGAATCGACGTTTCGCACCAATCAGATTACCGACCAGTGAACGTTCTATCTTCTCTTTCTTTATGCCTCTCAATTTCTCCAACATGTTCTTATCGCAGACGTCATTGCGAGTCTTGGTGTCGGGATGTCCGGCGTAGTGCAGATCGTGATCATACGCGGCCGCATCCACCCTATTCACAGGTTTGCTCCAAGATTTAGGAGTCAGATCGGCGTTGAGTCTCTTGTTCAATTTCGTTCTGGGTCCCGTGAAACTGTGACCAGGCAGATGCATTTCGAAAGGTAGATTATTGATCATTTTATTCATGATGCCTTTACCTTTGCTCGCATTCTTTTTTTTGACGAATCGAGTCTTGATAGAACCACACACGTCGCAAATTCCGCAAAGCATCTGTCTGTCGTTTTTAGTTCGTACTTCTTGAGAATTACTCGTCTCGGTAACTCTCTTACACTTTATGCAATACATTTTTAAGAGTTATTTAAATTAATTTCGTTTTTATTTTATATATAAATTTAATATTTTTTTTTTAAAAATTCTGTTCTTATTATATATATATTTTTTTCAATCGCTGCTCTTGAGTTCTATCATCTTACTGAATTCCTCCCTAGCCTCTTTCCTCCCCTTTTCCATGAGAGAATCCTTCATCTCTTCTTTGATGATCTGACGAGTCTTGATTCTCACAGCTTCTTTCATGGCTTCATATTTCGTTTTCTCACCCAATATCGTGAAGTATTCTCCGTCCAATATCCTACCATCTTTCAACGCCATCAAGATCATTTCGGATATCGTGTCGATCTTGGAGTCGGCCAAGATGCGAATCTTGTCGTGTTTCCTCGCCTTCAGATATAATTTCCTACTCAAAAAGTTTCCGAGCGTGCTAAACAATCCGGCGGCGAGAGCCACTCCTTCTATGGTCAACACAATCGGAATACCGACCGCGGTCGGCAACAATCCAATGCCGGCCCTGTGTAAACCCATGGAAATCATGATGAGTGTTGTGTCGATCGCGTTGACGAATTTCACGAAACGCGAATACTTCTTCTTGAGAGAACGGTGAGAATCTCTCTCTCGAGTTAGATACGCTTGGATTCTATTGATTTGATCGATGCGATACCTCTCTCCTCATTCTTTTTCTTCTAGCGACGGTGCCATTGGCAAAACGCCTTTCGGCTTCTCATCCTCGTTGTCATCTAACGTCGGATACAATTTATTTCTGGTTCTCATTTTTGTGTTTTTTTTTCTTTCTAATATTAGATAAAACATTTTATGTGTGTATTTATTTTATTTTCTACTCTCCCTTATTTTATATCAACGAGAAAAACTTAGACGTATGCTTCATTGAACAATAATTTCATGATGCATCCCTTGTCTTCTAAAGTCAGCCTTCTATGCGCCAATTTCTGTTCTTCCGAAACTGTGGGCTTGTCTCGATCCTTACAGAAGACTAATCTCTTCCAAAGTGTGATCACATCATCGAATCTAATGCGTTCGAATGCCGGTTCGAAATACTTGACGACCATATCTTCCCTTTCCATCATCAGACACGAATGATTCTCATGATCGAAGTCTAGATGATCCTGATATCCGACGCATCGTTCTAACAAGATGGGACGTAGTTCTTCATTCACGCAAATTGCGTATGCTCTCATCAGCATGTTTAAAAGAAACCTCACTCTAACAGTCTGGGAAGCGCTCATGATTTACGTATTTTTTATTATCTATTCGATTTGATATATTTTTTTTTTTTTTAATAACTATTTATTTCTTTTTTTTTCTCTCTCCTATATATATCAATCACTTTTTATTTCCTCGACCTTCAATTTGATAGGTCACGTGACCACCTTCTCGAAACTTCAATTTTTCTGATGGGCGTGACCCCCACCCCCACGACGAGGGAAGATAACTTTGTATGATTAAGTTTATGAGAATCAAGCAATCTGTTTGGTTAATTAGCAGGTCACGTGACCATCTTCAGAGCCTCAAAAGTTGTTTGCAGATTCTGAGACACTGTCCCAGAATCTGCAAACCACCTTTTTGATGCTGTCCTAGAAGCCGCAAAACGTCTTTTGCTCGTGTTCACCAACGATGGATCGATGGTCTGATCCGCGATGGGAACATCGACAAAAATGTTTAAGTAAAAAAAAAAAGTGAAAAATGTACAGTTTCATACATTTTTCTTTTTTTTGAAAAACATGTACATTCGACACATTCGCCAACGGGTATTTGAACGTTAAAAGTGCGATCTAGGAGTCTCAAAATAACAGCGGATTCTGGGACACCCGACATTTTTGTGAACAAGCGTGTGATTTAACACTGAATCCTATGATGGTAAATGTCCGTGTACATGTACGTGTATGGTACATGTACAATGTGTCCTTGAATCCGCATTTATTACCTACTACTTAAAAATCATTGATAACATGCCTGGGTCTAGGGCGTTTCAACAAGAAACACAATTCTCACGAAACTATCAAGATGTTTCGGCGAAATAAAATCGGGGATGTTACGGCGGGAAGAAAATGGGGATGGTGAAAGACAAAAAAATATGAATATTTGTAATATTTTTTATTTTAATCATTTTCAGTCAAAGTAATGAGACAGTAAATTGGAAATTCAATGTATTACTTGTACAATATCCTATATTATTAAATGAAAAAAAAACGTTTTCTTTAAGTTCAATAGTTCATTACATTGCACACACAATATGATTAGGGAAAAATAAAATTTGGAAAAAAAGGAGCCCCCCCCCCCTCCTATGTTTCAAGGCAATACACTGAAGATATAATAGTCCAAAAATTACCCTTTATCAATTTAGCCTTTACCGCGCTGACCCACGCACGTATAAAAAAAAATTACCGAATAATCGAATTTTGGTTTCTTTTGCGGGACAAACTTTTTTCCGGATCCGGATCCGGATCGGATTCGGTCATTTTTGTGACTTTTCCCGGATCCGGATTCTGGGGCCAAAGCCAGATCTGGAAAAAAGTCAAAAATGAAAATTTTAATTACATTCACACAAGTGAATGACTTGTCAACGGTACATTTTCAGGATGAAAACATCAAAAACTGACAAAACATAGACAGGGAGCTTTTCGAAGTGGGACTGGAGAGTTGGAAACAGAACTGAGAGATTATTTAATTGCAGTAAAAAAAAACAATGCCAACAGGCACTCCCCCACCCCATGAAAAATTGTCTGGCGTCGCTACTAACAGGCGCACAGGCTGATAAAAATTACAATATAGATTGATAAATGTCTATAATTTCTAATTCTCGAATATTTTGCTTCTAACTATACTGATTATAATAATAATAACTCTTTGGCCAGCCGCTGATTTGTCGCGGTTTTTATAAGAGAAGGCCATCATTCCCCCTGCACCCCACCCACTCTCTCCCTCATCTCCTCCCAGCATTCCGATATAAACTGTTTAATAATCACTTCCTCGTTTTCAATTTCTTCAATAAGCATTCCTACCCTCTCCCTCATGTGCCCCACAGCCATCTATCCTTTGTTTCCTCACCCCATTTCTTCATTAGCTGTACTTTCAGTAAATTTTATTCTATGAGGTATATACTGTGGGCATTCCAAGAGAAAATGTTCCAGGGTCTCCACTACCCCAGAGTGGCACATTTGGCATCCCTGATTTACTTTCAACAAATATGGACTGGCCCTGGCTATCGCTACATCGCTACATTTCAGGCTTTAAGAAAGTTCCCACAAAAGCAAATGTATCATTATGAAGGCGTCCTGATTGCATCTATGTTCTATAACTACCGTTACAGCAGGACATAAGATTACACTTCACACACTTTGTGTCACCAATATAGAGGTGTGAATTGTACCGCTTTTACGACTACAAAACCCCGAATAAGATGATGACATTAACAATACGTCTGCTTGCAAGATATGCACACTTCTTGGGACGATAAAATAAAAACAATATGATAATAGAGTATAGTTGTTTGGTGTCAATATTGGCGCATCAGCGTCTTTTATTCAGATACACTACAGACAATAAACCATAATAAGCCCTGAATTCTAACTTGACAGAAGTTGGATACAATTTAGATTTTAGTGGAGTGTGTGTGGGTGGGTGGGGGGTGGGGGTGCAGTAGAAAAAGGTGCACAGTTCTTGCATCTGAGGCATTCATCGGCAGTAGGTGATAATTGCCGATTCTAGACCACTTTTCCAAAAACTGTACACGTACATGTACGTGTACCGCCATAGGGATTCAGTGTTAAATCGTGTGCAGAGTGTAAAAAATGTTGTTTTTGCATGGTGGTCCAGAATCAGCAATTGTTTTTGAGGGTCTCAGATCGCACTTTTGACCGTTCAAATATCCGTTGGCGAATGACACATTACTCAGAAGTGAAAAAATGTATGAAATTTGAAGAAAATGTAAATTTAAAAATTTTTCTCGACGTTCCCATTGCGGATCAGACCTTCGATCTATCGTTAGTGAGCGCAAGCAAAAAACGTTTAGCCGATTCTAGACCAGCAGCAAAAAACTGGTTTGCCGATTCTGGACCACTTACGTTCGCCAATGGCTGTTTGAACGTTCGAGGGTGCGATCCGATTGGTGAAACCTATTTGCCGATTCTAGACCAGGAAAAATCGACCTCAAAACCTTTTCTCGACGTTCACCAATGGGGAAAAGTGAGTGTAAAGTGTAGTTACTCAACGAGGATTTTTTTTAAAAAATTTAAAACCGATTTCGGTCTCCGGTACATTGAAAAAATGCTGTTTGCTGGTTCTGAACCACCACCACATTCACGATCGCGTTCTGGACGGTCTAGGGTGAGATCCGATCAGTGAAAACGATTTGCTGATTCACCTCGCGAGTTTTGTGAGGTGAATCATAATAGAATCGGTTTTGTCGAGAGGAAATAAAAAAGTGATATATATATATATATATATAATAGGAACAGAATTTTTAAATAAGAGATATTAAATTTATATATAAAATAAAAAATAAATACGAAATTAATTTAAATAACTCTCAAAAAATTTCTTGCGTAAAAAGTAAGAGAGTTACCGAGACGGGTAATTCGCGAGAAGTACGAACTAAAAACGACAGACAGATGCTTCGCAGAATTTGCAATGTGAGTGGTTCGATCAAGACTTGATTCGTCAAAAAAAAAATGAGCAGAGGCAAAGGCGTCATGAATAAAATGATCAATAATCTACCTTTCAAAATGCATCTGCTGGGTGACAGTTTCACGGGACCCGGAACGAAATTGAACAAGAGACTCAACGCCGATCTGACTCCTAAATCTTGGAGCAAACCTGTGAATAGGGTGGACGCGGCCACGTATGATCATGATCTGTGCTATGCCAGACACCAAGACTCGCAATGACGTCTGCGATAAAAACATGTTTGCAAAATTGAGAGGTATATCGGATCCGACTAGGAGAGAGAAGATAGAACGTTCGCTGGGTTGGCAATCTGATCAGTGTGAAACGTCGATTCGGATGGGGCGTTCAAAAAAAAAGTGCATTGAAAAAGAAGAAGAAATGATTATTGACGAGCGAATTGGTCGAGGAGTTACACAAACCCATCGTGCGTAAATTTCGAAAGAGAAGGGTGTTCCTGAAGGGTTTGGGTGACATTTGGTCTGCCGACTTGGTCGACATGATGTCGTTTTCAAGGTGGAATGAGAGCTTCAAATATCTATTGATGGTCATCGACGTGTTTTCCAAATATGGTTGGATCAGAGCTTTGAAGAATAAATCGGGACCTTGCGGCGCCGAGGCTCTGAAGAACGTGTTCGACTCGTCTTCTCGAAAACCGAATAAATTGTGGGTGGATAAGGGGAAGGAATTCTACAATGAGGACGTTCGTCGATTGGTTGACCTCTACTTGATCGAAAATGAATAGAAAGCCAGCGCTATGGAACGTTGGAATCGAACGATGAAGGAAAAGATGCACAGACACTTCACGACGAATTTGACCAAGAAATACATATATGCTCTGAATGGTCTGGTTGAAGATTACAACAACACGTGACGTAGATCGATCAAGATGACTCCCACAGAAGCTAGCAATCCTCGAAACGAAAAACGTGTCTACGAGAATCTATATCCCGAGAGATCTAAGATCAGGAAGAAGTCTAGACAGCCGAAATTTGCGGTCGGGGATCGAGTGAGAATCTACGCTTATAAGAAGCACTTTGAAAAGGGCTACACTCCTCTATGGACCTCAGAAATCTTCATGATAATCAGAAAAATTCACACAGATCTGATGACTTATGAAATCGAAGCTTTAGATGGCGAAGAGATCATCAGAAAGTTTTACGAACAACAATTGCAGAAGACGAAGTTTTAATAAAGAAAACAATTTATTTTATTTACTCTCTTTAACATTTTCTTGTTTACACATATATATAAAGGAGAGAAAAAATAATAATAATAAAAAATAATTAAAACTATTTTTAGATTAAAAAAGCAAGCTAATTAATAAACAAAAACAAAAAACCTTCAAAAATGGCAAATATACTAGATATCGCACAAAGCATAGTGAAAGATGAAAGTATTCAAGAATACGAGGTTCACGAATATGAACCGATGACCAGAACGAGTTTGAACAATGCCATAGAGATAAGAATCAATGTCAAAACCCAAGATCTATTCGTTCATCCTAGCAAGAGTTACATAGTGGTGCAGGGACGTCTCACCAAGGAAGATGGGACCGACTACGCCGACGACGACATGGTTACTCTAGCCAATAATGGCATCATGCATCTATTCAGTAATATAAAATACTTGCTATCTGGACAAGAGATAGAATCTGTGTTTCATCCCGGTCAGTCCACCACTATGTTCGGACTCTTAACATATCCGGATGATTTTTCAAAATCCAGAGGACTTAATCAGTTGTGGATGAAAGACACCATCGGCCCTGCTAGCACCAGCACCACCGCGATATTCAACTATGTCGTCAAGACGTCCAGACCCAAAGAAACTTTTTCGTTCAGGATACCTTTGAAACACATCTTCGGATTCACGGATGATCATAACAAGATCATGTATGGATTCAAACACAATCTGACATTGATTCGAAAGGGAAACGATGACGCAATAGTGAGACTCCCCACGACCGATGCGGGTAAGTTAACTCTACACAAGATATCGTGGTTCGTTCCGCAAGTGCAGCCTTCGATCAGGGAAAAAACGCGTCTCTACAAGATCATAGAATCCAAGAGTAAATTACCCGTGGGATTTAGAATGAGACAGTGCGACACAGCTAGCATTCCACTCTCCCCGAATCACTTCGATTGGAGATTGACCTTGAAAACCACTTCTGAGAGACTGCGTTTCATCGTGGTCGCGTTTCAGACCGATAGAAACGGGTCTCGGGGAAAAGAATGCATCGCTATTCGATCACTGCAATTTGAGAAACATGCAAGTGTTTCTGAATGCCACGAGATATCCAGCAATCGATTACAATGCGTCGTTCTACAAGAACGATTTCTGCAGACTGTACAGCAACGCTGCGGATTTTAGAAAGAAGTATCACGGTCTAGACAAATTGATGAGCAACCCTAATATATCTCCCGGCGAATACAAGTCGATGTATCCCATGTTCATATTCGACGTCAGTAAACAGAGCGAACGACTCAAGAGTAGCGTCCTCTAACGTGTCGGTCTCCTCGGCCCACACAGTGATCAATTGTCTGGCGTATTTGACTTTCTCCACCACCAAAATCAGGGTGCAGGCGTCCGACATGTGCACGGGATCTGGTAGATTCATGAGCACGTGTCCGCCCATGTCTAGTTTACCTTCCATGATGTCGCCTTTTCTCCAGACCGAGTTGTCATCCACATACATCCTGCTGACTGCGCTGGAATCAAATTCAGGATTATGATCGAGACCGAATAAATTCTGACCATTCATGTTGATGCCACTCTCCATGGTTCTGCCAAATTGTTTGTTCAGGTAGAGATTGTCCACTTGCAATTCTACGTATTCTTAAAATCGTATGACAGCAAAACCCACTAGCCCTGCATCGTTGACCTTCGACAGATTCAATATCTTGTTGAATCCCGCATTCAGATACGATTTCATTTCTCGTCTGTCAGACTTTCTCTGTTCCAGATGTACGTAGTGTTTGGTCGCCACGTCCTTGGGATTCGTTGGAGTGGCCATGTTCGTTATCGTATCTACTTCTCAGATGTTTGCTGAATCGTGCATGAGAGTCATCCACGTATTTCTTGGTCGCGGCATCGGTGGAATCTATGGGATTCGTGACATTCACCAAACGTTTGGATTTTAGATCGAGATCATCGGTCATGGTTTTATCCACGTAATTATCTAGCATGATTCGTTTGAAATCCACGTTCCCGCTGTCGACATATTTTTTAGTTGCCGCATCTGCGAGATCTATCGGCTCAGGAAGATTATAGAGCTTCTTATCGTTTATGTTCAAAGGTTCCTCTCGAGGTTTGTATCTCCAAACATAACGTTCATCCAAGTTGGCAATGTCGACACCATCACCGACTTCGAGCGTCTTCCTCTTATTTTTAGATCGACTTTCGTCACTTCTACCAAATTTATCGACTGGCATGTTGTTTTGAGGTTTTTTTGTTTTAAAAATATATTTCAAATGCAGTTTATTAAAAATTAATTATTTCACTTATTTTTTGTTTTTATTCGATTATATTTTTTTTAAATAATTTTTTACCTTTATATATACTATAAAAAAAAATCTCTCTATAATTTAAATCATTGAGAATGTCTTGAAACCGATCTCCTTCCGACCATCTCTTGAGAATGTAGAGACACAGGTGACTGCAAAACACTTGATCTGGCGATTGCACTCATTCTGTGTTGTAACGAACCATCGATTCGTCGAAATAGTTCTTTATTTCTTTTGGCAGCATGATTCCATAGCTGTCGAAATAATAATTGTTCTTCTTTCCGTTCTTGCACCACACCACCTAGTGAGTGCCTTCACCCAGTAAGTCGTCCAGATTTAAAATTCCGCATTCCGATTGTCGAGCTCTTCTCTTCGGCAAGGCATCTCTGGAAAACACGCCTAGAAAATCTTTGATTTTCACATCCTTCGCCGCATTCAACAGATCGATGTTGGATAGGGGTTCGTTAGGTAAGACAACACCTTCTACTGATATCTCTATTTTCTTATTCATATATGTGTATATATTTTTTTTTATTTATTTATTTTATTATAATTCACTAAAATGACATTATTTTTTTATATTTTTTTTCTTTTTCTTTTTTAAACTAACTCTCCCGATGTCTCTATCAACTTCCATAATCTTGAATCCGTCTAATTCCTCTTGATTTTCTAGAATCCTATCATCCTTAATCATATCTGGAATCCTATCTGGAATCCTATCATCCATAATCATATCCAAAGTCCAATGTCCGAGTGCCAAAGTGCTTATTTTATCGTCTAACATGAATCTCTTATCGTCGTCGGCCTCCAGCGAAATCTTGTTGACTATTTCGGTACACAAGTTGTGATTGTCGCTTCGAATCGATTTCATAGTCTTATACACTGGACCACTTCCGAACTGACAATCTTTATACTCTCGGAAAGAGATGTTTTTCTTCACCACGCACCCTTTAACCCCTTTGCACTTCTTGATCTCTTCATCTTCTAGACGATAAGCATACAGATTGGGTCTCAAACCCATGAATTCGACGATTTGTTTACTGCCACTTTCATCCTTAAATTTACCCAACACCTTCTTGTTGTCATTCGATTGAATGTTGGATGGGTGATTGACAGGATAATTGCTCATGTCGAACCACACGATCACGTCCAGAGATATATCTCGGTAGACATCTTTCGTCTCTATCTCGTAAACGAAACTGTCCATGTAGGTGAACAGTAGTTTGGCTTTCTCACCAAATTTCTGTTTGACGTAATCATAGCGAAACTCATGCATCAATTGCTTGCTGATATCTTAGATGATCGGTCCGAGATAATAGGATTTGTCAAACTTCAGGTGCGTCTTTTGCATTTGAATGGCCACTAGATTTTCGTTGAATATGGTTCGGTGTTTGTAATTAGGTTTCACCACTAATTTTTTTAGCTTTTTTCTCAGACATGACGAGTCGAACGTCGGTTCTCTTCCTGATGTTTTCCCTCGATTTACCGTACACGCAATTGTTCATGAGTTTGAAGAAATCTTTTTCGAAATCGTTCTCGGCTCGAATTCTGAGATTTGTGTTGAGATTGATGTATTTTTTCATCCAAGGTTCTTTGTCGAATCGAATGATGCGATGTATGTCAACTAATTTCATCCCGTAATCGACGTATTGTTTCAAATTCTTGCTGTAGACGACGTACTTACATTTGTTAAATAAATTGGGAATGAGTTTTTCCTCGTCTCCTTCGATCGGTTCCATTCGTTCGGGAGCCAGCGGATAATCGTTGTATAGATCGTGTAATTCTTCCGGATAGTTCAAATTGACTTCTAAAATGCAAGGATAGTCTCTCCATTTTTGCATCTCTTCCTGTTCCATCACCCATTCGAAATTTCCAATCGGTAGAGGATGACTCATGGCCCAACCATATAGCTTATTAGCGGCCCAATACTGTATGTATTTATTCAATTGTTCCGAATTGAAACCTTCTTTCATGTGGGGATTGTTAGCTTTAGAATATCTGTGAGAGATCATCTAGACGCCACCTTTCGCAGCCTTTTTCGAACATGAGCAACATGTCCATGTCGGATAATAATTCCAATTGGATTTTGGTGGTCTTAAACAGAGCGTCCCATGCAAGAACGGGTGTGGTGAAATACTAAGCCGGATCCAGATTGTAATTTCGACGACAGACGTCTCAAAACTTTTCGAACACGTCTGCCAGGAGCAGAACGTTGGTCTTCAGATAGAGATCATGATAATCTCTCATGGTTTTCATATCGAATGATTTTTTGGCATGTTCATAATTCTCGTCGGAAATGTCGCATTTGCATAATTTCAAATAAAAATCTTCTTTCAAAGATAGCGTGGTGTCGGCGAATCTCTTTAGATCGTTCATTTAATCTTAAGGATAGACTCTTTTCCTCAACATGACATCTACTCGTTCTCCGAAGTGTTCGCTCATGATTTTAAATTTATCCTTGCTCATGTTATCGACTAATTTTTCCAGAGCGGTCGACATGAATTTAAAACTGTTGATGAAACGTATGCCTCTACGAATGGGTTTTGTTTTTTTTCCAACGTCTCTCCATCGATTACTCTTTTCTTCTCCATGAGCTTCCATTTCATGAAGGAAATGTATCTTTCTTCGTTGTTCATGATGCAGTTTAATTCTTCGTCGGTGGTGCCGAGATTTTTCACGAACAGATGACGGTCGTAACCTGAGAGATTGTGAAATATCTACGGATAGAAAACAGAGTCTCGATATCTTAAATTACACTTGCAGTGAACCGGACCACGATGCAGACCCGTGTAATGATCACTTCTAACTCTTCCATGAACCTTTGAGCCACGTCGTCGTCTTCGCACTGTTTCGTGTAGGTGAAGGGACCCATGTTGTGTTGCGAGTCGAAAGCGCATTTCACGTAAATGCAATAACCCAAAAGCGTGTGTTTTTGATATCTTTCGATGTAACTTTGAAGAGCGTCGGGTTGGCAGGAACTCATTTTTGCGGTGAAGCATTCAAAATCGGCATACTTTTAAACTTCTATTGTGACTTTTAAAGTTCACGATGGTTTTGGATTTAGGCATTTCGACTGCGACACCTTGATTTTCATTGCAATATTCCTGATGTTTCACTAACGATTTTTCACTGTGAAACGCGTTCATGCTGTTGCAACATAAATATATCTCGCCATTATGTTTACTTCTCTGGCTTGACAGTAATTAGCTCGGATGTTTAACCCAACAATAATGATGATTGTCACCATTTGAAATCAATAATAAAATAATCGTCTTTTCTCTTTTGAGATACAAAGTCTGTCTGAGAGGATAGATCATTCGTTTTTCATCGTCGTATCCCAAGACGTACACCGCTATGGTGAGATTTTGAACCTCAAAACGTTTGATGTGTTTTAATTGCATTGGAAAAGTCGAGATTTTTAGAAGTCTCCTCGTAATGAGAAACTCTCTCGGGATGGATTTTGACAGGGTATAAAGCGGAGGTGACTGCCCATTTAAAACACTGATCATCTTTATTTCTCACGTTGACCACGGAGTGTTTTTTAACTAAGAAATACAGTAATTCCACATAGGAAAACGCTTTCAACGAATCATTTTTAGTTATACAAATTTCGTGTTTCAACACCTCATCGAACGTCCAATTACTACCTTCATGTTGATAATTCACAAGAGACGTCAACATCTTGTCTTTCATCATTTCAAAAACATCTTATAAATCTGAACCTCGAAATACAGGTTTGACATTAGATCTGAAATATGCATTTTTCTTGTCGATTTTATTCATCACGCAATGGAGTATCATCTTAATTTTTTGTCCCACGTTCACGTGTTTGTGAAACAAATTCAATACTTTTTTCTTCACCCATTCCATGAACAATTTTTGGATCGACTTTCCTGAACGAGGGAACCACGTCAAAAGTTTTAAAACTGCCTTTGATCGCACTCTCCCGGTATATGGGATTCGACTGGAATGCTTCCATGATGACTCATGCTACATGTTCTTCTCCTTTCCCTTCGTCAATTGCTCGTCGAATTTCATTCGATATATCTCGTTTGTCTAGTTTCTGAACTGCATCACTCGTTTTCATTTTAGTTTTTTTTTCTTTTTAAACTTGAAGTTCATTGATGGCTTTTAGTTTAGTCGTCTTCTTATTTTTCGCAACCAAAACTTTTTTTTTTTTCCAACGTCGGCATTTCGATTCCTTTTACTATCTTTTTCTTCTTCTCATTTTTCACAACCAAAGCATTTTTTGACATCATTGCTATCAACATTTTGTTTGCCTTTTCATTGAGCAAACTACGTATCTCCTCATGCATGATCTTTCTAATTTCATCACGCTCCATGTTTCATTTTCTATTGTCAGGCATTACTGTCATCGGCTTATTTTTTCGCAATTCGAGTCTGTTTAAGTTTGTTCACTTCCAATCTTTCGATTTTTTTCTTTCCATCATTTCGCAAATGATATTCCTGTATGACTTCAACTTTTTTGATCTGGTACTATGATTTCTGAAATGTGGAATGTTTAATTCTCTACACATCTTGTTTAACTGAGGTACGGTTTTCTCATTTAAATTTTCCATTTTTTTTATTTTTTTGCTTCCTTTGTAAGAATATATTTTTTAAAAACTTTTTTGTCTATATATAGAGAGAAAAAAACAAAACTTTTTTTAATAAATTATTATTTAAACATAAAATTCAAAAACAAAAAAAAAATTAATCAATTTTTTATGTTCTTAATGTGAGAAAAATTGAATTAATACGAGAAAAAAAGGACGATAAAATTTAAACTTTTTATTTATATAAAGAGAAAAAAAACTTTTACAAAAAAAAAAAATGTTCACATTAAAGAAAATTAAAAAAACTGCTATATATATAGAGAGAGAGTAAAAAAACAAACTTTTTTAACAAATTATTATTTAAACATAAAATTCAAAAATATATATTTTTTGCAATAATTCATAAAACAAAAAAAAAACAAATAATCGATCATGACAACAACACCTAAAAGATGCGAATTGAAATTGAAACGAGTCAAAACGTGTGAGAAATTCGGTTGTAAAATCTATAGATTACAATGACACGATGCCATCCAATTGAAAGAGGTTGAGACGAAGGGTTTAGAGCACAAATATGACAAATATAGCATGCCTTTGAAATTGGACGAAGCCACGCTCGATTTGTTTTATGAGTACCAAAGCGATCTACAGAACATCATCGTTGCCGAAAACAGTGAATTCGACAAGGACAATTTGTCGTTACCCTATGGAAGTTACATATATCCAAAAATCTCTCTTGAACTCATGAACAAATCGGGGGGTGAGAGCACGTTCACCGATGTAAAAAAAACTCGCAAAAGTAAAGATAAACATTCAACACATTTTTGAAAAAGGAGAAGACATGACCATCAACATGCTAAAAACAAACTTGAAAATATAAAACAATAGAGAGACTGATTTTTAGCGAAGAAGAAGGAAAAAAAAGTAATGAGATCTAGAGAGGTTGAACATCTCTAGATCTCATTACTTTTTGTTGTTTTTTTTTTGTTTTCCTTCTTCTTCTTCTTCTTTCTTCTTCTTCTTCTTCTTCTTCTTCTTCTTCTTCACTATCACCCATATATATAATAGTAACGTTTCCTTTTTTCTCAAATTTCGATGTCGATTCTTCTTTTCTTTTTTTTTGTGATATATTACGTTTTTATAAGAACACATTTGATTATCTGCATCATAATTATGAAAGAATGTGGTGCATCTCTTGGTAACACTCACATCATTACCATTCCCTTCAGAAGGCAGTGGTGATGGTGGAAAACGTCTAATTCTTTTAAATTTCAACCATCTATCCCACTCTTTTTTCAGTTCTTTCCTAAGATATCCATCAGTAGCGTCTAATTGTTTTTCCACATCTTTTTCCCACACTATCCCACAATATTCATCATTAGTGTCTAATCGTTTTTCCACATCTTTTTTGCACTCTATCCCGTGATATTCATCATTATCGTCTCATTGTTTTTCCACCTTTTTATCCATTTTATATTATTTTTTTTTATACTTTCTATGATTTATATTTTTATATTTTATATAATTATTTAATTTTTACATTATAATAACATTTTCAAAATCCGTATATTCTTAAACAGTGAATTCTTACCAAACAGCAAACCCTTACCGAGTCGCTCAACGTTCTGTCCACTCTTCAGATAGTAACCGTTTCCACTGAAAGAGTTGCCACCTCTAACGGATTTTAGATACAATCCTTCACCATTGTCGTCTATGTGGACATGACACACAGCTCCTCCCTTCTTCAAAAACAGTCTGCTGCCACCCATTAATTTCTCAACTCCCGAACTCTCGAGTCCCGTGAGAGCTCCCACAACGAGAGTCTTTCTGAGAAAGGGTAATGCTTTTGTGGCGATTCCTGCCAATAGCGGTAGGAAACCGCCTTTCATTCTCAAATTGTATTTCAATTGAGCGGGACTCAATCTCACTCTCAACCCTCTTCTATCACGAATCGCTTTCTCCATCCTTTTGATTTGAGTTCTGGTCCAGGCGATTCGCGTTACCGTTACTCATCAGATCTTTGTAAGTGAATTTGAATCTCACCGGCTCATCTCGATTGAACGCTTTCTCAAGTTTCTCCCTCTGTCCTTTAGATATGTTCATGTTTTTAACCACGTATTCAGTCATATTTCTTTTTTTTTAAATATATTTTGTTCAATTGTTTTAATGATAATTATATATATTAAATAATTTTTGTAAAATTAATATTGCATTTATTTTATTGTCTTATTTATATATATATGCAATATTTTTTTTTTTTTTTTGCTTTTTTATATTTCTCTTTTGTGAAATCATATCATCACCCTCTCTCCACGAAGATCTAACAGTTCACCATTTTGATCCGTCAACGTGGTTTTGAGACTGTACAACGTGTCTAAAATCACTGGTAGATAAACTAAATTTCGAGGTCGTTCCACGATTTTATAACCTGGTGACACGTTTGGAAAGAAGGAACAGATCATCGGTTGAGCACTACCATTCACGTAGCTTCCAGCAATCACGTCCACGTTCACCAGAATGCTATTGACTGCGAGAATGTCGACCGTATTTTCAGATGCCGTGTGGCCTTGATACATCTTTCGATCGAATCCCAGCATCTTGCCTATAGAATTGTTCGTGTTGAAATCCACTCGAAAATTATCTTCCAAATCCAACATCGTCTGTAAGGTATTAGGGTTGGGAGCGAGTCTGATCTTGTTGCTTCCCTTTCCATCCGTATTCATTCGCGTCTGAATGTAATTGTTCAAATCATCTATGTCGTAACTTCCTTTGGAAATTCGAATCTCCAATCAATCCACTCCATCAGAATACTTGAATGAGTTATTCTTTTCGGTGATGTTGGGAAAGGAATAATAAGTCTCCAGATTCACCAACACCCTCTCGTATCTCTTCTCTCTATTCATTTCGATGGAAGGTTTGAATTTCTTCGTGAATCGAGTTGAATCACCACTCACCACGATTTGAATGGATTGTTTTGCAGCCGTATTCTCAGCTATCTGTTGTAACAATTCTCCTTGTTCGAACATTATCTTTTTAATTTTTATTTTATTTTTTTAAAACTAAATTATTTGATGATTTATTATTTTCTAATTTTTGCTTTCGCTCTCTATCTTATTATCATCAGAAACATAAAACTTGTCGAATCCACTCCGATATTTTCCGCGATTAAATTTTCTAGTCAAATCGATCACGACAAAATTGTATGTAAAGTCCTCCATCCCAAACCCTCTTGCAGAATCTCCTGAATTCCGCCACGCTCATGTCGTTTGTGACGTGATCACCGTAGATGTGATTGAGACTCTTGAGATCCTGGCGAAAGAGACACAGTAAATTAGCATTCTCCCTTATCGTCTGTCTGGGCAATCGAAAATAATTCTGCGACAGGTAGAAACAGTCCACGTTGCTGTGACGACCCCTAACGTAATACGATTGGTATCGGTTCTGTCTCTCCAAAAGCAGATTGTCGAAAATCATGAGATTCTTATCTTCCGATTTCAATTCTCTAGGATCTGGAATGTCGCTAGCATTCTCATGAAATCGACACTCAATGTTCGAAGATGCATTTCTCTTCATCAATTCCATTGCCGCACCGTCCAAAATGGTCAAAAGAGAAGCTTCACTTTTGTCAAATTCCTCCCTACTGTCAAAGATTCTGGCTATGACGTCCTTGGGCAATCTACGATCCATGCAATCTCGAAGCAATCTGTATTCAGGTTGAAACAAACTCTTGCCAAACACGAATATTCTGTCATAATCCAACCAACCGGGTTGCGACAACAGATTCATCAACAGATTGGTCTTTCTACAATTCGATTTTCCCACTATCAAGCCTCTTATGCTTTTGGGAAAAAACTCGTTATTCGACCTTTTGGACGTGGCATCATTCCAAGACATATCTTTAATGTTCATCTTTTTTATTTTTTATTATTTTTAGATTTTCAAACACAATTTTTATGTTTTTTCAAACTCAGTTTTTTATAAATATTATTATTTATTTATATTACACCGCCGCAAGTTCTCTTCAATCCAGATCCGTTTGTCATTTTAGCTAAATCTTGTATATGGGTACCACAGCATCCTTAAAATCTTTCCAACTTTTCAGTGATCGCTCTAACATAGCTCGCTTCATGGCAGACTGATCAACTTGTCAATCAACATTTCGGCTGCCCTCTTGCCAGCCACAGAAGATATCCTACCACTAGCTTCTGAAGCGGCTTTCTTACCAGCATCCAAATCCATCTTCTTATCGACCTCAAACGCACTCGATGCGAGTTTTCTACCTGCATCGCTCGTGAACGCTCGCATTATAGAATCGACGATGCCAGAACCGCCTTGAATGTAAGTTCTGATGTATCCCCTGTTCTTTATCACCAACATATTTTTATTTGTTAATATATATTTTGTTTTTTCACTGGTAAATCGTTTGTTGTTTAAATACTTTTTATTATTTTCTAGTGTAAAATTTACTGTTTTTATTTTTTATCTATTTTTTGTTTGTTTGTTCTCTCTACTTATTATATATATATATATCAATCCTTCAATTTGTTCATCAGCCTTTTATAATCATGTTTATTCAAAACCTTCTGCCTCAACAATTTGTCGCATATGCTCACTATCTCATTATCTAATCCAGTATTACCAGCGCGTCGACTTGCCATCAACAATCTCAATCTCTGAGACAGAGCGTTAGAATAACTCAGAAGAAAAGTGGTTCTAACCCCTTTGCCAGTCACTGATTCGACGAATTTCTTATTCATATCCCATATGGGTTTCACCACCTTCGTCCACTTGTAACCTCTATTGGCTTTGGGTCTCGTTTCTCGGGCACTGTTATTTCTCAACATGGCGTGGGTCTGAACCAGAATGTCATTGTAATTGTCAAAATCCCGATCCATGTAATCTCCAGGCTTGTCGAAAAGGAGCAATTTGCGCAGTCCAGGAGTTAATTCGTACCTATTCGAAAAGATGATTAAATTATCATCATCCTCTTGCACTTCGGTGTCGCCTATGAAAGTTCTACCATCAGAATCCTTATAAATTCCATACAACAGATCTCTCTTACCACCATAGTAGGATGACGCAACGCTATCAGTGGTGATAGTCGAAGCCACATCATCGCTTTCACTCATGTCGGTTTTGATTCTCATGGGAACGTAATCCGGTGATAATCTTTGAAAGGAAAACCCCCTCGTAAAACTGCCAGACAACGAACCCGTTCTCAAAGAACTTTCTTTTATAGGCTTCAATTCGTCAATGATCTCCTTCTTACTTCGTTCCTGAACCTCCGTCACAGGTTTAAATAATTTTGTGGTTTCACATCTTAATTCCATTTCTCCAAGTCGCCTCCTTCTGTCATTGGATTGGATGCTTTTCTTGAGTCGTTGATATTCGTTGAGAAGCTGATTTCTCCGCTTGGAATCTGTGATGTGTAAAAACAATTTTTCGTTTTCTAAAATTATTAATATTTCCTTTAGAGTATGCTAACGTGAGCTATTTTATTATTCTCAAAAATTAAATGTATAATTATTTTTATGTTTTATGTTTTAAGTAAATAAAAATCTTCTGCCTTTAATATATTATAACTAAAACCAGTTGAGGAAAAACATTTTACAAAATGAAACCTCAATAAATGCATTTTGCCCTGGAACGTGTTAAAGATCACATCACCGATTATTCACTCTGTGACGAACAGAAGGACTTTGAAAAAGTTTGAAAGTTTAGCGCATAAGAACGGCACGTTTTTATCGTAATCCTCAAAACAGCATTTTATATGAAAGTGAGAAATTCTGTTTTTAAAACCACTTTACGAACAAAAAAATGAAAAAACGGTTTCTGATTTAAAACCACTTTACGAACGAAAAATGAAAAACTGGTTTCTGATTTAATGTGTTTGAGAATAATTATATCCATTAAAAGGGTTAATTCATATCACTGAAACATTATCACGAGTCAATTGAAATTCCATTTACCTCTTAAAACCTAACTGAGTGGAACGCGATTTTATTGTCCATTTATTGAAACGAAAAACCTTTCATTCACACCAGAACAAAACATAAAAGGATTTTGCAAAGATTTCATAGTGTCAATTAAACACAATTTTTATCTCTTAAAACCCATCTAAGTGGAACGCTTTATAGTTGAATTTTATTTGAATGAAAAAACTATTTTATTTACACTGATAGCAATATTTGAAAACTCTACAAAATTGATCTATTATGATTTAGTTTAAAACTCGCTATGACAAAATGTGAACGGACGATTTCCATTGGTTCTAATTTTCCAAACTCGAGTTTTTTCAGTTTCATTCATTTGAAATGAAAACCTTTCATTTATACCGGAACAACAAAATGAAAGGATTTTGCAAAGATTTCATAGTGTCAATTAAACACAAATTTTCTCACTTAAAACTAACTGAGTGGAACACAATTTTATAGTCGACTCTATTGAATGAAAAAAAGCTATTTTATTTACACTGAGTGCAAAACTGAAAACTCCTCAAAACTGATCTATTACGATTTAGCTTAAAACACACTATGACAAAACGTGAACGGACGATTTCCATCGGTTCTAATTTTCCAAACTCGAGTTTTTCAGTTTTGGTTTGAAAAAAACCTTGAAGAGTAACTTCGCTTTACACCCACTTTGCACCGTTGGTGAAGGTAGAGAAAACGTTTTGAGATTTTCCCGATCTAGAATCGACAAATCATTTTCACTGATCGGATCGCACCCTCGACCGTCCGGAAAGTGATAATGAACGTCGGTGTCTCAGAACTCTCAGACCGCATTTTTTGATGTACCGGAAACCGAAATCGGTTTGGAAAAAAATTGTTAAAAATCCTCGATAAGTAACTACACTTTACACTCACTTTTCACCGTTGGCGAACGTCGAGAAAATGTTTTAAGGTCGATTTTCCTGTCCTAGAACTCTCAATCGTTTTTCACCGATCGGATCGCACCCTCGACCGTTCGAAACACGATCGCGAACGTCAGTGTCTCAGAACTCTCAAAATGCATTTTTGATGCTGTCCTAGAACTCTCAAAGCGTTTGTCGCTTGCGTTCACCAACGATAGATCGAAGGTCTGATCCGTGATGGGAACATCAACAAAAATTTTTAAATTTACATTTTCTTCAAATTTTCATACATTTTTGCCTTCCGAGCGATGTGTCGAATTTCACTCGTTCACCAACAGATGTTTGAACGATCAAAAGTGCAATCCAAACGGTCAAAAAACAACTGAGAGTTCTGGGACACCATGTAAAAATGACTTTTTTTACACTCTGTACACGATTTAACACTGAATCCCTATGGCGGTACGCGTACATGTACGTGTACGTGTACAGTTTTTTGAAAAAGTGTCCTTGAACTCTCATTTACCACCTACTGTTGGTCTACACCACACCAGCACTCAAAAGTCAACCTACTTAATGAAATTATGAACTTGAAGTATCATGTTAATGGGTCGGAAAAGAGGGCCACTGGGATTCAAAGGGTTAATGGTACTTGCATACCAACTCTATAAATAACTTAAAATGTTCATTCTTTGTCTAAGAACGAGCTATATTTTAGAGGTAAAAATTGAAAAAAAAAAATTATAAAGTTTGAACAACGATTTTTCTGTGAATAACGATGACTGGTCATAAGGGCTGTATCAGATGTTGAATTAAAAATCGGATTTCGGGCTGCGGATATGTTTGGCAGAAAAAAGTTTTGTTCGGGAAATGTTGGTCAAAGATTCTTAAACAACCTGAAAAAAGCTTCCATAAATTGTGAAAAGCAAAGAAATGTGAAGAAATTGATGACCATAAGCACTCGACCAGTTAAATTGCAAATGCCACGAGTGAGCGGAAAACAAGTGATGAAGAAAGGTAATATTTGGTGGGGGACATCCTTCTTTCCCACACCTTCCTGGTTTTTACAACACTGTTCGGTTCGTACTGATGATGACCACTGAATTTCATTTTTTTTCCGTTTTGGATTAAAATAGGCACATGTCTAAGTCATTTCCAAATGAAAGTGTCAATGACACTGTAGCTCAACTTGTTAAGACATGTACATGTATAGTATGTGACACAGCAATGACAAACATCTTGGTAATGACCTGATAACAAAGGTACATATAAAGTATTGTAACGGTCTGTACATAAATACTGACCATAGCCTGTAACAAATGTATAGGTAAAGTATTGTAAAGGTGGGTGACAGTCAGATGCTAAACTAGAAAATAAATCTTTGAGTCCTAGAGTGGGTTTGACTGAACCCCAAAATATTTGTTCTCATAGCACAGTGATAACAAAGTCACCCCAAAACACACTCATTCCTGTCTCAAGGTGAAAACAAAGGTACCCAAGAAGTTTCGTGAAGATCAGTTCATAAATACGAGCTGTATAGAAGTTGTGACAAAAAACTGATTGGACCTAATTTCGGTACAAAATGGCCACTGGCAGCCATCTTGAATTTTGGACCGCACCCAGAAACACTCGTTCTCGTCCCAAGGTGATAACAAAGGTACCCAAGAAGTTTCATGAAGATCGGTTGATAAATACAGCCTCTAGCCCGAGCCGTATTGACATGTGCACTTACAAAGTATAAGTAGCACTAAATAAATCAAAGTTCATCTAATTTGCATAATTTCTGCACGAGAAAAAAAAACGTACTATATGTGATGTATTCCATGTTACTAAACATTCATACAAAAATTTGTTCAAATCAGAACTTTCCTACAGAAGTTCTGTACAAAAGACAGATTGCACTAATTTTGGTACAAAATGGCTGCTGGTGGCCATCGTGAATTTCGGACCAACCCAAAAACACTCGTTTTCATCCCACGGTGATGATAAAGGTACCCAAGAAGTTTCGTAAAGATCGGTTCATAAATACGGCCTCAAGGTGATAACAAAGGTACCCAAGACGTTTCATGAAGATCGGTTCATAAACACAGACTCCAGACCGAGCCGTATTGACATTTGTACTTACTGTGTGAAAGTAGCACTGAAAAAATCAAAAGTTCATCTAATTTGCATAATTTCTGCACGAGAAAAAAACCGTATTATATGTGATGTATCCCATGGTACAAAACATTCACACAAAAATTATTCAAATCAGCGCTTTCATATGGAAATTCTGTGCAAAAATCTGATTGCACCTAATTTTGTACAAAATGGCTGCCATCGGCCACCTTGAATTTCGGACCGGACCCAAAAACACTCGTTCTCATCCCACGGTGATACCAAAGGTACCCAAGAAGTTTCGTAAAGATCGGTTCACAAATACGGCCTCTAGCCCGAGCCGTATTGGCATTTGCACTCACAGTGCTGAAAGTAACACTAAATACATCAAAGTTAGTCTAATTTGCATAATTTACGCACAAGAAAAAAAACCGTATTATATGTGATGTATCCCATGGTACTAAACATTCTTACAAAAAATTATTCAAATCAGCGCTTTCGTATGGACGTTCTGCACAAAAATCTGATTGCACCTAAGTTTGTACAAAATGGCTGCCAGCCGCCAACTTGAATTTCGGATCGCACCCCAAAACACTCGTTCTCGTCCCATGGTCATAACAATGGTACCCAAGAAGTTTCGTAAAGATCGGTTCATAAATATGGCCTCTAGCCCGAGCCGTATTGAATTGTTGACGGACAGACAGACGGCCGGACGGACAGACGGACGGCGGACAATTGGCCATGGCATAAGCTCAAATTTGGCTTCGCCAAAGTTGAGCTAAAAATGGTATTTTTCTCTCTGAACCATTTGTCTCTATCCTCCAAATATGAGCCTGTTCTCTGGACCAATCATTTCAAGTCCCACTCGTTCGTTTCGATATTGAAGTTTCATGTATCGCGCATTCTGCAATGGAGAGAGTATTTCAGCAGTTATCTCCCCTGATGTGTAATTTGCAAGGGAACTTGAAGAGTTATGTTCCTTGATGTGTAAAAAGGTCGATGGAAAATGAAAAGTATGACATCTTGGGATACCAAGGATATATTGAGATAAACCTCCATGAACAGGGGCGTCGAAGCAATTATTTATTGGTGAGGTGAAATTTCCCAGCATGAATTGCCGAAGCCATATCCCGAAGGCCGTATGCCTGAGGTGCGGGAGGGTCCGGGAGGTGTCGCCCTCTCCGGTGGATGGGGGTTCGGTTTTGAAAATGCGACGCTCTAAGCGCGAATCTGGGCTAGAATGCCATTTGTCACTGGTTTAGGGCATGTTTATCATTGTTTAGCCAATTATATGAGTAAATGGAAGTCCCGCTGAGGCGAGTATTTTTCATTTATATTAATGAAAGATCACGTAAAAAAACCACAACTTTAAAAATAATAACAAAAAAAATTATTGGTGCGGCGCCCGCCGGAACTGCCGGACCAGTTCCGGTGCCCCTGATGAGCTCTGTCAAACTAAGTATAACAGACTAAATGCCCAGTTTACCACTAGAATACTCTAAAGGGTTCAAACTCCTGTTAACTTTTTTTTCCTGAATATATTTCACTATTTATTGGTGTTTAAGGTCACATATTTGTACACACACGCTAATCATGACCGCTTTTACTGGTAGGCTGGTGTGAAAAATCGAAGCTCGATTCGAAATTCGATTGGAAAGTCAATGTTCGATTCGAAATCGGAAATTCGAATATTTTCAAATATACTTTGTCCAAAACCGTGAATGTTTACAGATTGTAATTGATCACATTATTTTATATTGAGTATTGTTCTGAGTAGAAACGTAACTGACTTGTAGTGGTAACAGTGTTTGTAGCGATGTAGCTGTAACTGTACATCAGTTGTAGCTAGATCGCTACAAACACTGTTGCCGATACAACTGTTCATTTCAACTTATTGTGTATTATGACCAGTGACCATTTATAAAAAAAAGTTTAGTTTAGAACACTGAAATTGTTCAGATGTTCAATTTTAATAAATGTTTTGTTCCACAACATGATCACATTATTTCATTCCATTAACTGTGATTAACTAGTTAACTAATTAACTGTGATTAATTAGTTATTCCATTAACTGTGATTCGATTCGAAGTTCAATTCGATATTCGATGATTCGAAATTCGATTAGTTTTCACCAATTCGATTCGATCAAAATCGGCAATTCGAAAGGTCCCTATTCACTGGATAAGTGGCAATTTAACAGGTTTCTGTTGTATACGCACTTTAACTAGAGTCTGGTTAAAGATTTGAGGCGAAGGAACGTTTGGGTCACGTGGAGGTTATCTGAAATGAAAAACACGCCGGGTCACGCGAAATTTTCGCAAAGTTGAATGATCTAGTATGAATAAATGATGGAATGATGTTGTGCACCAACCAAAACCAATCATCAGCTGCAAAGGTGTTTGCATTTGTCTGAAGTACAGCTGCTCTGTTGGCCAATTATTGGCGAACAATGCAACTATACTTCAGGCAGATGTAAACATTCATGCTAATGATTGGTTGGTGCTCTACACCATTTTAAACTGTTGATCCTCTTTAGATATTACAAAGGTACAAAATCAGGAAATGAAAATAATTCATATCTCCGCCACAAATAGTGACTATGGGTGCCATACTCTTCTGCCGCATGCCAGTCCATGTCAGAATCAGGCTATAATTGTAACTAACTTGTACCTGAATTGCTGCAACATAACCTCATTATTGTTCCTTGGGATTCATCTCTGTTCATCAGGCCATTGCCCATAGGAGAAAGAACTTGGCTATGATCCAACAGTTCACACATCAGCATAGTTGTGATACTTAGATATAATTAGGTTACCTAACGGGTTACGTGAATTAAGAATTTATTATTTATTTATTGGTGTTTAAGGTCACATTCTTCTGCGCAATGGCTCATCATGACCACGACAGTTTTACGGATGGAGGAAGCCGGAGTACCAAAGAGCAACGGCGAGCAACTGTCAGCTCCCCAACATACAAACTCCACACAAGCAGAGTTAGCATTGTTGAAGACAAGTGCACCATCGACGTGTAGTACGCCATAGTACATAACGCCATCGCGCCCTCCCCCCCCCCCCCCCCACGTGGGCAATAGGGTGAAGTGTCTTGCCCAAGCATATAACGAGATATATTTGCGTGATAACGACATATTATTGCGTCATTACGAGAGATAATTATTGCGTTATTACGAGATTTTGCATTAATACGATGGATTATTGCGTTGTAAGGAGACTGTATTACTTTATTATTGCGTTATTACAAAATATTGTGTTATTACGAGATATTATTGCGTTATAACAATATTATTATTGCGTTATAACGAGATATTATAGTGTTATTACGAGATATTATTGAATTATAATGAGATATTATTGCGTTATAATGAGATAATTATTGTACTATAACGAGGTAGCAGCGCATCATTACGAGACGTTATTGCGTTATACCGACATATTATTGCATTATTACTAGATATTTAATTGCATAATTAATTGCATTATAAAGAGATAATTATTGCGTCATTACGAGATATTATTGCGTTTTAACTAGATAATTTTATGTTGCCAAAAATGAGAGAGTCGCGGAATACGCCGTTCTCGGAATAGGTGTTCTCGGCTCGGAACACACTGGGTTCTGTTGGAGAGATTGCTTTTGAACCGTATCAGTGCTATTTCGTTTGAACAGTTCCAAACTTTTACTAGTTGCAGGTCAGTTGAGATATACCATGCTAGTTAAAAAGATTCAGAACTCTTATTCACGATATGCACGGTATGCAGGAGGATTTTGATTATAGTACATCACAAGTTACAGAGAAACTCACACCGTAGGGGATGAAGTAGCCAGACTGGCTGTCTACCTGACATCCCCTTAAAGAATAACTTGCAGACCAACTTTGAGACCATATCGTAATCAATAATTATTCGTTCTTTCAGACAATGTTTACCAAAATCGGAGAGAAGAAGATCTATGATTCATGGGGTACAATATGTCCAGTGAGATATCTGGTGGATTATCAGGATAAATAAACCTGTATGCCAGCTCAATCCTTTCCTATGTACTTATCATCGATATAATCTTAGAACTTCAAAAAATAGTGACAGGCATCTTTCAAAATATAATAAAGTATAAATTCGAAGACTCTATGGAGTGGGTGTTGACAACAAGTTATGCGAGAGGGGGTATCCAGACAAAATTTAAATCTCGGCCATTACACTGGGCAACAGACTTCAGAAGAATTTACATTAGCAGAGCCTAGGGGGGGGGGGGGGTGATCATCCCCTACTAGGCGGGTCCTCGGGTGGCGGATAGAGGACGGCCTGCTCAGTTGGGCAGGTTTGCTGTTTTTTTAATTAGCAGGTTTGCTCAATTGAGCTGGTTAATATGTGAATACGCAGCCCCGGACCAAAATGGTCAACCCTGCTTATGCCATCTTGCAGGCACCTTGTTCTCCCGTGAGGTGCGATCTGAAGGCCTCGGAGGAAGGAATTCTGCAAGTTGAGAACAGACTGGGTCCCGGTTAGGACAGGTCTCCAGGATGGAGATCAGGTCGTTAACACTGCTTTGGCCCTGGTCTTCATCGTGGAGGTTACCTGTTCAATACACTGTTTTGGTCCCTACTTCGGGAGTAGAAGGATGGTCGGATGGCCCGTTCTGGCCAATCGGGAGCCCCCACCCCAAAAAGTACTGGGTGTCACGTCGGGGGGCATTTGGTAGTCATTCGATCAGTCATTTCTTTTAATCACACACCATAATTGCCTATGTGTACAAGTTTGAACGTTCTATTTTTAAAGAAAAATACTTTTTGCTGCGCTGTCTGTTTAATTTATACATGGCAACTTTAATTACAGAGTTTTGTGCAGTGATTGGTTGGATGACCGCCATCTGAATGCCTTGCACTTCCACATACGGGTCAATCAGTCAGTGGTATGCCTCGGCATCAACACTGACTGAGTATACTGCCCCATACCAGGTATGTGGGAATACCGGCAACCCGGTGGGTTCACTACACAGCACTACCCCTTGTTGGACTCCGCGGTGGGATGGAGCCGGGGCAGTGAACAACTTTCAATTCAAATATGGCTACTCCACATTCAAAACCCAAACGACCTTTTTTGACCACTGGACTCCGAGACTCTGACTCTGATGATGAATTGATTAAGTCGATAATACCACCAGAAGACAATGTACCAAAGTTTATACTCTTACACTCAACTGAGGAAAACAGGAAATTAAGTACCATCAATCCGTTTGCCCTCGAAAAGGCCATCAAAGGCATTGCTGGAACTGTGAGAGATATTACAAAAATGAGATCTGGTGACATTTTAATACAGTGTATAAAGCAAGTGCAGGTACATAACCTCCTGCACCTTACAACACTGATTGATATTGATGTTAAGGCCGATTACCATAAGGCACTGAATACCAGCAAAGGAGTCATTAGAACTGGAGAACTGGCGGACATGAACGAAAATGAAATTACTCTGGAACTCAAATCTCAAGGTATAAATTCCGTAAAACGAGTGGAAATTAAAAAAGATGGCAAAATTATTAAAACTAATACATATATTTGCACCTTTGATGGCACAAGACCTCACAAGGCTCTTAAAATTGGTTACCTGAATGTCAGGGTGGATTTGTACATTCCAAATCCACTTCGATTTTTTAGGTGCCAAAAGTTTGGTCATGGGCAGAACACATGTCGAGGCAATCAGATATGTTATAAATGTAGTACAAGTCATGAAGGACCATGTGAAACAACAATATACAAATGCATAAACAGCCAGGGCAATCATATGTCATCCTCAAAAGATTGTCCTGTATGGAAGAAAGAAGAGCTTATTCAGAAAGTAAAATGCGAGAAGCAGGTTAGTTTTAAGGAGGCCAGCGACATGGTGACATCGATGCCTGGCATGAACGTACCAATGCCATCTTATGCCTTGACCTTGAAGCAAAAAAGATCTACTGAATCAGTTGCATGTCAAACTGAATTCACTTGGCTTGGAAGCACAATTCCAACTTTATTACAAGCTTTCACGATAGGGAATGACAACCAAACCCAGCCAAGGTCAACACAAACGAATTCAACAACTCTAGAAAAGCCCAAGACACAACATAAAACCGAACAAGAACAAAAATCTAAACCAGAGGTAACCAAAAATGCACCCAGTAATTCAGATCAGCAAAAAAAGATAGATGCCACAAAGTCACAGCAACCACAACAACCACAAAATATTAGTCAGAGTCAGAGAAAAAGACAGGACAAAATAGAAAAAAAGAAGTTAGATAAAGAAAAACTGAAACAATTGTCAAATAGAACACCAAAAGCCCTTCAAGATCCTGTTACCCGCAACAGATTTGAAGGCTTTGAGCAAATGGACGTCAATGAGGACATCAACTCAGAATAAATCTCCCCTCAAAAAATCACCAAAGAAAAATACTGGGGCTATATCTCCCATACGTCCACCTTCTTAATCTCCATCCAAGTATGGATAGTAAAAATAAAAATACTATAATACAGAGGAATTGTCGAGGTTTTAGAGCCAATTTTAATGAATTGGGTCTTCTGAGCCAAAAATATAAAGCTGCTGCATGTTGCCTGCAGGAAACTCTTTTAAAGAAACCCGAGGCTCACGATCGTTCGGCTTTTAGGCATTATACTTCGTATAATGCCTGGGCAGATGAAACTGATCTTCATGTTCGTGGTACGTCTGTCTTGGTCAGAAATGACATTATTCACAGTTCTGTTCCATTACAATCACATTTACAGGCTGTAGCGGTACGCCTGACCTTAGACAAGACAGTTACATTATGCTCCATTTATGTGTCACCAAATAAACCACTTCAGCTGAATGATCTTGAGCTGCTGGTTAAACAACTCCCAACTCCATACATTTTGTTGGGTGATTTTAACGCACACAGCCCTCTTTGGGGTAATTCCTGCAGTCAAGAAGACGTAAAAGGTAAAACTCTAGAGGAGTTTATTACAAAATATGACTTGTGTTTGTTCAATGATGGTTCAGACACTTATCTGCACCCCGCATCTGGTTCGTATACATCAATTGATCTTACAATTGCATGCCCTTCTATCTTCCTCGATTTTTCTTGGAAGGTAGAAGATGACTTGTGCGGGAGTGATCACTTTCCAATTGTGTTCGAGAGTGTAGTTCCGGCGGATGATGAGAGAGTGCCCCAGTGGAACTTTAAAAAGGCCGATTGTGACATTTTCTCATCGCTTTGTTCTGAACGCCTCACACGGGAGAAATTTCAAGATAGTGCTGACCAAATAGAACATTTTACAAACGAGCTGCTTGACATTGCAAACACAGTCATCCCTAAAACCTCGGCAAATCCAAAACGTTTCACCAAACCATGGTTTGATAGTGAGTGTAAACAGGCTATAAAAGGACGGAAAAAAATTGAAAGGGAATTTAACAAGTCACCTACAACACATAATCTGGACAAACTGCGTATTAATCGGGCAAAAACAAGACAACTTATAAAACAAAAAAAGAAAAATTCTTGGGAAACTTATGTTTCTAAAATTAACCAAAACACACCAATCACAAAAATTTGGAAAATGATTAAAAAGATTAAAGGAAAAGAAACAAAATCAACTGTACAACACCTGAAGGATAACAACACATTAATCACATCCAAAACAGAAATTTCAAACAAACTCACTTCCACATTTTCTAAACATTCGTCGTCAGAAAATTGTAATCCAGAATTCATCAAAATTAAAAAACAAAAAGAAAAACAAAAGATTAAATTTACATTCAATAATTTAGAGGATTACAATGAACCTTTCTCTATGGAAGAGTTACGCAACTCTTTGCATAGAGCAAAGGATACTGCTACTGGTCCAGATGATATACATTATAAACTTTTAAAACACCTTCCTCAAACTTCACTAGAACTTTTATTGTCAGTTTTAATGACATTTGGGTGACTGCCCAGTTTCCACCTTCCTGGCGAAAGGCAACAATTATTCCCATTCCAAAGCCTGATAAGGATCACAGTAATCCAAGTAATTACAGACCAATTGCACTAACTAGTTGTCTCTGTAAAACCATGGAGAGGATGATCAATGACCGGCTTGTCTGGTTTCTGGAATCGAACAATCTGCTTGCGGATGTTCAGTGTGGTTTCAGAAACCAGAGAAGTACTGTGGATCATTTGGGCAGACTTGAAACGTTTATTAGAAATGCCTTCGCCAGAAAAGAACGTGTGGTCGCCATCTTCTTTGACCTGGAGAAGGCATATGATACGACGTGGACGTATGGGATTTTAAAAGATCTTTTTAACATGGGGTTGAGAGGGCGTATGCCTCTTTTTATTGAAAATTTTTTAAAGGACCGCCAATTTCAGGTTCGTGTTGGATCAACGTTATCCGATCCGCACGAACAGGAATCGGGGGTTCCTCAGGGTAGTATTTTGTCCGTTACCCTGTTTTCGACAAAAATTAACAGTATCATCGATGCAATTGAGAATATGGTAGATTCCTCATTGAATGATGATGATTTTTTAATCAGCTATAGCAGCAAAAAAAATGAATGCTATAGAGCGCAAACTTCAGCTGTGTTTGAACAGAATCCAGAAATGGGCTACCGAAAACGGTTTTAAGTTTTCAAAGACAAAAACGAATTGTGTTCATTTCTGTAAGCTCCGGAAGCATCATCTTGATCCAGAGTTGAAAATGGATGGAAATACCATTAAAGTTGTAAAGGAAGTGAAATTCTTAGGTTTGTTGTTTGACAGCAAACTGAATTTCACTTCCCACATAAAACAACTAAAAGTTAAATGTAAGGGAGCACTGAACCTACTGAAGGTCGTTGGTAGCACTGATTGGGGTGCTGACCAAAAATCTTTGCTCCATCTGTATAGATCACTTGTTCGATCAAAGTTGGACTACGGTTCTATTGTTTACGGTTCTGCAAGGAAGTCGTACCTAAAACTTCTTGATGCTATTCACAATAGTGGTATTAGAATTAGTCTAGGGGCCTTTCGAACTTCCCCAATAAATTCAATGCTTGTTGAAGCAGAGGAGCCTTCTCTTGAGAAGCGCAGAATTAAACTGTCTCTCCAGTATGTATCTAAACTTTTGGCCAATCCTTCAAATCCTGCTTATAATTGTGTTTTAGACCTTCAAAATGTTGATTTCTTTAACCGCCACCAGAAACATATTCCTCCATTGGGAATTAGAATTAAACCCCACATGGAGTCTACCAAAATTGAACCACATACAATAAAAGAAAATCGTAAAACACATATTCTTCCTTGGCATCTTAAAAAACCTACAGTTGTTTTGGACCTTGCTTCTACCAAAAAATCTGATACCAATTCCTTGCAGTTCAAACAAAAATATGCCGAAATAAAGTCCAAGTATAGTACATATACAAGGATCTATACAGATGGATCTGAAGATGGTGACAAAGTATCATCAGCTGCTGTTACTGGTGATCATATCACCTCAATTAGAATACCGAATCAGAGTTCTATTTTCACAGCTGAAGTTAAGGCTATTCAGCTCGCGCTTGAACACATCGAGAATGTGTAGGAAAAGAAGTCGATCATTTTTTCCGACTCTCTTTCCTCTTTACTTGCTTTACTCAACCCAAAGTTGAAGAACCCTCTCATTTTGGAACTTCGTGAAAAGTTAACAACTCTCATGGCTGACCAATATGATGTCGTGTTTTGCTGGTTACCCGGACATGTAGGTATCGCTGGTAAAACCAAAGCAGACAGTGCAGCAAAACAGGCTTTAACCAAGCCTCTCACTGATTTTAACATCCCTTTCAGTGATTTAAAATCACATATTAGTAACTACATCAAATCTCTGTGGCAGGCGGAATGGGATGGGGCGACAAATAATAAGCTCCATCGCTTCCGACCAAACATATTTGATCACTACCCATCCAGTAACCTGTGTAGAAAAGATCATGTTATTCTGACACGGTGTCATATTGGTCACACACGACTTACACATTCCTTTCTGTTAGAGGGTAATATGCGACCAGAGTGTGTTCCTTGTCAGCAGGTGTTGTCACTGGAACCCATTCTGTTATATTGTACTGATTTTAATCTTGTCAGAGGGCAGTATTTTACAGTACAATCTCTAAGAGATTTATGTTACCATACCAGCCCGCATAAAATAATCTCATTTTTGAAAGAAATCAACCTTTTTAAAAAATTTTCAAAGTGTTTTTATTCTTTTAGCGTAGACTCCACAAGTCTAAATGTCACCAGGTTGATTTTATAACTCTAGTCATTACTGTTTCGACTGCTCTAGGTTTTAAGTATTGTTGTGATTATTTCTTATTTTATTGAATTAGTTTTAATTCCCACTTGATACTTGTTGTTTCTGTAGTTTTCTCGCCACGATATAGCCTTAGCTGCTGATGTGGCGTTAAGCAACAATAAATAAATAAATAAATACATTAGCAGAGAACCCATAATGGAGAACAGACAAGTCCAAATGCACGGGATTCCCACCTACCCTTCACGTAAGACGTGTACACAGGTCGCACAAGCTTTTGATGAAGTACATCTTCGGCATGAAGGTGATTATTCTTTTGGGTTATTATGTGCAGTCTGGGCAGTAAGGATTATTGCAGTGAACTTCGCACGAATATGACGACAGCAGTTTAGAAGTGAGCGCCTTCTTGAATAAAAGTCTGCTATTAGTATCCCGAATTACGCTGTCTAGAGCATTCCAAATTTCATAGGAATGTATACACTGGGAGATTTCTAATGATTTGGTTCGAGGTTTTTTTTTTCTTTTTTTAAGAGACCAGACTGCCGTGTCGTCATACCTGAAGAATGTTCCACATTCCTGAATATATTATTAAAATATGTCGGTAATTTACCATTGCACCAATCAAAAGCAAACAGGGAAGGCCGGAGTTTGAACAAGTCCTCCACTTTAATTATTTTATCATTTTTAAAAAGAGGTTCAGTGTGAGCATTGTATCGTTTGTTATTAATTATGCGCAGCGAACGCTTTTGCATAATCCCTAACCTTCTCACTGCTTTGGACTTGCCCTCAATCTGGATTCCATACGTCAAGCGAATTAAGGCATAACGGAGAGTATTTGTGGCATCGTGGGGAAGAATGTTTTTTACTTTGTTCAGGCTATATTTAGCACAGCTATTTTTAGGTATATCTCGGATAGGTGAGCCTTGTAGGACAAATTATAATCGCTATGTATTCTAAGATATTTCAGTGATTTTTCAGGCTAGGTAGCTCCTACCTTAGTAGTTGATTGGTTGTTAATAGGAACGTCTTCTTGCAAATTACTATTTATGCTGCGTTTATTTCCTGGGTTTAATAACATACTTTTCGTTTTGTTGGCATTTAACATTACCTGAAGGGCGGAACATCACTCAAACGGTTTTTGAAGTTCTTCGTTGAAGTAGCTGGTTTGACGAGTTACAACTGATCCAGAGTTATGTGCTGTAGTATCGTCTACTAAAAGCTAAAAGGTTTAATGGTGTTAACTTGAATTGCTAATGTCGTTATCGTATAAAACAAATAGCGTGGGACCCAATAAGGAACCTTGGGAAACCCTGCAATTCATTGCAGCTAATTCGGATAGATGTTCGCGGAACGAGACACACTGGGTTCTGTTGGATAGATAGCTTTTGAACCGGTCCTTCGCAACCCCTCTGATTCATATGTTTCCATTTTACTCATTAAGATATCATGATTTGTTGGTGGTATCAAAGGCTTTGGATAGGTCCAGAAACACCGCCAATGTATTATTTTTCGTGTGTTTATTGTTTTCCAGGTACTGTGTTTTTTCCTAAAACTGTACTGATGAAAACCTTTGAAAATGCTGATAGCAAACTGATACGTCTATTATTAATGAAGCAGTGCTCGTCACCTGCTTTGAATATAGGTGTCACTATGGTAGTTTTCATTTTGTCTGGCACCATGCTGTTTCTGAATAAACTATTGCTAATATGTGCAAGGGGCTCTGTGACAAGATATAATAGGTTAATCGCCTGTTTTGAACGCCTGTATCAACTAGCATCGAGGGGTGGGGTGGGAGGGGGAGTAAGGTGGCAAATGCCCCGGGATTTGGGGGATGTTTTAAAAAGCTGAAAGTAGTGGGAAGTCTTTTGGTACATGTCTCCGACGCTGATGGAGGTGGAAAGAGTTCGTAGTTGTATTACTATCCAGCTTCCATTCATATAAAGAAACCCCCACTTGTTCCAGTTTGTTGGGTTTCCTTCGATCTTTACTGCATCGTGGTAGTCACGATTATCGTTGGACAAAAAATGGACCATACTCGCAGAAATACAGGTAATCAATTACAAAAATTGTAAGGAAATATTTGAGTAGATATTGTCAAGAAAGAGTAGGAGAATGCTTCTCCTACCACTTATTTAGAAAAAAATTATAGGGGGATCCCCAGAGCCGCCATCCACCCCCGCCCTCTTCCCGCTTATCGCTTCGCGCCTTCGACGCTCGCAGGACCCACAATGCCCTTCTACACATTTCCTCAGGGCCCGTCCTCGCTCTCTGTGTGGCCCTGCCTATACTGAGGCCAAAATAGATCTACCAACAAGGGGAATTTGGTGACTGTTAGGGTAATTTCTCAACACATTATACAATTTTTTCATTTAACTGCTAAGAGTTTACTCTCTAACATATATGCAATTAACAGGTAAAATTTGGACTGAACGTATTGTAAATGGTTTTGTAATGGTTTTGTGTTTGGATATTATATTCAGTTAACAGGCTTATTCAGTTTATGTTTATCCAGTTAAGTGAACTGAACTGTTTTCAAATAGTATTCAAATATTCATTCTTTTTTGCATGGATAACTTAGCAATGTCATGTGTGAATATTGTGAGCCTCCTGGGGTCAACTTTACTTCACAAAACATCCCTGTGATTTTAATCAAGAAGTCGAATGAGCAATAAATTTGCCAAATGGTGGCTGTTGTTACTAAATTTAACTGATAAACGATATAACTTGCATTCCCACAAAACACAGTAATCGTTTGTGTGTGGAATGATTGTCTCCTCCTGTCTTTTTGCTCTGCTTGAAACATAAAATAAAAGTGTTAGGATATTACAATCTTCTTTAGAATATGTTTTATATGTGATATTGCGTGTACTTTCTTGTTCATTTTGGTGTTTTAGGACCAGTAGTTCATTTGCTGTCTCTTTGTCCCTGCTCTGAAAATTAAGACCGTAAGTCTTTAGTAGCGCTATACATTAAAGGTTAAATTTTATGAGTTAAAATTAAAATGTTGGTACCATACTATAGATAAGTATCGAATATACCCGAACTCACCAGATAGCGTTTAGATTAGTAGTTTACTTGCGGTCTCTTTGTCCCTGGTTGTGAAAATTAAGACTGCAAATCGGAGATCGCGCTATACATTGAAATCGAAATTTTAGGGGTTAAAATTACAATATCGATATCAAGGTTCGGATATGTATTCAATATACCCAAATTGACTACACTATTTCGTTTATTTGGTGTTTTTATGACCAGTAGATTACTTGCGGTCTCTTTGTCCCTAGTCGCGGAAAAGTGAGACCGCAAGTCAGATATCGCGCTATACATTAAAAGTAAAATCTTAGGGGTTAACGTTAAAATATCGGTACCAAACTTCGGATATATATTGTGTACACCGTATATGACCAGACAGCGTTTATTTGGGGGCTGTACTCCCTATACTTTACCTGCAGTCTCTTGCGGTCTCATTTGTTATCTGTGGTCTCATGTTAGTACTACCGGTATTATTTCCCCTTTGCAGGTGGCTCATAAACTTTTGATTGTGTTGAGATATCCTGCACTGAAATGTTAGAGAAATGCACACAAATGCATGTGTGCCAGAACAGTTATTGTGTGGTGGTCGATTTAATACAGTGTGGTAAATTTGGTAGATAATTTACCAGTGATCCATTAAAGAAACACAAGAGCATATCACGGAAGATAATCAAGCCACTGAAAGTGTTTACCTCGAGAAATACCCACCTCTAGCAGTCGTTCTCGCTATTCTCCTCCTCATTTTGTGAAACTAAACCATAATTTCCCGTTCTAACAAAACCAGTAATAGTTCAAAATAACTTTTAAAATTCAAATGAAGCTTGCTAGAATAAACTATCAGGTTTTGTGAATAAAATTCTGTTGAGAGGGGAGTGAAAATATGCTCCACAACGTGGGCTGTTTCATTGCAATGTTATCAATCGTAAAACACTATGCATGTACACAAACATAATTTCTCTTGTACGATTTTGACAATTAACCTAAGACTGATTAACAAATTAAGAAGAATAGTCCTTAGGCTATCAGATTGGGCGGTGACCGAAGTTGTAACCTTCTGATCCCCGTCACTAGTTTATAAGGTGTTCACAAAACCTGACTGCTTCACTTAGCGACACAAAGAGGCCGAAAGCAGTGACATCCTAAACGTAGTTGTTGGCAATTACATGTATGTACATATAACGTAAGTTTTTTCTGCTGATCAAAATAAACAAGAGAAGAACGTAACATGTTGCAGGAGGTTGTAAAATTGAGAATGCCAAGTTTTGAAAGAAAGACGTGTGTATGTGCAACGTGTCAAAAGAAAGAAGTCGTTAAAAAGGTAGGTGTCATTGTGACTGCACTTAAGGGGCTATATAAGGAATGGAATTTTGTTTATTTTTAAATTCTCACCTCTCATATTCCTTAAATTCAGATTAAATATACACAAATTATACATCAAAATAAAGGTTGGGATGTATAGAACACGAAACACGTATGCAATAATTTCCAAGTGCATCTTCAGTCGTCTCTTATTGAGAAAGTTAATTTGTTTTCCTCCTAGGGAGGTTTGATCGTCCCCTACTAGGCGGGTCCTCAGGTGGCGGATAGAGGACGGCCTGCTCAATTGGGCAGGTTTGCTAATTTTTAATTGGCAGGTTTGCTCAATAGAGCTGGTTCGCTGCGAAATACACAAATACGCAGCCCCGGACCAAAATGATCAATCCTGCTAATACCATCTGGCAAGCACCTTGTTCTCCCGTGAGGTGCGTTCCGAAGGCCCCGGAAGAAGGAATCCTGGCAGTTGAGGACTCGGGCCCCGGTTAGGGCAGTCTCCGGGATGGAGCCCTGGTCTCCATTTCGGAGATAATGTTCAACACACTGCTTTGGCCCCAATTTTGGGAGTAGAAGGATGGTCGGATGGTCCGTTCTGGCCAATCGGGAGCTCCCACCCTAAAAAGTACTGGGTGTCACGTCGGGGGGCATTTGGTGGTCATTCAATCAGTCATGTATTTTAATCATGTATCATATTTGCCACTGTGTGCTGTTTTACCCACTTTTTTTTAACAAATACTTACTTTTGCTGGACTGTTTGTTTCCGTTTCACGTGGCAATTTTCATTACTGTGTTTTATAGAGTGATTGGTTGGATGATCACCATCTGAAGACCTGGCACTTCCACACACGGGCCAATCAGCCAGTGGCATACTTCGGTATCAACACTGGCTGAGTATACTGCCCCATACCAGGTATGTGGGAATACCGGCAACCCGGTGGGTTCACTGCATGGCAGTAACCCTACACCTTGATGGAGTCCGTGGTGGGTGGGAGCCGGGGCAGTGAACGTTTAAAATATTAACATGGCTACCTCACAACCAAAAATCAAACGACCGTTTTTAGACACTGGACTACGAGATTCTGACTCTGATGAAGAACTTATGAAATCACTGATTCCACCTGAAGACAACCTTCCAAAATTTATTCTCTTACATTCAACTGATGACAATAAAAAATTAAGTAATTTAAACCCCTTTGCTCTAGATAAGTCCATCAAAGGTATAGCAGGAACTGTAAAAGATATTAAAAAATTACGCTCTGGAGATTTATTAATCCAGTGTTCCAGACAAGTTCAAACTTGAAATCTTTTACATACTACAAAATTATTGGATATCAATATTAAAGCTAGTTACCACAAAACTTTAAACACTAGCAAGGGAGTTATTAGAACTCCTGAACTAGCCGACATGGAAGAAAATGAAATTACATGTGAACTGAAACCTCAAGGAATCACCTCTGTAAAACGTATTGGAATTAATAAACAAGGAAACAAAATTAAAACTAATACCTACATCTGCACCTTTGATGGCACAAAGCCCCCCAAGTCAATTAAGATTGGTTACTTGAACGTCGGAGTGGATTTGTACATCCCAAATCCACTGCGATGTTTCAAGTGCCAAAAATTTGGACATGGTCAGGATTCTTGTCGTGGCAAGAAAATATGCTTTAAATGTGGTCTCAACCATGAAGATCCCTGTAACACTACAGACTATAAATGTGTTAACTGTCAGGGCAATCACATGTCATCATCTAAGGATTGCCCTGTATGGAAAAAGGAAAAACTCATACAAAAAGTGAAATGCGAAAAGCATATTAGTTTTAAAGAAGCAAGAGAAATCATAATGTCAATGCCAGGGATGAATTTACCACCGTCATCTTATGCAAATGCTATTAAGCATTCTGCACCAATTACAAAATCAGTACAATGTCAAACAGATCTTACATGGCTTGATAATATACAACCAAAACCTTTAAACCCATTCAGTATAATACAAACAACAAATACGAACAGTTCTTCCACTCAAACTAAAACAACTGATTGTAAAAACAAAGGAAAAAAGATAAATGAAATGTCAAATGATCATCCACAATCTAGTCAACGTCAGAGTCAGAATCAAAGTCAAAAAAGCAGAAAAGAAAAAAAGAAAACTCTTTCAGATCGAATTCCCAAATTTTCTAGGGATATTGTCACTAGAAATAGATTTGAGGCCTTCGAGGAAATGTCTGTGGGCGAATGTCTCACGGAAACATTTTCAAATAATCCGCTTCCGTCATTGCAGGGAAGGTCCCCACGTAAATCTTCACCAAAAAGAACTACGGGGGCAATTTCACCCATACGACCACATTCAAAATCACCTTCCAAACATGCATAGTACACCAAAACAAAATATAATACAGTGGAATTGTCGAGGTTTTAGAGCTAATTTTAATGATCTTGGTCTTCTCAGCCAAAAGTATAAACCTGCTGCTTTTTGCCTGCAGGAAACTCTTTTAAAGAAACCCGAGGCTCAAGATCATTCAGCTTTTAAGCATTATACATCGTATAATGCCTGTGCAGATGATAATGATCTTCATATTCGTGGAACGACTGTCTTGGTTAGGAACGACATCATTCACAGTACTGTACCATTACAGACAAATTTACAGGCTGTGGCGGTACGCCTAACTTTGGACAAAACAGTTACACTTTGTTCTATTTACGTTTCACCAAGTAAAGCCTTACAATTGAATGACCTTGAGCTGCTGGTTCGACAACTCCCAACTCCATACATTTTGTTGGGAGATTTTAACGCACATAGCCCCCTTTGGGGTAATTCCTGCAGTCAAGAAGATGCAAAAGGTAAAACTGTGGAAGAGTTCATTACAAAATATGACTTGTGCTTGTTCAATGATGGGTCAGATTCTTACCTGCACCCCGCATCTGGTTCTTACACGTCAATTGATTTAACAATTGCATGCCCTTCTGTCTTCCTTGATTTTTCATGGAAGGCAGAAGATGACTTGTGCGGGAGTGACCACTTTCCGATTGTGTTGGAGAGTGTAGTTCCGGCGGATGATGAGAGGGTGCCCCAGTGGAAATTTAAAAAGGCCGACTGGGACACTTTCTCATCGCTTTGTTCTGAACGCCTCACACGGGAGAAATTTCAGGGCAGTACTGACCGGATTGAACACTTCACCACAGAGTTGATTGACATTGCAAGCCAAGTCATTCCTAAAACCTCGGCAAATCCAAAACGATTCACTAAACCATGGTTCGATACTGAGTGCAAACAGGCTATAAAAGATCGCAAGAAATTTGAGAGGGAATTTAATAAGTCACCAACTACAGAAAATTTGGATAGATTGCGTATAAATCGGGCAAAAACAAGACGACTTTTAAAACATAAAAAGAAAAGTTCATGGGAAACTTACGTTTCGAAACTAAATCAAAATGCCCCCATCACTAAAATTTGGAAAATGATTAAAAAAATTAAAGGAAAAGAAACAAAATCAGCTGTACAACACCTAAAAGATAACAACACACTCATAACATCAAAACAAGAAATTTCAAACAAGTTGGCCTCTACATTTTCTAAACATTAGTCGTCTGAAAATAGTAACCCAGAATTCCTCAAACTAAAAAAACAACAAGAAAAACAAAAGATTAAATTTACATCCAATAACTCAGAGGACTACAACTGTCCTTTTAGACACTGGACTACGAGATTCTGACTCTGATGAAGAACTTATGAAATCACTGATTCCACCTGAAGACAACCTTCCATAACTCTTCCAGTTACATAACTGGAAGAGTTATGTAACTCTTTGCATAGAGCAAAGGATTCTGCCACTGGACCCGATAAAATACACTATCAACTTTTAAAACATCTGCCTCAAACTTCACTAGAACTTTTATTGTCAGTTTTTAATGCCATTTGGGTGACTGGCCAGTTTCCACCTTCCTGGCGAAAGGCAACAATTATTCCTATTCCAAAGCCTGATAAGGATCACAGTAATCCAAGTAATTACAGACCAATTGCACTAACTAGTTGTCTCTGTAAAACCATGGAGAGGATGATCAATGACCGACTTGTCTGGTTTCTGGAATCGAACAATCTGCTTGCGGATGTTCAGTGTGGTTTCAGAAAGCAGAGAAGTACTGTGGATCATTTGGTCAGACTTGAAACGTTTATAAGAAATGCCTTTGATAGAAAAGAACATGTGGTCGCCACCTTCTTTGATCTAGAGAAGGCATATGATACAACGTGGACGTATGGGATTTTAAAAGATCTTTTTAACATGGGGTTGAGAGGGCGTATGCCCCTTTTTATTCAAAACTTTTTAAAGGACCGCCAATTTCAGGTTCGTGTTGGATCAACGTTATCTGATCCTCACGAGCAGGAATTGGGGGTTCCTCAGGGTAGTATTTTATCTGTTACCCTCTTTTCAATTAAAATTAATAGTATCATCGACGCAATTGAGAATATGGTAGATTCGTCATTGTATGTTGATGACTTTTTGATCTGCTATAGCAGCAACAAGATGAATGCTATAGAGCGCAAACTTCAGCTGTGTTTAAATAGGATTCAAAAATGGGCTATCGAAAATGGTTTTAAATTTTCAAAGACAAAAACGAATTGTGTTCATTTTTGCAAGCTTCGGAAACTTCACCTCGATCCGGAGTTGAAAATTGATGGTAGTCCTATTCAAGTTGCTAAGGAGGTGAAATTCTTAGGTTTGTTGTTTGACAACCAACTGAATTTCACTTCCCACATAAAACAACTAAAAGTTAAATGTAAGAGAGCTCTGAACCTACTGAAGGTTGTTGGTAGCGCCGATTGGGGTGCTGACCAAAAAACTTTGCTCCATTTGTATAGATCTCTTGTTCGATCAAAGTTAGATTACGGTTGTATAGTTTACGGTTCTGCAAGGAAATCATATCTCAAACCAATTGATGCAATTCATAATAGTGGTATTAGAATTAGTCTAGGGGCTTTTCGAACATCCCCAATAGACTCGATTGAGGCAGAGGAGCCTTCTCTTGAGAAGCGTAGAATTAAATTATCTCTCCAGTATGTGTCTAAACTTTTGGCCAATCCTTCAAATCCTGCTTACAATTGTGTTTCAGACCCCCAAAATGTTGAATTTTATAACCGCCACCAGAAACACATTCCTCCATTGGGAATTAGAATCAAACCCCACATGGAGTCGGCCAAAATTGATTCTGATTCTATAAAAGAAAACCGTAAATCACATATTCCTCCTTGGCATCTTAAAAAACCTACAATTATTTTGGATCTTGCTTCTAGCAAAAAATCGGATACCAATTCCTTGCAGTTCAAACAAAAATTTGCCGAAATAAAGTCCAAGTATAGTACATATACAGGGATCTATACAGATGGATCTAAAGATGATGACAAAGTATCATCAGCTGCTGTTACTGGTGATCATGTCACCTCAACCAGAATCCTGAATCAAAGTTCTATTTTCGCAGCTGAAGTTAAAGCTATTCAACTTGCACTTGAGCACATCGAGAATGTATAGGACAGAAAGTCGATCATCTTCTCCGACTCTCTTTCCTCTTTACTTGCTTTACTCAACCCCAGGTTGAAGAACCCTCTCATTTTGGAACTTCGTGAGACGTTAACAACTCTCGTCTCTGACCAGTATGATATCGTGTTTTGCTGGTTGCCCGGACATGTAGGTATCGCTGGTAACACCAAAGCAGACAGTGCAGCAAAACAGGCTTTAACAAAGCCTCTCACTGATTTTAAGATCCCTTTCAGTGATTTTAAGCCTCATATTAGTAGTTACATCACATCTATGTGGCAGGCGGAATGGGATGGGGCAACTAATAACAAGCTCCATCGCTTCCGACCAACTATTTCTGATCACTACCCATCCAGTAACCTTTGTAGAAAAGATCATGTTATTTTGACACGGTCATATTGGTCACACACGAGTTACACATTCCTTTCTGTTAGAGGGTAATATGCGACCAGAATGTGTTCCATGTCAGCAGGTGTTGTCAATGGAGCATATTCTCTTAAACTGTACTGATTTTAATCTTGTTAGAGGGCAATATTTTACAGTTCAATCTCTACGAGATTTATTTTACCATATGTGCCCACATAAAATAATCTCATTTTTGAAAGAAATCAACCTTTTAAATAAATTTTAAACTTGTTTTATTCTTTTAACGTAGACTCTACAAGTCTAAATGTCAACAGGTTGATTTTATAAGTATTCTGGTTTTTATAACCTTAGTTATTGCTGTTTCAACTGCACCGGATTTTAGTTTTTGTTGTGATTGTTTCATATTTTATCCAATTAATTTTAATTCATACTTGACACTTGTTGTTTAAGTAGTTTTCTCGCCACGATATAGCCTTAGCTGCTGATGTGGCGTTAAGCAACAATAAATGAATAATAAATAATTTGTTTTCCTTAAGGGCCTATATAAGTAATGAAATTTTGTTTATTTTGAAATTCTCACCTCTCATATTCCTTAAATGCAGATTAAATATACACAAATTATACATCAAAATGAAGGTTGGGATGTATAGAACACGAAACACATATGTAATCAACTCATAGAGTCGACTGTAGGCACCACTGGTTCCTGGAAGTCTGCTACCGTATTCGTACCAGAACTGATAATAAAATAATATTTCTTCAGAACAACTTGTGGCCAAATGTGCTTCATATATCCAAGAACAAAGCTATGCATTCAAAACACTTTCGAATACAGCGATAGGACTGCATTTTGGAAACGGACAACACTGTCTGCATTTTTTATTGAAGATGGTTTCCATGCTCGACAGACATGCGCAAATCACTCGTTGCCACGAATTTCTATCGAAAAAACAAAATCGTAATTCTAAGAAATTTCAGCAGGTATCATGACATGATACCTTGCATTGAATATGGCAACTGTGCAATCTCTATCTAATAACAGTATACTGTGTGGAGGCGATCTTTTTCATTATTTGATTTTAGACGGCGTTGTTTTTACATTCTTCTTCTGTCCGATGATGTCGACCGGAAATCGAAAGTATACTCATACGTAAACAAAAGCAAAGGCTTTGGAATCTTCCCCAATGCAGCTCTGTCACCGTGTTTTTGAAGAATTTTTATCCCCTAGCTTTGGTCTTGGATATGTAAAGCACATTTGGCCACAAGTTGTTCTCGTGAAATATTATTAAATTATCAGTTCTGGTGCAAATACGGCAGCAGACTTCCAGGAACCAGTGATGCCTGCAGTCGACTCTATGAGTTGATTACACATGTGTGTTCGTGTTCTATACATCCCAACCTTCATTTTGATGTACATTTTGTGTATATTTAATTTGAATTGAAGGAATATCAGAGGTAAGAATTTTCAAAATAAACAAAACTTCTTTACTTATATAGGCCCTTAAATATATACAAATTATACATCAAAATGAAGGTTGGGATGTACAGAACACAAAACTCATATGTCATCAACTCATAGAGTTGACAACAGGCATCACTGGTTCCTGGAAGTCTGCTATCGTACTCGTACCAGAACTGATAATAAAATAATATTTCAGGAGAACAACTCGTGGCCGAATGTGCTTCAGATATTCAATAACAAAGCTAGTCATTCAAAACATTTTCGAGTGCAGCGATAGGACTGCATTTTGGAAAAGGATAACACTGTCTGCATTTTTAATTGAAGATGATTTCCATTCTCGACAGACATGCGCAAATCATTCGATACCACGAATTTCCATCGAAAAACAAAATCGTAATTCTAAGAAAGTTCAACAGGTATCATGATACCTTGCATTGAATACGACAACTGTGCAGTCTGTAGTTAATAACAGTATACTGTACTAAGGCGATCTTTCTCATTATTTAATTTTAGACCGCGTTGTATATAAATAACTTTTCCGTCCGATGACGTCGACCGGAAATCGTTTGTAAATTCATATGTAAACAAAAGCAAAGGTTTTGGAATTTACCCCCATGCAGTTCTGTCGCTGTGTTTTGAAGAATTTTGATACCCTAGCTTTGTTCTTGGATATGTAAAGCACATTCGGCCACAAGTTGTTCTCGTGAAATATTTTTAAATTATCAGTTCTGGTACGAATACGGTAGCAGACTTCCAGGAACCAGTGGTGCCTACGGTCGACTTTATGAGTTGATAACACATGTGTTTCGTGCCTGTACATCTCAATCTTACGGCAGAGTATTAGCGCCATTCCATTTTTTTGCGTAATTTATGTTAAATTGTAATTACAATTTAGCTAAATTGTAATTGCAACTTAATACATTGTAATTACAACTTAATAAATTGTAATTACAACTTAGCTTAATTACAACTTAATAAATTGTAATTACAACTTAGCTTAAATTGTAATTACAATACAGCTTAAATTGTAATTACAACTTAATAAATTGTAATTACAACTTAATAAATTGTAATTACAACTTAGCTTAAATTGTAATTACAATTTAAGCTATATTGTAATTACAATTTAAGCTATACTGTAATTACAATTTAAGCTAAGTTGTAATTACAATTTATTAAGTTGTAATTACAATTTATTAAGTTGTAATTACAATTTAGCTAAATTGTAATTACAATTTAACATAAGTTACGCAAAAAAAAACGAAATGCCGCTAGTACACTGCCGTACAATCTTCATTTTGATGTACATTTTGTGTATATTGAATTTGAATTGAAGGAATATCAGAGGTGAGAATTTTCAAAATAAACAAAATTCCATTACTTATATAGCCCCTTAAATACATCTGGCTTCTTTAAGGGGTCGTCAAACGTAACTTTGGGCATTTTTTTGTAAATTTCCACAATGCCCTAAATACGAATTAAAGCGGTGAATAACGACATATTATATACCAAAATAATGCCAAAGTATACAAAACCCGAATTTACCCACTTTTAGAAAAATACATTTTATTGTTTTGCTTTTGATGACAAAGAAATTGCCAGCCGCATAAGTAACCGTCAGGATTAACAAGGAATAGATCGGTAATTCGAATGTCTGAGTTGTGAATAAAAGAGTCTACACTCCATATTCGGAGAAAGTATATTTATCATTTCATCACCAACGTGGTGACAATGCTCAGGTGAAAATGGATGACCACAAACGCTTCATTCTGTTTGTCCGACACGTTTGTTGTGATCACGTGGGTTTTGGGCGAAGTTTTGAAATCATTTCATTTCCCACGATTTGAAATATTCAAACATTTCACTGCTGTTTTTGAATCTGGCAGGCGATGTAATGTACAACTCACGACACATTCATAGGAAAATATTCAACTGACAGTGTGATAAACGCGAGATACAGCCCGTAGTAGTGCTGTTGAATTCTAAAACTGCACAATGTGACGCAAGTGTCAGCAAGGGATAATACACCACCAATTCGAACTACTATTATATCAGAACATAAAAGTGGAAAATTATATTTGAAAACAAAAATATATTCACATCAACATACATTACAGTCGTCAGAATTGTATATTTACGAAAAAGTAATTTTACTGTCGCCGAACTATATTAGTGACCTAAAGAAGGCTTGATGAAGTCTGCTACGAAAAAAGAAGACTAATGTCAAGGAGAATTATCAGAAAGGTTTCTTCCTGTTCACCAAATATAGAGAAATGTCGTACCATCGTAAATTTAAATATCTTCCTCACACAATCGCATTGTGTATAAGACTGAACTGAACTGAAAATGATTTATTCAACTTAAACAGGGGATGAGGGGGCTCTAAAAAATTGCAAGACGTGACGTCCTATTTTTTATTCAGCTCCTTTTTACACCCACCCACCCCTACGTGCAAATTTTCTACTACCGTTCTCAGACACCCACCCCCACTCTCCCATTAAAATCCAAAATAAACTTATAAACTTAGTAGTCACAGCTGTCTTTAGGGGTGTTTCATAATGTTCTTAAACTGGTACCACCAATTGAAACCTCTCTGGGCTGCTGTGTGCCCCAATCTACAAATGACAAGCTGTCCATTAACAGGCTTGGCCAGAGCAGGTGTACATATACGGGAACAAATTTTCATTTGAATTGTTCTGTCAGTATTCTCAGGTGTTTGCTACTTTCCTCTTCTATCCATACAAATTCTATTAATAAATAAATAACTTGGGTTGAATTTAGTGCACCAGAGAGAATTTTCCCAAAATATTGTCTGCACATTTTCTACATTTCGAACAAGACACCCACCCCCTACTAACGTGTGACATTTTCCCAGATTAAGCCCAATATTCTTACATATAAAGCCTCCTGATGTTGTATTTTTGTTAACAGCGTGATGTACAACATCATCTTTAAGGTTTGAAACACAAATGATTGTATATATTAGCTGATATATTGATATATTTTTAAAAAATTCAAAAAATTGCAAGTTGGAAATACACAGTTTTGGTGCACTCAAGATACCCACCCACCCCCACGTCACGTCTTGCAAATTTTTGGTGCCCCCCCCCCCCCCCCCCCCGACTTAAATATAATAAATAATACAAGCATGCATGAGACATTAATATAAACATGTTGCAAGTGAATGGAAGGTCAATTGAGGATTTTAGATCATGGAGAATTTATATTGAAGGGGGACTGCTAGAAGTGTTAACATATGAAGTGCAATCCCCAGAATGTATTTAATATAGGTGTAACAATATTAACTGCTATTGTTCAGGTTGTTCCGTTTTATTTAAAGCTTGGTGTGAGGCCTGAGCTATGAAAATCTGCTAATTGAGATAAGTGAGCTAACATGCTAATTTGTAATGGTTTGGACTGTGCTTACTACTTAGTGAAATGACTATGAGGCATATTTTTTAGAAGGAATTGTTTGTATTGCTTCTTGAAGATGAGTACATTATTGCAATTCTTTAGGCATAAGTCTAAAAAATTCCACAAGGATATTCTATTAATTCTTGTGCAAAAAGCTTTTGTGTTGGTTCTCCTATAGTTATGTCTCCCCTTCCCAGAAGGGAGACATATTGTTTTAGTGCATATTCTTCTTCTTCTCCTTCTCCTCTTTCTTCTTCTTCTTCTTCTTCTTCTTCTTCTTCTTCTTCTTCTCATACAAACTTTGTCCGGGCCATAACTTTTTTGTCTTTTGACCTACACCTTAGATACTTGGCATGTGGATGTATCACCATGAGCCGGCGTGCAGTGTACCATAGTCACCTTCATGTGACCTTGACCTTTGACCTGAAGGTCAGATTTGTGTGTTTTAAGGGAAACATTACACAAACTTTATCCGGGCCATAACTTTTTTGTCTTTTGACCTACACCTTAGATACTTGGCATGTGGATGTATCACCATGAACTGGTGTGCAGTGTACCATAGTGACCTTCATGTGACCTTGATCTTTGACCTGAAGGTCAGATTTATGCGTTTTTTTAAGGGAAACTGTCTGGATCAGAACTTTTTTGTATTTCGAGTCAGGCTTTAGATATTTGGCATGTGGATGTATCACCTTGAGCCGGTGTGTAGCGTACCATTGTGACCTTCATGTGACCTTGACCTTTGATCTGAAGGTCAGATTTGTGTTTTTTTAAAGGAAACTTTGTCGGGACCAAAACTTGTTTGTTGTTTTAGCCAGGCCTCAGATATTTGGCACGTGGATGTATCACCATGAGCCGGGGTGTTGCATACCATTGTGACTTTCATGTGACCTTGGCCTCAAGGTCAAATTTATGTACTTCAAATAGAAATAGGGAGTAATTGTCCAGACCAGAATATTTTTGTTTTTTGACCTAGGACTTGGTTATTTGACATGTGGATGTGTCACCATGAGACCGCATGTCGTCCACCTCGATGACCTTCATGTGACCTTGACCTCTGACCTTAAGGTCAAATTTATGTACTTCAAATAGGGAATAATTATCCAGACCAGAACCTTTTTTGTTTTTTGACCTAGGACTTAGATATTTGACATGTGGATGTATCACAATTAGACCGCATGCCACATGTAATCATGACCTTCATGTGACCTTGACCTCAAGGTCAAATTTATGTACTTTAAATAGGGAGTAATCGTCCACGCCAGATTTTTTTTTTTTTTTGGACATGTCGATGTGTCACCATGAAACTGCATGTCCTCTACCTTGATGAACTGCATGTGACCTTGACCTCTGACCTCAAGGTCAAATTTATGTACTTCAAATAGGGAATAATTGTCCAGATCAGTACTTCTTTTTTTTTGACCTAGGACTTAGATGATTGACATGTGGATGTATCACAATGAGACCACATATCATCATGACCTTCATGTGACCTTGACCTCAAGGTCAAATTTATGTACTTTAAATAGGGAGTAAATGTCCAGACCAGAATTATTTTTTTTTTGACATGTGGATGTGTCACCATGAAACCACATGTCCGTTACCTTGATTAACTGCATGTGACCTTGACCTCTGACCTCAGATATTTTATAGAGTATTATTTGCCAGAGGTTGGGGTATTCGTATTCGGTATTCAGTCGTATTCAATACATTTTTTCAAGTATTCAAATGTATTCAGTATTCATGCAATTTTAAAGTATTCGTATTCGTATTCGAATACAGTCAAATTTGAGGTGTATTCATAAATACTTTTTGAATACTTTTTGAATACTTTTCTTGTTTTTAATACACATGTATACAGTATTTGTAAAAAAAAATATTGTGATTATCTCTATTAGAAAGTAGTAAAGAATTAAACTAATACTTTTGAAGTGCACATATCAGGTCCATCAAATAGTACATCAAACTTCATACTACACATGAAGGTAAGTTCAATTATTTATCTGTCTTTTGATAGCAAACTCTTCATTGTTCAAAATTTGTTTCATTGTAAACTGAACATTGTAATTGTACAGATTATTCTTTGGACAAAGGATATCAGTCTGGCCAAAGTATTGATTTTTAATCCCTAAACAACTCCATTATCCAATTAATACTAATCTAATATTTTTCTACAGTAATAGTAGAAATAAGGTGTAGACTGATAGATCTGTAAAATTATTGTGCTTGAATTACAACATTTTTCCAATAGTGCAGTAATTGCTTAATTGATTTTTGTGAATAGCACTGGCCAGTTTTTTTTATTCTCACCAGCAATGTATGTTTAAATATTAGTAGAAGACATGAAGCAAAGAAGCCACAATTAATAGACATTATTGGGGGTCATAAAATGAATGTAGGAAGAAAACCCTCAAGAAAAAACCCTTCACCTTTTTTGCATGGGTAGGAAAAAAACCCTCAAATGAAAAAAAAAATTTTGTTGATTGTTCAAATCAGAAAAAAATAAATAAAATTAATACTTTTTATTCACTATTTTTGAACTGTAAATCCTATTACATTCTCAACGATATATAAACATAATGTCAACAAAAAAACTACATAGCACAATGAACAAGATGTTGTCTGGATGGTGACAGAAAAAGTATGTAGCAGAATGGAATTGTTACTTATGATTGCAAGAATTTCTTATGACATGAAATAAGGAAAAAAATGTGAAGCAAATGTGAACTAAGCAGCCCTGACTTAATTTGATACCAAACTCCAAAAAAAAAAAAATGTGAAGCAAATTTGAAGTAAACCAACAACTTATTTCGTTATCTACCCTGCAACATTCCACTAGTGTTTGCAGAATTTCGTGAGAACTGTCTATTCACAATTTCTTGAGTTTGGTATCAAATCAAGTCATGGCTGCTATTAGTAGTGTTTTCACAACAATTGCTCACAGATGGAACAAACTGAATCTACCCAAGCCCAAATGAATGTTGAAGAAAATCCAGGATTTTTTTTTCATTTGAGGGGTTTTTTCCTACCCATGCAAAAAAAGGTTTTTTCCGTGAGGGTTTTTTTCCGCACACCCATAAAATGCAGTTTAGAAGAAAAAAACTTTAAAAAATACCAAAACAATTGTGTAAATTTCTCACAGTTCTCTATTTAATGATTACTGCGTATGCACTAAACAACAAAACATTGGATGAGTACTGTGCACATTTTGCTAATTGTTTTCTAAATAAATTGATATTTAACATTTTTTTTTTATTTCTTTTGTTTGTCATTAATACCAACTTATGGCTGTTGATTGGATTCTAAAGGATTAAGATATCCACCCTCTGAAAAACTAATTCTCCACCTATAATCCCTTATACCCTTAATCCCAATAAGAATGATCAAATTATCATCCATTTACAAGAAATAATTTTGAAAAGTATTCAAGTATTCATATTTGTATTCATGAATACATTGTAAAGTATTCGTATTCGTATTCAATACATCTGAAATTTGTGTATTCGTATTCGTATTCATAAAGTTTCAAAGTATTCGTATTCGTATTCAATACATTTACAATGTATTCGCCCCAACCCTGCCAGAGTCATCATAACTTATTTCTCTTTAGAGCTAGACCTTACATATCTGGTATGATTGTCAATATTTTTATGTATATATCATTTGTAGTGCATAAAATAGAAAGGAAGGGGAGACATATGTTTTAGTGTGCTAAAACACTTTCTAGTTAACTTTGAAGTTCCTTAATTGGCGTGTGCTGTGGTCATGTGATCCTTCAACAGTGTCGTAGAATAAAAGTAAATTGGAAGGTAGGAGCTCATGCTTTGCTTTAAACAATATAACAAGAGTATTTAATTTAATTAAGTCTTCAAGTTTTAGGATTTTATACTTCTGGAATGTGGGGGAACTGTGACTTCCATTGTCATCTCCATCTGTTATTCTTAATATTTTCTTTTGAAGGATTTTGAGGGGAGTAAGCCTAGTACTATAAATATTTTCCCAAATTTCACAACAATAGTTTAAGTAAGGCGCTATCAAGCACTGACACAGGGAGAGAAGTCCTGGTTTATTTATTTGTTTCCTAGCACGTAGCAATACAGAAAGATTTTTAGAGATTTTAGAATGGACATGTTTAATTTGTTCCCTCCATGATAGTTTATAGTCAAGGTGAACACCCAAAAAATTGGTGGAATAAACACGTTCGATCTGTTTGCCATTTATTTTTACATTTATATCATTCTTGTTTTCTTTTTTATTTCCAAATATCATAAAAAAGTATACTTAAAGATAATTTATTGGCTTGAAAGTAGATGTTAAGTTTAACTAATTCTAGAGACACAGTACTACAGAGAGATTCTAGTTTATTTCTTGAAAGAAATAAATTGGTGTCATCAGCAAACATTATAATTTTCAATAATGATGATACATTACAGATATCATTTATATAAAGTATGAAAAGTGAGGATCCGAGGATTGATCCTTGGGGTACACCACACTTTATTTTCAAGGACTCCGAGTCTGTCCCATTAAGGGATAAATATTGGTATCTGTTGTTCAGGTAACTTGTAAGCCAAACATGCGCGGTTCCCCTTATTCCATAACGTTCAAGTTTTGTAGGTAATATATTATGGTCTATTGTATCAAACGCCTTCTTTAGGTCAATAAATACCCAGAGAAGGTGCTGAGATTTTTCTATGGAATCTGTGATCTCTTCAACTAATTCCATGATGGCATGAGAAGTAGAACGATTGTTTCTGAATCCATATTGGCTATCTGAGATAATATAATGCTTATCTAAAAAAGACGTAAAGAAACTGGTTTGTAGTTTGAAAACATTTGTTTGTCCCTGATTTAAACAAGGGAATGACGCGGGCTGTTTTCATTAAATCTGGGAAGCAACCTGTTTGAAAAGAAGTATTAAATATATGTGCCAGTGGGGCGGCTATATATGATAAAACTTTTTTAATCAGGGCCATGTCAAAATCATTGTGATCTTTTGATACTTTCCAGTCAAATTTATTGACAATGTTGTCTATTTCAATCCCCGTCACTGGAGTAAGAAATAATATTTGGTGTCCTATTTTAAATTCACATGGGTAAGAAGATTTCTTTTTATTACTAATTAGTGTGTTCAGTATTTTCCACGTCTATTTCGCGTTATTATTATGGGTTTCTGGTAAGTGGGCGTAGTGCTGTCTTTCACAGTATCTCCGAATGGATGTGAGTTTGTTTTTGTAACGTTTATATTTCAGTTCTGATGTTTGATCTCCAAATTTCAGGAATTTTTTGTTAAGATTATTTTTCTTTTTGCATGCATTTATGAGAGAATTTGTCATCCAGGGTTTGTTTTGAATAATCCCCTTCTTTTTGTTTCCTTTGTTGTCTACCATAGGACATGATGTGTTGTTGAATGATATAGAGTTCGGTGAATTTATTGTAAGCCTCATTAGCATCATTGTTATTGATTATTTCATCCCAATTTTGATTAGATAAATTATTTACATGTTCAGATACAGTACTGTCATTCACCTTCCTCTTTTGGAAGGGATTGATGATGAGTTGCGTTTAGGAGTGAAGTTTGCAAGTGTCAAAATTGGTAAATGGTCACTAATGTCGTTAATTATTATTCCACTATCTAATTGTGCGTGTAATTCAGAGGTGAACATATTGTCAATCAGTGTGGCACTACTGTCGATTTTGAGCGCCGTTAGCACCAAAAAGGTTGCGAAAATCTATGTGTGTTGACACTCTGTGGACAGAAATAGAGAAATGCCGCTACGCGGACAAAAATTCACACGAATTACCGAAATGAGACCACAACGTGTCATAGGTGTTTAGATAAATGAATTTAATAACCAACACAATTCCGATATTGTTCAGGCCGGTAACCCTCCGCCTATAAAATTAGTATTGGTAAGCAGATCAGTTATTAATTTTCTTAAATCTCATGAGAAAACAACAGTCAAGCCTCCCCAAATAGCAACTATGGAAGGCCGATAGTTCCAAAACAAATGAAGCATACCAAATCATGTACATAAATGAATTGGAAGCCGGGATGTGTAACTAAATGTAGCCGATTGGTGAAAGTATTCAGCACGCAGGACAGGTAATTTTTGTTGTTTTGGCCACACTTGAACATTCAAATGACACTCTTGGCAGCTGTCACTGCTCATGCAACCACAGAAATGAATACATATAACACTAAATGGGGAAGATTGGCAGTTCACCCTTTTTGGTGTATCAATCTCATCGTATTTTACCAATTTGATACAGATCTCATGCAAAATGGCACAGGATTGTGGGAGGTATGGTCACAACAGACTCACAAAAGCCACATTGGACATTCTTCATTTTTCATTGATGCACTCTTTCATGACTCCATACTTATTCTTCTGAACTGTGTGGATTTGATCCTTGGTGAACTTCATAAAAGGTAAACAAACACAAGAAAAATGGCAGTCCTTTTGAAGTGTAGGCATCCTAAATTACAATTTGTCTTGTGGTCTGTTCCTTGCAAGAATTATAAAAGATTTCTCCGAGTCTGTACTAGAAGGATTGCAGAATTTAACTGTTCAACAAATTTAAGGTATTTTATTGTCTAAAATCTGGTCGGTTACTTATGCCATAGCAGACTTTCAAGCGGTGCTATCTACCACATGGTAGCAGTTCCATGGCAAATTTCAGTTTCCACATGTTCTATTCCAAACATTTTGGTATATAATTTATTGGGTTTATTCATTTTGGGTCTTTTGTAGACTTGGAAGAAAATTACCTGAAAGTTGACCAAAGTTAGGTTGGACGCCCCCTTAATGTTTCATATGGGATTTTGTCACAACCTACAGCCTTACCCTTTCCAGCCTTCCTGACAACTTTTTCTATTTCCCGCAATGCAATTGACTTATTGAGGAACAAATTAGACTCGTACAACGCATCCAAACAATTATTCTCAATGAATATTTTTTTTTCTAAAATTTTCTGCAAGATATCATTGTCAACATTTTCCCCTGTATTACTCGGGTTATATAATTCCTTAAATGCGGTAGCCCATTTATCAAAAATTTCAGATTTTTCCTTAATCATTAGACCATTATCACTTAATACGTCTTCGGGAATCTGGAATTTTTGTTGCCCCGGTCGTAATTTTTTTTTTTATCCTAAAACAGTTTTGGGTGTTCATCAGTCAAGGCTTCGGTCTCAGTCATCAAGTTATTTTTATATTCCCGTTCATAGAAACGTAACTTTCAGTTAAAGATTTTACGTGCTGATTTGAACTCTCCGAGATCATCTTTAAAATTTTTATGATTTTTCTTACTATTCAAAAATGTTTTTTTTTCCTTTTCATTCATACGTTTCCATAAAACTGTTAGATCATGATTCCAAAAGGGTTTCAAATATTTAATTTTTTTTTGTAGATTTTGGGGATCACGGGCAATCAAAATATGGAACACATAATTTAATTTCCTTTATAATCACGTTTAGAAGTTGCTCATACAGAGCATCTACCTCCTTCTGTGTCTCGCGGCAACATTCTAGCCCAGAAATAATCTCATTTAGGGAGCGTAATGCTAACTCTGAGTTCATAAAACTTTCAGGTAGTGAATTTTTAAGTTTGTTAGGCTACTCGGGTGTGACCCTTCCCTTTTGTGTCCAAGAACCGGTCGATTAATATCAAGGTCAAATGTCAGAAAACTATGGTCCGGAGGTTTGCTTCTTTCTCCAATTAAGGTGCTATATAAGTAATGGAATTTTGTTTATTTTGAAATTCTCACCTCTCATATTCCTTAAATTCAGATTAAATATACACAAATTATACATCAAAATGACGGTTGGGATGTATAGAACACGAAATCAACTCATAAAGTTGACAGCAGGCACCACTGGTTCCTGGAAGTCTGCTATCGTATTCGAACCAGAACTGATAATAAAATAATATTTTAGACGGCTTTGTTTTTACATGCTTTTTTCCGTCCGATGACGTCGAACGGAAATCGAAAGTATATTCATACGTAAACAAAAGCAAAGGCTTTGGAATTTACCCCCATGCAGCTCTCATGTTTTGAAGAATCTTGTTCCCCTCGCTTTGTTCTTGGATATGTAAAGCACATTTGGCCACAAGTAGTTTTCGTGAAATATTATTAAATTATCAGTCCTTAAGGCCCTTAAGGAAAACAAATTAAATTTCTCAATAAGAGACGACTGAAGATGCACTTGGAAATTATCACATTTGTCTAAAGTATAATGAGATACACAGATATAATCTACAAGAGATTTTCCCTTCAAACTTACTAATGTAAAGTTATTATGTTTTTTGTTAAATCTTCCATTTAAGCAACGAATTTTCGCATCGTTCAGAAACTGAACGAAAGTTCGACCGTGTTGATTAACATTGTTATCAAGTGAATCCCGTTTACACACCTCATCAATTTCTTCATTATAATCTGGTAACTCACCTATACGTGCATTAACCACTCAATACAATTGGAAGGTCATCACAGTGCATGTATATATCAGGTAAAATCCGACAAAAGAACGCCTCAGCATCCCTCCCCCAGGGTGAGTTTTCCGGTGGTAAATAACATGAAAGCAGTATAAAATCCCCTTCATCCTCCTTTGTTCTGAAATACAAACAAAGTAGCCCATCAACAGATTTATCAATTATAGATATATCGAATGACGCAAGCAAGTTACTTTTTACTAAAACGCCAACCCTCCAGATCCTTTTGGCGCATTTCTATGTTTCGTAATTCTATTGAACCCTCTCCACGTGAAACCTTCAACTGTCAACACATTATTACCCGTTAAATGTATTTCACTCAAAAATAGTATATCTCAACCTACAGTCAGTGCAGTCAGTATTAATTGAGTTTTCAATTCACAGTTGTCTTTTGACCAGCCATTCAAGTTAATAGAACCAATCTTTAAACTGTCAACATCACTGAGTATATCGTTGGAAATGTATCGTCCTTTAACATCAGTCGAGTATACCTCATCCTATTTCTGAATCTCGGATTTCTTTATAATTCGTACGCTACCTGAGACAATGACATTTTTACCTTGGGGAAGTTCTCTTAAAATCGATTTTGCATTCAGTTCAATTAAACGTTCAATATGCGACTTATCGTCACGCAAAAAAAGCAGTTTTTGTCACGAATTGACTGGCGAAGATTACGTTTGCCCTTCAAAACCAAAATTTTCTGTTCAAGTGTTTCCAACTGGATTTTAACCAGTGGTGGTTTATCATGATAACGTATGGAAAGCCAAATTCCCTAGAATATTGAAAATTTGTTATAGACACTGGACCTGGAACAACTTCACTTCACATGGGGGCTTCAATTGGAAAGCTATGAAACACAGCTTATCTTAACGTGGAGAAAAGCACCAATTGATTTCAAAAAACATACAACAAAAGCAAATTTGTGTCGAGGCAAGAAGCGTTTGGAGCAGTTCATTGTGAAGAAACAAAGAGAACACGACCTGTTAGATAGTACAACCAAGAACGACACAGAACTGTGTAATTCAGTTTCCAACCTGGAGGCTCTAATAGGAACCGTGAGTACACAAACTGATTGTGAACTACTGTAGAGAGTGAAGACGTTAGTACATTTGTCCAATGTGTACCTCGCTTGGCGAGTGTTTCAATTCAACATTCCCAAGAGGAACCACAAAAAGACAACAAACAGAGAATATTATGTCCTCCATCAAACGATGAAGCATTGGAAACTGCTGCAAGAAAACTTGACATATTGCTAAACCCCATTTAACGAATAAGGTAAATCATTCTAGAGATAATTCTGGCCGTGCCAGAGAATGGAAGCAGAGGGTAAACAATTACAAACAACAACGAATTCAACAACAGAAGAGATACGCTTGTTTAAACCACACAAGAGACATGCGTGAAGTTGAAAGCGTAACCTTTGCGTATCGAGAATACGGAGAGATCTTTGTACCTGTTGTTTATTGTGATAGTTTTATAGATTCGAAAGTACCCGTTATCTTAGTGCCGCCAGAGATTTTAGGCGAAGACATAATATCCTATCTCCCGTCTATATAACCCTTGTGATGATGGTTATTTGTGTTAAAACAGAGTGTGACGATTCGTTCTGATGTCGGAAAACATCAGTTTTAGTAGTTAGGAGGTACTATCACCAGGCAAAAGCCTGTGACATTTTATTTTTTCTGAAAAGTACTTAGAAATTTCCGAACATTTTCTCCTGCACGTGAAACTAGATACGTTAATCAAGTATTCAAATTAGTTTATCCATCATGCATGAACAACAGATTAAGTGATTAACGAATTCAAACTAATCTTCATATTCTTACATTAGCAATCAGTATTAGCCATTTCAAGGTATGTCCAGCTTGTTCTAAAACATGTTTCTCTTTGTTGTATACTGCTCAAAGTTTTCTGAGCACCAAATATTTGACACATCATTGTGAAATTTGTGTGTGACATATTTGCGATATTTTTGGTGGATATGATTGGGGAATGTATTGACATGGTCCCCAGTGTTTACATTAGCTCTCTTGACAGGCAGACGTTTCGTGACAGTCATGAAAAGCACGTATCCCTTGATTTTCACGATGTTTTCGTGTACTGTCTACATGTACATGACATGTGTTGGGTGTTCAATCTTCATTTCAACACAAACCCTTGTGATTTAATGATTGAATATGGCAAATGCAATGTAAGAAGGCATTATTTGTCTGAAGCAGAAAAGTGGCGGGCTATAGGGAAGGTGGAGCAAGAGGCTACCCATCATCAGGTTAGTGAAGCCATTCGTGTGCACCATACGGTGATCACCAGAGCTTGGGCAAGATTTCAGCAGTATGGCATCAGTAAGACGGCATGGTGGTGGCAGAGACAGGGCAACATCTGCAGCTGAAGACCGGTTTTTGATCATTCAGGCCCGTTGGAACCGCTTTGCTACAGGAACCCAGCTTCGCAGTGACCTTCAGAATGCATCCAGGGTAAACGTTTCGACGTAGACTATCTGGGCAAGGTTGCATGAAAGTGGTCTCGGACCGAGAGGCCCATGGATTCGCATTCTGCTGTCACTGAACCACCCACAGGCACGATATGAATGGGCCATGGACCACGTTGGATGGACCAGAGAAGATTGGCTACCTGTCCTTTTTACAGATGAGTCAAGGTACTGCCTAGACCACACATATAGGCGTTCGAGGGTATGGAGAAGACCAATGGAGCGATTTCATGCAGCCAACATTGCTGAGCATGACCGCTATGGTGGAGGGTCAATCGTGGTCTGGGGCGGCATCAGCAGGGATGGACGTACAGAGCACTGCGTCCTTGAACGTGGTACATTGACTGTACAGTTGTATATTGATGAGATCCTGGATCTCCACGTCAGATTGTATGCAGGTGCAGTGGGTGATAGATTCATTCTACTGGACGATAATGCCCGTCCTCATGCTGCCCATGCTGTGCGGGAGTACAGACAGACGGATGGGATTGACCTCAATCCAATCGAACATGTCTGGAATGAGTTGCAGCTTGCAATTTCAGTCCGTCCAGTCCAGCCAAGAAGTGTCCAGGAACTTGGTGCCATGCTGGTCTAAGAATGGAACAACGTCCCACAGAGGACCACCAGGCACCTGATTGGGAGCATGAGAAGGCGTTGGCAAGCTGTATTTAACCGTAATGGGTCTCATAATCGATATTGAACCCATACCAGTTCGCTCCGTCAACTTTTTTGTAAATTGAAAAATTTCCTCTTTTACCAATAATATCCATTTTCCATGGTTACCGTATTCAAAAGTTAGAAAATAATGTCAAATAAAATCTTAATTTTTGTACCTAAATCATTAAAGATATTATTAAATAAAAAGTATATATACTTTTCATAACAATATTTCAACTAAAACGTAAAACAGGTAGTTGGATATACTTGGTGCTTAGCAAACTTTGAGTAGTATATATTTTAATAGTTGTTGAAAGTAACCACAAAGTATATTAACCAAGTTATTAAAGTAAAACGGAGAATTTTGGAAATACCAATTTGTACGGTGCGTCTCGCTCTTAGTACAGAAATATCCCATACTTGTGGCGAGTCGACTGGAAAGCAGCGTTCTGAAAATAAATTGTGTAACAAAAGACTTAATCGTAGTTCAAAATTTCAATCCAGAGAGAACATGTTTAAGTGGCCGACCACCCTGTCACACATACATACATAGGGGCCATGAAGGCTATGGTCTAGGGTGGCCAGAAAAAGGACTGGTGTGGGTAGAATAGGTCAGCAATAGAAGGTTAAGGCTCATTGAAAAGAGTATTCTTGGATTCCGAGCCCATTTGGGTAATTTTGGGAAGTTGTCGGGCGTTCCCTGTGATTCGACGAACTCCCATCGAACCGAACATGCCTTTTGGTGGTCTCATGGTTCTACAGCTTTTCGTGCTACTCTAACCAACTCAAGCTCGCAACCACTTCTCAGATGTAGAACACATCAAATAATGGCCTGGTAGGACCAATGAGTAGGGGAATTGCAGATAGTACTTACACAAAGTACTTAGCTGCATAGTCAATGGTCGGGTAGTATTGGTGGAGTCATAACCATCCGTATTAGTGGAAGACTGAAGTACTGGCCGAAGACATTAGAGCTGATAGTAGTGGCAGGACACTGTGGGAGCCATAGGGGCTAGTAGTCATCATAGATCGTGTAATGGGGTAGACAGTAGACACAAGGGTAGGTATCGTCGTAGTACTTCTACAGTAGGAGAGTGAGAGAGTAATCTGATAGTGTCAGTGCATTTGTAGACCGCGGATGGCAACACTAGTAGTAACTGGTGGGAGTTAGAAGTCACTCGTCCTCATAACAACCACGCGACATGTTGCCATAGAAACCACGATGACGGCCTGTAGTAACGTAGATGTAGATGGACGACACAAACGCAGACGTGGTGGTCATGCACACTAACACCACACATCACCATGATGATGTCATCACAACATGGCCGCTCACGCGGGCCACCATCATAACACACGGCGTACTCACGCTGTCGGATGCCACTTTAGCCTACATGAAAAAAATTGATTTGGCTCTATTACATCTCCACTTGGCTAAAATTTAAATTTATTTTCTCACCAAAAAATATTTGCTACCATAATGCAGAAATGTCACCACAGCGGTGATGAGAACTGTTGATGATAAAATAAGCCAAGGAATCGTTTTATAACGCACCATAAAATAAAATCATAACCGGCCAATTAAGGGGAGACAATCGTCGATTTTCACGAAGCACACCAAAGCACTGTCATTGTGCAAATAAGAAATGCTCGTTGGTCAACATGATTGACAGACAGATGCAGAGATGACAAAATCAGGCCGTTGTATTACCCCAAATTGAAGCCAGTAAAGGGTGTCCCCAAAATAGGAGGTGGCTACCAACACAATGGCTCCCACACACCAAGTCAAGGTCTCATTGTCTGTGGAGGGCAAATTAAAATAGTAACCGTATACCTTTATCAATTACTAATCTCGGATCCACATTTATTCATTTCTGACGATCACATTTGCCGTTTATACATTTTAACCTTTCTTTGGAAACAAAACAAGCTAACGGAAGCGAAGATGGTCACGAAAACATCCCATTGGCTACTATTTATGCCGAGAATATCATCAATGAAAATAATCCAATGGGAGAATGGGGAAAATATTTGCACAAGTCGCGTATCTATGGACGCCATCAACTTGGAAACTATTTCAAAGTTACGGCTAAAAGTGTATAAACGGTAAATGTAAACCCCAGAAATGAATAAATGTCAACCCAAGATTGAAAATTGATAAAGGTATACGACTAATATTTGAATCTGCCATCCATAGACAATGGGACCTCGAATTATTATAATAAATCGGAAAATTATCGGTCGTAATCCACTTTTCACTTTGCTCTATCTTGTCCGACTAAATGTTTTTCGGCCTTTTCTGCGACTTCTCCCAGTTATCATGAACAACCCAAGAGCACCCAACGGACGTGTAATACACCACTGTACAGCTCATTCATTCCCCTTTCCAATGATACCGGGTATACTGTTGGATACGTTAAGTGAATCAATTATGAGGCGGGTATATCGAAGATGTGTGCTATCGTTTTCGAAAAGCGAGTTGTGTACCTTGTTAATATTTATATACCATTATAGGGGCAAGTCAGCATCGATTCAAAAATGGTATCAAATATCATTTTTCTTTCGATTTCCCAGCTTGTGCCGAGTACCTGTGATTACGACCATAGGAACAGACCATGGGACGACTTCATCCAACCTGTAAACGGGGCTAGCATCAAGGACCAGGGCGACCTCAAAATAAATTACATTGGCTCTGTAAAGCAGTACATTACATACATAAAAGAAACCTGTACTGAATCCATTCAGAGAATGCTTCTAAAAACGCACCAGAAAAAGCTAATAGCACGCAAGGTCCGCAACCAGAGGTTCCACCATTGTTTGAAAGAGATGCGAGAGTCCTCGTAATTCCCCGAATACTTTCGTCCTTTGCCACGCTCAGACTTGTCGGAAAAATATATTACAGTCACAGAGGGTCGAAAGGGGTTTGCCGTTGGCGCGCAGAAATCACTGTATTTGATTCGGTTAATTACTTGTTTAGTCGCGTTAACTGCCGGTGATTGGTTATCAAGTTTATTTTATGAAACGTAATAAACCTTCCGCTTTACAAAAGCCATCATTATATTATATAAATACTTCACCTGTCACATCATCAGCTCGTTTTGTCCCCATTTTCATTTTTTCACACCTTGAACTCCGAGCTAACATCGTTCAAATGGAGCTCCCGTTTGAAATCCAAGTAACACTGCTAAGGCCGAAGGCTGCCCTTGCTATCACAAGGAGTATCAAGGTGCGCAAGAGAGAAATTCACTAAGCAGTGTATTTTGACAGAACAACACAACCGCTGTCCTTGGAAAGGTGTCGTTTTTCTCTTGGAGCGATTTCCTCCCGCACTGATTACTCCAAGTGACCCTGACAAGGTGGCTGATGCTTCTAACCACCAAATCCGTGAAGAGGACAAAACGAAGAAGAAAAACGGAGCCTCTACCAGACGTCGTTATAACCGACGAATGAGGGAGTTTCTGTAAAAAAAGAGGCAAGTGAAGACGTCGAAGGGTTGATACCTGGCTCCCCTGACCAGTCTTTTTGATCAGTCCGGCACCCCTTCTCCAGAAGAGGGTCCTCATGACTCCAGATCGTTAGGAGACAAATCAATCTCCATCGCATCTCCATCTTCATCTGAAGAGGAGATGGAGGAGGGAGATTTGTCTTTGGAACTGGAAGCTGAGTCGGAAGGTGCACTTTCTATCCCCAACTCCTCCAGATTTTTCAGACCAGAGCCCTGATCAGGGGGTGATCACCGCGGTATCCGTGAAGACGTTCCTGTGGGTTGGGTCAGCAACGAGGAGCTGCGACCCAGGATGCAGGATAAGTGCAAAGTTTACAAATCGCACGGTATAAGCGGAGGAGGATCTCAGATAGTATTTGCTAAATGACATACGGTTTTAGGTGCCCTAGCCGCAAATAAAGACGTAACTGGAGCAGCCAGGGCGAGACCATACTAACCAAATCAGTCCTCAAACTCTCCCCCTACAACTCCTACAATACCAACAACACCAACTTCCGCTGTCTCTCCAACACAACCACCTCCTCCCAAGAAAAACCGCAGGAGACGCACACGCCGCTGATGATCAAATTTTTTTGCTCCTTTGCCCCGCCCAGATATAAGCTAAAACGGCAGTTGCTCGACGCCTCCCACTGATTCTCTACAGGCTGTTGAAAGTGTCGTTAAACTCCAAAAAACAAACATCATTGCCAGTCGATTCCCTCTAGCTACTCGGCTTTCTAAATACAATTTTTTCATCGGCCTCAAGGCAGTAAAGCCTATCTAAACCACATGCAAGTAGTCTGAAAATGAATCGTAAATATAAGCTAGACTCAGTAAACGAGAGTCCGACACGAGGTGACCCTGCCTGTCGAAATTGTCTTTAACCCCCAACAAATAAATAGATACTAAACGAGAGAGGCCTTAAACCATGATAATTAATCACTTTATTCCGCACATACCACAGAAGCACCCGGCCTCCTTATCAGAATTTGGCACCGAAACATTTTATTCGGCTAAAAATATTCAGGTGGGCTAAAACTTTGGCACCACACAATTCTGGGTCATCGTGAACAATGGGCATCCTTCTGGTCTCAACATGGACAACAGCTCAGGGAAGCTGAAGACCGACCAAGTGGGGTACACAGCATTCACACTATACCACAGAAGCGTCGGAGCTATGAGGCACCGGGGCACCAGGGCACGTGCCCCTCCATTTTTTTCCACAGATATGTTTCGCAGTTACACAATCACTTAAAATGGGCGCTTGCAAACGTGTCAATATACGGGCATTCCTGCAACATTATTTGCAAATCCAAACAAAATCTAGCCGAAGAATCCCACTTTCGACCGCTTCGGTTCGTTTCTTTTACTTCATTTATCTTTCAACCCGAAGGCTGGCCATCGGGGGTTGGAAGATGGTTGAAGTTGTAGAAACGGACAGGACAGTGACCACGCAGTGGCATATTCATCTAAATGAGAGACTAAATCGAGTCATGGTACATTTACCGATATACGATTGTGACCTTTCTCACTCTGGGTCAAACCATAATTGTATTGTAAATTTGTGCCCCTCCACTTTTATCGAGCTTCCGCCGCCCCGCAAAACCAACACACAAGACAGGTACACCCAATACCACCACGGTACCCAGCATTATGTACTATCTTTAGCATCCATGGAAATGTATGGTAAGCACATATAGGATTGTACGGTAAAAATCGATAGGTCGACTAACCGACAGGAAAAATAAAATATTCTAAAGGATTGCAGATAGTGTATACTATACTTCGGCAATGAAAACTCTAATAAATCTAAAGTAGTAACGAGAGAGACAGAGAGTCAGAGACTATACTACTCGTATGGCATAGTGGTTGCTCTTGGGACAATAAAACTCACAGAACGCCACAATATGGCACGACACCCGAATATTTACATGTATGTAGTACAGGACCTGCGGACGCATTCAAATAGTACAAAAAAATTCCCTTGGCCGACAATGGACTAAAGAATAGTCAGGAACGCCCATACAACACTATTCGACTTCCACACAACAAATATGGCACATTCTGAAGGTAGCCTGACCTCAATTCAAAACTACATAACAAACTGCTGGGCATCAACGTTTGTATGTAAGATGATAATGAAGGAGACCGGGATAATGGTGCCAGTTCTGGGATGTTAGCTTATTTCTTTCCAGACTTTAAGCTATGTTCGGACACTGGCGGGGGGGGGGGGATGTTTGCCCGACCATGACATGGATTTACCGACGGTTCTTATGTATGTATGTGTCCATACGTTTGCTTTTCAGAGAGCTATTCAGACAAGTAGTCTATATTTACCGTAATTAACCAGTCGGCAGTTGGCAATGCCACATAAATAAAGCAGTGCAATTCTGTCACTGCTTTTACCGCGGTATATCGGATTGCCTTGGCTATTTTGGGGGCCACGTGCGTCTCAAATATCACCAAATTTGCAATCATCCGTGGTAGTTTTACGGCTATGCGGTGGTCTTTGAACAATGTCATCGCCGGCCAGTAGTACTCACCCCTGTCGTAGCCCAACGAGACAAAGAATTTGTTTTTCACGTTCATCACAACGGTTTCATTGTGACATTCGAGAGTAAAGAGAGATAAGAGCTCAGTGAAGAGGCTGATAGTGGTAAATATCCAGTCAAACTGGAACTTACCTCCGCCCCCTCCAGAAACTTGTTCCCCTTCATCTGTTCAACATGAAAATTCTTGGGTCATCATCGAGTTTGTGGGTGTCATGTGCCTCTAAGAATATCCATGCACGAAGATAACGGTCAGCTGTCCGAGCTGTGTACTTGTATGTATCTATTTTCTTCTAGAAGATCATGTTCGGCGTCTGTCTTTCCCGGTGGTATCTCAAAGGGACGCTGGGGAGGGGAGGCATCGTTCGCTTGATGCGTCGGAGGTTCAGGCCCGTGGTGTGGACCGGGTCAGTCCTCTCACAGTTTTACTAGGTGAATTTTAAGAGATCGTTTTTAAATACAAGATACACAGCGACCCCCCCCCCCCCCCCAGCCACCTTAACTGTAAAACTGATTCTGTAGTTTTTTTCTTAAGTTAGACATGTATATCTGAGGCCACACTTGGTGTTTTGCGTTTGTGCTGTAGGCCCTGAGGACAACGCTACTTTCAGTGTGTGGTTGCCCACTAGGTTTGTCGGTGAAATACGTCAATTCCCTACCTTTGTTTGCCCTTCTAGTATGAAGAGGACGTCATTTGTTTTGCTTTCTATACGCTTCTAGTCTGTTCAGACAGTTCTGTAGTCCCCTCTGTGAGTCTGAGGTCAGCACTAAGTCATCCGCAAACAGTAAATGATTCAGTTTTCGGTTGTTCAAGTTTATTGGATCACAGTCTTTATAAAAAAAACCCACTGATGTCATCGATAAATATTTTAAACAAAGTAGGCGAAATGATACATCCCTGCCTCACGCCAATTGTCGACAACAGGGGTGGTCCAATACCCCGATTTGTTTTTATGCAGTAGTGACTTGATCGATAGAGCGATTCTATTATTTGTGAAACAGGTCCCGTGACTCCGATTTTTTTTATTTTTTCAAAAAGTATTGATCGATCCACAGTGTCGAACGTTTTCTTAAAGTCCACAAACGCAGCATATAAGGGTTTCTTTAACTCCTTATATTTGTTGATTGCAGACCTGAGAACAAACACACTGTCGATCGTATTACGTTTTTCTCGAAATCCAAATTGATTTTCACTATTAAGCTATTATCTTCTAAAAAAATCATTAATTTTGCGGTTTATAATTTTGTTGAATAGCTTCCCCAATGTACAGCTCAGGGCGGTGGCTTTGTAATTGTCAGGATTATATCTGTCTCCTTTTTATGAATTGTTGTGATAGTAGTTTCACTCCAGCTAAGAGGTTAATGGTGTGAGTCTAATATTTGGTTGAACATTTTAACAATATCGTCAATCATGAAAGGTACCAGAATCTTTAGCATTTCATTTGACACCTGATCTGCACCAGGAGTCTTTTTGTTTTTCAGTTGCCGGAGAGCAGTATTTATCTCTTCTGGTTATATTTCCATTATTTAAAGGGTCTTCCAAATTAATTTTTGTTTTTGTAAGGTATTTTTTCTCAGTTGTGACCTCTTTACAAAACAATTTTTTGAAGAAATTGACCGTTGTGTCGGGGTCAAGCCCATCTGAAGGCGCTTCTTTTGATCTAAGACGGTTTACTATTTTCCAGTAAGACTTGGGGTTCGAGGATTATAATGTGTCGACCTGATTGCACATGTTTTTGTAATACACTCTGTATTTGCGTTTTGTTTCTTTTTTGTACATCTTCTTTGTGGTGAAATAAATTTGTTAACAAAGATTTGTCACTGGGTCTTTTTTTTCATAGCATTAACAGTTGTGCTCATTTTTTGTTTAAGGAATTTGCAGGTTGAGTCAAACCACTTGCGCTTAGGTTTTTGTTTACCTTTACAATGTGGTATCAACCTACAAGCTGTCTTATTAACTGAATTTATTATGCCTGTTAAGTCATGGACTGCATCTTCTGTGCCATCCCTGGTAACTGATTAAGTCTTCATCTTGAAGTTTTGAATTTTAGACTGTATTTCAGGGCTATTTAGTGATTCTATTGCTTTATGTTCGCTGTCCTTTGTCCATTTCAAAGTAAATTTCGTATTCGTATAAGTGTATAATGTAGTCTTTTTGTCTCTATCTGTCATTTTAAATCCAATGTCTAACTGGCTATGGTCCGAATACTCATTTGGAGATTTAACACAAAAATATTTCACTTCCGTGAGATATCGATCAGATTTCACGACGTAATCCACTATACTCGCACCATTATACTGATAGCTTGTGAAGTTTCCCAAGCCGTCCCAGCAACTCCCATTAACGATTCTAAGTTTCGCTGCCCTACATAACGACAGAAGTTGTTGTCCAAACCCATTTATTGTTTTGTCTATATAGACTTTGTCTGTATTTAGATAAATCTATTGTATAACTATCTGGTTGTGGCATATATTTGTCATTGTCATTTGTAACATAATCCGGCCTTCCCCCAGTTCGGGAGTTAAAATCTCCACCAAGAATAATCATATCCGTCGCTCGACAATTTAGTATCTCTTTTTCTATTTTTTCGAAGATGGATGAGCTCGGATATTTTGTTTTCCAATAACTTGAGTTACTTGGTGGAATGTACACTGACACAAATATAATTTTACAAGACATGTTAAACATTGCACCATCGAATTCTATCCAAATGGCAAGGTCATCTATCTTACAAACTCGTTTAAGAAAAGCATGATATTGATTGGCAAAATAAAACCCAATACCTCCCCGTTTATTGTTTGCATTGTACTTTGTACCTTTAAACCCCCCTCTTCTGTGTCTTTCATCAACTCGACACAAATCAACACACTTATAGCCCGGTATGTCAATATCCGTTTCATCTTGATGCCAGGTTTCTGTCGGTGTGATTAATTCGTATCGGTTAATAAACCGCACAAAATTGGGGGTCATTAATTTTTTGAGTCAGTCCTTGAACATTCCAAACTGTGTAGCCTACCCTCTTTAATTTACGTTTTGCTTCTGTGCTAGTCATTGAGAAAAATATTCGGTAAATTTCATTGAATTTTGATATCAGTCACTGGAGACGGTTTTGCAAACAACTTTCTCACAAATACACATGTTCACCCCCTCCCACACCCACAGAGATTCCAACCACGCGGTACGCGCGGAGCTAGGCCGGATTCCAATAATATTAGATGCTTTAGTAGGATTCGCAAATTATACTGGTAAATTGCTTACTACTTCCCCGGGTACCATTCTAAACGATGCTTTTGTGGAAGCTAAGAAATGTAAACTCCCTGACTCAATAACTGAAAAACTTAAAGGACTTGGATTTAACAGTTTGAATGAAACTGAAATTTCCAAAAGTAAAATTAATCTTCTAAAGTCCAAACTTGAATCGGACCATATTAAATTATTTAAAGAAGAAATACACAATGATAATAAGACAGTAGGGAAAACAAACTTAGGACTTATCGACAGGTCCGAGAAGTTAGCTCAGTGTTCAGCGTTCAACATTCGTTCAACATTCGTGTGAAGTTAGCTCAGTGTTCAGTGTTCAACATTCATTCAACATTCGTGTGAAGTTAGCTCAGTGTTCAGCGTTCAACATTCATTCAACATTCGTGTGAAGTAAGCTCAGTGTTCAGCGTTCAACATTCGTCCAACATTCGAGTGAAGTCAGCTTAGTGTTCAGCGTTCAACATTCCCCAAAATTCAGTGTGCCATATGTCGAATCTGGGCTTTCACCCGAGGTTTATCCTTTATGCGACCGACTGCCCATCGTTTACATCTACAACACTCATATCTGGGCGACCATTCTCACCTGAAGTAATATTAGTGACTTTTACTACTCCAGTTCAGCGTTCAACATTCGACCTATATTCATGTGAAGTTAGCTCAGCGTTCAGCGTTCAACATTCGTCAAAATTCAGTGTGCCAGCTCCGAATCTGTGTCTTCTCCCGAGATATGGCCTTCATGGGACCCACTGCCCATCGTCTACTTCTAAGAACAATCATATCTGGGGGAACCCCTCTCGCCTGAAGCGATATTGGTGACTTTTTGTATTCCAGTTCAGCGTTCAACATTAAATTATCCTTCGTGTGGAGTGTGCGCAGCATTCAGCGTTTGGCGTTCGGCAATATCTGGAGTTTGAGGAGAACACAACCATAGATAATAAGTGGGATCGGTGGAATCATCGCCGGGAGGGGCATACGACTGACTGTCTGAGTATCCAACATAATTACAACAACACTCAAACCTAGGCGCCCCACTTAATGCTTTGGTCTCTCTAATTAGAAGGCAGTCCCCATCGTAGAGACAAACTCTTGATTTAACGCTGTCAGGCACTGCAGGTCGGTAATGTGGCATTACTGAAAACAAGCTCGGTCATAGGGCTACATATCCCGTGGGACTCCTGATTCAACCGGGACATGTTCTGAATAGCTTCCGTCAACCATTATCCTCATCTTACGTTGGGCCAGGAACTTTTTCAGCCAGTGGTGGGTGTATTAATGCAATCGATGCACTTATGCAATCGATATAATAATAAATAGGCGACCCCTCCCGCCTATAGCAGCATTAATTGGGGGCGTCGTGCATCCGAGCTCTTCGTTCAACATTCGAATAACCTTCGTATAGTGTGACCGCAGCAATCAGCGTTTATTTGACAAATAAATTGATTCTGAAGGGGAAGCGAATCCTTAACCAAATGAAACTTATAGGGAGAAACAGTTTCAATAAGGTTTTCGTGGGGAAAACCATTTGGGAAATGGTGGGGCTGCCAAGTATAACATACGGTACGGAAGTGGTACCTCTAAACCAGACGGCCGTAAAGAGCTTGGAAATCTAACAGAACGATGCAGGCCGATGGATAACGGGGTCGTGTAATGCCGCAGCGCTAGAAGCAATCAGGGGTGAGCTTGGGTGGATGAGGATCAAGGACAGGATAGACCTGTTGAAACTCGGTTATCTTAATTATTTGGTGAATCTCCCCGACAGCCGATGGTGTAAAGTAATGTTCCTGCGAATTTTCAACTCAAATATCAAAACGGGGTGGATGGTCCAAGCGAGGGAGCTAGTAGAGAACTACTCATTGGAGATCTCGGACCTGGACGTTGGGGCAAACCAGGGTAAAAAAATCGTCAGAGAAAGGGTCATGGAGGATTGTAACCGTAATTGGCGAGAGGGGGTCAAATCAAAGAGGTCTTTGGGTGGCCTGCGTGATAAAGAGAGGCCAGGTTTTGAAGAGTACCTTGATGGGACCTTTGGGGGGGGGGGGGGGTCACTGCTGTTCAAGCTGAGGTCGCGATCCCTGGAGCTGAGGGGAAAAACTGGGAAAGACGGTGAAAGGGAGTGCCAGATGTGTAACTTGGGCATGGTGGAGACCCTGGAACACTTCCTTCTAGAATGCCCAAAGTATCAGTCTAAAAGAATGAGATTCACTGGGAGTATAATGGGGAAGTGGGATGGGAGAATAAAGGGCATGTGGTTAGGGGAGACTCAAAGGAGAGGGTTAATGTGCTAATCGGAGAGATTGGAAAGAATGGGGCAAGGGATGTCATCAAGCAGTTCGTCTCCGAATGTTGGGAGGAGAGGAGAAGCGTGGGAACAGGGAGGCAGTTGGGAGTTCAGGGGTAACCAAGGCCTTCTCGTCCGAGAACCGCGACAAATCAGCGGCTGGCCAAAGTGTTATTATTATTATTATTATGTAGCAAATTCTAAGGAATTTGTTTTATCCTTATATTGAGGTCTCTGTGTGGATGAGATTGTTAGTTCCTCCCCAGTGGTTGGTGGATTCCTTAGGCCATGCAGTGGATCTGTTTGAGTAATTCTCCATCAACATGGGAACTAACTACATCGTGATATAGGCATCATATAACCATAGTTGTTGAAAGCGATGTAAAACCCCAATCAAACCATATCAGACAAACTAAATGTATAGCTTAATATCCTTACAAATCTAGTTTCTTGGTGTTTACCTTGCAAATGAAACTCAATTATTCTTTTTCACAGAAACCTTTGATTTTAAATCAAATTAAAATTGAGCTTTTACAAATTTTGATATTCTGATATGCATAATGCAGTGATATGCACTTCTAGTTTCTGTAAATCATGGCCTATGCAGGCATATGTGTGCACTATGCCTGCTGTGCCCATACTTATAATTTACTACTGTTTATACCGCAACCCCGTTACCGTAGGCCTATATTGCAAACATTGGTTGCGTAAAAGGGAACTTGTTTTTGTTCTGACTCTAGAAGAGCAAACCTTCACTTTTTCTTTTTGTTATGGCATCTAGAAAGCAGGACAGCTGTCAAAAAGTCTTTTTTTTTGTCTTTGTTAAATCAAATTTTTAGTTTTTGTTGAAATAAAAGTTAATATTTTAAATTTTTTTCATTTTGAAAAACGAATCCCACCCAGCTATTATGACTCAATATACAGTATTATATACACATTGCTTCATTTTAAAGAATATTCCATACAACAAACCTCGAATATGAATGAATTAGGCTATGTTGTGAATGGATATTTTACTCGACATTAGGAGAAAATTGTTGGACAATTTTTTTCCGTTCAATATCGGACACCCACCCCATCCTCAGGTCAGTTTTTGATAAAATTCTCTAATGTTATTTATATTAAGGGGGTTAAGTTTGTTAATAATGCTTCTAAATGGGCTTTTATGGTCAATTGGTGACATTTTGTTACTGTTTTGGGCACAAAGATGCCATAGTAGTGAAAAAGGACAAAAATGCATTAACTGTTTACACACATTTTTTTGGCACTCAAGTTGACCAAAAATCCACCCACCCCCACCTGTGTTCACGCACCCCCCCCCCCCCCCCTGTAACAATTAGGCATGTTGGCAGGGATTGGAGGGGGCGTCCCTAATTATCCTATTGCAGTTTACTTTGATTGGATTCAGTTGTTTAACCAAGCATGTACTCTGGAGTTGCGTTCTTCAGTCTGCAAATAAAAAAAATCAACTCTCTGTCCAATATGTCCTGTCCGTAAATTTTAGGAAAGGTCGTTTCGGTTCATTGCCGCCTCTTTCTTTTCGCCCAGAAGAGCACGCGGTGATCGATATTGGGTGACGTTTTCTTCAAAAGAATGATGGCGGATTTGCGTTGTTCACAGGGACAGATTGTGTCTCTGCCTGTTCATAAAGTTTATCAATCCCATTGAACACATCGACAGTGAGTGGAAGCAGCTGCCAATAACAGCTTTACCACATTCTGCCAAGAAAATCATGAAATTAACTTCACTTACCGAACTGTTGCTCTTGAAGAGAATTGTAAGTTCTGGCGTCAAAAACTTTGTCTTCATCTCCAAATCAGCGGCCTCTTCATCCTCTTTATTCTGAGATGAACTTTTCGTGTAGAGTTTTTAATAATATATATACATTGAATTGCGACGGAATACATTTTACACGAGATTGAAAACCGTTCAAAAACATGCAGTAGGTCCAGTTGTGTCGCCAGGATATCGATGGGTGGGGGGGGAAATCAAGTTTTGGGTGTCCAAGGTCGAGATGCCGAAGGCCGCAGGTCTGAGTTGGAGTAGGGAAGGGGTGTCCCTCTCCCGCCGGTGAGGGTCGGGGGGATCTCCTCCAGGAAAACTGTTCATATTTGGATGCCCTGAGAGCGATATCTGTGCCTTTCTACAACACCAGACATGGTTTTCAAAGGCTCCCAAATTGTGTCTGAATTGGGCTCACACCATTATTTTTAAACGCTTCCACGATATATTATCCTGCAAGTACATTTGTGACATTGCCATACAGGCATATACTGGAGATATAATGAAAACTTGTGTAAGACTTTGTTATAACGATTAACCTGATATGATGTATATTGTTGTGTGCCATTTGAGGGTGTGATATTGGGTTGGAAACCACGCTCAGATAGCAATTTGATTTTTTTGGTGAGGGGAGTTGGGGAGGGGAAAGTGTGTGTAGGGGATGGCTTTGCCGCCAGCACTATTAGGCCTACAGCATTTTCCTTACACCCTCCCTCATTTAGTTACCATTATACAATATATAATTCTAATGACCAATCAGTAGAATAAGTTTCTAGTGGTACCCAGTGGCGGATACAGGAATTCTCAAATGGGCAAATGGGGGGGGGGGGTGGGAGTGGGGGTGTGCGAATCGTGCAGATGCCAAAGGCATCTGCCGCGAGTGCCAAAGGCACGAGCTTTTTAAATGAGCGACCAAATGGGGCATTCTGTGGCATAGCAGGGTTAAGTACCCCGGATAACTGATCGTCTAGTGGTTTTTAGTTCGGACTATAATCGTGGCAAAAATGGCCACAGGACAATTTAAGTGTTCAGTCTTTAAGAGGCAACCAGTTTCTGTAGAGTCTGCAACAATTCTTGATACTGCAGCCGCAGCGAAAGGGTGAATTCAAAAACACATAAAATGTACTTACAGTTTTCTACACTTTTATTAAAACCCTAAGTATAGTTCCTACAAGTTAAACTTTCAATAAATTCTCTCTCTGGTAAAAGTATGAAAATATCAGATACGAAATGAGACTAAGTCGAAATTATCGCATCGCTCTCATCGCGTCCTGTGTCTGGAAATGTTGTCTGGCCTGGCAGCGTTCGGCGGCGTCCTTCCACGAGAATAGGAGAGTGACTTCTTGTACGTACGGAAGACCAGAGAGAAGTCCCGTCTCGGGTGATTCCGTTGGCTTAAATACGACTTGAATCGTGTCTACTCGGCAGAATTTACGTCATAAAACACCACAAAACACCACATATACCCCAAGATGGCGGAGAGGTATTTCTTAACCCCCTACTTCCATCCTGGAATAGTAGGGCATCCGGTGGGTATCCTATGCTAAGAGTATGCATTCTCGCATTTAAAAGGATGCTGGCAATTAATAGGTGTATAACCGCAAAACCAGTCGGCCATCTTGTGAACGTGCAAGACTGCACAATTCTCAGAGCTGAAACTGATACTGGGTGTGTTGAGGTTAGGTCGGGTCAGTATACAATGCTAAAACCTGTCAAAAGCATTCTGATGGGGTTATTATAGGTTAGGCTTTTACTAGCTCATATGCCAGTCATAATTGCAAATACTGTCAAAAACACCTTTTTACAATAAGTGCATAAAGTACTTCTGTAGGTCAGTTGCACTGCTATTATGCAATGCAAATATACGAGGAATTGAATAAAATTACATAACTTGGGCTTGAAAACAGCGTTTACTTATTAAAGTTTATAACAGAGAATTATTACCAAGTAGGACTTGGCCACTCTGATTAACACATTAACACTTTGGGAACCAAGATTCTCGAGTGCTATCATAAGACTCCGACGCACCCCACGGAGGTTCACCCGACGCGCTCCGTGGAGGGGCTCCGTGGAGGGCATTTCGTTACAATCCTCCCAACCAAGACGCGAGGTCCGGTAAACTTTTAGCGGAGCTCGAGTCTGGATCAGATGAATTCCAGAATTATCAATAGTGATCAGGATAGTGACCAGGATCACCAGGATCACCGGCTGACCGGATCCAAGGAAACAGGATGACCAATCACCCGCGGTGACCAAGATGCCGTCAGCATCACGGTCAACACGGTGACGGGAATCCATGACCAGGATCAGTCACTACCGGTTTTAGGGAGAAGAAATGCACTACAGGGAGTATTTATTACGGTCTCATAGTATCGGAACGCCACCAGACAACAGGAATCACCTTTTCTCCTAAGGTATTACATTCTTACATTCTGAATTCCTGAAAGTAATAAAGATAACAATAAATTCTACCTGATTCTGTTAGCGGGGAAAAACTGATAATTACGGATCGTAAAATCGAAGCTATGCTTCTTCAAAGGAGTTCCCCATAGGAGGTCAAATCGACACAGAGGACAACTTTGTTTTTGCTGCATCCAAGTTAACCCACAGTAGAGATGTACTATCTGAGTACATTGAGGACAACGATATGCTTCACGGGGCCCAACAATGTCCAACAAGCATATTGCACATTGTCTCCCATCTCCATCAACTATATTTTGTCTGGCTTGAAAGATTCGAAGGCTTGCATACATTTCAAGCGAGTATTGCAAGACTTGATGACTGTATTGTGCATTTTCCCATTCATAGGTATGTTCCACCTGCACATGATGGAACGTTTCACCAATTATCATTCGGTATTCGCGAGGTAAATCGGGTATGGAGATTTGACTATATTCACTCGGGCGAAATGGACGGACCGGAGTCGATGTGATGAATAGATCGATCCCATTCTCCGATTGATAAGGAATTCGTTGATCATAATAAGTTCCGTCCCACCGTGGGTCATTCCAATAGCGAATAACACTTACACGGCTTGATCGTGCTGCCTCCCAAGGGGTTGCTAATCGAGCCTCATGTTCGATTACCACTATGTGAGGCATCACCAGTTCGCGTCCTACTTCCGTTGTATGAAGACAATACCAGTATAAAACTTGAGTTTGAATCAATTCTAAGTAACCGGTGACTTCGTTTAACTGGACCATATCCCACACACGGATTTTGCGCTGAAAAGCGGAAGCTCCGTTGTGAAAGATCATAGGTACAGGTATACGAAATCTCTGTGTCCAATACTCTAGTTGCTCCGGAAGAAAATCTTCCGAAGTTGGGTTAACTTTACGGTAGGCATATGCCGTGGCCATTTTTCACGGATTCAATATTACTTATAAACTAACTAAAAACGTGTTTCAACTTATCTTAAGATAAAAGAAACTGACTACAACAATTAAATATCAAGTGCAATAACCAAATTATCAAATTAAATGTGACTGACTATACTCTAAAACTGGAAAATAAGAAATAATTTCAAACCTTAAAAACTATTTTACACTATGCTACAGCTGTGCCGTATGAACAATTCTACTTTCCCCGTTAACGGTTCTTCGTTAGTTTTTAATCTGTTGTCGATAGTGACGAGACTAGGAGTCACGTCTAGAATGTCACTATATAATTTTGATTGAAAAGAACTTTTTCGTTTACTTTACGGAGATACTTTGTTGTTTGCGCAAGAAAAATTTATACAATAATGTCCAAAGATGACAACAGTGCCCGACGGCACGCAGCTGTAGAGGTCGCCTTTTTCACTTCTGTCATGTCATACGCAACTCAAAACTGATGTGGATCCATTTCAGCTGGTACTGGAAGCTTCGGCTCGTTACCGATACCCCACCTCATGGGTGTACGGCAGTGCGGGCAAGAAGCTGGCTCAGGAGCACCGGCTTTTGATCTGGCCCATGCAATACCACAAGAGTAGTGGATTTGCTGCTTACATTGGCCACATTCAAATAAATCCTGCCAAGTTTTTGAAATTTCTGCTAAGCAGATGCAGCAAGGGTCCCCAAGACCCTTATAATGAGTTTGTACCTCCTGCGTCTCATTATATTTAATAATTTGGCTGCGTAAACTAAAACGTTGTAATCGTCTTCCCTCGTGTCGGATTAAAGCTTCACGAAGGAGCCGATACTGCTTTTGCTGTTTCTCCAATTCATAAGTTTTCTGTACATTGCCAGGAGGAAAGAATCGTGCAGGGTGCATTTGGTGCTGATAAAATCCATATGAATCATCAGCATCTTCACTGGCGGGATATGTACTACCAGGGAAGACCTCATGACTCCTGAATGGACGGACCAAGCCAGGATTGGCTATTAGGTCTAGTTCAGCATCCAATTGATTTCGCCCATAGTCATAATATCGGCCATTCCAACAGGGGTCAGTGACACAATGAATGACCTCGTCAGGACCGGGACCAGTGACGTCATGGGGTTCACCTTCGGTGGGAAACTCTGGAAGATACAAGAGATGGGGAAATATTACTTTTCTTTCCTCAGAGAGATAAAAACGATAGCCAAGTTGGTGTTGCATTATCTCTGTCTGGCCATTGGCAGGATTATAATGTCTCGTGTTCCAAATACGAATATACCTTAAACGGCGACGTCGCCATAAATCTTTTGGAAAATATAGAGAATGACCATGACAGGGAGCCGCTGCTTTATGAAAGGCTGCGCGTTTATGTTCTTCAAATCTTGCCCGTTCCTCATAAGTATGGCAAGGAGTTACAGCATGTTGGTAGGCTTCGCGTTGATGTAAATCGTACAGTGCCTGTTCTTCGGCAAATTCTTCGAATTCCAAAGTAGTTGCTGAAGCCATACCAACAAGAAAAGTTAATCAAATATAAAATAGAATATAACTATATTTAAAAGAAACCACTATGTTACCAATAGTATTATGTTTATACACTAAAATTTACACTGATAATTCGCTCCCCTGGGTTCGTCTGTAACTTGGTGCACTCAATCAACACACTTTCCACCAACTTTCAAATTTGTTTGCCTTGATACGGGAGTCCTGTGTGTAACTTATCTAATACACTCCAGGAACTCCGATTTTATAAAAATTGTTACACTGCAGTGCAGAATTACTAACTTTGGGAAATTTTTCACTAGTAAACAAGACAAACACAGACGACCCGTTATCGTCATGGATCAGGTTTCCAATGAAGGATATACATAAATTGGGAAACCAGATTCATGAAAATCTTATATATATGTAGTAGTCTACGTAGACTTTTCTGTTTGTTGTTGCTTATTAAAGTTTATACTTCTCAATCTTCACTCTGAAGGTTTTCATTTTGTGTTGGCAACTGATAATGCCGATACACAGTATTTGGGCCTGTTCGGTAATCAAACGTTGACCCTGTGAAATGTCCAATATAATCTGGGTGGTATTGACGATAGACAACAAAGGGTTGAAAACTCCTTGGTCGGCCATCTGAGTGATATCGTGCTCGTCTACGACGACTAAAGTCACGATATCTTGCACAGAAGGGAGTAAACTCTGCTACATTTCTTCGCATGTGAAATCTATGATGTACACTACTGGTAGTAGCCACCCGGTGACTATAATACCGTAGAGGTTCACTTACCTCACCCTGCTCGTTGATTTTTGGATATTGTAAATCAGGGCAATTGTAGATCACTAAATATCTAGACCTATTTGCAAAAGTTAAATGAGTATTAACAGCGCTGTCATAATAATATATCAACTCTCGCTCAACCTCTATATATACTATATTCAAATCCATATCAAAATATTGACATCCAAAGACATCCTCAATGCCTAAGAGATCTGTATCTTTCATAAAATCTTGTTCAAATGTGTTGGGTCGTATGATATCTCGATCAAATTCATGAGGAGAGGCCAACGGGCGAGGTGTTCTGAAAAACTCGCTCCTTGCCCACTCCCACGGCCTCGGTCGAATATCGATTATAGGTTCTGGGACAATATTAGTAGATAATGGAGCAATTTGTCTTGCTTCTACATCACTTAAAGGAGGGGTGTGTACGTCTAATCCAAGATCAGCTCGTGCAAGTTCATTTTGTATCACACTGATACCTGACTCTGCAACATCAGTGTCCAGAACAGTGGTAGAATCACTAGGCAAAGAATCACTTGTAGGTGTGGTCATACTGGAAGAAGTATGTGATCTCATTGTTATATCATAAACAAATCCACCGAGTCCATCTTGGCTCTCGGGGTCCCGATGAATAATTGCATCATGGGTTCTAATAGGTAATCTTGGAGGAAGGACTAACGTTTCCACTCTATCCGTAGGCGAATAAGGTGGAAGTCGTTGAAGTCGTTCTGGTGTAGATAGTAAAATGGAGTCAGTAGGAGTTTGAACACTACTTGGAGGAGTCGACAAAAGGTCGGAAGATGCTATAGAAGGTGATGGTGATTCTTCTATTGATGCCAATACAGATACACTATTATCAGATGAATTGCTATTTATATTTACGTTTATACTAGATGAATTAGTGTCTTGAAAAAGTTCTCGTGAAACAGTACTATTACTGTCAGTTCCAGTACTAACTGTACTTGAAGTTTCATCATCATATAAAGTGTCACGATCATTATAATAACTCTGGTAATCAGGGAAATCATCGAGCCCACTGTCAACACTAGAATCAGATTCTGCCATTTGTACACTGGTCACTGAAACAAAAACACACAGTGTGTGAACTACTGTTTTTCAGTTTCTTTGTCTATATCAAACATAGTTATGTGGACATTGGCAGAATCCACGTCATGTTGTACACGGGGATATATTGATTTCCTATTAGGTTGAGGAGAAGGTCTAAAGTTTTGAACAGCTTTTCTCATCATGTCTCTAATACTCTTAGGAGGTTGTTGTTGTTGTGCTCCAGTTGGATCAGCAGGAGCTGAAGGCTGTGGTCTAGGTCCCATACTAGTATAGATTTCATCATCGGCAAATGCAAAATTAGACATTTCACTATCATCAACAGCAGAAAAAGTTGGTTTACTTTTACGGTTTCTTAACCATTTGTATATCTGTTTGTGTCTATCGGCTCGATAGCACTTCCAAAGCAGATATAATCCTATTATTAATGCAATAGTCGCGAGAGCATAAGCCCACTTAGGGACTTCAAATGAGTCCGTCATTTGTAAATTTAGCGAGTCAAGTTCATGAATTAAGTCATCCATGGGTAAGTCATCCAAGTGATCTATTCCTTTCGGTATCGTAAACGTCGATATGTTCACCCTCTTTATGACAGGTTTCCACATCTGTCGTTGTAACAACGAGAAATTTGGTAACACTGTCTTGGTAACTATCCGAAAAGTAGAATTATCCCTTTTATGGAAATAACTCGGTAACATTAATTGACCGCTCGATGCCATACATAACGGTTTTAATTCCAAAATTCCAATTGGCGGAAGAATCCGTTTCGGTTTCGGATTTCTTCGTTTCGGACACGTAATTGAGAATCGTAGTGGGACATCTGTCGTGATGTACCACATTCCTTCATCGATTCTAGTACTGAACGGGAGGTCGATATTCAATCGAACTTCCGTTTGACATAAGTTCGGAATTTCGAATTTCATGTTTAAAAACAAAGCTAACATACAACTTGTCGTTGTATGTATCGTTCGTACGGCACCTACTAAAGGACAAAACAACTTATTGTTATCTACACATTGGTCATGTCCTATTTCTGGGACATACTTCGTCCTTTCTTTATTAATAATTAATATGTCAGATTCAAGAGTATATATTGCTACTAATTTATTTGCAACTCGCGACGCATTTTTGGTTACATTGACAAAGGGTACAGGCAAGGCCTGCACCTTGAACACTTCAAATTGCAAGTTCGAATTATGTAAGGGGATCTTCATAAAGATCACCAATTTATCGTCATCATAAATGGCAGCCGTCGTAAGCAAATGATAATATTGCCATAACTCTGTTGTCAGATCTAGTGGCAACATGGACTTATCATCTAATTGAACTTTAATACTCATTAATATCGAGGTCAATAGTGAAGGATCCACTATTTTCGGTGATAACTTCCTATCGGCCAGGATATCCATTTGATCATGTAATCCCCGCAGAGTGGTTTCTGCGGCGATTATCATTGATTCTAATCGACTCATTACAAACTCAAGCTGATGATAAGCATGAGTGAAATGTTCAAGATATAATATTCGATCTGAATGATTCTGAACTACTTGATTTACTCGACCTTGAAACAACATCAATTCGCGCGACATATTTAACATAAATTCTCTATTTGTCTGAATCACTTCATGATTCATCTTAATGAAGGTTAAACTTTGTTTTTGAATATGTTGAATCATTGCTTGATTAGTACTTACACACCTTAAATTTTCTGTTATCCCATCTAAATCTGACTGGGATACAGTTCCAAAGAGAAAACTCAATCCTTCACCTACAAAGTCGAACAAACCTCGTTTCTTCTGAGACGAGTTTATTGTGTGGCCATGTAATCTGCGGTAATCATTCAGATCCTCTTTTATTCGTTTAACACGATTATTTAGGTATCTGATCTCCTGGTGTATATCCGTTATGATCGATTGTATCGCAACGGCAAGAGTAGAGTTTTCACCATTTACTTCGACAAAAGTTCGTCGAAAAGCTATGGTTGTAGCATTATACAAACCAGCAGTATATTGCATACTTCGATCAAGTCTGCGCACATATTGTATAAAAGGTTGGAGCTCATACACAAACATTGTACTCCAATCACTAGTTACCATATTTACTTCTTTCACTTTCTTAAAAATCACATTGTTTCTAATAATAGTATGTCCATCTATTATTGTAGTCATAGTCAAAAGACCAACTAATAACATCCAACGCAACATCTTGCTCCTACAATGAGAAAGGAAGCAAGAGTTAGCGCAATGAGTAATACGCGATTCAATTACTTTCACTCTGACGATTCACTTCCCGGGTGTAAAAGGTCAGAAAGTTAATCCAACTACAAGAGAGTTTTAGTCAGTTCACGAGGCTGACAAGAGTTCACTCATAGTTTCGTTCCAAACAAATCATAAGTCAATACAATTTTGTTACTCATTTTACACTTTCTCTCGTCTCTCTCAAACTTAAGGAGAGGCATGCCATATGTGTTACGTTTAGTTATCATTAGTCCTGTGGTAACATTTAATCACTAGTACTCCAGGCAGAGGGTACCATAATTGCTCCTAATTCTAATTTCTCACCTGGTTCTTTAATCTTATTATGATCTTGTAACACAGCTTGTATACAAGAGATCATCTCAGTTATATCTTTACTTGACTGTTTTGGTTGAGGCTCACTACTTTGGCCTTTTTCTTCAGTTATTTGCAATTGATCCACTTCCATCGTCGAATCATTTACTCGATCATTTCGATCGTCATCAATGAACCGTGATGGTAGTTGCTCAGCGGAAGGAGCTTGTAGCTCCCTCATTCGTCTCTTGTAATCTCGTACCTGTTGTACTTGTTGTCTTAATTCTGCTAATGGAACACCATCTTCTTCTGAAGAAGAATGTTCTCGTCTTTGTCTTTTATTCTTAATGATTGACGTTAAGGGGTGTTTTTCTTGAATCCCTTGCATATCGTCACTTTCATTACTGTCACTACTGCTACTGTATTCAGTAGTCGACTGTTCTGATGGGGCAGCGTAACGTTGTATTCGTCGCGCTCTAACAGGTTGGACAGGTTGAGGCACCTCCCATTCTTGAGGCGCTTTACTAAGTCTTTCTCCATGACATTTAATTATTCTGCGAGTTAATTGATCTTGTATCTTGTAACTCACTGGACCTGTTCTCTCAATGACTCGAAATGGGTAGTCCCATTTTGATTCTAATTTTCCTTTAGATTTTCCTGAGGAGTATAAAACAGGATCACCTACTTCAAAGGTGATATCCTTTGCTGTAATATCATGTAATCTTTGTTGTTTTAATACTCGTTTCTTTTGTGCAGCTTGTTGTTTTCGAAATGCTTTATGTTGTTCCTGAATGGCTATCTTATGAGGTTCTTCCCCTACATATTTTTCTCGAGGTTTTAGTATATTGTCGAGTGGTAAAACCACATCTCTGCCATACACCAGATAAAATGGCGAGAATCCAGAGGATTCACTACCATTAAACCTGATGGCTGCCATAGCTTGGTTTAGGAATAAATCCCAAGTTTCTAATTCTTCTCGAGCTAGTTTTGCTAAGATGTCATTCAGGGTTCTATGTAGCCTCTCCACCTTCCCATTAGATTGTGGATGGAAGTAAGAAGTGGTCACATGATGTATCTTGAAATAATCAGTTAAATATTTCATCACTGCATTTACATTTTCAGATCCATTGTCTGTTAATATTTCTAAAGGACATCCAAATCTTGGAAAAATTTGATCTATTATCAAATTAGCAATTGTTTCCGCCTTTTTATCAGGCACTGGAAACGCTTCAGGCCAGCCAGAATAAATATCTATGAAGGTCACAATGTATTTGTTTCCTGATAAAGTCTCAGGGTGTGGACCACTCATATCCAATGCTATTTTAGCAAAGGGATATGGAGGTCTGTCAGTCTCTTGCAATGGCAAAGTGTGAGCTCTGGTGTTACGAGCTCGACACACAAGACAATTTTCTACATGTTTATAAATATGTTTATACAAATCTTTCCAATAATATTTTCTACTGATGTTATTGTACACTTTGTCTATGCCAAGGTGACCTAATTCGTCATGGTATTGTTTCAACACATCTGCATGTAATTGTTCTGGTATGCACAAGCGTACCCGTGGGTTATCGTCAACTGTACTGATGTAATATAATACTCCCTTAATCATGAGGTATCTACTACTAATGTGTGCAGGGGTATTGTTACCTTGATACTTCTTAATGATTTCTACAATCTTTTCATCTTTCTGTTGCTCTACCTTCATGTCCAAAAATCTTTGTAATTAATTGCTTGTGGTTCGGGCGGAACCTGAGGTTCATCTGTGATGACATGTACATATCTTTGAGGATCAAATTTGTTACTATTGATAATGCCAATTTGTAATGCTTTCTGATTTTCCACATTATCCATCTCGTACCCGGGGTCAGCGTTTGCAATTCCTTCAGGTAAACGAGAGAGTAGGTCAGCACATGTATTCTTTCTACCTGGTAAATATTCAATCTTACAATTGTAGCTAGCTATCTTTAATGCCCAGCGTTGTACTTTGGCATTGTTTTGCGGACTTTTCAACAAGTACTGCAAGGGGGCGTGGTCTGTCTTAATAACAAACTCTGCTCCCTGCAGGTAGTTATTGAATTTATCCAATGCATATGAGATAGCGAAAGCTTCTTTCTCAAATGTCGACCATTTCTGTTGGGTTTCACCCAATTTATGAGAGAGGAAGACAATGGGTTTTTCATCAGGTACTCCAGGTAGTTGACCTGTTTCGTCATCACATGGTTGTGCCAAAACCGCTCCGACACAGCGGCCACTGGCATCAGTGTAAAGCACGTAAGGCTTTCTGGGATTTGGATATGACAAATGAGCAACTTGAGTTAAACGATCTTTCAACTCTTGAAAGGCTTTTTGATGTGTTTCTCGCCAATGAAATCTTGCATATTTCTTTGTCAGTTCTAAGAGTGGTTGAGCAATTTCGCTGAACCGAGGAATAAATCTACGGTAGTATGAGGTCATGCCCATGAAAGATCTTACTTCCGTTACCGTTTTCGGCGGATTTAATTTTCGAATGACCTCGACCTTCGAAGTCTCAGGTTTAATTCCGTCTTTACTAATTACAAATCCAAGATAAGATGCTTCAGATTGAAAGAAGGAACACTTCTTAGCTTTTAGCTTCAGTTTATGTTTTCTTAGGCGACCAAACACTTGTTTAATGTGGTCGATATGAGATTTTATGTCACGGCTGAAAATCAAAATATCGTCAAGGTAGGCCAGAGAAAAATCCTCTAGGCCCTCCAAGACGCTTGTCATGAGGGATTGATACACCGAGGGCGCGTTCACGAGTCCGAAAGCCATTACATTGAACTCATAAAGGCCCTTATGACAAACAAAGGCCGTTTTTGGTCTGTCTTCTTCATCCATCTTGACTTGCCAGTAACCCGACTTCATGTCAAGAGTGGTGAAGTATTGACATCCATTCAATAAAGTAAAGATGTCGTCAATCAATGGAAGCGGCCAGTTCGTAACTTTCGTGACTTCATTGAGCTTGCGGAAATCAACGCAGAAGCGTTTCGAGCCGTCTTTCTTGTCCACGAGTAGGCACGGAAAACTCCATGCACTATTTGACCTTCGGATAATTCCGGATTGAAGCATTTCTTCAAGTGCTTCATCCATAATTTTTCTCTTCAGTAATGGAACTCTATATGCTCTACTTTTGATTGGTGGCGCATCACCTGTGTCGATGCGCATCTTCACTGTATCTGTCTGAGTTAATTCTTTATCAGTTTTGGCAAACAAGTCTTTATTATTATTGATGACTGGCATCAACAGGTGCCGTTTGTCTTCAGGCACCTGTATGTCAGCATCTGTGATCTGGTCTTCAAGTGTATTTTGAGTTAAGAGCTGATTAATTTCTAAGACTTTTTCTTCCTGCTCTATTGGCTCAAGTTTTCCAATCAAACAACCCCTTTTTAAGGTGTAGTGTTTGTTGGTACTGTTCACCAACAGTACAGGTATGGTTTCATTTCCATTAGTGACTATACTGTTACTAACTAAGAGGCCAGGCTGTTCAGCCACATGACCTTTAGTCAGTCCATGATGTTCTAAGTATTTTGTGTTGAAGACAGATTTTGCACCGGAAGCTTTTGCTGTACACAAACAAGTGGACTGTGGTTTAAGTTCCACCTGATTGATCAGTCGAGTAAGACAACTCACCTGTATGTCTTGAACAATGGGTATATAGTGACCATCTAATCTCAATTTATGAAATTCCCAATATAAATTAACTCGATTGCCCCTAATCCAATCCATTCCTAATAACATACTTCGATTCAATTCATTTATTACTAAGAACTCATGCACCTGATAAATTCCTTGAATATAAAATTCAAGTCTAACTTTTCCTCGAGGGAGGGTGTCATTCCCAGTAATACCCGCAATGCGAGGCAAAGAATTTTTATCACCAACTAATTTCGGTCGGTGTTTCAGATTTTTCCAAAATTTTGTACTAATGCAACTAGTCTGTGCCCCTGTATCTAATAAGGCACGTACTCGTTGTCCTTTGATGTTCACTAAGACACTATTCAAAGAAGCAGCCCCATAATTTATGGTTACTGTTTCCGGTTGAGAATGTCTAAGTTTTTGTTGCTGTTGTTCCCCATTTGGGTAATCATCATTGTTGACTAAGTTATTTCCCTTGGTTTCCATAGAGTGTTTCACTTCCTGTTGACATGGGTTTTTCCAATTACTTCCCCTTGGGTTTTTCCTGTTTTGTTGTTTTGGGTTTTTCCCAAGTGATTTCTCTTGGCTCCTTATTCTTGGATTCCTATTTCCTGATTCACTTACTGTCTGTTTCTGTTGATTTATTTCAACACAACCCTGCTTACCTGGTTGATTTATAATTTGATTTTCATAAGCATTTTTCATATAAATCATAATATCAGGGTCTACATCTACAATGTGTATCTCTTTTAATTGTTTAGGAGTAAAGTTTTGTAGAACTCTCACATAAACATCTGCACACTTCTGTTTAGGTACACCATATATCCCGCTACTGATGAGTGGGATAGCTATGCTTACAAAATTTTCCTTGTCACATACCTGTAATACTTCTTTGTACAGTACTGTATAAAACATTGAGACATTTATTTTTATCACTGTAATCATTCCAGCGTGGTCCCACAGCATGTATTACTTTTATACATGGCAACATTCCACAAGTGGTAGTCATATTCTCACCTACTGGAAGATTTCCATGCTGTTGAATATATTGTTGACATTCTTGTTCAAGGGCTGGACCAGTTCCAAGAGCTATAGCTCTAGCAATACCTCCGCCATGGGTCAATTGGCTATTAGCTGCATTTACCATAGCGTCAGTAGCTACCTGGGTTATTCCAGTCCTGTATACTTTTATTTCCAGACCACTGGTGGTCCGATAGCTGAAACAATTTTGTGAAGTAAATTTTTCTTGCTGACTGTCCCTTGCAGGGCAGCCATTTTGTGAGTTGGCCTTCGGTTTCTTAGGCCTAGGCCTACCAGTCAGAGGAATGGTTGTGAATTTTACTGTACAATTTTTCCTATTATGTGTGGTCTGACCACACTTTGTGCATTGAATGGTTTTACTTTTCACTGGAGGAGAACCATTTTCGGTTCTCCTTGTTTGAGACTGAGTACTTGGCTTTATATTACATATTTTATTACCCGTATGTCCACCTGTCTTATTATTTACAATTTTATTGTTACAATTATTCATGCATTTATTTGGTACATTATTTACATTAATTAACACTTCTCCCTGGTGATTTCCAGTTTCACTTCTGTTGGGAGCATGTGGCTTCTCATTAACTCTGCTCATTGCCCCATATGGGCAGAGTTCACTTCGTTTAAATTGACTCGGCAATCGCGAGCGAAGTGGTTTGGCTTCCCACAGCGAAAGCAGCAAAAGGTCGCCCCTGGTGACCTTTCACCTGCTGGCTGAATATCTAGTGTTCTCACCTGCTTGGTCAAGTTAACGCGACAATCGCGTTTCACGTGGCCAACGCGGTTACAACGATTGCAAACCGGTCGTGAAAATCGTGTCGGTTTCTGATATCTGTTGTAATTTTGTCCTCCCCTATTTCTGTATTGACTATTGTACTGATTTTTATTCTGATTCTGATATGGAGGTCGCGCATAACCTCCAGTGTAATTTTTCGTTAAAATATTCACCTTATGGCGTCGGCGTGCCACGCCTACGTCCATGGGAGTCTCGTCCCTTGTCTCCAGAGGGAGATCTACCTGTTCTTCCTGTTCGTCGATGGAGTCGCGAAATACAGGGTCCCGATAGCGCTCATATTCTTCGTATTGTCGGTCAAATGCCTTCCCAAAGGGCGCTTTTCCTTTGGCGGCTTCAGAGCGAGCGCGAAATTTGATTTTCGCGGCATTTTCAAATAATGCCTGACTAACAGCGTTTTCTAGCGTCTTGGGCATGCGTCGGATCAGTTTCATCCGAACATCGTTGTCATACAACCCGTCACAAAAGTAATCTGAGAGGTTTTTCTGAATGGTGGGGTTATCTATTTCCTGATCAAAGGCATCTTTTGCTAGATCAAGCAGTTGCTCAGCATATGAGACAAGAGTTTGATTTTTCCCTTGTCGCATATGGCGCAACTGATTGGTGGCCATGGAGTTATCCATTGTGGCGCTATAGCGACTTTTAAGTTCGCCATACAGTTCGGACCAGGGCATTTCAGGATTTTTCTTCATTGATCGTAAAATAAAATCAGCAACTACGAAGTCACTGGTTTGGGCGGCGATTTTAGGTCGTCGCTTCTCTTCCACATCATTTGTCTCACAAAAAAGGTCAAGAGATTTTATCCAACCCCGAAAATTCAGGGGGTTCCCGTCAAATTTTTTAATATGGGAATGAATGGACTGCGCCTGAGTGGCGTTAGCTGTCTTTGCATTACTCTTTTCACTTTGGCGCACGGTTTTATGCAGGTCAATTATGGCAGAAGATGTGGGGTCCTTGGCTTTCCTTTCAGCCTCTGCCAATTTTTGTTGTATTTTTAGTAATTTTGCTTCGGCACCGACTTTGTCAGTAGCTAACTGTAGTTCCAAATCAGCTTTCTGCTGTACGAATTCTGCTTTAACCTGGTCGAGGGCTGCTTGCGTATGGTGAAGGGTTTGTTGTGAGGCAGCATGCTGCTGCGTCAAGCTCTGAGCTTGAGAGCTCAGTTCAGTAATTTGGCGCTCATACTGACCCACAAGACCTTCCCTTTCCTGTTTTAATTGAGTAATTTCATCAATGAACCGTTGCTCTCTTTCTGCTGGCGTGGTCATTTTTAATGAGTTTTATGAAATAATTTACAATGGGATTTTTCTGCTGTTAACGAACGTAAAATGAAGAAAATTGCACCTACCTTGCTAGCACTATAACTGTTGAAACACACGCGGCTGTCGTTTCAGAATTTTCCGGAATTCCTCGAGATTTTTCACAGTTTCCTGAGTTTCCGTTTTTCTCTGATGTTCAGTCAAAAGTTCGATATATCTGATGAGCAACGCTCGGTGCGACCAGTCGAGCGTAGTTTGGATGTGATAGCAATTGGCGGTCGGCGTCAGTGTAAATAATGGCACGTTGGACATGCAACCAGTTCCATCATGGAGTTGTACCAATTTTAGATTCAGAGGGCGCTGTCTGCGTCAGCTGCCTTACAAATTTGAGCTGCCAGGCGTTCAATTTACCAGTAAAATTAAGGGATGTCTGTCCCTCATAAATAGTTAGCAAAAAGTTCTCACAAGTTCACTGTGCTCCCCAGCGGCAACGTTTTAAGTCAATTTCGGCTTCACTGGGTCTGTTAGGGTTAATAAATGTTTCTAGAATGTTCACCCGATCGTTTCAAGAGAGTTAAAAGTCAGAGTCTACATCCTGACGAGCGGCACCATATAAACTGGCCTGTGGCATAGCAGGGTTAAGTACCCCGGATAACTGATCGTCTAGTGGTTTTTAGTTCGGACTATAATCGTGGCAAAAATGGCCACAGGACAATTTAAGTGTTCAGTCTTTAAGAGGCAACCAGTTTCTGTAGAGTCTGCAACAATTCTTGATACTGCAGCCGCAGCGAAAGGGTGAATTCAAAAACACATAAAATGTACTTACAGTTTTCTACACTTTTATTAAAACCCTAAGTATAGTTCCTACAAGTTAAACTTTCAATAAATTCTCTCTCTGGTAAAAGTATGAAAATATCAGATACGAAATGAGACTAAGTCGAAATTATCGCATCGCTCTCATCGCGTCCTGTGTCTGGAAATGTTGTCTGGCCTGGCAGCGTTCGGCGGCGTCCTTCCACGAGAATAGGAGAGTGACTTCTTGTACGTACGGAAGACCAGAGAGAAGTCCCGTCTCGGGTGATTTCGTTGGCTTAAATACGACTTGAATCGTGTCTACTCGGCAGAATTTACGTCATAAAACACCACAAAACACCACATATACCCCAAGATGGCGGAGAGGTATTTCTTAACCCCCTACTTCCATCCTGGAATAGTAGGGCATCCGGTGGGTATCCTATGCTAAGAGTATGCATTCTCGCATTTAAAAGGATGCTGGCAATTAATAGGTGTATAACCGCAAAACCAGTCGGCCATCTTGTGAACGTGCAAGATTGCACAATTCTCAGAGCTGAAACTGATACTGGGTGTGTTGAGGTTAGGTCGGGTCAGTATACAATGCTAAAACCTGTCAAAAGCATTCTGATGGGGTTATTATAGGTTAGGCTTTTACTAGCTCATATGCCAGTCATAATTGCAAATACTGTCAAAAACACCTTTTTACAATAAGTGCATAAAGTACTTCTGTAGGTCAGTTGCACTGCTATTATGCAATGCAAATATACGAGGAATTGAATAAAATTACATAACTTGGGCTTGAAAACAGCGTTTACTTATTAAAGTTTATAACAGAGAATTATTACCAAGTAGGACTTGGCCACTCTGATTAACACATTAACACTTCGGGAACCAAGATTCTCGAGTGCTATCATAAGACTCCGACGCACCCCACGGAGGTTCACCCGACGCGCTCCGTGGAGGGGCTCCGTGGAGGGCATTTCGTTACACATTCTGGTGGCTTCTGGGGTGGAAATCCTCTTGAATTTTTGAACGGCTAATTAACACTTTTTAAACAGCATGTTTCAGAATTTCAAATTCTGTCAATACGTTCAAGACAGAATTAGAAAATTTGAAATATGCTCTTCAGATCCGTTTACCTATATATTGTATTTTGGACACACTGTTTACAATCATAACCGATGTGCCAGCGTTTGAAAGTTTTCAGCAGTCAGTCCTCTAGGCTTAGGTACCCCATGACTATGCCAATTAAGATCCTGACCAATAATTGGCATAGCTATGGGGTACCTGAGGCTAGGGGCATGTAACACCTCAAAATCATGCTGTGTCGGTGACGCTATAAATGAAGGCGACCAATAGATATATGTTGCATAATTTCAACGGTATATTTGTTTTCCATAGCGAATGGTGATGGAGGAAATAAATGTTGTTGTATGTTTTTACTTTAATTCATGTATTGTCCCCAAATTAAAATCCTGGCTACGCCCTACATGCGAGACAAACATGAGCTAAAGGGGGGGGGGGGGGGGCACCCAACGACCCCCCCCCCCCCCCTTCTGTATCCACCATTGGTGGTACCCTTGTCTGCAATCAATATGTCCCTCTGACAAAAAATGACATTACTTTGGCTGTGGTTTCTGGGGCTCAGAAATCACTGCTGCTGCCAACAACTTTGTAACAAGGTTGACTCATATAGTCTGAAGTGAAGGTACCACAAAGTTTGAAAAATTGCCCAAGGTTAACTCTTAACCTGCACAGTATTTTCATGATATTTTTCATCAAAACTGACTAGCAGCCGTAAGTAGATGTGATAAAAAAAAATTCATCTAAGTTTAACTCCAGAAATCATCAGTGAAAAAATTTATCCTACTTACAAATGGTGGGGGTGTGGGGGTTGGGGGGGGATGTTCTGAAAAAATGGCAGACACTGATTGTGGGGTGGGTGGGTGATCAAGGAGGCCAACATTTTTTGGGGTACAATTTTGGGAAAATTTTGTTAATATCAAAATCAATAGCTCACCATCAAATAACCAATAAAAAAGATACTCAAGGTATCAGTGGGTACTTACCATGGGTTATTCCGGCCTTTAATTTAAATTCATTTATTTTGGGGAAACTGTTTTGCCCTAATTTGGGGACATCAAAGCCTTTAATAGCAGTTTTATCCTGTTATGTTTTGTTGTCATGCCTTTCTTTGTGTTTTTTTGGTCATATTATGATGGAAGTTATTCTAAAATGCAGAATAGGCACACAGAACTTCAGACTGCAAAATTTAAAAAATGACTAAAACCGACTGACCATTCACGTGGTTTGGAGGTGGCTGACTAAACATTCAGCTACGTAATATTCTTGGGAAACTGCTATTTTAAAGATAACAAGAATTCATATGTGTGTAGCCTCTCAAGGCAAAAGTCTGAAAATCTATCAAGACACAAAAAAGCTGGTTAACTGGTAGAGGGCTAGAAGCCCATACTTGGGTTTTATTTTGAACTGCAGGTACCCAAAGTTAAAGTTGGAAGTAAAATGACTTCATCTCTATGGATTTGCAATGTTACAATTTATTTGAGAGTGCCTATAGGCACTCTGCCATAAATTTTAACAAGACAGAAATATGTGAACAAATCTTGAGGCTGAGAAAAAAATTAGCACTCGACTGCATGTAGATAAGTTACTCAGACTTTAGTATTCAAGATGCAACTTTTGGCTCACCAGTCATCGTTCGTGTAGATTTGAATTCGCGTAACCACCACAAGAACGAAACAAGCATTCTTTAATCTTGTCAAATTTTGCACTCTGGAATTTATATATTTTTCTTGATGCCTTCACACCTCTAATCTGGGGACACCTGTAAAAGGTGTGAAATTGGGGTAATCTAAAGGCCTAGTTATTACTCTCATGTGCCAAATACTAGTAATAGTGATGGCTGAATAACAGAGATGGCTTGCATTTTCATCAAATATTAATAGTGATGGCGTTTTCACTCTTTGTCTCAGTACCAAATAAAAGTGATGGTCGGCATTTCTCTCCAAAATTAATAACAGTGCCAACACTATTATTCAGCACTTTAGAGTATACTTATAGAACTATTGAATAGTTTTCCTGACTCATCTGATACTGAATGTAATGTATAATAATATACTGAATAATCCGAACTAAAACACATCAAGAATTTTAATAATCGAACACAATACTGTAAAGATAGGTTATCTTTAGGGTGTTCTGTTTGATTCAGTGTTTGATTATTGAATTTATTGATCAATGTATTTAGCAAGCTCAGAGTTAGTCGAAGCAAAGATAATTCTGTGAACAGTTTCAGATGTGGCTGTAATAAAATACTGACTTTTTGGGTGACACAGAGATCAGGACCATATCCAGGGAAAATTTTGGGGACACCTGTCCATAGTAGGATTACCTTACTGAACACATTTTTAAGAGACTCGAAAGTAGGAATGACCATAATACCTCGTGTCCATGTGCTTTCCGCACGCATACTTGTTCCATGCATTTTGTTATTGGAGTGCAGTTGCCTCTGGCGTATTTTTAGTCAGCTACAGTATCCTTGTTTGGGATTCAAGTGATTAGCTTCGTGTTGGTTTTAGTCATGTGTAATCTTTGCTGAATTTTGACTGTTTTAGTGGACTATGGGATGGCAATTATGAACAAATACAATGAGTGTGGGCACCCAAACCGGTATATCGGTACCAAAAACATCCTGGATATGGCCCTGGAGATGTGCATTTTACTATTCAGCAACAAGAGAATTTCTTTTCTGTGACCTATTCCAAATCTAGCATGAAAATATCAAGGAATCTTCTTGTTCATTGCCATTGCAGGAAGTATTTTCAGTGGAGCCCACTTAATTGGATATCTCTTAATTGTATATTCCTGCTAATTGAATATAATTTCCCAACACAAAACCATTCACCACACATCCAGTACAAATTTGACCTGTTAATTGAATATAGGTTATAGAGTAAACTCCTGTTGATTGAATAAAAAATCTTGTAACATGTCGAGAAATTACCCTGACTCTCCCCAGTTTTCTTTTGTAAATAGACCCATTTGGCCTCATTAAATCCAGTGGGCATTTAATCTATTATATCTTGTTTGACAGAGCTTGTAGAGCTCTGTCAAACAAGATATAATAGAATAAATGCTAAATTCATCTCTAGAATACAGGAAAGTGACACAATCCCTGTTAATTGAATTCTCCGGTTAATTGAATAATTTTCATTGGCAAAGAGGCTATTCTATTAACATGGTTCCACTGTAACACCAAAAACTATTAAAAAAAATTAAATTACAGGCATTTTATTCCAGCACATATGATTACAACAGAAATATTTACCAGGGCTCTACATGAAATTTAAAATGATTCATGATTTTAAAAACCTCAGAAAAAACCCCTCAAAAACATAAATGACAGAGCTTACTGCCTTCCATATTTATCTGTGTAGAACATTAAGGTGAGTCATTTATGATATTGAACCCTTTACCTAACACACCTTTTAAAAAAACGAAATTAAATTGTAGATTAAAAAAAAAAATTCTCAGAATCTCTCAATAAAACTATACAAATTTGGATATCATTAGAACAGCCTCGAAGAGCCAGTTCTAAGGTTATCCATATCTGTATGGTTTTACAGGCCTGTTGATTTGAGGTGAATGGCCATTTGGTGTCACCTTGTCACGCAAAATTTTCGACAAGTTGAATAATCTAGTTTGAAGTATGAATGAATGGTGGAATGATGTTGAGCATCAACCATTCATCAGCCGCATAGGTGTTTGCATCTGCCCGAAGTATATATAGCTGCTCTGTTGGCCAGTTGTTGGCCAACAGAACAGTTACACTTCAGGCAGATGTAAACACCTTTGCTGATGATTGGTTGATGCTCAATATCTTTATAAACTGTCATGATCAGCCATTGTGCAGAAATATGTGACCTTAAAACACCAATAAATAAATATATGAATAAATAAATAACACCATGTGTTTTTGTCCGATCATCACAAAATTTCATATGCAGGTTTCAGGTCATGTCTAGATGAGAACGTCCCCATTTGGTCGCGATCGGTCAGTTGTGATGGCTAGGCAAGCCCGAAACCCAAAAACCTTTAGCACAGTCTACAGGTCGTATTGATGATGGGATTTCTTTGTAACTTGGTAAGATGACTCCATATAAGGTCTAGATGTGAATGTCCCCTTTTGGTCACGTTCAGTCAGTCATGATGGCTGCGCAGGCCCGAAACCCGAAAACCTTTAGCACAGATTACAAGTCATGTTTATGAAGGGATTTTATTGTAACTTCGTAAGATTACTATAATGTCTAGATGAGAATGTTGTATTTATTATTTTAATGTCGCAGGAACACTGGGAAGTGAAGCAGTGCCTGTTCACTGTGGTAAGCAGGCTCTGTTTTTCTGGTAAAATACGACCCAGTCACCAATGCTTGGGAGGTGCAAACCCTCTCTGAAATGGGCAACATGGCTTATTTACGCTCATCCCTGGTCCTGAGTTAATACTCATGTTGTGGTCATGATAAGCCATAGCGCAAAAATATGTGACCTTAAACACCAATAAATAAATAAATTTTAATCGGGTTCAGTCAACCGTGATGATCGAAAGGGCACGTTACCTAGATTCCTTTAGTACAGTCTACAGCTTGCATTTATGAAGGGATTTCATTGCAACCATTTTTATATGCCCATTTTGAAATGGTCTGTCCGTTCGTCCATCCGTCCGTCCGGTAACTCAAGAACGCTTTGAGAGATTTTCGTGATTTTTGGGTAAGTGGTGCATATCGATGGAGGGAAGCTCACTTTCGTTTGGTGTCTCCGTTTGATTAGTCATTCCAGAGTTACGGGACTTTATTACTTAGAAAATTGTTGATTTTTTACACGTCGTATGATAACTCGAGAACGCTTTGAGAGATTTTCACGATTTTTTGGTAGGTGGTTTATGTTGATGGAAGGAAGCTCCCTTTCGGTTGGTGTTGCCGTTCGATTAGTCATTCCAGAGTTATGGGACTTTATTACTTAGAAAATCGTTGATTTTTTACACATCGTACGATAACTCTAGAACGGTCCGAGAGATTTTCGCGATTTTTTGGTAGGTGGTGTATGTTGATAGAAGGAAGCTCCTTTTTGGTTAGTGTGTCCGTTCGATTAGTCATTCCAGAGTTATGGGACTTTATTACTTAGAAAATCTTTGTGTTTTTACATGTCGTACAATAACTCAAGAACGCTTTGAGAGATTTTTGTGATTTTTTGGTAGGTGGTGTATGTTGATGGAAGGAAGCTCCCTTTCGGTTAGTTTCACCATTCGATCCAGTATGGGACTTTATTACTTAGAAGATTGTTGATTATATGCCTGTTTTGAAAAAAACGGTCGTATTATGGTATACCACTGACCGTCTGTCCGTCTGTCCATTTGCCATCCACACATCGTACAATAACTCGAAAATGCTTCGAGCAATTTTGTGATTTTTTGGTGGAAAGTATATGTTGATGGAAGGAAGCTCGCTTTCGATTTGTGTCACTGTCCAATTTGTCATTCCAGGGTTATGGGACGTTATTCGTCAAAATATAGGCAATTTTCCACATGTCGGACAATAAATTGAAGATGCTTTGAGCAATTTTCATGATTGTTTGGTGGCAAGTATATGTTGATGGAAGAAATCTCCCTTTCTATTTGTGTCGCCGTCCGATATGTCGTTCCAGAGTTATGGGACTTTATTTGTCAAAATATAAGCAGTTTTCCACATGTCGAACAATAACTTGAAAATACTTAAAGCAATTTTCATGATTTTTTGGGTTGCTAGTATATGTTGATAGAAGGAATCTTCCTTTCAATTTGTGTCCCTGTCCAATTTGTCATTCCAAAGTTATGGGACTTTATTCGTCAAAATATAGGCAATTTTCCACATGTCGGACATTCAGCAATTTTCATGATTTTTTGGTGGCAAGTATTTGTTGATGGAAGGATTATTGTACAAGAATATAAAAAAAAACTGACAAGTACACATGTATACTCATATTGTGTGCTTCCCTCTTGTAATTAATAATGGGCGTATCATGCGCTCATGGCACAGCTGTTTATTTGTTCCGGTTTGAACTTGGGGATCTTTTAACGATGTGTCAGTCTTATTTGAGATGTGAGTCATACCTTCGTTAATTTGCAGTTACAAGAATTTTGGGATCGGAAAAAATTAGAAATCTTCGTTCCGTTCCACGACAGTTTCTGGAAGATAATCGCATGTTTTGTGTTCAGATTTATAATTTGGCAAATCCCTGTCGTGGGCTCTTCTCGTCATTTGACGTCTGCTCTGTAAGATAATTTTACAATGCGCAGAGTTTTTTTATTTTGTTCAATTAAAACCATTTATTTTTATTCCAAAGAACAACATTATAAATTATTGTGATGAGTTGACGGTAACATGGTCTGAGGTTGCGGCTTGGAGCTTATGTTCAACCACGACTTGAAGTGTCGAGGTTAAACATACACTCCGAGCCACAAACCTCAGACCATGTTTCAGTCAACTCATCACAATAATGTATATGTTTCAATAAGACACTACCGATAGCCTAAAACCTACATCGTGGATACACGAGAGGCTTATTTACTAAACTTGTGATCCTCAAAAGTTGCCTTGTTCAAGGCAACTTTTAACTATCACAGGTTTAGTAAATAAACCTCTCGTGTATCCACGATGGCACTTGATAAATAATCAATAAACCACATAAACTCATTCCATCTTGGTTCAAATAGTAAATTGATTTGTTATTCAAACAACACTTCTTCTGGAACACCGTCTGGTGCACACGTAAAACATCCAGAAAATTGAAACGGCTTGCTAGTCACGTTGATGAAGCAGTTCCGAAACAGGCGACGTCATTTCAAATATTTCGCGCAGTGACGGCAGACGGTAATATTTGCCACTTGAGCCATAAACATAAAATACACTAAGCGAACTCTCATCCAATCAGAGGAGGAGGATTTTAGTCTTATTGGAACATATTCAATTGATAATCACTAGAAATATTAAATACTTAATCGGAAATTGATATTGGAATATAAAACACTGTGCTCTTCAAAATAAACATGAGACACCAGAGAAAAATAAAACCGCTTCCAGCGTATTTTTGTCAATTTAAATCCTTCTGGTTCGTTTTCAAAGTGAAGTTCACCTAATTTCACAATAAAAATTGCTATCTGGCCAGCTATTTTGGCACATTTTAATAATTTGGGAACACTGGTTCCGGGCCTGGTTATGGCCCCTGGTTATGGCCCTTTTTGGACTTGGAAGACATGTTAATATTGGTTTCTGGGCGGTAACTTTAGTTTGTCCAAATGAAAGGGCACAAAATTTCATACATGGGTTTATAACTATAAAATACTGGTTGGGATTGATACTGGGCTTCATTTGATATTTTTTTGCAGAGTTATGTCCCTTTTCTGACTTGGAAGACATGTTGTCCTTTTCAGAGCGTTATTACTTTGCGTGATTGGGATGATTTCTCTTCGTTTCATGGGTCAGTTTTCGATGTATCAGCATAGGACATAGAAGTGCTATCAGAAATATATCTTCATAATGAAATTCGGCCCATGGGCCATTTTTGACACCCTATTATTCTGGGGCCTTTCGTGGCCAGACGAGTTCTTTTCGTATCTTTGGTTAGTTTTCGACGTATTAGCAGATGGCATGGGTAATTTGTCCGAAATGTGTCTCCTTAGTTGATTTTGGCCGTTAGTCACTTTTTGAGGCCTTATGACTGCGCGACCTTTCGAGGTAAGGATGATTTCGTTTTGTTTCCTGCTCAAGTTTTCGATGCAGCAGCAGATGGCGGAAATATTTTGGCCAAAATGTACCTGCACAGTGCATTTTGGCCCATGGGCCTTTTTGAGGCCTTATTACTTCCGCTGCTTTCGTGGTCGAGGCGATTTCTCCTTTCTTGGTTTAGTTATCGATTTATCAGCAGATGACAGGGCTATTGTGTCCGAAATATGCCTCCTTAGTGGATTTCCATCGATGCGCCCCTTTCAATGCCTTATTACTTCGGGGCCTTTCGTGGTGGGAACGTTTTCATTTCATTTTGGCGTTTACTTGTTGATGTATCAGCAGATGGCAGGGTTATTTTGTCCGAAATATTCCTTTAAAGTTCGGGGCGATATCCTATCATTTCGTGGATTAATTTCGGTGTTTCAGCAAATGGCAGGTGCATATTGGCTGCGAAATCTGCATACTTAATGGATTCCGACGCATGGGCCTTTTTCTAGGCCTATAATCCCGGGGCCTGACATGGTCTAGATGATTTGTTTTCGTTTCGTGGGTTTCTTTTTCTATGTATCAGGCCGAAATCCTTTTAAACCTGACCCACAAAGCGAACTATATATACCAGTCTGAGAAATTATAAAATTGGCTTATATTGTGAACTATATTTAATAACTGGGATAATATATAATGTTCCCCACATTCTGATGCATACATAACCAGTGTGGGATATTATATAAAATGACCCACATTGTGAATTATATACAATCACTGTGGGATACCATATAAAATGACACACACTGTGAACTACATATAATCACTGTGGGATATCATATAAAGTGACCCACATTGTGCGCGGCCCACAGTGTTTATAGAAAAAGAAAATTAGTTATTGAAAATAACATATTTGACAATGTACAAAATATGCCTGCTTTCTCAATGGGCTTCGGCCGAAGTGATCAGCAAACGGCAGGTTATCTTGGCCGTAAGATATGCCTACTTAGTGGATTTCGGCCCAATGGGCCTTTTCGATGCCTTATAACTCTGAGGCCTTCCGGTTTTCGTTTTCTGAGTTCCTCTTCGATGTATCAGCTGATAGCAGGGTTATTTTGGCCATAATATGACTCCTTAGTGGGTTTTAACCTATGGACCATGTTTATGGCGTGCAGTGGACGAGGCGAGTTCTTTTCGCTTCTTGGAGTAGTTTTCGATATACTAACAGATGTCATGTGTCTTTTTTAAAATACAAATAGAATTATTTCGAATCGGGAATTACGAATCAGGAATAAGTAACGAACACCACATCGTTAGAATTTTCAATGCTGGATCTTGCCGAGCTGGCGATGGCACTTTATTGAATAACATTCGGTGATAATTTTGCGTTCATAATTAGAGCCTAGTCCCAAAATAGAATATTATATTAGGGTATGCAAAACGCAAGACGCACACAGTGCTTTTACAAAAAAGAGTGGTGTAAAAACGCATGTTTTATTTTGTATTTGACAACCATATGCAAAACATATTATAGGATCATAGATGTGTTGAGCTCTCGGATAATAGGGCATAAATTTCAGTTATTGGCGTTTAGTGTCCTTTTTTCATGTCTTGCTTTTATTTAGCAAGGAATATGCAGAAAAAGGCAAATTTAATGTTGGATGGCCTTTATAAAAATGTTTAAAGCGCACAACCACTCTGAGAAATTATAAAAGTGGCTTATATTGTGAATTATATTTAACCACTGTGGGATAATATATTATGTGACCCACATTCTGGTATATATACATAATCACTGTGGGATATTATATAAAACGACCCACATTGTGAATTTTATACAATCACTGCGGAATATTACCGTATATAAAATGACACACACTGTGAACTATATATAATCACTGTGGTATATCATATAAAGTGACCCACAATGCGCGTGACCCACGGTGTAAAAACAAAATGAAAATAAGTTAGTAGTATGTCAGGTATGTTTGAGGTAACATTGGCAGGACCTCGGTGGGGGTCCCACAGGGGACCTCGGAAGGGAAGCAGCAGTATGTCAGTGGCTTTGAGGTAACATTGGCAGGACCTCGGTGGGGAACCGCAGGGGACCTCGGAAGGGAAACAGAAGTATGTCAGGGACTTTTGAGGTAACATTGGCAGGACCTCGGTGGGGAACCGCACGGGACCTCAGAAGGGAAGCAGTACTATGTCCGGTATGTTTGAGGTAACATTGGCAGGACCTCGGTGGGGGACCCGTAGGGGACCTCGGAAGGGAAGCAATAGTACGTCAGGGGCTTTTGATGTAACATTGGCAGGACCTCGGTGGGGGACCCGCAGGGGACTTCGGAAGGGAAGCAGAAGTATGTCAGGTATGTTTGAGGTAACATTGGCAGGACCTCGGTGGGGGACCCGCAGGGCACATCGGAAGGGAAGCAGTAGTATGTCAGGGGCTTTTGAGTTAACATTGGCAGGACCTCAGTGGGGGACCCGCAGGGGACCTCGGAAGGGAAGCAGTATTATGTCAGGGGCTTTTGAGGGAACATTGGCAGGACCTCGGTGGGGGACCCGCAGGGGACCTCGGAAGGGAAGCAGTAGTATGTCAGGTATGTTTGAGGTAACACTGGCAGGACCTCGGTGGGGGACCCGCAGGGGACCTCGGAAGGGAAGCTGTAGTATGTCAGGGGTTTTTGAGGTAACATTGGCAGGTCCTCGGTGGGGGAGATAAAGTGAAATAAAATAAGGTTAACCGGGTCGCAAGGGATTTGTAAATGCCACATTGTCCCTGCGCGCCTTCGGCGCGCTAAACCCTTTCATTCATTCATTCTTGTTCTAACTGAGGCCATTCCAGTAAGTTAATTTGTGCTTTTAAAAACAAATCAATATTTGTCTAAAACAACTATCTTACACCCATGTTCTATTTGTAACAAACAAACACATAACATAAGAAAAAAACACATAACATTAGAAAATGGTCGGCCAGTCCATTTATTGTAGGTAGAGCAGGTAATTATCTAGTAATATCCATACCTTAATTAGTGCATTTTCGCCTACACTTTTGCCTGATAACTTTTGTAGGCGAAAGTGCACTGTAGGCGAAAGTAGACGACACCAAAATGACCCACATTGTTAATTATATATAAAAGCTGGAGGATATCATGTAAAGTGACCGACAATACGCGCCCATCCACTGTGTTTATACAAAAAGAAAATTAGTTATTGAAAATAACATATTTGACAATGTTCAAAATATGCCTGTCTTCTTAGTGGATTTTGGCCCAAGTGTCTGTTTCGAGGCTTTATTACTCCGCGGCCTTGCGTGATCGGTAGGATTTCATTTCGTGTCATGGGTCAGTTTTCGATGTATCAGCATATGGCACAGAAATGCTGTCAGAAATATATCTTATAATTGAATTTCGGCCTATGGGCCTTTTTGACGCGCTATTATTTTGAGGCCTTTCGGGGTCGTACAATTTCATTTCGTATCTTTGGTTAGTTTTCGATGTATCATCTGATGGCATGGGTATTTTGTCCGAAATATGCCTCCTTAGTTGATTTTGGCCCGTGGTCGCTTTTTGAGGTCTCATTACTGCGCGTCCTTTCGTGGTATGGACGATTTAGTTTCGTTTCCTGCACTAGTTTTCGATGCAGCAGCAGATGGAGGAAATATTTTTGCCGAAATATGCCTACACAGTACATTTCGGCCCATGAGCCCTTTTTGAGACCTTATAAGATTGGGGGCTTTCATGGTCGGGGCGATTTCTTCTCATTTCTTGGTTTAGTTTTCGATTTATCAGCAGATGACAGGGCTATTGTGTCCATAATATGCCTCCTTAGTGGATATCCATCAATGCACCCTTTCAAGGCCTTATTACTCCGAGGCCTTTCATGGTGGGGACGATTTCTTTTCGTTTTGGGCGTTAGTTGTCGGTGTATCAGCAGATGAAGGGTTATTTTGTCAGAAATATTCCTTCTTAGTGTATTTCGGTCCATGGGCCCTTTTCGAGGCCTTATAAATCCGGAGCCATTCGTAGTGGCGACAATTGTTTTCGTTTCCTGTGTTCGTTTGCCATATATCGCCTAACGGCATGGTTATTTTGGTCATAAGATTTCTTCATAGTGGATTTTGGTTCATGGGCTTTTTCGTGGCCTTGTTGATTTGTTTTCGTTTCTTTTAGTTCGTTTTCGATGTATCATCTGATGGCAGGGTTATTTTGGCCATAATATGCCTCCTTAGTGGGTATTGGCCTATGAGCCTTATTTGAGGATTGTTTATTACGCCGAGGCGTGCCGTGTATGGAGTGTTATCTTTTCGCTTCGTGGAGTAGTTTTCGATATATCAGAAAATGACATGTGTTGTTTTTAAAAAATACTAATCAAATTATTTTGAATCGGGAATTAGTAACTAACATCGCGTAGCTAAAATTTGCAATTCCAAACCAAAATAGAATATTATATAAGGGAATGCAAAACGCACACAGTGCTTTTACAAAAAAAAGAGTGGTGTAAAAACGCATGTTTTATTTTGTATTTGACAACCATATGCAAAACATATTATCGGATCATAGTTGCTTTGAGCTTTCGGATAATAGGGCATAAATTTCAGTTATTGGCGTTTAGTGACCCTTTTTTCATGTCTTGCTTTTATTCAGTAAGGAATATGCAGAAAAAGGCAAATTTAATGTTGGATGATCTTTAGAAAAATGTCTTACAAAACCTGACTCACAAAGCGCACAACCACTCTGAGAAATTATAAAAGTGGCGTTTATTGTGCTCTATCTTTAACCACTCTGGGATAATATATTATGTGACCTATATATACAGAAATACATATAATGTAAAATGATTCACGCTGTGAACTATATACAATCACTGTGGGATATTATATAAAATGACCCACATTGTGAACTATATACAATCACTGTGGGATATTATATGAAATGACCCACACTGTGAACTATATATAATCACTGTGGGATATCATATAGCATGACCCACAATGCGCGCGGCCCACAGTGTTTATAGAAAAAGAAAATTAGTTATTGAAAATAACATATTTGACAATGTACAAAATACGCCTGCTTTCTCAATGGGCTTCGGCCGAAGTGATCAGCAAACGGCAGGTTATCTTGGCCGTAAGATATGCCTACTTAGTGGATTTCGGCCCAATGGGCCTTTTCGATGCCTTATAACTCCCACATTGTTTATACAAAAAGAAAATGAGTTGTTGAAAATAACATTATTGACAATGTCTATTTTTGAGGCCTTATTACAACGAGGGCTTTCATGGTCGGGGCGATTACTTTTCGTTTCTTGGATTAGTTTTCGATTATCACCAGATGGCAGAACTATTTTGTTCTAAATATGCTTCCGTAGTATATTTCTACCATTGGGCCCCATTATTTAGAAAGGAATATGCAGAAAAAGGCAAATTTAATGTTGGATGACCTTCATAAAAATGTCTTACAAAACCTGACTCACAAAGCACACAACCACTCTGAGAAATTATAAAAGTGGCTTTTATTGTGCTCTATCTTTAACCACTCTGGGATAATATATTATGTGACCTATATATACAGAAATACATATAATGTAAAATGATTCACGCTGTGAACTATATACAATCACTGTGGGATATTATATAAAATGACCCACATTGTGAACTATATACAATCACTGTGGGATATTATATGAAATGACCCACACTGTGAACTATATATAATCACTGTGGGATATCATATAGAATGACCCACAATGCGCGCGGCCCACAGTGTTTATAGAAAAAGAAAATTAGTTATTGAAAATAACATATTTGACAATGTACAAAATATGCCTGCTTTCTGAATGGGCTTTGGCCGAAGTGATCAGCAAACGGCAGGTTATCTTGGCCGTAAGATATGCCTACTTAGTGGATTTCGGCCCAATGGGCCTTTTCGATGCCTTATAACTCCCACATTGTTTATACAAAAAGAAAATGAGTTGTTGAAAATAACATTATTGACAATGTCTATTTTTGAGGCCTTATTACAACGAGGGCTTTCATGGTCGGGGCGATTACTTTTCGTTTCTTGGATTAGTTTTCGATTATCACCAGATGGCAGAACTATTTTGTTCTAAATATGCTTCCGTAGTATATTTCTACCATTGGGCCCCATTATTTAGAAAGGAATATGCAGAAAAAGGCAAATTTAATGTTGGATGACCTTCATAAAAATGTCTTACAAAACCTGACTCACAAAGCACACAACCACTCTGAGAAATTATAAAAGTGGCTTTTATTGTGCTCTATCTTTAACCACTCTGGGATAATATATTATGTGACCTATATATACAGAAATACATATAATGTAAAATGATTCACGCTGTGAACTATATACAATCACTGTGGGATATTATATAAAATGACCCACATTGTGAACTATATACAATCACTGTGGGATATTATATAAAATGACCCACACTGTGAACTATATATAATCACTGTGGGATATCATAAAATGACCCACAATGTGCGCCACCCACATTGTTTATACAAAAAGAAAATGAGTTGTTGAAAATAACATTATTGACAATGTCTATTTTTGAGGCCTTATTACAACGAGGGCTTTCATGGTCGGGGCGATTACTTTTCGTTTCTTGGTTTAGTTTTCGATTATCACCAGATGGCAGAACTATTTTGTTCTAAATATGCTTCCGTAGTATATTTCTACCATTGGGCCCCATTCAAGGCCTTATTACTCCGAGGCATTTCATGGTGGTGTATATTTATATACTTCCCATTGTGGGACAATTTCTTTTCGTTTTGAGGGTTAGTGGTCGATGTATCAGGACTGTTTTGGCCGAAATATTCCACCACCCAATGGAATCCCCACTCCCGTTGATCAAGAATAATTGGCTGCTTCTTTTGTCTTGCTGGTTAATATCTTCAGTTTTAGGTATCTTAACATTTACAGTTCTTATTGAAATATTTAATTTAACTGCGGGGCATTATATAAAACCTGACCCACAATGTGAACTGTACATAAACTCTGTGGGACATTATATAAAATGACCCACAATGGGAAGTATATAAATATATAATCACTGTGGGATATTATATAAAATGACCCACATTGTGAACTATATATAATCGCTGTGGGATATTATATAGTGACCCACAAGGTCAGTCACCCACAGTGTTTACATATATAAATGAATATTTATTGAAAAATTGTTTTTTTCTTTTTATATTTACCATCAGCGTGCAAAACTATAGTCATTTATGAAATTTCATAACAATACGACCAGCGCTTATACGGGATCCCGTATACCATGTTGGGGACACGATGCCCATATACCACGATAAGTATGTATATATGATTATATATATATATAGGAGAGAAAAAAATATAAATAGATAGTTATTTAAAAAAATAATATCGAATCGAAATAGATAATAAAATATACGTAGATCATGAACGATTCCCAGATTTTGAGAGCAAGGTTTCTTTTAAAATGCTGATGAGAGCCTTCGCATTCTGCGTGAATGAACAACTAGGTCGCCTCTTGTTAGAACGATGCGTCGGGTGTCGGGATCATCTAGACTTAGATCACGAGGATCATTCGTGTCTGATGATGGGAAGGGAAGATATGGTCCTCAAGTATTTCGAACCAGCATTCGAATGCGTTCAAATCGACGATGTAATCAAGTTTTGGATGAGATTAGGCTTCTGTAGCGAGTGAGATAAGCCCACCAATTCGAAAGAAATGAAATTGGCGCGTAGAAGTCTGACTTTAGAAGACAAGGGATGAAATGAAATTATTCATGAAATTATTGCTGGAGGAAGCATAAGTCTAAGTTTTCTCATTGATATAAATAAGGGAGAATAGAAAATAAAAATAAATACACACATAAATTTTTTATCTAATATTAGAAAGAAAAAAAACATAAAAAATGAGAACCAGAAATAAATTGTATCTGACATTAGATGACGACAAGGATGAGAAGCCAAACGGCGTTTTGCCAGTGGCACCGTTGCCAGAAGAAAAAGAATGAGGGGAGAGGTATCGCATCGATCATATCAGTAGAATCCAATTGTATCCGACTCGAGAGAGAGACTCTCGTCGTTCTCTCAAAAAGAAGTATTCAGGCCTCGGGAAATTCGTCAAACGCGGTCGACACGACACTCATCATGATTTCAATGGTTTGGCATCGGTTTGTTGTCGACCGCGGCTGGCCTTCCGATCGTGTTGACCATAGAAGGAGTGGCTCTCATCACCGGATTGTTTAGCACGGTCGGAAACTTTTTGAGTAGGAAATTATATCTGAAGGCTAGGAAACACGAAAAGATTTGCGTCTTGGCCGACTCCAAGATCGACACAATATCCAAAATGATCTCGATGGCATTGAAAGACGGTAGGATATCGGATGGAGAATACTTCACGATATTGGGTGAGAAAACGAAATACGATGCCATTAAAGAAGCCGTGAGAATCAAGACTCATCAGATCATCAAGGAAGAGATGATGGATTCTCTCGTGGAAAGGGGGAGGAAAGAGGCTAGGGAGGAATTCGGTAAGTTGATAGAACTCAAGAGCAGTGATTGAAAAAAAAATATTTATATATAATAAGAACAGAATTTTTAAAAAAAGAAAATATTAAATTTATATATAAAATAAAAAATAAATACGAAATTAATTTAAATAACTCTAAAAAAATGTATTGCATAAAGTGTAAGAGAGTTACCGAGATGGGTAATTTTCGAGAAGTATGAACTAAAAATGACAGACAAATGCTTCACGGAATTTGCAATGTGTGTGGTTCGATCAAGACTCAATTCATCAAAAAAAAAAAACACGAGCAAAGGTAAAGGCATCGTGAATAAAATGATCAATAATCTACCTTTCGAAATGCATCTACCGGGTCACAGTTTCACAGGACCCGTAACGAAATTGGACAAGAGACTCCATGCCGATCTGACTCCTAAATCTTGGAGCAAACCCGTGAATAGGGTGGACGCGGCTGCATATGATCACGATCTGTGCTACGCCAGACATCCTGACACCAAGACTCGCAATGACGTCTGCGATAAAAACATGTTGGCGAAATTGAGAGGTATATCGAATCCGACCAGGAGAGAGAAGATAGAACGTTTGGTGGTCGGCAATCTGATCGATGCAAAACGTCGATTCGGATGGGGTGTTCAAAAAAAAAGTGCATCGGAAAAGAAGAATAAACTATTATTGACGAGCGAATTGGCCGAGGAGTTCCACAAACCCATCATGCATAAATTTTGAAAGAGAAGGATGTTCTTGAAGGGTCTGGATGACATTTGGTCCGCTGACTTGGTCGACATAAGATCGTTTTCGATGTGGAACGAGGGCGTCAAATATCTATTGACGGTCATCGACGTTTTTTCCAAATACAGTTGGATCAGAGCTTTGAAGAATAAATCGGGACCTTGCGTCGCCGAGGCTCTGAAGAGCGTGTTCGACTCATCTTCTCAAAAACCGAATAAATTGTGGGTGGACAAGGGAAAGGAATTCTACAACAAGCACGTTCATCAATTAGTCGACCTCTACTCGATCAAAAACAAAGAGAAAGCCAGCATCATGGAACGTTGGAAACGAATGATGAAGGAAAAGATGCACAGATACTTCACGGCAAATTTGACCAAGAAATACATATACACTCTGAACGGTCTGGTCAAAGATTACAACACGTGACACAGATCGAGCAAGATGACTCCCGCGGAAGGTAGCGATCCTCGAAACGAAAAACGGGTCTACGCGAATCTATATCCTGAGAGATCTAAGATCAGGAAGAAGTCTAGAACGCCAAAATTTGCAGTCGGCGATCGAGTGAGAATCTACGCTTATAAGAAGCACTTCTAAAAGGGTTACACTCCTCGATGGACCTCGGAAATCTTCGTGATAATCAAAATATTTCACACTGATCCATTGACTTACGAAATCGAAGCTTTGGATGGCAAAGAGATCATCGGAAAGTTTTACCAACAACAATTGCAGAAGACAAAGTTTTGATAAAGAAAACAAAATTTTTTTTATTTACTCTCTTTAACATTTTCTTGTTTACACATATATATAAAGGAGAGAAAAAAATAATAATAATAAAAAATAATTAAAACTCTTTTTAGATAAAAAAGCAAGCTAATTAATAAACAAAAAAAACAAAAAAAAACTTCAAAAAATGGCAAATATACTAGATATCGCACAAAGCACAGTGAAAGATGAAAGTATTCAAGAATACAAGGTTCACGAATACGAACCGATAACCGGAATGAGTTTGAACAATGCGGTAGAGATAAGAATCAACGTCGAAACCCAAGATCTATTCGTTCAGCGATTGTTACATAGTGGTGCAGGGACGTCTCAACAAGGAAGATGGGACCGAATACGCCGATGACGACACGGTTACTCTAGTCAATAATGGCATCATGCATCTATTCAGTAATATAAAATACTTGCTATCCGGACAAGAGATAGAATCTGTGTTTCATCCCAGTCAGGCCACCACGATGTTCGGACTCTTGACGTATCCGGATGATTTTTCGAAATCCGGAAGACTTAATCAGTTGTGGATGAAAGACACCGCTGGCCCTGCTAGCGGCGGCGCCACCACGATATTCGACTAGGTCGTCAAGACATCCAGACCTAAAGGAACGTTTTCGTTCAGGATACCTTTGAAACACATCTTCGGATTTGCAGACGATTACAACAAGATCATGTACGGATTCAAACACAATCTGACGTTGATTCGAAAAGGAAACGATGACACAACAGTGAGACTCTCCGTGACCAATGCGGGTAAGATAACTCTACACAAGATATTGTGGTTCGTTCCGCACGTGCAGCCTTCAATCGTGGAAAAAACGCGTCTCTACAAGATCATAGAATCCAAGAGTAAATTACCCGTGGGATTAGAATGAGACAGTGCGACACGGCTAGCATTCCACTCTCCACGAATCACTTCGATTGGAGATAGACAGTGAAATCCGCTTCTGAGAGACTGCGTTTCATCGTGGTTGCGTTGCAGACTGATAGGGATGGGTCTCAGGAAAAGAATGCATCGATAATCGATCACTGCAATTTGAGAAACATGCAAGTGTTTCTGAATGCCACGAGATATCCAGCAATCGATTACAACACGTCGTTCGACAAGAACGATTTCTGCAGACTGTATGGCGATGCCGCTGATTTTAGAAAGAAGTATCACGGTCTGGACGAATTGATGAGCAACCCTAATATATCTCCCGGTGAATACAAGTCGATGTATCCCATGTTCGTGTCAGTAAACAGAGCGAATGACTCAAGAGTAGCGTCTTAAACATTCAGATCAAGATGCAATTTGATAGGAACATGCCGAGAAAAACTGAAGCCTTCACCCTGGTCCTGTCGGATAGAGAATTACAATTCGAATTGGATGGAAATACGATGTTGATCATTCGATGAGAGACATGTGTGAAAAAAAAAAATAAAAAAAAATAAAAAGTAATGAGTAATTATTAAAAAAGAAAATAAAAAGTAATGAGATCTGGAGAGATTGAACATCTTTCTAAATCTCATTACTTTTTTTGTTTGTTTTTAATAATCACTCATTATTTTTTTTAATTACTTATTTCCACACGTTCACTGTTTGTTCAGAGCATCTAGTTCGATCAGTAGGCTCACCATGGAAGTGGCAGCTTTGGGATTATTGGTTTTCGTAACGAAATTAATCCTGTCTCCGGCGTTCACTTTGAGAGGCGTGCCGAACGTGCTAACATTCGCGTGTTGATTCTCAGTCTTTTCAACACTGTATCTCTTATCGCTCTCTACCCCATTCACCGAAAGATTGACGACTGCTCTGTTATTCAAATCCGTGGAAGCCAGACCCATTCATATGATTTCACCTCCCAATGGGATGGGATATCCCACCTGACCATGTTGCGATCCGCTACCTCCATTTTCGAGAGACCACTCAGCTTTTCCCTCCTCTAACATGCCGGTCTCATCGGCCCACAAGGTTATCAATTGTCTAGCGTATTTGACTTTCTCCACACCGAAATCAGGGTGCAGGCATCTGACTTGTGCACAGGATCCGGTAGATTCGTGAGCGCATGTCCGCCCATGTCTAGTTTACCTTCCATGATGTCGCCCTTTCTCCAGAGCGAGTTGTCATCCACGTACTTCCTGCTGACCGTGCTGGAATCGAATTCAGGATCGTGATCGAGACTGAATAAATTGTGACCGTTCATGTTGATGCCACCCTCCATGGTTCCGCCAGATTGTTTGTTCAGGTAGAAATCATCCACTAGCGATTCTACATATTCTTGAGATCGTAGCATGGCAGAATCTACGAAGCCCTTGTTGACTGCGATTGAGTCTGCATCTGCGTCGTCGACCTTCGACAGATTCAATATCTTGTTGAATCCCACATTCAGATCCGATTTCATTTCTCGTCTGTCAGACTTTCTCTGTTCCAGATCTACGTAGTGTTTGGTCGCCACGTCCTTGGGATTTGTGGGAGTGGCCACGTTCGTTATCTTGTTAGAATTGGCGTTCAATTCCGATTGCATTGTTTTCTGAACTTGACTTCTCAGATGTTTGCTGAATCGCGCGTGAGAGTCGCCTGCGTATTTCTTGGTCGTGGCATCAGTGGAATCTATGGGATTTGTGACATTCACCAAACGTTTAGATTTCAGATCGAGATCGTCGGTCATGGCTTTATCCACGTAATTATCTAGCATAATTCGTTCGAAATCTGCGTTCCCCCTGTCGACGTATTTTTTAGTCGCAGCATCTGCGAGATCTATCGGTTCAGGAAGATTGTGGAGCTTCTTATCATTCATGTTCAAAGGTTCCTCTCGAGGTTCGTATCTCCTAACGTAACGTTCGTCCAAGTTGGCAATGTCGTAACCATCGCCGACTTCGAGCATCTTCCTCTTCTTTTGGGGTTGACTTTCGTCGTCACTTCTACCAAATTTATCGACTGGCATGTTGTTTTGAGGTTTTTGTTTTAAAAAATATATTTCAAACGCAGTTTATTAAAAATGAATTATTTCACTTAATTTTTATTTTTCATTTTTATTCGATTAAATTTTTTTTTAAATAATTTTTTTACCTTTATATATACTATAAAAAAAATCTCTCTCTATTGTAAATCACTGAAAATGTCTTGAGTTTTTCCTCATCTCCTTCGATCGGTTCCATTCGTTCGGGAGCCAGTGGATAATCGTTGTGTAGATCGTGTAATTCTCCGGATAGTTCAAATCGACTTCTAAAATGCAAGGATAGTCTCTTCATTTTTGCATCTCTTCCAGTTCCGTCACCCATTCGAAATTTCCAATCGGTAAAGGATGACTCATAGCCCAACCGTACAGATTATTAACGTCCCAATACTGTATGTATTTATTCGATCGTTTCGAATCAAAACCTTCTTTCATGTAGGGATTGTTAGCTTCAAAATATCTGTGGGAGATTATTGAGACGCCACCTCTCACAGCCCTTTCGAACATGAGCAACATGTCCATGTCAGATAATAATTCCAATTGGACTTTGGTGGTCTTCATCAGAGCGTCCCATGCCAGACCGGGTGCGGTGAAATACCAAGCCGGATCCAGATAGTAATTTCGATGAGAGACATCTCGAAAATTTTCGAACACGTCTGCCAAGAGCAGACCATGGGTCTTCAGATAGAGATCATGATAATCTATCATATCGAATGATTTCCACACGTTTTTGGCGTGTTCGTAATTCTCGTCAGAAATGTCAGATTCGTATAATTTCGCATAAAAATCTTCTTTTGAAGGTAGTGCGGTGTCGTCAAATCTCTTTAGATTGTTCATGTAATCATAAGGATAGCCTCCTTTCCTCAACATGACGTCTACTCGTTCTCCGTAATGTTTGCTTGTGATTTTAAATTTATCTTTGCTCAGGTTATTGACTAATTTTTCCAGAGCGGTCTACATGAATTTAAAACTGTCGATGAAACATATGCCTCTACGAATGGATTTCGTTTTTTTCTTCCAACATCTCTCCGTCGATTACTCTTTTCTTCTCCATGAGCTTCCATTTTGTGATGGAAATGTATCTTTCTTCGCTGTTCGCAATGCAATTTAATTCTTCATGGGAGGTGCCGAGATTTTTCACGAACAGATGACTGTCGTAACCCGAGAGATTGTGAAATATCACCGATAGAAAATGGCGTCTCGATATTTTAAATTACACTTGCTGTGAGCCGGACCGCAATACAGACCCGTGTAATGAGCATTGTCTCTAACCTTCTTATTTTCCTTCGAATTCTCGTCGAACGATTGTCTTCATATGTGACATTCGGTGGTTCTGTTATTTTCGTCCAGCTGCTCTCGCATGATGATCATTTTTGCCGGAGTTTTTAATTTATCGTATAACATTTGAATTTTCGATTCTAACTCTTCACACGAATCTTTGAGCCACGTCATCGTCTTCACACCATTTTGTGTAGGTGAAGGGACCCATGTCATGTTGTGAGTCGAAAGCACATTTCACATAAATACAATAGCCTGAAGGCATGTGTTTTTGATATCTTTTGACATAACTTTGAAGAGCGTCAGGTTGGCAGGAACTCATTTTCATGGTGAAGCATTCGAAATCGGCATACATGGCGAATGGTACTTTTAACCTTCTATTGTGATTTTCAAAGTTCACGATGGTGTTGGGTTTAGGCATTTCGACGGCGACACCTTGATTTTTGTTGCAATATTCCTGATGTTTCGCTTACGATTTTTTGCTGTGAAACACATTCATGCAGTTGCAACATAAACATGTCTTATGTTCATGTTTATTATTTTGTCTCGATAGTAATTGGCTCGGATGTTTAACCCAACAATAATGACGATTGTTACCATTCGAAATCAATAATAAAATAATCATCTTTTCTCTTTCGAGATACGAAGTCTGTCTGAAAGGATAGATCGTTGTTTGTTTTTCATCGTCGTATCCCAAGACATTCACCGCTATGGTGGGATTTTGAGCCTCGAAATGTTCGATGTGTTTTAACTGCATTGGAAAAGTCACTCCAGTCCAATCGAGATTTTTAGAAGTCTCCTCGTAACAAGAAACTCTATCGGAGTGCATTTTGACAGGGTATAAATCGGAAGTGACTGCCCATTTAAAACACTGATCATCTTTATTTCTCACGTTGATCACAGCTTTTTTTAGCTAAGAAATACGGTAATTCCACGTAGGAAGACGCTTTCAATGAATCGTTTTTAGTTATATGAATTTCGAGTTTCAAACCTCATCAAACGTCCAATTACTACCTTCATGTTGATAATTCGCAAGAGATGTCAACATCTTGTCTCTCATCGTTTCGAAAACGTCTGATAAATCTGAACCTCAAAATATGGGTTCGACATTAGATCTGAAATATGCATTTTTCACGATGCTCTCACCGGAATTCACTTCGATTTTATTCGTCACGCAATGGAGTATCATCTTAATTTTTTGTCCCACGTTCATGAGTTCGCTAAACAAATCCAATACTTTTTTCTTCACCCATTCCATGAACAATTTCAGATCGACTTTCTTGAACGCGGGAACCACGTCAAAAGTTTTAAAAATGCCTTTGATTGCACTCTCCCGTTCTATGGGATTCGATTGGAATGCTTCTGTGACGAATCGTGCTACATATTCTTCTCCTTTCCCTTCGTCGATTGCTCATCGAATTTCATTCAATATATCTCATTTGTCTAGATTCTGAACCGCATCACTCGTTTTCTTTTTTTTTTATTTTCTTTTAAAATTTGCAGTTCTTCGATGGCTTTTCGTTTGATCTGATCGTCTCCTTATTTTTCACAACCGGAACTTTTTTTTTTCGATGTCAGCATTTTGATTCCTTTTACTATCTTTTTCTTCTTCTCATTTTTCACAACCGAAGCATTTTTTGACGTAGTTGCTATCAACATTTCATTTGCCTTTTCATCGAGCAAACAAGTATCTCCTCACGCATGATCTTTCTAATTTCATCACGCTCCACGTTTCATTTTCTATCATCAGGCATTACTGTCATTGACTTATTTTTTTTCGCAATTCGAGACTGTTTAAATTTGTTCACTTCTGATCTTTCGATTTTTTTCTTACCATCGTTTCGCAAACGATATTCCTGTATGACTTTAATTTTTTTTTGTTTGGTTCTATGATTTCTGAAATGTGGAATGTTAATTCTCTACACATCTCGTTTAACTGAGGTACGGTTTTCTCATTTAAATTTTCCATTTTTTTATTTGTTTGCTTCATTTGTAAGAATATTTTTGTTTGAATTTTGTATTTAAATAATAATTTGTTAAAAAGTTTTAAATAGTCTTTATATATATATATAAAAACAAATATGTTCACATTAAAGAAAATTAAAATTAAAAATCTTTTTTGTATATATATAAAGAGAAAAAAAAACAAAACTTTTTTTAATAAATTATTGTTTAAACATAAAATTCAAAAAACCAAAAAAAAAAAATTAATCGATTTTTTTATGTTCCTTAACGTGAAAAAAAATTGAATTAATACAAGAAAAAAAGGATGTTAACTTTAAACTTTTTATTTATATAAAGAGAAAAATACTTTTACCAAAAAAATAATTCTGCGACAGGTAGAAACAGTCCACGTTGCTGTGACGACCCCTAACGTAATACGATTCGCATCAGTTCTGTCTCTCCAAAAGCAGATCATCGAAAATCATGAGATTCTTATCTTCCAATTTCAATTCTCTAGGATCCAGAATGTCGCTAGCATTCTCATAAAATCGACACTCGACGTTTGAAGATGCATTTCTCTTCATCAATTCCATCGCCGCACCGTCCAAAATGGTCGAAATAGAAGCTTCACTTTTGTCGAATTCCTTCCTACTGTCAAAGATTCTGGCTATGACGCCCTTGGGCAATCTACAATCCATGCACTCTCGAAGCAATCTGTATTCGGGTTGAAACAAGCTCTTGCCAAACACGAATAATCTGTTGTAATCCAACCAGTTGGGTTGCGACAACAGATTCATCAACAGATTGGTCTTTCCACAATTCGATTTTCACACTATCAAGCCTCTTATGCTTTTGGGAAAGAACTCGTTATTCGTCCTCTTGGTCGCGGCGTCGTTCTAAGACATATCTTTAATGTTCATCTTTGTTTATTTTTTTGTTATTTTTAGATTTTTTCAAACACAATTTTTATGTTTTTTCAAACTCAGTTTTTATAAATATTATTATTTATTTATATTACACCGTCGCTAGTTCTCTTCAATCCAGATCCACTCGTCATTTTGGCTAAATCTTGTATGGGTACCACAGCATCCTTAAAATATTTCCAACTTTTTGGCGATTGCTGTAACGTAGCTCGCTTCACCGGCAGACTGATCAACTTGTCGATCAACGCGTCGGCTGCCCTCTTGCCAGCCACAGAAGCTATCCTACCACTAGCTTCGGAAGCAGCTTTCTTACCAGCATCCAAAGCCATCTTCTTACCGACCTCAAATGTGGTCGATGTGAGTTTTCTGCCTGCATCGCTCGTGAACGCTCGCATTATAGAATCAACGATGCCAGAACAGCCTTGAACGTAAGTTCTTACGTATGTTCTTTATCACCAACATATTTTTATTTTATAATATATATTTTGTTATTTTTTTCACTGGTAAATCATTTGTTGTTTAAATACTTTTTATTATTTTCTAGTGTAAGATTTACTGTTTTTATTTTATATATTTTTTGTTTATTTGTTTGTTCTCTCTACTTATTATATATCAATCCTTCAATTCGTCCATCAGCCTTTTATAATTGCACTTATTCAAAACCTTCTGCCTCAACAATTTGTCGCATATGCTCACTATCTCATTATCTAATCCAGTATTACCAGCGCGTCGACTTGCCATCAACAATCTCAATCTCTGAGACAGAGCGTCAGAATTGCTTGGAAGAAAAGTGGTTCTCACTCCTTTGCCAGTCACCGATTCGACGAACTTCTTATTCATATCCCATATGGGTTTCAACACCTTTGTCCACTTGTAACCTCTATTGGCTTTGGGTCTCATTTCTCTGCCATCGTTATTTCTCTTCATGGCGTGGGTCTGAACCAGAATGTCGCCGTAATTATCGAAATCCCGATCTGTGTAATCTCCAGGCTTGTCAAAAAGGAGCAATTTGCATAGTCCAGGAGTTAATTCGTACCTATTCGAACCGACGATTAAATTATCATCATCCTCTTGCACTTCGGTGTCGCCCACAAAAACTCTACCATCAGAATCCTTATAAATTCCATACAACAGATCTCTCTTACCACCATACTCGGACGACGCAACGCTATCAGTGGTGATAGTCAAAGCCACATCGTCGCTTTCGCTCAGGCCGGTTTTGATTCTCATGGAAACATAATCCGACGATGATCTTTGAAATAAAAACCCTCTCGTAAAACTACCTGGCAACGAACCCGTTCTCAAAGAACTTTCTTATAAGGGCCTCAATTCGTCAATGATCTCCTTTTTACTTCATTCCTGAACCTCCGTCACAGGTTTAAATAATTTTTTGGTTTCGCATTTTAATTCCATTTCTCCCAATCGCTTGCTTCTGTCAGAGGATTGGATGCTTTTCTTGAGTCGTTGATATTCGTTGAGAAGCTGATCTCTCTGCTTGGAATCTGTGATGTGTAAAAACATTTTTTCGTTTTCTAAAATTATTAATATTTCCTTTAGAGTATGCTAACATGAGTTATTTTATTATTCTCAAAATTAAATGTATAATTATTTTTATGTTTTATGTTTTAAGTAAATAAAAATCTTCTGTCTTTAATATATAATAATTAAAACCAGTTGAGGAAAAACATTTTACAAAATGAAACCTTGATAAATGCATTTTTGCCCTCGAACGTGTTAAAGATCACATCACCGATTATTCACTCTGTGACAAACAGAAGGACTTTGAAAAAGTTTGAAAGTTTAGCACATAAGAAACCGGTTTCTAATTATATTCGTTAAAAGGGTTCATTCATATCTCCGAAACATTATCACAAGTCGATTAAAATTCGATTTACCTCTTAAAACCTGAATGAATGGAAAACGCGATTTTATTGTCCATTATTAAAACGAAATACTTTTCATTCACACCGGAACAAAACATGAAAAGCATTTTTGCAAAGATTTTCATAGTGTCAATTTATAACACAATTTTTATCTCTTAAAACCCATCCAAGTGAAACGCTTTATAGTTGAATTTTTATTTGAATGAAAAAAACACTACAAAACTGTTTTATTACGATTTACCTTAAATCTCGCTATGACAAAACGTGAACGGACGATTTCCATTGGTTCTAATTTTCCAAACTCGAGTTTTTCAATGTCATCCAATGAACGAAAACCTTTTCATTTATACAAGAACAAAAAAAATGAAAGGATTTTGCAAAGATTTCATAATGTTAGTTAAACACAAATTTTCCCGCTTAAAACCCATCTAAGTGGAACTCAATTTTGTAGTCGACTCTATTGAATGAAAAAAGCTATTTTATTTACACTAAGTACAAAAATTGAAAACTCCTCAAAACCGATTCTATTACGATTTACCTTAAATCTCGCTATGACAAAACATGAACGGACGATTTCCATCGGTTCTAATTTTCCAAACTTGAGTTTTTCAATGTCATTCATTGAACGAAAACCTTTTCATTTATACAAGAACACAAAAATGAAAGGATTTTGCAAAGATTTCATAATGTTAGTTAAACACAAATTTTCTCACTTAAAACCCATCAAAGTGGAACTCAATTTTATAGTCGACTCTATGGAATGAAAAAAGCTATTTTATTTACACTAAGTACAAAAATTGAAAACTCCTCAAAACCGATTCTATTACGATTCACCTTACAAAACTCTCAAGGTGAATCGGCAAATCGTTTTCACCGATTGGATCGCACCCTAGACCATCCGGAACACGATCGCGAATGTGGTGGTGGTCCAGAACCGGCAAACCGCATTTTTTCGATGTACCGGAGGCCGAAATTGGTTTTAAATTTTTTTTTTAAAAATCCTCGATGAGTAACTACACTTTACACTCACTTTTTACCGTTGGTGAACGTCGAGAAAAAAGGTTTTGAGGTCGATTTTTCCTGGTCTAGAATCGGCAAATAGGTTTCACCAATCGGATCGCACCCTCGACCGTTCAAACAGCCGTTGGCGAACGTAGGTGGTCCAGAATCGGCAAACCGATTTTTTGATGCTGGTCTAGAATCAGCAAAACGTTTTTTGCTTGCGTTCACCAACGATAGATCGAAGGTCTGATCCGCGATGGGAACATGGAGAAAAATTTTTAAATTTACATTTTCTTCAAATACCATACATTTTTTTCATTTCTGAGTGATGTGTCGTTCGCCAACGGATATTTGAACGGTCAAAAGTGCAATCTGAGACCCTCAAAAACAATTGCCGATTCTGGACCACCATGCAAAAACAACATTTTTTACACTCTGTACACGATTCAACACTGAATCCCTATGGCGGTACACATACATGTACGTGTACAGTTTTTTGGAAAAGTGGTCATTTATCTGATAGCACCTCAAAGAAAACCCATGAAATGTGCCGAACAATGGAAATGAATAAAAACTATTTTTGACCTTTTTTCCGGATCCGGATTTGGCCGTAGAATCCGGGCCCGGAAAAAAGTCACGAATCCGGATCCAGAAAAAAGTTTATCCCTTCTTTTGCTGCTATACATGGCTCATGATTCATCATTGCAATGACTTCAATTGAGTTCGTTTCAATGAGGGAGCATGAGCTATGTTTTGAGGCAATACACAGAGAATATAATAGTCCAAAAATTACCCTTTAACAAACAATTTAGCCTTTGCCGCGCACATATAAAAATATTACCGAATTTAATCAAATTGTGTGTTTTTTTTGCCGCTAAACATAGCTCATGATTCATCATTGCAACGACATCAATTGAGTTCGTTCCAATGAGGGAGCATGAGCTATGTTTTAAGGCAAATTATTAAGTACGTAGTGTATAAACCATAGTGTATAAACTTACCTCCTCCTGGTTTCTGTGGGGGACATCGTGATATTTTATCTATATCTGGATTGGAAAATATTGAAATTATTTCCTTGAGACCAAGCCATGTTTCTCTGGTAGTGTACACGATCGCTATGGTGTCGAAAATTCAAACCTCCAGTCCAAATTGAAACTGCCAGTCCATGAATGAATGAGAGGTTTTAGCGCACCGAAGGCGCGCGGGGACGATGTGGGATTTACAAATCCCTTGCGACCCGGTTAACCTCATTTTATTTCACTTGGATCACACAGGCCTAGCTTCCTATTGCCTCAAATGGGGTCTGAGGGTGTATGCACGAGGTTAGAATTCCTGGCAGTTTACGTTGGAGTGATAGATTGTCAATAATCAATCCCTCAACGCCATTAAGACTATTAGAGAGTGGGCTCTATTCGGTTTCAGCTGCCAGTCCATTTTTGGGGATAGCGGTTATACACTGTAGAGACACTCGTACCAAGTTGTTTTAGAGCAAAATCGCTGAAAGTTTGTGTTCTTACTACCGTTAGAAATTGGTAACATCAAAAGATACAAAAAAAAACAACCTTAAAAGATGAAAACAATTTGACCAAGTTCAGTTTTGTTATGCACTTTGAGAAAATTGCATAAAGTTTGTATTCATACTGCTGTTACAGCTTGTGGACATCAAAAGACGAAAAGAGATTGACAATTTCAAAAGATGAATGGATGAAAAGTTTCAGCGTGCCAAAGGCGCACAGGGAGGATGTGGGATTGAAATCCCTTGTGACCCTAATAACTTTATTTGCTTTATAGCTTTATTTGCTTATAAATCCACAAGAGTCAGGATCGAGAGCCAATAATCTTATTAAGTTTGAGTGTGCGAGTGGCAGAAGGGTAGTGGGTTGAGATCCCCGAGCTGGTAAATGGCGAGGAATTTGCATAATTACAAGAGTTCTGCTCCGTGTTTGCTAAGAGAAGTGGACAAATTTATGGTAATACTGAAACCGCAGTTTGGTGGTTATTTTGGAAAAAAATAAAAAAAGCCCGAAACAGTCGCTGGTTTGGGAGCAGCCCCAGCATATTGTCCTCAACGGTTACAAAAAGAAAAAAATCTACCAATATGTGCTTTTAAAAGCTGGAAGTCATCCATCAGCCTATAAGGGAGAGTGGATGCTGAGTAATGGCCATCTGGTCTGCCTTCATGGGAAACAGATGGCGGGGTGCTTGGAGAAAAGATGAAAACAATTCAGTCAAGTTAACTGTGAATGCACTTCCATTTTTTCCATGAAGGTGTGATCAGATTATAGTACATAATCATCAGATATGTTACCGGTCAGCTCTATTCGTATTTTATGTTAGTACCCGGGGAATAGCCGCAGTCGCATGAAGATATAAACCTCGAACAGAATAAGTCTTGTTAACCCTAATATAGCATATCATGGTCAATTGAGACTAAACTAACTGATGAGTTGACGAGTGCACCCAGGGAAGCTTGGTTACTTCGAGCGCCATATTATTTTACTAACAACGGAATCATCTTGGTAAGCTGATTCCAACAACTCATAAAATAATATGACACATAAAATATTCCTAAACTAAAGTGTAACAACATAATCCACTGTCAGCTAAACCACCCTGATTCCGTACTCTAAAATTAATGGCTTATTTATTATTTGTATCGCCCTCAGCTTTGAGCTCATTCCATCGATTCCCACAAAAGCAAGTACATAAAATAAAATTACTCTCCTACGCCATATTGCGCACTATTCAACGTTTGATGGAATGCACAGTGTGCATTCCAGCGAATGTCGAATAACCCGAAATATTTGGAAATAGAACATAACACGTGGCATTACATAACCGATGGAGAATAACCTAAATAGAACTCATTTTAGACTTTATTTTATCAACAAAGATATTTACAGAATGTCTCCGAACCTTTTAGATATACTTCGAATAAAACATCAATAATTACCTGTGATGTGCAAAATAACCTTGATGAGTTTTGTTTACATCTTGTTGGAAGGAGCATCCGATGCTCATTTCAACACGATGTAAACAAATACTAAAATGACAATTTAAGTTAATGACATCGTGAACTTGCAAGTCAGATAACGTGGGTTCCAAATGAACGCAAAATCTACTCAGGGAAAAGCTACTTAAGTTTATGTCCAAACCTAATATATATTTACAGATTGTAAATAATGAATTCGCATTATTCTTGCTTCCAATATCACTGAAATTAGTACCGCCTGCGTTAATAAGTGAAGATAAAATCACGGCGCAATCTTCAAAATACTGCTTCTAGAAATAACATAACTTTCCCATTTTACGCTTCTGTAATTTTAGCGCAACCTATTTCAAACGGGCATAAATTCTATATAAGCTAGCTATGCACTTACCTGAAGAAAGGAATACACGAATTAATATTTATTCTCACATGACTGAAGTGCTGGCTTCCAGTCCTGTGAGAATTATATACCTTCTTCAAGTAACCTAAGAAACCTGTTACCGTGTACACAAATAAATAAACTTATTACTACCCCATTCACCTAATGACTGATTTGATTGTTTGTTCACACTTTTCAATGCTCAGTACACATTTTATTCTGTATTGTCACTAATCACTCCATGTGACAATGAACCCTTAATCTTTTTAAACAATACTGCCAACTATGTTCAATAATAAAGCTTGCTTAATTCGGATATGAAACCACTAATTTATTGGCAAATACTGTAAACGTCAAAAGGTGTGTATTTTTTATAAAAATAATAAACTTCAACTTTTCTAGCCTATAACAATACCTTCCGCCTTGAAAAACTTTGTTCCTCCAAAGATAACTTTGGAAATACGAAATTGTCAGAGTAACCCAGTTTCCCATGAACAACTTTCTGGACAACACTAACCATTCGTTTACTTATAAGTGAAACAGTTATGCTCGCATCATTCAACTCTCTCTTACAAACGTCCATTTTGGGTGTTTTAGAGGACAGTTTGTTATTTTGCATGCAATAGATCTTGACTGGAATATGAATACTAATAATAATAAAACTAAACTAAGACCAAAAACTAATCATTTGAAAACAAACTTTATTTAATTCATTCTGCATTTAACATTGAAGGTAACAAGTGATTAATAAAACTCTACTTTAATAATTTTAATGGTCGTCGGCGTCGTTTGCCACTTTGTGTCCTGCGAATCAAAAACTCTCTAATTAATAACTGATTTTCCTCTGGTTCATAAGTCTTCTGATTGTCATCTTGCCACTTAACCAAATAATGCTTACGTCCATTTTTGTATTTAACTTTAATTAGCTTTTCTACTGGAAAAAAAATTCTCTTGCTGTGGCTGTGACTGACTAGTTCCGTTGTCCACTGATTCTGTTTCTTGGCTTCCACTCTGATTCGTGTTACTTGGTGGACTTTGGTCAACAACTCTATCATCTGGGTCTTTATATGGCTTGAGTCTATTTGCATGACATGGCCCTTTTACAACTTTGTTTGTTTCACCATCCCTAAGGTAATAAGTATTATTCGGTCCTTTATCTGTTATGAAGAATGGTCCATGCCATTTATTGTACAACTTACTAGATAATCCTTTAGGGGTAAAGGGGGTGTGCTTCAAGACAACATTACCGACTTGAAATGGTGGCTCTTTAGCTTTTTTGTCATAATTTTCTTTGCTTCTGTTTTGTGCATCTCTTGTGTTTTCCTGGGCAATAGATCGAATAATTTTCAATTTATCGGTTATTTCTTCAATGTACTGATGGACGTCTTTTGGTATTTTGTCCTGTGGTAACACAGCAGTGTCGAATGGTAAATTCATTTCTTTTCCAAATAAAATTCTGAATGGTGAAAAACTGGTACTCTCTGTAGATGGACTCATTCTGAAGGCCATCATAATGCTTGACAATAAAACATGCCAGTTATTCTGCTCCTTGTTAGCTCACCTGAGCGAAGCTCAAGGGGAGCTTTACTAATCACTTTCTGTCCGGCGTCCGTCGTCCGTCGTCCGGCGTCCGTCGTTCGTCGTCCGTCGTCCTCCGTCCGGTGTTAACTTTACATTATCGACTTCTCCTCCTAAACCACTAGCCCAATTTTATTCAAATGTTGGCTAAATGTTTATTATCTAATGCCAATTCAGATTTGTTCAAATGAAGTTGCCCCTCCTCCTGGGTGGTGCCACGCCCCCAAGGGGCACCAAAATCTTTGTAAATCTTCTTCTCAAGAACCAGCAGTAGCAGAGACTTGATATTTGGTGTGCAGCTTCCTTTTGAGGTGTAGACTCAGATTTGTTCAAGAGAAGTTTGTGGGGCTATACTTGGCGTCGTTATGGGAGGGGCAAAATTTTTTGCCCCGCCCAAAATTTATATTTTCCAAACCGAGAGGCTGATTTGAACCAAATTTTATGTGAGGGCTTATTGGGTCATGAGTACTTGATTTATGCAAAAAACAATTTTCCCGCAGCCCCGTGGGAACCGCAGGAGCTAAAAATAGAAAAAATTTAAAACGCCCATATCTCCAAAACTGCACGGCACTGAGAATTTTTATTTGGTGTGCAGCTTCCTTAGGACCAACAGAAAGGATTGGTAAAAAAAATTGCCACCGGTTTTATCATAGGGTACAGTTTCGGGACTTTGAAAAAGTGCTGAGTCAGCACTTTTTAACACTGTAGGCAATGGGAAAAACATTAAAAACTCTTCTTCTCCAGATCCAGCAGGCAGAATCTTTTGATATTTGGTATGCAACATTGTAGGGTGGATCTGATTCAAGTTTGTTCAAATCGGCCCCCTGGGTTCATATTTGGGCTCAGTATAGGAGCCCGATTTCGAACTTAGTGCATTTCAGGCAAATTTCTTAAAAAATCTTCTTCTCCAGATCCAGCAGGCAGAATCTTTTGATATTTGGTATGCAACATTGTGGGGTGGATCTGATTCAAGTTTGTTCAAATCGGCCCCCTGGGTTTATATTTGGGCTCAGTATAGGAGCCCAAATTTGAACTTAGTGCATTTCAGGCAAATTTCTTTGAAAATCTTCTTCTCCAGATCCAGCAGGCAGAATCTTTTGATATGTGGTATGCAACATTGTAGGGTGGATCTGATTCAAGTTTGTTCAAATCGGCTCCCTAGATTCATATTTGGGCTCTCTATAGGAGCTCGAATTCGAATTTAGTGCATTTCAGGCAAATTTCTTCAAAAATCATCTTCTCCAGATCCAGCAGACAGAATCTTTTGATATTTGGTATGCAACGTTGCGGGGTAGATCTGATTCAAGTTTGTTCAAATCGGCCCCCTGGATTCATATTTGGGCTTACTATAGAAGCCCGAATTCGAACTTAGTGCATTTCAGGCAAATTTCTTAAAAAATCTTCTTCTCCAGATCCAGCAGGCAGAATCTTTTCATATTTGGTAAGCAACATTGTGGGGTGGATCTGATTCAAGATTGTTCAAATCGGCCCCTGGGTTAATATTTGGGCTCAGTATAGGAGCCCGATTTCGAACTTAGTGCATTTCAGGCAAATTTCTTAAAAAATCTTCTTCTCCAGATCCAGCAGGCAGAATCTTTTGATATTTGGTATGCAACATTGTAGGATGGATCTGATTCAAATTTGTTCAAATCGGCCCCCTGGGTTCATATTTGCGCTCAGTATAGGAGCCCGATTTCGAACTTAGTGCATTTAGGCAAATTTCTTAAAAAATCTTCTTCTCCAGATCCAGCAGGCAGAATCTTTTGATATTTGGTATGCAACATTGTGGGGTGGATCTGATTCAAGTTTGTTCAAATCGGCTTCCTAGATTCATATTTGGGCTCACTATAGAAGCTCGAATTTGAACTTAGTGCATTTCATGCAAATTTCTTAAAAAATCTTCTTCTCCAGATCCAGCAGGCAGAATCTTTTCATATTTGGTAAGCAACATTGTGGGGTGGATCTGATTCAAGTTTGTTCAAATCGGCCCCCTGGGTTTATATTTGGGCTCAGTATAGCCTGTATAGGAGCCCAAATTTGAACTTAGTGCATTTCAAGCAAATTTATTAAAAAATCTTCTTCTCCAGATCCAGCAGGCAGAATCTTTTGATATTTGGTATGCAACATTGTGGGGTGGATCTGATTCAAGTTTGTTCAAATCGGCTTCCTAGATTCATATTTGGGCTCACTGTAGAAGCTCGAATTCGAACTTAGTGCATTTCAGGCAAATTTCTTAAAAAATTTTCTTCTCCAGATCCAGCAGGCAGAATCTTTTGATATTTGGTATGCAACATTGTGGGATGGATCTGATGCAAATTTGTTCAAATCGGCTCCCTAGATTCATATTTGGGCTTACTATAGAAGCTCGAATTCGAACTTAGTGCATTTCAGGCAAATTTATTAAAAAATCTTCTTCTCCAGATCCAGCAGGCAGAATCTTTTGATATTTGGTATGCAACATTGCGGGGTGGATCTGATTCAAGTTTGTTCAAATCGGCCCCCTGGATTCATATTTGGGCTCACTATAGAAGCTCGAATTCAAACTTAGTGCATTTTGGGCAAATTTCTTCAAAAATCTTCTTCTCCAGATCCAATAGGCAGAATCTTTTGATATTTGGTATGCAACATTGTGGGGTGGATCTGATTCAAGTTTGTTCAAATCGGCTCCCTGGATTCATATTTGGGCTTAATATAGAAGCCCGAATTCGGACTTAGTGCATTTCGGGCAAATTTATTTAAAAATCTTCTTCTCCAGATCCAGCAGGCAGAATCTTTTGATATTTGGTATGCAACATTGTGGGGTGGATCTGATTCAAGTTTGTTCCAATCGGCGTCCTAGATTCATATTTGGGCTCACTATAGAAGCTCGAATTCGAACTTAGTGCGTTTCAGGCAAATTTCTTAAAAAATCTTCTTCTCCAGATCCAGCTTCAGAATCTTTTCATATTTGGTAAGCAACATTGTGTGGTGGATCTGATTCAAGTTTGTTCAAATCGGCCCCCTGGGTTTATATTTGGGCTCCGTATAGGAGCCCAAATTTTAACTTAGTGCCTTTCAGGCATATTTCTTAAAAAATCTTCTTCTCCAGATCCAGCAGGCAGAATCTTTTGATATTTGGTATGCAACATTGTGGGGTGGATCGGATTCAAATTTGTTCAAATCGGCCCCCTGGGTTTATATTTGGGCTCAGAATAGGAGCCCAAATTTGAACTTAGTGCATTTCAGGCAAATTTCTTTGAAAATCTTCTTCTCAAGATCCAGTAGGCAGAATCTTCTGATATTGGGTATGCACCATGCTTAGGGGGGTGAGATTCAAGTTTGTTCAAGCCAAGTCCCTGGGTCCATATTTGGGCTCACTGTGGTAGCCTGAATTAAAACTTAGTTCAAAATGAGGAATTTTCTTTAAAAATCTTCTTCAGATCCAGCAGACGGAATGTTTTGATATTTGGTATGCAGCATCCTTAGGGGGTGAGATTCAAGTTTGTTCAAGCCATGTCCCTAGGTCCATATTTGGACTCACTGTGGGAGCTCGAATTGTAACTTAGTTCAAAATGAGGACTTTTCTTTAAAAATCTTCTTCTTCAGATCCAGCAGTCGGAATGTTTTGATATTTGGTGTGCAGCATCCTTAGGGGGGTGAGATTCAAGTTTGTTAAAGCCAAGTCCCTGGGTTCATATATGGGCTCCCTGTGGGAGCCTGAATTATAACTTAGTTCAATATGAGGAATATTCTTTAAAAATCTTCTTTTTTTAGATCCACTGGTCAGAATCTTTGGATATTTGGTATAAGCTTTTCTTAGGAGGAGCAGATGCAACTTGTTGAAATCAATTCTCTGGGTTGATATAAATTTAGGCTACCATGTCAGGTGAGCGCCCTCAGGCCCCTTGGGGCCTCTTGTTAACATAGGTCCTCATTGATTGTGCTATTGTACTATTTCACCTTTCACATGCTGAGTTGGTTTGTGGGTGATAAGCACTGGTAAAATGGCGTGTAACCTGGAACATTTGACAAACTGCATGCACAAATTTACTCATGAAATTCGCACCTCTGTCTGAAATCAGTGTATGTGGAGCTCCATATCTACAGACTATTTCATTGTAAAGCACCTTCGCAATCTCTGGAGCTTCTTGTGTCTTTAAAGGAAATGCTTCACACCATTTTGACAAACTGTCAGCAACTAAAAGGATGTACTTGTGTCCTTCAGTTGTTGTAGTAATTGGCCCTAAGATATCCTTAGCCATCTGTTGAACGCATTTTCAACTGGAAGAGGTGTGAGTGGAGCACTTTTCCCATGAACATGTCGCTTGCTGCGCTGGCATGCATCACATGACTGAATGTAGTTGGCAATATCTCGATACATTCCAGGCCAGTAGTACTTCAATCATATTGCATGATGTGTTCTTTCCAATCCAAGATGACATCCTCCTGCCTTACTATCATGAAAAGACACAATAGCATCTCTCCTAAGGACTCGTGGGAGAGCAATTTGGTGGATAAAACTCAACTCCTGTGGCAAGCGTTTCGTTCTTGTCTGGAACATGTGGTAAAGAGCACCATCAAGCAATACAAACTGATCTGATTCTAATACTACACGTTTAGCAGCTTTTTCATCTTCAGACAATTCCTTGCTCTGTAGATACCGGAGTATGGGTATGTAATATGGACATTCACCCTGTAATTTAACAACATCAGTTTCACTTGGCTCGGGACTTGTTGATGGCTCTTCAGCATCCACAGCACCAATAGTGGGAATTTTGTTGCCATATAAAAACGTTGTTTCTTGCCATTTGTCACTGACTTTGACAGCTACTGCTGGTTTATTTTTATCTGCTGTATGGACTGTTGGACTTGGTATACTATCCAGGATATCAGTTTCAACATCTTCAATTTTGGTGACATACGGTCTTCGGGAGAGGGCATCAGCATTGGTGTTACTTTTACCAGGTCTGTGTTTAATTTCATATGAATATCCTTGAAGCAAAATTGACCAACGTGATAATCTACCTGTTGAATGCTTGATCTTTTGTAAATATGACAATGCCTTATGATCCGTATAAACAGTGAATTTGTTATTTGCAAGATACACATGATAAGCTTTTATTCCCTCTAAAACTGCTAAAAACTCCAACTCAGATATTGACCATCGCTTCTCGCCTGGTTTAAGCGAACGACCACCATATGCAACCACTTTTTCTCTGCCTTCCCCATCCAACTGGCCAAGAATATAGCTAATGGCTGAACCAGAAGCAACCGTAGTTAAAATGAATGATTTTGCAATATCTGAAAATGCTAAAATGGGAGCTGAAACTAAACTATCCTTTAATTTTTCAAATGATTCCTGACATTTGTCTGTCCATTTAAACTCTGTATCTTTTTTTTAGAAAATCTGATAACGAATGTGCAATATGCGCAAAACCCTTCACAAAATGACGATAACAATTGCATAATCCAAGAAATCGTCTAACTTCATGCTGAGTTTTTGGAACCGGAAACGTTCTAATGACCTCAGTTTTAGCCAAATGAACCTTTACACCATTCTTACACAAAACATGACCAAGATAAACGACCTCCTTGGCTGCAAATTTACACTTACTGGGTTTCAGTGTCAAGTTAGCCTTTCGAAGTTGTGTAAATATTGCATCAAGATGCTGAATATGTTCCGTCAAATCCTTGCGAAAAACTAGAATATCATCCACATATATCAAAGCATACTTATAATTCATTTTCCTCAAAACCTGGCACATTAACCTTTGAAAACTCGAAGGCCCATTCATGAGGCCAAAACACATCTTTTTCCACTGGTACACACCATTGTGTGTCACAAAAGCGGATTTATGTGCAGTTTCACTGTCCACTGGAATTTGCCAAAAACCACTAGCAAGATCTAACACTGAAAAAAAATTTGCCCGACCTTCACCAAGAGCATCGAATATACAGTCTACGCGAGGGAGTGGAAAAGAAACTGGTTTTGTAACATTATTTAACTTCCTATAGTCTACTGCAAACTGATACTCGCCACTTTTCTTCCGAACCATTACAACAGGGGACTGCATCGGAGAATCACTTGGCTCAATAATATCTGATTTCAACATTTCATCAATCTGTCTTTCCATTTCCCTTTTGACATCTGGTGACTACCTATAAAACCTCTGACACACTGGCTGGGCATCACCAGTCTCAATACGATGAGAAACAACATCTGTGGCACCTAACTCACTTAAATTCAATGCAAATACATCTCGATTTCTATATAGAAAACCCTAAACATATCTTTCTCATCATTTGTGAGGTCTGAGTCTGCAAAGTCAAATTCAGTTGGATCTAAATTTGAGTCCTGTCTTTTTGTCATCTTTTTGTGCTTCCTGTTGTCACCATGTCTGTTAACTGTTTTTGTCGTGTCAAATACATGTACATGATTTACGTCAATGTCAGAAAATATACTAAGCACTTTACCTTTGGGAATTACTATAGCAACATTTGAGTGGTTAATAATTGGCATACTAGCAAGCTTATTCCTTATACTGACCACAGATTTGCCACCTATAATTCCTAATCTAAGCACACTTCGTGTAGGTTCAATGAGACCTACTGAATTACTTATTTTGTTTGAAACTTTAACACAAATATGCATTTCAGATGCTGGGGGAATAGTTATTTTCGAATTAACCCTAACCAATGATACATTTGCCTGTGTCAAACATACCTCAGCTTCACCAATATGTAACTGGAGAGTTTGGGAATCAAGATCTATCACAGCTTTGTGTTTTCTCATAAAATCAATACCAATTATCAAAAGCCTATGTAGGTTTTTAAATACATAAAATGTGTGATCTACCTTTAACCCATTAAATGAGATTGGCAGTACAATGGTACCTAAAACGTCATGTTCTTCACCTCTAAAACCTATTACTTTCTTAATTGGGGAACTTTTAAGTTTGGATTGGCTGTAGCCAGCCTTATTTAAAAAAACGTTGCGCTATGCAGCTTAAAGAGTCTCCTGTGTCAGTTAAAGCACTAGTTCGAGCACCGTTAATGCCAAAACAGAATTGGTGTTCATGGGTAGAGAAAAGGACATTACATGTTCAGAATTATCCACCTTTCGTGCACCTTTACACAATTTACAGGATTTTCTTTTGGTTTGTGTTTGCCATGAAAATTTTGACTTTCTGAAAACTTGAACTTTTTGTGTTTACACATCTTTGGAATGTGGCCAATTTGGAAACAAAGATTACAGCGAACATTGTGCACTGGACATATCTTTCAAGATGGACATTTCCCACCACAACCAAAACATATAAAATCTGGGCGCCTGCATTCAGACTTATGGATAAAATGACTTGCATCATTTGGTCCAGAACTCTGAATAACAGGGTTACTACTGGCAACATTCCTGCAAGTTTGGGTAATATCATTATTTACATGTACATTGTGCACTCTTTCAATTTGCTCTTTCAACATTGCTATCTCGTTACGTACATTACCCAATATCTTCTTTTCTTCTGTTTCTAAATTGTCAAAGAGTTAATGGTCAGTTCTGCTAACAACGCAACATTGTAAACACTGTTGAGGTCCTTTGGTTCTCTTGGTATCACAATAGATTTTAGTTCTGCTTTCATTCCATTAATTATACAACTCCCAATGAAATGTTCTGGTATATTCAAATGCAAGGTTTTAGAAATGCATCTTGCAATAGGTTGTCGGCTTATTCGGACCTTGGCTCTTTCGGACCTTGGCTCATTCGGACCTCCGGCTGATTCCGACCCTGGCTTTTTCGGACCTCCGGCTTATTCGGACCCCATATATATAATGACAATAATGATAAGAATTCAGAAACATTTCTCCTTTTATTTATATTCTGTTCTATCTTAAACTTTGAATACAGACAAATTTAAATGTTTAACAGTTTATTTCATGAGAAAAAGCAAAATACTCGCACGACTTGCCTTAAAAATTTGTGTACGTGGTCCCTCTTGCTGTATGCAGGCTGAAAAAATAAAGCAAATTGTTAACCTCACATAAAATTTCATCAAAAACATCTTTATTTTATAGTAATCTGCCCCCCCCCCCCCCCAGATTTATGGTTCAAGAGGAAAATGAAGAGTAAGTATTGCTTTAATTTAATTTAATTTAATACTTTACCATAATTTTAATAAAAAAATTCTATAGTATTTAGATTAACTTTTTATAATTACCTGTAAGCCTTTCTGTTGGAAGTCCACTACAAATGACTCTGAGTTGATTTCTGATGGAAGGTGGTTCAGAATTACCTGCAACACCTAAAATGAAATAAGATAGAATTTATAAGTATACTTGAATATTCGTCAGTTGAGTCGACTGAAAAAAAATATATATATTGAATAGAAATTAACATCGCAGTATATGGGGTGTGAAACAAATTATATTATTCACCTTTTTGTAGTCTTTTTTCTGGCGTCTTGACATGATGCAGAAACAAAGTGGAAGTTGTTTGCGCACATTATATACTTGATCAAAGCTCCCCCCCCCCCCCACATCCTAAGAACCTCCTCCCATCCCAGCCCCTCCCAAAGCTACAATAAAATTAAATTGATAAAATTAAATTAAATTTAATCTAACTCATTTAATATTTACCTGGAAATTAGCAATATAAGCTCTGTGTGGGCAACAAAAAAAATATAAGTAATTAGCAATACACTAAGAAAAAGTCGCTTACCTGTACCGCAGGTTCTATGAGTCCATCGCATACACTTTAGTCTGTCACATTCAATGTTAATTTAAGCGCGGACATGTTAACCTGAGAAAAAAATTTCCATAGAATTTAATTTATTTGAGAGTTATTTTCAGGGAAATTGGATGAATTTCAGGGAAATATACGTGCACGAACAATATACTTATATTAATATGGTTTTAGCGAGGAGTAAAGTATGTGAAATAAATCATACTGATATGGATGCCCAGGGACTAGTTCGTTGAACTAGTTTCGACAGCATCCATATTTGTATGGCTGTAGCTAGGGGTAGCACATTTAAAAGTCATAAAATATATGAAATAAATCATTCTAATATGGATACAACTGGGACTATTTTTGTAGAAGTAGTTCCAATGGCATTCAAATTTGTCTGGTTTTAGTGATGAGTAGCATAATTAAAAGTCTTAAAATATATGAAATAAATCATACTTATATGGATACCACTGCCATTTTACGTCTTAACGATGATGCCTGTTCCAGTCACTACTTGGTAGCTTATTTGCTAGATAAGATTCGAACCATTCGAGCAATACCTATGCCTGTTCGATTGGCTTTCTGGTCTAAGAATCATATTGGACTTCGTTATAAAGGGGGAGATTACTCTGTATGGATAGGTACAGATAACGGGAAATGTAGCAGTCTAATCGTTGGGGTTACTATAAGTATGATTCTGAGTGAAAATCCGAGCCAAATAAATAGCTGGAAGCAGAGGATTCCGAAGAAATCCGAACTAGATAAATAGGAAGAAAACGAGGGTTGGGGGAAATCCGAACCTGCAAACTGCTCATATACAAAGGAATGCACGCTCAAAACATACCCCCGTCCTATTGTAGGCCTTTGGATCACATAGCTACCACGCACTACCAAAGAAACCAAGACGGCGACCTCCAGTATACAAAATGGACGACGAAAACACACGCCACCCTAACAATGCGCACTGTGTATGAGTACTGAGACCACGTATCGCTGTAGGGATGACGTCACAAGATGGCCACTCATGCGGGCTACCATGGCAACCAAACATATGATGTCACTTCCGGTGACCATTACAGGGTCCATCCAATCGGGCCTGATCAGGTGCTTCTTCTTCTTCTTCTTCTTAGTTCTAACCTCCATCAACTGGTTGATGATTCTGCTGGTTTGGTTTGGGGGTGCGCACGGATATGCCCTCGTGGAGGGTTAATCACAGTGTATAAGCGTACAGATGGCTGATCCGGAAGTTCAGGAGCACCAAGGCGAGGAAAGATGAAACTTCGAGCATCAACAAGACACACGTGGGTGCTTTCTTCGTGAATATGAAGCTAAAGAACTAATAACCATCACTTTTCGATGTAAAACGTACGTATATGATACTTAACTATTGTTTTACACATAAATGGGTGTTTGGGGGTGTTTAATAATTTGTGAAATGATGAATACTCCCTGGGACATCATCACGAAATCGTAAATTTTTGGCATTACATCGAAAAAAAGAACACATTTGCCTTTGGCCCACCTCTTGAGCTCTGTCATTGCATATACAATTCATTTTCTTACCCAGAACACGAAAGATTGTTTTCCCGTAAAATAACCAAATTCAGAGACACCACTCTCCGAGTTACTGTCCGCACAGTTCCTGAATATCTGCTCATTAGTTCCTATTTCTGATTGGAAAACTGCCCGATGAGTTGTGAGGCCTGTTAATTTAAAATTTATTTCCGATGAATTATATATGACAAGTAAAAAAAAAATCAAGTTTAAGTAGCCATTTATCAATCTGTATCTTGTCGTTCAATATTAATGCGTCTGTGTGTGTGTGCCAAACCAGCAACTGCATTCAAACTTATTGTTATCAATGCACGTAAAACATCATAACTGATCGAAGGTATAATGGGGTGAAGAATAATAATAATATTATATAATAATAACACTTTGGCCAGCCGCTGATTTGTCGCGGTTCTTGGATGAGAAGGCCTTGGTTACCCCTGTACACCCAACTGCCTCCCTATTCCCACGCTTCTCTTCTCCTCCCAACACTCGGAGGCGAACTGTTTGATGACATCCCTTGCCCCATTCTTCCCAATCTCTCCGATTAGCATATTAACCCTCTCCTTTGAGCCTCTCCCTAACAACATGTCCTTCATTCTCCCATCCCACTTCCCCATTATACTCCCAGTGAATCTTATTCTTTTAGACTGGTACTTTGGGCATTCTAGAAGAAAGTGTTCCAGGGTCTCCATCATGCCCAAATTACACATCTGGCACTCTTTTTCACTGTTTTACCCAATTTTTTCCCCTCAGCTTGAGGGATCGCGACCTCAGCTTGAACAGCAGTGACCCCCCCCCCCCCCCAGGTGCCATCAAGGTACTCTTCAAAACCTGGCTTCTCTTTATCACGCAGGCCACCCAAAGACCTCTTTGATTTGATCCCTTCTCGCCAATTACGGTTACAATCCTCCATGACCCTTTCTTTGACGATTTTTTTACCCTGGTTTGCCCCAACGTCCAGGTCCGAGATCTTCAATGAGTAGTTCTCTACTAGCTCCCTCACTTGGACCATCCACCCCGTCTTGATATTTGAGTTGAAAATTCTCATGAACATCAACTTACACCATCGGCTGTCGGGAAGATTTACCAAATAATTAAGATAACCGAGTTTCAACAGGTCTGTCCTGTCCTTTATCCTCATCCACCCAAGCTCACCCCTGATTGCTTCTAGCGCTGCGGTATTACTCGACCCCATTATCCATCGGCCTGCATCGTTCTGCAGGATTTCCAAGCTCTTTACGGCCGTCTGGTTTAGGAGTACCACCTCCGTACCGTATGTTATACTTGGCAGACCCACCATTTCCCAAATGGTTTTCCCCACGAAAACCTTATTGAAACTGTTTCTCCCTGTAAGTTTCATTTGGTTAAGGATTCGCTTCCCCCTCAGAATCAATTTATTTGTGTGGTTTCGGTAGATGCCTCTTCCTGTAATGTTTATATTTACCCCCAAATACTCGTAATTACCTGTCTCTCCTACACTGAGAAGCTTGCTGCTACCTTCCGGAATGCAGAACACACCCACTCTCCATCTTGGAGTGGAGTCCACTTTGCGGCCCATAGGTATAACTTTGCTCTTGCTTTCAGTAAGTTCGAGTCTCCATTTGCTCCCACATTTCCCAACATTTTCGATAGCCCCTCTTCGCTTTCTGACAATAGCACCATATCGTCTGCAAAAAATAGACCTGGGATCTTCAAGTCCCCAACTGCTACCCCCCTCGTCGCTATGCAGGAGTTCATCTCCTAAACCTTTGATGTACAATGCAAACAGAATTGTCGAAAGGATACACCCCTGTTTTAGGCCTATCTCCATAGGCACACGTTTTATTGTAATGTTTCCCAGACTAAGTTCAATCTGGACGTCTTTATATAATGCTTTCATAATTCCAACAAACTCGCCTCCTAAGCCCAGAGCATCCAGCTTACGCCACATACCCTCCCTCCATACTCTATCGTATGCCTTTTTGATATCCAAAAAGGCCATAAACATCTTTTTCTTTTTTGCTTTCGCGGATTCTATCATTTGGGATAGCGTGAAAAGATGGTCATTAACTCTCCTTCCCTTCCTGAAGCCATTCTGGATTTCTCACAAAAAAATTCTTCTCTTCAATCACCTCCTCTAGTCTCCCAAACCTTTCCAATGTTGCTACTGACAGAGATCCCTCGATAGTTATCCAAAACGTCTTTTTCCCCCTTTTTGTGAATAAATGTCACTTTGCTTTCTCTCCACTCCTTTTGGACCTCTAGATTTTCTATGGCTAGATTGAATAGGACAGTTAGGCTTTCCACGAATTCCTCTCCCCCCTTTTTTGATAAACTCGTTAGGAATTTAGTCCACTCCTCCCGCTTTTCCATCCCTTAATTCTGAGATCCCCCCTCGCACCTCCTCCGTTTTAATTTCGCTGCACACGAAGTTCGATAGGTTTTCCTCGACCTGATTCGGACACTCAGGTGGGCTCCCCATGCCCCATCGCTTATCGTTTACCTTTTCCCAGTGCTTGACTAGTTCTGATGCGACTTGATCTTGCTCGTCTGTGACTCTGCCATCTACTTTAATACTCTGTGGGTTACTTCCTTTGTTACGTTTATTTACCCATTTCCAAAATACGTCCGAACTCGACCCCCCCCCCCCCCCCCTTGTCGTTCTTATCGTCCTAACAAGACTGCTATTTCGCACTCTCCGATTATCGTCTTTAATCTTATTTACTTAATACTAGGAGAAACTAACGGGAGAAGTGGGCCAAAACGAAGTCATCTCATGGGAAAAGGCGGCGAAAAACAAAGTTGGCCGACGTGAAAACCCCGGCCACGAGAGAATTTGTCCTCCGGCAAACTAAGCCCGCCCGTGAAGAAAACTCGTCCCCATTGTCTGATCATGAGAGAAGCAAGAGAAATTGTTCATTTGTTTATTAGTTTTTCTTTATTTGTGATACAAGTATCTGTATCTATTTATGAGACCAGTCTCATTATCACAGCATGGCTAATCAATCATTTCACTGTTGCCGAACTGCTGTAAATTAGCATTTATATTTTAAATTCTATGCATGTGCACGTTTGTCTTTCTTTATTGATAGCATTGGCCTCCGGCTCGGAAAACAGCACGTTTGTCTTTCTTTATTGATAGCATTGACCTCCGGCTCGGAAAACAGCAGCCTGTTGTCAATTTGAAAATCTCTCGCTTCGATACTCCTGAACTTCCGGCTCAGTCATTTGTACGCTTATACACTGTGATTCATGCGAGTTGTCACGTACACAGCGTATAAGCGTACAGATGCCTGAGCCGAAGTTCAGGAGTAATGAAGCGAGAGATTTTCAAGTTGACAACAGGCTGCAGTTTTCCGAGCCACAAAATCCGCTTTTATGCCACCCAAAAGATCAGATTTTCAACAGCATTGTAAGTATACTCACTTGTTACCTGTTTCTCTACACATATTTGTCCCCTTCAACTTACATATCGGTCATACATTTTAAAAATCACGTTTTACTCATCGCGAGTTCTGTTTTTTTTTACTGACGTGCAACGCACAAAAAACGTATATTTATCACTGTTTGGGCTCATTCAACACACATATTGACTCAATTCAGAAAGAAATACATATTCTACGCATCATACACATTTAGGGATCAACAAAAAAACATTTATTTTCGTGAATCCAGTTCAAAATGTAAAGCCACCCTTTTGCGATAAACTGTTCAAATAGTTGCGCTAAGACTGCCCAACTAGTTCTGCGAAACGGACAATTTTCTTGTGATGTTGAGACCTACGTTCTTCGTTGATTAAACCTCTTTCTTTCCCATAAAACATGGTGGCACTCGCGCAACAACAGGCCTCTGTTATCGCTAGAATAACTACTCTGGCTCAGCCATGAAGCAACTTTGAGAATATCACATGGATAGAATGGGCCTTTTATTCATTTTCATCAGTGGCTTTTTTCAAACGAAGTACTTTTTGACCGAATCAGCTTTTACGGCCTTTTGAAAACAAACCATTATTTTAAACACATTTGTCACTATTAAATTTCCACTGTAAAGGGAGCGGGACGTTTCGACCCTTTACCAGTTCGGCCCCGGGACGTTTTCGGGCTTTCGGCCTAGGACGTTTCGACCTGGGACGTGTCGGCCCGGGACGTTTCGGCCTCGATATTTTTTTAACAGAAGACGAAAAGTTCTTGGGGAAATCATCGAGGCCGAAAACGATCCTTGGAAGGGAACGTTTCGGCCTCCATCATTTGAGAAAGTCCTAACAGTTTTACTACTCATCAATATAAGAAATAAAAAAAAACACGCAGAGAATCCATTAAAATCCACAGGTAATAAAATGAATAAGAAGAAGACACATGAATGATGTCACACATCGTTCTGTCACAAAATGTCTGACGGAATGAACCTTGTTAATTCAGGATAAAATTTTACTGTCAATTGTTTTTCCAAAAGGTGGGAACATTCGGCCTCGAACGGGTCCACATGTTTCCACCAAATTACCCTGGGCGGAATGTTCGCGAGGCCGAAAAGGACCCGACCCAATATATCAGTCGACGGCGCTTTGGCAAAAGGCCGATTCGGGCGAAATTGTGAAGGCGGGTTTAGTGTTTTTGTTCTCAATCATCTGATTTCTTGGATGGATTTAATTTAATTACTTTCAGACTAAGTTATGTTTCCTTCTTTAAAGTTATTCGGCACTGCATTTTTTTTTACCATGAGAAAGAATTTTTAGCAATAAAAAACGCCCCCTCCCCCCCCCCCCCCCCCCCCCCCAAAAAAAAAAGAGGCCGAAACGTCCCGAAGATGAAACGACCCTGAACCACTGTGAAGATTGCTGGTTTTCAGTTGTTGCAGAAGTGGATTTGGAACTGATTCTCCACAATACCAGATCCCTAAAAACCTCATGAACTCCCAGAACTCACATCGAAATTTTATTTACTCACTGTTTTGGGGATAAATTGGGTCATTTCTCTTCCAAAATCAAATAGAAAGTATTGTCAAACTCAACTACGTTTCGCGTCAACGATGAAAGTGAAAATAAGTAGTCAAGGGAGTGAACTCGAGAAGTGACTTGCGCCTATGCACGTGGTTGGCCACCTTTGTAGTTCACTCTCTTGACTTCTTATTTTTGGGTGATGCCCAGGGACAAAAATGGCAGAAAATTCGTTTGTGTTTGGAAATATATGAACAGTTAATGGGGAAGTTACGGCAGCGTTCTGACGCCAGTTGATGTATTTTTGTTTACCTGTGCTAAGTTGTTATAACAAGTTAACTAACTTGTTATAACAACTTAGTAACTTGTTATAACAACTTAGCTAACTTGTTATAACAACATAGCTTAACTTGTTATAACAACTTAGCTTAACTTGTTATAACAACTTAGTTAACTTGTTATAACAACTTAGCTATCTTGTTATAACAACTTAGTAACTTGTTATAACAACTTAGCTAACTTGTTATAACAACTTAGCTAACTTGTTATAACAACACAGCTAACTTGTTATAACAACTTAGCTTAACTTGTTATAACAACTTAGCTAACTTGTTATAACAACTTAGCTAACTTGTTATAACAACTTAGTAACTTGTTATAACAACTTAGCTAACTTGTTATAACAACTTAGCTATCTTGTTATAACTTAGCTATCTTGTTGGTGTGCGATACGAGAAGAATAAAGAAGATTCCATGGAACGTCATCCCTAACTATGAGAATATGAGGAATGACGAATTGTGGCTCACTAAGAATTTTCTCGTGGCCCTTATGACCCTGAGGATATGTAGAATAGCAAGTTGTCCCTCATTGCAGTCGGCTTTTCATATAATGAAAAGGGCATCCTGAAGGCCAGTCAAGTAACAGAAAGCGATTCCACAAGTGTATCTCTATGTAACATGGTCCGTAAATATCCCAAACCGGGGCCCAACTTCCACTTCACAATTTACTCACCTTATCTTTACTTCCTTTCCTTCCTATCTCTAAGTCTTGGCATGCCCATGGCCCTGCCTGATGTTTGCTGCCTTCTCCAAGCATAGCAATAACATCCATTTCCCTCCCACTTTCCTATTCTTTCTAAAATCTGGCATACCAACGGGCCTATTGGTATCTGCTTGCTACGTCTTGCATGCCAGCACTTGCATCCCCCCCCCCCCCCCAACTTCCTTATTCTTCCTAAGCCCTGACATGCCCAAGGGCCTACCTGATGTTTGATTGCTACGCCATTCATGCTAACACTACCCATCCCCTCCCACTTCCCCTTTCCGTTGTCTACTTACTATGCACTCTACCACCACCCATTCCCTTCTACTTGCTTATTCTTCATGTAGCCATAACTTGCTCAAGGACCTGACTGATACACGTCTGCTATGCCATGCGTACTAACTCCTGTGGTTGAATACCTGGGTCAGAGAGTAGTCAGAACACGCCACAAAAGTTAATTATAGTAACAAAACACCGATCTTACTCCAAGTATGGGGCTGTTTTGTTCTACCGGAGTACATACCTCATCAATCGAAAATACCCCTTATGGGTCATATAACACTTCGCGCGACTCTGTTTCGGTAACATGAAGTCGATGTCGGTGATTTGGGGTAACTGTCGAGCTTATTTTGGTAATTCGCAAGACTCCTGTTGAATCGAACACACCCTTAGAACAGACCCCGTCTGTTTAGAGGCCATTGGGTCAAATGGCAACAACAAGCTAACATAGCAACCAAGATGGTAGTCTCCAATGTGCATGCTCACTAAAACCACGTATCACTATCGGGATGAGGTCACAACATGCCCGCTCTCCTCCGCTTCTATGACAACCCACGTGACACCCACAATACCCCGCGGTATGCTGTCACTTCTGCGGTATGCTACCCCCCCCCCCCCCGAAGTCCCCCAGATGGGGCTCATTTGGCACATTTCATACTACTCAGAATAAATATAACGTGCGGCGAAATGATAATACGCGCACACGAAATAATAATCCGTGCACACGAAATAATAATCCTTGTGCCCGGATTATTATTTTGTATGTACAGATTATCAATTCGCCTTCGCGGATTATTAACTCGTGTGCTCGGATTATTATTTTGTGCGCACGGATTAAAACATAAGGTAGCAGGACCCCCACCCCCGCTGTCCCAATAGACGGACCTGCTATATATACTTACATGCATGGGAATCCTGTTCAGTGGCGGAACAAGAATCCTTTATAGGGGGAGAATTCCAATGGAGGGGGGAGCGATATGACGCGTGTATATTTCAAAGACTGCAGACAGGAAGGGAAGGGTGTAGTCAGGTGAATCACCCTCTCCCATTTGTGTGACCTGGCGGTGGTATTTGCGGGGGGGGGGGGGGGGGTGGGTGGTGGAGACTGCAAGTAGGGGACATGCTCCGTATGGAGGGGTATCCTGAGTGGAGAAGCCGACATGCCGTCCCCGGGAGTGGAGGGCGGGGAGCCGCCCCCAGACAAAACAAAATCACTGTGCATTTGAAGCAAGTTTTCTGGTGGCTTTTAGGGTACATCGCCACATTTTTGGATGACCCAAATTTTAGAGACAAGGTTTATAAACGTACATGGCCCATAAGTATCTGCATCCGAACTTGCAAAATTCCAGTGGATTTATGTTTATCAGCTGAGTTTGTATGTAAATAAAGAAAAGAGAGTCACTGTGTGCGTAAGAGAGGGTGGCTGGATGTGACAGTTTTGGAGAGGGGCAAATGAGAGAGAGAGAGAGAGAGAGGGGTGGCTGCAAAGACTGTGGTCGGGGCAAATGCCCCTTCATGACCTCCTGCAGCGCCGCCATCGGATTCGGGAACTCTCCCCGAATTATAATTTTTGGAGCTCTATAAGCGACTCTGAAGCCTCCTTAGAGGAGGTAAGGCCATTGGTGGGGGCCGGTTATCATTCCTCGGTAAATTTTTCAGTTTTAACTGTGAAGCTTTGAGAGCGATTCTGGAGCCTAATGGAGGATGGCGAGGTCATCGATAACTTGACGGTGAGGGCCTGAGTCTCTCTGAAATAGTCTCAAATTTCGACAGTTTTGAAGTCTCCAAATGGAAGGTGGGGGGGGGGGGGGGTTCGAAATCATATGTGGCAGTTTGTATTTATTATGAAGGGGGGGGGGGTGCAATGTAAATCTATTTGGGGGCGAGCTGTGTGCATTTTCGCATGCCCCCGCCACTGATCCCAACCTTCCCAGGGCCTACCAAAAATATATATAATACCGCCAAGATTAGACATGTAGCGGACAAGCATAGGCATATATTGCCATCCCAGTCAACCTTAGGTGACGTCCCATCCCAAATTCCCCCGGTATTGTGAAGTACTTTTCGATGGCTGCTTTATAGGCCCTTTTAGACATCTGGATTTTATATCTTCGCTGACATATTTTTGCGCCCCCACGTCTCAACAAGAGATCCCCCCCTCTCCCATCACGCATGCATACACCTACTTACTGCCACAGGCCCAGAGTGCAGCGATGTGAGGTCTTACGCAGACTTCACTTCGTCCTAACTCGTCTATCGCACGTTAAAAAAGGGGAAGCATGCCTAACAAGGACGGACCTCGGGTCATTAGGTTACCCCTCCTGACCTTCCTTTTTTGAAGATATGAGGAGGCGGTAGCGACCGAGGGCCGAAGGGTCCTAGATAACTTAGGTTCAAACAAGAACAAGTAGACCTAAGAATTGCTATTTCAGCGTTAAGATGGTGGTATGCCAGTATACCAAGGCCACAGGATGGATGCCATTTTGACTTAATAACCTATACCATAGTTTTTATATCTTTCATTTCATGCGCACGGATTATTATTCATGTGCATGGATCAAAGGAGTGGTGCTCGTTTCTTTCGAGCAAGATCTGGTGAACCCCGCGGTGGACCCCGGGAATGACGTCATAGTCACGTGACTGGGTGCCGCCATTTTTGTGTTGTCATGGTAACGCGCTTGGCCGGCCATGTTGTGATGTCATCCTCATGGTGAAACGTTGTATCACTGCGCATGCGCAGTCCGTGTTGTTATGGTAATACGCTTTTCCGTCATCCATTTTGTATACAGGACGCCGCCATCTTGGTTTGTATAGTAGCACGCGGCTGCTAGGTAACCCAAAGGCATCTAATAAGACGGGAGTATGTTTGGAGGGTATGTTCGATGCGATGGAAGTACAACGAGTTACCCAGATGATCCCGTGAACGACTTATTTTCACCGGAAATCACCAAAATGGACCAGAATTATTTTAGAATATTGACCCTAATAGCACCACGTAGTGTTATAAGATCCATAAAAGGTGTGTTCCTTATCTAGCTCGAATTCCATAAGAATCCTCGTTCAGTAGTACATATTTTATACCTTATCTGTTCTACCTGACTTCTGTCTACTCTAGTATACTGATTATCCCTGACTGTCCCTGTCGATTCTTACGCTTGTTCTACCCATGATATGATGGCATTGTCCATGTATTCCTGGCTCTCTCTTACCTTAGTAGATTATTTGGCTTGTTCTACCCGTGATATGACTATTATCTACACTATTTGTTGGGCTTACCAGTAGACCCAGACATAGCTACAGGTGACACTTTCCTGACGGGCCATCGGTGCCCCGTTTTCATCGTATGAGGTCATGGGGGCTATGAGGGCCATAAGGAAATGTCATTACTCTCATCCTCATCTCGGTATTTTGTCTCCACGGTCCACAGAATCCCAATTTTGGAATCCCTTTCTAGTATCTGGATGGCCTTCAGAATCCCCTTTTCACCGTATGAGGACTATGAGGGCCATAAGGAAATGCCATTACTCTCATCCTCATCTCCACATTTGTCCCCACAGTCCTCAGAATCCCAATTTTGGAATCCCTTTCTAGTATCTGGATGGCCTTCAAAATCCCCTTTTCACCGAATGAGGCCATAAGGGCTATGAGGGCCACAAGGAAATGCCATTGCTCTCATCCTCGTCTCGGTATTTGGTCGGCACGGTCCACAGAATTCCAATTTTGGAATCCCTTTCTTGTATCTGGATGGCTTTCAGAATCAGAATCCCCTTTCATCGTATGAGGCCATGAGGGTTAAGAGTGCAATAAGGAAATGCCATTACTCTCATCCTCATCGTGGTATTTGGGTACCCTTTTTCATCGTAGGAGGCCATGAGGGCTATGAAGACCTCATAGCCACCATGGCCCTATGGCCTCATCTCGGTATTTGGGGACCCCCACCCCATGGGCAATCCATTACTGGTGCCCCCATTATGGAATAGGACTAGCCTTTGGCGTCCTCATAGCCCTCAGGCCTCACACGAAGAAAACGGGGCGCAGATGGCCCGTCGGGAAAGTATCAACTACAGCTATGTCTAGGTCTACTGGTAAGCCAGATAATGGTAGACAAGTGCAGATAATAGTCATAGCACGGCTAGAACAAGCCAAATAATCTACTAAGGTAAGGGAGAGCCAGGAATGCACGGACAATGCCATATCATATCATGGGTAGAAAAGGCATAAGAATCTACAAGGACAATCAGGGATAATTAGTATACTAGAGTAGATAGACGTCAAGTAGAACAGATATGTTATAAAATATGTAGTTGTAAACGAGGATTCTGATGGAATTCGAGCTAGATAAGGAGCACATCTCTTATAGATCTTATACCACTACGTGGTACTATTAGGGTCAATATTCTAAGAGAATTCGGGTCCGTTTCGGTTATTTCGGGTGAACAGCAGTCGCTCTCGGGTTCATTTGAGTAATTCGTTGTACTCCCATTGAATCGAACGTACCCTCCAAACATACCCTCATCTTATTAGATGCCTTTGGGTCACCTAGCGACCACGTGCTACCATAGAAACAAGATGGCGGTTCCCTATATACAAAATGGACGACGGAAACGCGTATTACCATAACAACACCGCGCTGCACATGTGCAGTGACACCCACGCGTCACCATGAGAATGAAATCACAACATAGCCGCTCACGCGGGTAACCAAAACGTCACTTCCTGGGTACACAGCGCGGGTCCACCAGATCTTGCTCGAAAGGTACGTGACATACTACTGATCAATATCCATTTGCACAGCTTATTAATTTGTGTGCACGGAATATTATTTCGTGTGCACAGATTACAATTCACGTGAATGATTTTATTAATTCGTTCGCATTGATTATTATTTTGTTGGCATGGATCATCATTTCGTGTGCGTGGATTATTAATTTACGCACACGGATTATTAATTCAAAACGCACGGATTATTAATTCGTTTGCCTTGATCATTACTTCATGCACGGATTATTAATCTGCGCGCATGAATTATTAGTTTGCGTGCTTGGATTATTCATTTGTTCTCTCTGATTAATATTTTGTGTGCACAGATTATTAATTCGTGCGTATGGATTTTAAAAAACATATGCCACCTCACCGGCTCCATACATATGCTCTCCGGACCATTGTCAATTATTTTTATTTTTAATTTTATCGATTAATTATACTCGAAATTTCTTGGGTAAGACAATTAATTCCAAATGCCCATATACAGGCATGGTGGTTTCGTGTGCTAAAGTGTACTACAGGTCTGTTTTAGCACCTGCATTCAACCGTAGCTAACCCTGTTTCTGTCGGGTTAGTAGGCTGGAGTGTTTGGTATTGGTTCGCCGCTGCTCGGTGGTTCTCGCCAGCTTCCGTGGCGCATAATCCACCGTAATACTACCCGATATGACATGGCTTGGTCCATTAAAGTGTCATAAAAGCCCAGTAAAACATGAAAACAATGAATGATAAACTAACAATCAAAGAGTTTGCATATTTAGTTTATAAGCACATAAACAAAGAACAAATATTGGATAAATGAGTACTGTAAAAATTATGTGGAAATGGAAGCAGAGAATCCAAAGTAAAACAATTTGAAGCAGAAGAATACATTAAAATACAGTGCATGTATGATCAATTATCTAAGAGCAATTACAGCTCTTGGATAACCGTGTGTATTTGTGCTTCCAAAGCTGAATGGAATAGTTCAAAATATTAGGCATAGCGACCAGTGTTCATGCAACATTCACGTGTAAATGCCATTGCCCCTGTATCGATGTGCAACCCATCATCTAATTCGCTGAAGTGGCCGAAACAAATAGCCGCGACCGGGTAATTCAGTAAAAACATGCAGGTAATAAGAGCACACTCTTCTGTTTTCTTTCAGTTTGGCGTATGAATCACATCCAGGTGCAACTGAAGAATAAATTTTATCCCAACTCGGATATATTTTTTGACGGTAAAAAGTCCGGTATCCGGTAATTTTTCCGGTGAGTGTATAAAACTGCGTTTTAAAGTACTAAAAGTAGCCCCGAACGTGTGAAAAGTGGCAATTTATTAAAACTTACGCAGTGAAATGTGTATAAATGAAGGTGAAGCAATGTTTATTTTATTGAAGGCTATCTTCAAGCGAAATTTACGGCAGCGTAGAGCCGCCACGCCGTAGTATATTTCCATGGATTCCTAATCTGTTTTTGAAGATTACTAATCTGTTTAAATAGATTACTAATCTGTTTTTACAGATTACTAATCTGTTTAAACATACTACTAATCCATTTTTACAGATTAACTAATCTGTTTTTATAGATTACTAATCTGTTTAAACAGATTACTAATCTTTTTTTACAGATTAACTAATCTGTATTTACAGATTAGTAATCTGTTTAAACAGATTAACTAATCTGTATTTACAGAATACTAATCTGTTTTTACAGATTAACTAGTCTGTAAAAACAGATTACTAATCTGTTTAAACAGATTACCAATCTGTTTTACAGATTAACTAAGTAATCTGTAAATCCAGATTATTTAATCTGTTTAAACAGATTACTAATCTGTAAACACAGATTAGTTAATCTGTTTAAACATATTACTAATCTGTGAATACAGATTAGTTCATCTGTTTTTACAGATTACTAATCTGTTTAAACAGATTAGTAATCTGTAAATACAGATTAGTATTCTGTTTAAATAGATTAGTAATCTGTAAATACAGATTATTTAATCTGTTTAAACAGATTATTTAATCTGTTTAAAGAGATTACTAATCTATAAATACAGATTAGTTAATCTGTAAAGACAGATTAGTAATCTGTAAAAACAGATTAGGAATCCCTGGAAACATACTACGGTGTGGCAATCAACACACTATTTATGTCACAAAAACGATTTAGCCGAGGTGAACGGCGAGTGAATTTTGCCATACTTGTCAAATGGAGGTGTAGCTAATTCGTGTGCGTGGAATATGGATCTGTTTGTTAACAATGAAGGGATTTAGCAGAACGTTTTGAGGAAAGAAAACATTTATAATTTGAAGAAATAAAAATAAAGTTGTGTAAAAGCCCTTTTTAGAAAAGGGGTTCATAATTTATTTTCAGTTACCGTTTCGTCAAACACATGCCGAGGTGATAATAAATATTAAAACCAACATTCGATTTATTAATCATTATATAGTATTAAGGCGCGAGAATGGGAAAATCATCGGCAACATTATTGGAAAAGAGTACTATTTATATTAGTGGATACCAGTACTAGTACCAGATTTCTGCATGCCCTACCCCTTGATACCCACCCAAAGCCTCGGAACCATTAAGACTGGGGCCCCGCGCGCCCACTTCATCAATCTCTACGTGTGGGCTCCCTGAGGTGGACCGGGCCTGCCCCCCTCCCCCCCCCCCAAAAAAAAAAATTCAAACTGTTATTTAGAGTTATTAACCCTTATCTTCGCTCCAGAGGCACCAGAATGGATCCCAGAGCTTCTGAATTTAAAACAAAAAAATCCGGGAAAGGGTCTCCTGACTCACAACCGTGGGAAGAAAGCTCTACTAGTTGTTAATTCCAGTCGCCCACTTAACATATTGTATATGACACACAATAATGTGTATAATGGACGATTGTAATGAATAACTAATGAATTGTTTAGGATTTAAAACTTCGACCCCTCCCCCTCAAAGAGGTGCCATCCAGGTACTCCTCAAATTTTGGTTTCTCTTTATCCTGTATGCCACACAAAAACCAGAATCATTTACCACAATTTCGGTTACAATCAGGCTTGTCAAAGTTCCACCGGTACTTGGTTTATCGGAACCCAGACGGTACTGGGCCGTACCGCGGTACCGGTACCGGTGTCGGTATCTTTAACAACACATAAAAAGGCCATTAAGTGACAATGAAACAATGTATGCTATGGAATATATTCCTAACAAATAAATCGGTTATGTGAACCGAGTTCTTAAGATTCGAATATTCGTGGGACATCGCGTCACTTCGAGTATAAACTTATGGGTGGACGAAACTTCGAACTTTAAACCTGCTCTCTGGGTCGACTCGGCACCTTCAGTGACGATCTTAGGTAGATGCCTTCGACGTTCTAAATAATAGATTTTATAATTAGACACACGCGCATTGGAAACTTGAAAAAGATAGCTATCCAGTACTTAGAGAACACTGAACATGGTCTCTCGATGTGCTACAAAACATGGGGTCCATGTTTGAGTGTTGCTCTGAAATTTTATATACAGTCCGAGGTGTGACTGACTCGAGTACCGAGTACCGCCGGTACTTGGCTTCACAACCGGTACCGCAAAAACGGTCCCGTTTCTGTGGTACCGGTGTCGTTACTGGTACCGGTTGACAAGCTTGGTTACAATTCTTGTGATTTTTTTACGCTCTCTTTTCCCGGAATTGATAACCCCTGCCCGTCCTGGCGCGCGATGTCTTTTAAATATTTTTTCGTAACACCCGCACTTGCCCACTGAACCCTTCCATTCAACGGCTCGCTATTAAGTCCCTCACTTGCCTACTCAATCCTGTTGGGTTATTGGAATTCCAAATAGTGAATGTCCTGTTCAGAAATGGCCCACCTCCATTTATCAGTTCAGAGATAGCTCATTTCGGACTGAGTCCCTGAAATTATGTGCGTGTTAGATAATAGAAAAGAAATAAAATAAGTCGGATTGCTATTGAGCAAAACAAACGCAACCGTCACTTTTTATTATTTGGATGTATTTCGGCGCGCGTTTGAAGAAAGGACAAAACTCTTTTCTCGGTAATATTTCCTGTAATTTCCCCATTCTGAGGTCTAGATATATAATCCATTTTCCTATTTTCGAAATTGGGGATGTGGAAGAGGGCACGATCGATATGCCGCTGACAGATTTCGAACATGGGTTTGACGTCTTCGGTCCTACTGTTGTTAGTCTAGAGACCCTTCCCCGGATATTTTTTTTTTCAAATTCTGAAGCTCCTCTGGTATCGATTCATGTGCCTGAGGGAAGGTGAGGGTTAAAATAAAAGTAATAAGTGACAGTTTGGATTTTTGATTGAGGGGCCGTTATCTCCCCCCCCCCCCCCCCCAAGCCTCCACTGGGAGCTCAGAAATAGGGATTGATGGCGTGAGCTCACAAGGTCCCATTCTTAATGGCTCCTACAGCTTTGGGTGAGAATCATGGCGTAGAGCATACATGAATCTAGAACTGGTACTAGTATCCAATGGCATGGATAGAACTCTTTTCCGGAAATACTGTGGGTAATTTGATAATTTTTTGACGTCTAGCTACTATATTTCAACATTACTTTGAGTGTTGCTTTCAATATTTATAATCACCTCGGCGTGTGTATGGCGAAACGCTAACTGAAAATAAATTAAAAAAATAGCTTTACACAGCTTTACTCCTTTAAATTACAAATGGTTTCTTTCCAAACAAATTCTGTTAAAACCCTTCATAGTGAACAAACATATCCATATGTTACATACACTGATTAGTCACATCTCTGTTTAGCAAGTATGATAAAATTCACCTCATCACACCAAAATATCCCGTTATTTTAACCTGCTTTGGTGATATTTTGTAACTGGCCCTTTTTGGGGCCTTAGTAGGACCCCTAAATGTGGTCCAATTGGGGCGGTTGAGGTGTCAATCTTCTTTATTCCTCGGTGGCCACCCATCAACACCAAAATATCCCGTGATTTTAACCTGCTTTGGTGATATTTTGTAACTGGCCCTTTTTGGGGCCTTAGTAGGGCCCCTAAATGTGGTCCAATTGGGGCGGTTGAGGTGTCAATCTTCTTTATTCCTCGGTGGCCACCCATCAACACCAAAATATCCCGTGATTTTAACCTGCTTTGGTGATATTTTGTAACTGGCCCTTTTTGGGGCCTTAGTAGGGCCCCTAAATGTGGTCCGATTGGGGTGGTTGAGGTGTCAATCTTCTTGATTCCTCGGGGGGGGGGGGGGGGGGGGGCACCCACCAACACCAAAATATCCCGTGATTTTAACCTGCTTTGGTGATATTTTGTAACTGGCCCTTTTTGGGGCCTCAGTAGGCCCCTAAATGTGGTCCGATTGGGGCGGTTGAGGTGTCAATCTTCTTTATTTCTCGGGGGCCACCCAGCAACACCAAAATATCCCGTGATTTTAACCTGCTTTGGTGATATTTTGTAACTGGCCCTCTTGGGGCCTTAGTAGGGCCCCTAAATGTTGTCCGATTGGGACGGATGAGGTGTCAATCTTCTTTATTCCTCGGAGGCCACCCATCAACACCAAAATATCCCGTGATTTTAACCTGCTTCGGTGATATTTTGTAACTGGCCCTTTTTGGGGCCTTAGTAGGGCCCCTAAATGTGGTCCGATTGGGGCGGTTGAGGTGTCAATCTTCTTTATTCCTCGGGGGCCACCCATCAACATCAAAATATCCCGTGATTTTAACCTGCTTTGGTGATATTTTGTAACTGGCACTTTTTGGGACCTTAGTAGGGCCCCTAAATGTGGTCCGATTGGGGCGGTTGAGGTGTCAATCTTCTTTATTCCTCGGGGGCCACCCAGCAACACCAAAATATCCCGTGATTTTAACCTGCTTTGGTGATATTTTGTAACTGGCCCTTTTTGGGGCCTTAATAGGGCCCCTAAATGTGGTCCGATTGGGGCGGTTGAGGTGCCAATCTTCTTTATTCCTCGGGGGCCACCCATCAACACCAAAATATCCCGTGATTTTAACCTGCTTTGGTGATATTTCGTAACTGGCCCTTTTTGGGGCCTTAGTAGGGCCCGTAAATATGGTCCGATTGGGGCGCTTGAGGCCACCCCCATCAACACCAAAATATCCGGTAATTTATTTATTGGTGTTTAAGGTCACATATTTCTGCACAATGGCTAACCATGACCGTGACAGTTTTACGGGTGGAGGAAGCTGGAGTATTCAGAGAGAACCACCGAGCAAAGGCGAGCAACTGTCAACTCCCCAACATACCAACTCCACACAAGCAGGGTTAGCATTGGTTGAAGACAGGTGCACCATCGACGTGCACTGCGCCTTAGTACACGTCACCGTGCCCCCACGCGAGCAATGGGGTGAAGTGTCTTGCCCAAGGACACAACGCGGTTGCCGCAGGTGTGGGAGGACCTCTCGGCTTGCAGCCTACATCTCTACCAACTGACCCCCCCCCCCCCCCCACCCCCATTAACCCATTATCTAACGCTAGTAGCAGACGATACTCGTCAAAAAAATTCTCGTGTAACTAAAAATTTTCATTTTTTGCATCCAAAACACAGGGTGATACACCTCATTGGAATGAGCGCAATGCGCTCGTTCGAATGAGGGGGTCATAACCTATGTTTTGGAAGCATAAAATGTAAATATAAAAAAGACGGAATAGCGATTTTTGTGTACAGTGCTGGCTGTTTTTTGCCGTTACTTTAGGTAAAGGGTTAAACGCATTTTGACCAATTACTCTCAGCCCCAAGGAAGGGACAAACTGACCTAGGGGTCAATGATTAAAAAGATAGCTAAGTTGTTATAACAAGATAGCTAAGTTGTTATAACAAGTTAGCTAAGTTGTTATAACAAGTTACTAAGTTGTTATAACAAGTTAGCTAAGTTGTTATAACAAGTTAGCTAAGTTGTTATAACAAGTTAAGCTGAGTTGTTATAACAAGTTAGCTATGTTGTTATAACAACTTAGCTAAGTTGTTATAACAAGTTAGCTAAGTTGTTATAACAAGTTACTAAGTTGTTATAACAAGATAGCTAAGTTGTTATAACAAGTTAGCTAAGTTGTTATAACAAGTTAAGCTAAGTTGTAATAACAAGTTAAGCTATGTTGTTATAACAAGTTAGCTAAGTTGTTATAACAAGTTACTAAGTTGTTATAACAAGTTAGTTAACTTGTTATAACAACTTAGCACAGGTAAAAAAAATACATCAACTGGCGTCAGAACGCTGCCGTAGGAAATACATTTATTTTATTTTAAAGTAATGGGTCAGAAATTGTGTGTCTCCACCGCTGTAACGTGTTTTCTTTGGCATCTTTTGCCATACCTTTTTAGAGCATTTGGATATTTATTAACACTGTGCTGTGACACTTTGATGGAAATAAAAAAAAAAACAAATTTGAGTGAGTTTTGAATTTTAATTCCCCTTTAATTCTCACAAAATAGCATTGTTCATAATTATAGACATTAATTGACCCATTACGTGAAAATGAATGAAATAAATGTAGTACCCCCAATTACTATTCATAGCTTCCAAACACAAATCAAATTTCTAGCCATTTTGGTCACCTGAGCATCACCTTAAACTTCGTTGATAAGTTGAAACGAAGAACAATTTAAAAATAAATGCAATTTTATTTCACACCTGCACGATGAAACAAATAAGAAAAAATGATACATTTTCTTCCAAATCAATGCAGGAATGTACTTTGGAGGGTGTGTGTGTATGTGGGGGGGGGGGGGGTGTCTGTGTGGTTCCAGGAGTTCTGGAGTTTAAAAGAACCCATTGCACAGAGTGAATTTCGTAACTGAACAGTGTCCACATAGCTGAGAATCTTGTGTTGGTGCAGAATAATGAATTATGTTTGGGGTGAGATAGGGATGTAATCGACTGTGTAAACTTTGCTTGACCAAAGTAATGTTTGTTTGGGGAAATATAGTTCTCTCATATTTATCAGTCACTTTAAAAATATGATAAAGACCTTTCCCACATCGTCCATTCCGTTAGCAACTCAGCATTGCGGGATGAATATCCGGTTTAAATATGCCTCTCCAGAAATTGTACACGCCATGAACACAGACGAGAGTTGAGAAAAACGTGGCAAGACTTTCGAATAAACTCGAATGAATAAATTTTGCCCACTAATATATTTCGAAATATGTTTCAAATCACAAAGCGGTGGATTACAAGTTGTGTTGTCTTCATCATCTTCATCGCGGCACGCGAATTTCTGGAGCCAGGGTAAATTTAAACCGGATCTTAATCCCACACAAGTAAATTGGGAAGTCGGGTCGTAAGCGAACTCGGCCTACCGGTTTTAGGAGACGTCGGTCCCCGAAGAACCTTTTAGACAATGTCGTTAATTAACCCAAAATATATAGAATGTGTCAACAGAGAATTAGATCTATTTTCGATACCTCCAACTCAGACGAGTGTGGAATCTGGTCAATGGATAGAATACCACCCTTTAGCAACAATTGGAAATGGTGGACCGATCGAATTCTTCATATCCGGAAGTGGTGATGACTATTTGAATTTAGGCCAGAGCTATCTTCACGTGAAAGCTCAAATACTGACAATAGACGGAGAAGTGTTAACTGATGACTGCAATGTGGGTCCCATCAATTCATGGATGCACTCGTTGTTTAATCAGGTCGAAATCAGTCTTAATGAAAAACTTATCTCCCCTTCAAACAATACCTACCATTTTCGAGCCTATTTAGAAACTTTATTGAGTTATGGACCTGCTGCGAAAAAATCTCAACTAACGACTTCGTTGTGGTACAAGGATACGTCGGGACATCTAGACGATTTAGACGGAAATGCTGGATTGGATGCTATAAAGAACTTCACTCAAAAAAGTCGAATTGTCGACATGACTGGAAGATTACATTTAGATATATGTTTTCAACAACGTTATCTTCTTAACGGGGTTAACGTACATGTGAAAATGAATAGATCGAAAGACGCATTTGCATTAATGGGAGATACTGCGAATTTTAAAATCAAAATTAAAGAAGTTTTCATGTTTATCAGGAAAGAACGCCTTAACCCTACCGTGCGATTAGCCCACGTGAAAGCTTTAGAGAGGGGCACCGCAAAATATCCTATAAATCGGGTACAAAGCAAAGTATTTTCTGTACCCAAAGGGAATTTGAGCGTGACACAGGAAAATCTATTTTTAGGCCAACTACCAAGGCGAATTGTCGTAGGCTGTGTCGATAATGACGCTTTCAATGGTAGCTTTTCGAAGAGTCCATTTAACTTCAAACATTATGAAATTAATTACCTGGCAGTTTAAGTGGATGGTCAACAAATTCCCGCCAAACCATTGCAGCCTCGTTTAGAACACGGGGAAGTAGTAAGAAGCTACGCCAGTTTGTTTCAAGCAACGGGTCAAATATTTGAGGATGACGGAAATCACATCAGTCGGGAAGAATATACCAAGGGGTACACACTGTTTGCGTTTGACCTCTCACCAGATCTATCTCACGGCGAGCATTTTAACTTAGTCAAACGAGGAAATCTGAGATTGGAAATGCACTTTGAAGACGCTCTACCCATAACAGTCAACGTTATAGTATATGCAGAATTTCAAAGCATAATAGAAATCGACAAACACAGAAACATGATATTTGACTATTCCACATGAATACTATTCAACGGGAGCGTATTATGAACTATGACCAATATCTCAAACAGTTTAATTTGGGCGTTTTTACCAGGAATCGCTTACCGAGGAGATTACCTACCAGGAGACCGGTGGTGTTTAATTTTATAGCTAATACCCACCCAAGTTACAGAGAAGGAGAACACCGGGTGGCGTTTTACATCGGACACAGAACTATAGGATGTTTCGATTCATATCGACTGACACCTCAACATGAGACTTTCAAACGGTTTTTAAACAAACACGCATACAAATGGCAGTTTAATCCGATTCGTCTTCAAGGACCATTACCTGTGTGTGGACAATATTGTCTATTTTACTTACTTCATCGTTGCCGAGATGTCTCCATGACAAAATGTGTTCACGCCCAATCTTTATCAAAATGATATATTAGTGAAACATTTTATCCACTTTCGACATTACATCTTGAGCTATGGAACCGAGAAGAAGAAGAAACTAGAATAGGCACTCTAAGGATAGCCATAAGCGTTAATGAAGAACAGATGCCATTCATCACTGAGCCACCAGTTCCAAGCACCTCATTTGAGCGTGGAGTTTTAACAGAAACAGAACTTAACAGAATTTTAAGTGGAGATGAACTAGCACTCCCAAGTGTTTCATTTGAAGTTGAACTTCCTAACATGTTGCGAGATGGGGTTATGAATATACCACCCCTCTACCCCAAATATGCTTTAGAGGCTCACAGACTTAAAAAACATTTGAGTCTATGCTCGCTAGTGAATGTGATAAAAAACCGAGAGGACTGGCAAGGTGTGGATTTATTTACATGGGCACCGAAGATAAAACAAAATGTTTTTATTGCGGTGTTCAAGTTCATTGGGGAAAACGGGACGATGTAAAAGAAGAGCATAGAAGATTTCAATTAAGCTAGCCCTTTCTGGATATCATCCCACCAGAACAAGAAGAAGAAGAAGAAGAAGAAAACATGGAAACAGTTTCAAGAGACAATACTATGATGTGTTCTGTGTGTCTGGAGTCACAAGCAACTATTTTGATTCGGCCGTGTAGCCATTTATGTTGTTGTGAGACATGTTGTTGAGAAATGAAAACATGTCCCGTGTGTCAAAAGTCAGTTACCGAATACTTAAAAGTATTTATTGTATGATTGTAAAATTACTTATTGCGAAATTATTTTTTGTTGTAAAAATTACTAATTGTAAAACTGTAAAATTACTTATAAAAACTGATTGCAAATCCAAATTGACTGATTGTAAATCCATTTTAACTATTTGCAAATCCAATTGAACTGATTGTAAATTTGCAAATCCAATTTAACTGACTGAAAATCCTTTTTGACTGAATGTAAATCCATTTTAACTGTTTGCAAATTCGTTTAAAACCATTTTCGCTTTGTGAAAATTACTTGTAAATTTTTAAGTCTGATTGCAAATCCATTTTCGTTTTATAAAAATTATTTGTAAATTTGTAAGTCTGATTGCAAATCCATTTTCGTTTTTATAACAATTACTTGTAAATTTGTAAGTCTAATTGCAAACCCATTTTGACTATTGTAAAACCAATTAATTACTTGTAAAAACTGATTTTTATGCCTTTTGTAATAAAATTTAATACATAGAAAATTTAGAGTTGTTCATTCCGTTTCGGCTTCCGCCACAAAGCCATCATCGGGTAACTTTAAAACCAACGAGGAAAAAAAAACAGAATTCTTTACCTCGCGAGTTATTAAGATATAATCACCATTGAATTACGACTACAGCAGCTCAGAGAGAATGCTGTAGTTATAATTCAATGGTGATTATACCGTGTGGCTATTACGACGGATATGTTTGTTTGTCCATCTCGCTGTTTCTCATTCCCTAACATATCCGCCCCCTCTTTCACTAGAGTTCCAGAGGGATTGAACTTCTACCATTGGATAAAACTTGGCGCTTTGGGTAGAAGTACGACAGTCCTGCTCTTACTTGTCTGTATGTGAAATCGGAGTTATAGTGTACCACAAATCCACGATTGACACCACACCCACTCTTCTTCATTTGTAGTACATCCAAATATTTCTGTTTGATCAGATCGTTCAGTCGCTTGCTAATCCCTTTGCAGCTTAGTTTGTCTGTAGGTCCGAAACAGTAATAGGTCTTACTGCAAAAGCTGATGATTCCGTCACCTTTGTACTCCTCCTTGAACAGTCCTGGTGTGCGTTTGTCAAACTGTTTTCTCTCTTTGCAGCAAGGTAATGGATTCCATTTTTCATTCCGAAGTCTTGTGGATAGTAAATTCTGTCTATGTGTGCTACAGGCTTCAGTGGGAAACCATTTATCTCACTCTTGGTAAAATTCTCTCCTCCGCTCTGGTCGAACCATATCTTCAAAGTTGAGTGCCGATAATACCATGTACGCAGAATCCGTGTCCATTTCACACATGACAAAATCTTTTCTATCCACATAGACATCCACAAAATCGTCATAGAATTCCAGCATTCTGAGTTTAGCGTACTGGTACACAAAGTAACCGATATGGAGTGGCAAGTTGACTTTGATTCGTTTTTTTGTTGTTTTCCACTTCACATGGGTTCTCTGTAATCTGGTCCAGTGGTCTGAATGAAATATCGTTGATGTAGTTGGAGATGTCTTTTTCATTGCAATATCTGACATCACCCTGCTTCTCTTTTGAAGTTAATGTTTTTCCATAGGCGGCATTCCCAAGGAGTTTGTATGTTTCTGCCAGTATTGCATGATCAGGGTTAGCGTCTCCGGCGCGACGAGCTGATGAAACTTGTTCTCCAAAAGCCTTGAAGCATTCTTTCGATTCATATTCGACATTTGGTAGATGCGTGTCACTTTGAGTCCATGATCCAGGTACCATTTTAGCAGTGGTGTTGCCAGAAGAATTCTGTCTCCTTTGAAACTCCCAGGTGATGCCATGATGTTATTTTGCTCAGCAAAAGTTTTCATGTGAGCTCCTATATCCGATCTGGAAATAATTTCGACATTCTTGAAAATTGGCGTCATTTCCTCAAAGTACTTTTTCAAGTTTTCTGAAACGCTAATGTCACACTCTACCAATCCAAACAGTTGGTTGTACGAACTCTATTGATGACGGTGTCCAGGTTCAGCTTGTTGTAATGTCGGCATGGTCCATAAGTCTTCAAGAACTCTTTCACGTCGTTGTTCTGTTTCTTCATGGCTTGCCACTCACACTCGCTAATGTCAATGAGAGTATACCCCAGAAACTCGATGTATTCCCGATTCTTGATGGTGTTCTCATTCAATTCCGCCATACTCTTATCCAATAGGTCGTTCCACTCAAGTTGCTGTCCATCTCTATCTCTAGTCAACTCACAGGCATGACCGTGAATAAAACATCCATGGAATTGATATACGGTCCGAGTTGCTTTGCGCCAGCCATCTACCGACAGTCTTCGGCGACCAACCCGTTTTTCCACTCCATTTGCTTGGTGTCGGATCTCGATACTATCCCTTTTGGCGATAAATTCTAACCATTGTTGAGCCATCCCTGCATACGTTGAAGTGTACTCTGGCTTGAAGTTATTTTTTTACGTCGTCTGATGCACCAACCGGTCGGCATTTTTTGCATTAAAGCCCAAAGATAAAGAGCATTGGCGTCAAATCCAATAACACCTTGACGTGTCTTGACATTGTCTCCGAAATCGTGTTCTCTTATCAGAGTTTCTACTTTTTCCTGATATCTGTCAAACACAATGGAAGGTCCTCCAAAGATATTGGATTTAATAAGATGGTATAAGTCTGCGTTTTGCCTGTTGAACATTGTGAAATATATGTTTTTGTCCAATGTGTTAAATGGATATTTTAATGTCAATCCAGGAACACTGATACCGTCTTTAAACATATCGATTTGCCTGTCCTTGTAAAAAGAAAACTGCTTTCTACAGCTTCGAGAAATGGTTTGACGTCCCTATTGTTGTACCACACCAAGAATTCACGAAATGTCGTCATCCCTTCTTCAGACCATTTATGTTGGCAATAGGTGTAATCCTCTTCCGAAATATTCGCTTTCTTCAGTTCATTGTAGAAGGCCTCGTGCTCTGGTAGTCGGTTGAAGTCCAGTTTCGTCAAAGAATCTATCCATTCGTGTGGCAGATGACCCTTAGTTACACTACAGCCAAAAGCTTTCAAGTATTTGTCGTGGCTGTAACCAGGTGCTAAGAAATTGGTGATGTCCATAAATTTAAAGTTCGTTGTTTTTATGCGCATAAAATTGTTGTTCTTTTTTACATTAAACTTCATTTGACTGTTGTGGGGTGACCTGGTGTAAGATATGTAAAAATATAAAGTGTTTTATTTCTTTTAATTTTGGGTTACGGTGTACAGAAATGTTACGAAAACAGGATATTAATCACCACATTGAATTGCATATAGTTTAGTATTGCGAATCTGTAAGTCGTATGGTTTTATCAATAATACGTTAATCTCCATTTATTGTCAGCAGTGTATTATGGCTATATTAATTGTTGAGTTGGGTTTAAATGTATACTTTCTAATGCGGGTCTTGGTTAGTATTTATAGCGTATTAGATATAAAGGAATTGTTTTTAAGGGGAGCGCGGTGGCTCAGTAGGTAGAGGTGCAGGCTGCAAGCCGAGAGGTCCTCGGTTCGAATCCCACCTGCGCCAACCGCTTTGTGTCCTTGGGCAAGACACTTCATCTCCATTGCCCGCATGGGGGCACGATGACGCCGTGTACTAAGGCGTACTGCACGTCGATGGTACGCATGTCTTCACCCTGCCTGTGCTGCAGTGCGGAGTTACGATGTTGGGGAGCTGGCAGCTGCTCGTCGTTGCTCGGTGGTTCTCTCCGGGTACTCCGGCTTCCTCCACCCGTAAAACTGTCACGGTCATGATTAGCCATTGTGCATAAATATATGACCTTAAACATCAATAAATAAATAAATATTGTTTTTAAGACTGTTGATATGTTCGAACAGGTGAACGGCTCCAAACAATAGCTGGTTAAATTGTCCGTGTTGTCAATGGAAAACCTAGGTGATGGAGAGTCGCGAAGTCTTCTATAAATTTGTGTGCATAGCTGGGAAGCGACATTCCAGTTATGTGATAAAAAATTTATAGGAAGTATTTCGTCTCTCTCCAGGTCAACCATCAGTCCATGGATGCCCCAGTCACAAGCCAAGCATGAGAGCTAATTCCCCAGTGTCACAATAAAGGCGAAATTCGCGTTGTGTGATGTTTCGGGCACTAAGTCTCACCATTCCCCTTGGTAGAATCTAAAGAAAAAAAATATCGGCCAAGACACAGTATAACAGTTGGTGGAGAACCAAATCGACCCAGACGGTTCCTCTAAAAAGACTGCAAGCGGCGAAGAAGTGTACAACATGGCAGGTGTGACGCTGGAGATTGGAAAATTCGTAAAAAAGTATTTATTGTATGATTGTAAAATTACTTATTGCGAAATTATTTTTTGTTGTAAAAATTACTAATTGTAAAACTGTAAAATTACTTATAAAAACTGATTGCAAATCCAAATTGACTGATTGTAAATCCATTTTAACTATTTGCAAATCCAATTGAACTGATTGTAAATTTGCAAATCCAATTTAACTGACTGAAAATCCTTTTTGACTGAATGTAAATCCATTTTAACTGTTTGCAAATTCGTTTAAAACCATTTTCGCTTTGTGAAAATTACTTGTAAATTTTTAAGTCTGATTGCAAATCCATTTTCGTTTTATAAAAATTATTTGTAAATTTGTAAGTCTGATTGCAAATCCATTTTCGTTTTTATAACAATTACTTGTAAATTTGTAAGTCTAATTGCAAACCCATTTTGACTATTGTAAAACCAATTAATTACTTGTAAAAACTGATTTTTATGCCTTTTGTAATAAAATTTAATACATAGAAAATTTAGAGTTGTTCATTCCGTTTCGGCTTCCGCCACAAAGCCATCATCGGGTAACTTTAAAACCAACGAGGAAAAAAAACAGAATTCTTTACCTCGCGAGTTATTAAGATATAATCACCATTGAATTACGACTACAGCAGCTCAGAGAGAATGCTGTAGTTATAATTCAATGGTGATTATACCGTGTGGCTATTACGACGGATATGTTTGTTTGTCCATCTCGCTGTTTCTCATTCCCTAACATATCCGCCCCCTCTTTCACTAGAGTTCCAGAGGGATTGAACTTCTACCATTGGATAAAACTTGGCGCTTTGGGTAGAAGTACGACAGTCCTGCTCTTACTTGTCTGTATGTGAAATCGGAGTTATAGTGTACCACAAATCCACGATTGACACCACACCCACTCTTCTTCATTTGTAGTACATCCAAATATTTCTGTTTGAGCAGATCGTTCAGTCGCTTGCTAATCCCTTTGCAGCTTAGTTTGTCTGTAGGTCCGAAACAGTAATAGGTCTTACTGCAAAAGCTGATGATTCCGTCACCTTTGTACTCCTCCTTGAACAGTCCTGGTGTGCGTTTGTCAAACTGTTTTCTCTCTTTGCAGCAAGGTAATGGATTCCATTTTTCATTCCGAAGTCTTGTGGATAGTAAATTCTGTCTATGTGTGCTACAGGCTTCAGTGGGAAACCATTTATCTCACTCTTGGTAAAATTCTCTCCTCCGCTCTGGTCGAACCATATCTTCAAAGTTGAGTGCCGATAATACCATGTACGCAGAATCCGTGTCCATTTCACACATGACAAAATCTTTTCTATCCACATAGACATCCACAAAATCGTCATAGAATTCCAGCATTCTGAGTTTAGCGTACTGGTACACAAAGTAACCGATATGGAGTGGCAAGTTGACTTTGATTCGTTTTTTTGTTGTTTTCCACTTCACAGGGGTTCTCTGTAATCTGGTCCAGTGGTCTGAATGAAATATCGTTGATGTAGTTGGAGATGTCTTTTTCATTGCAATATCTGACATCACCCTGCTTCTCTTTTGAAGTTAATGTTTTTCCATAGGCGGCATTCCCAAGGAGTTTGTATGTTTCTGCCAGTATTGCATGATCAGGGTTAGCGTCTCCGGCGCGACGAGCTGATGAAACTTGTTCTCCAAAAGCCTTGAAGCATTCTTTCGATTCATATTCGACATTTGGTAGATGCGTGTCACTTTGAGTCCATGATCCAGGTACCATTTTAGCAGTGGTGTTGCCAGAAGAATTCTGTCTCCTTTGAAACTCCCAGGTGATGCCATGATGTTATTTTGCTCAGCAAAAGTTTTCATGTGAGCTCCTATATCCGATCTGGAAATAATTTCGACATTCTTGAAAATTGGCGTCATTTCCTCAAAGTACTTTTTCAAGTTTTCTGAAACGCTAATGTCACACTCTACCAATCCAAACAGTTGGTTGTACGAACTCTATTGATGACGGTGTCCAGGTTCAGCTTGTTGTAATGTCGGCATGGTCCATAAGTCTTCAAGAACTCTTTCACGTCGTTGTTCTGTTTCTTCGTGGCTTGCCACTCACACTCGCTAATGTCAATGAGAGTATACCCCAGAAACTCGATGTATTCCCGATTCTTGATGGTGTTCTCATTCAATTCCGCCATACTCTTATCCAATAGGTCGTTCCACTCAAGTTGCTGTCCATCTCTATCTCTAGTCAACTCACAGGCATGACCGTGAATAAAACATCCATGGAATTGATATACGGTCCGAGTTGCTTTGCGCCAGCCATCTACCGACAGTCTTCGGCGACCAACCCGTTTTTCCACTCCATTTGCTTGGTGTCGGATCTCGATACTATCCCTTTTGGCGATAAATTCTAACCATTGTTGAGCCATCCCTGCATACGTTGAAGTGTACTCTGGCTTGAAGTTATTTTTTTACGTCGTCTGATGCACCAACCGGTCGGCATTTTTTGCATTAAAGCCAAAGATAAAGAGCATTGGCGTCAAATCCAATAACACCTTGACGTGTCTTGACATTGTCTCCGAAATCGTGTTCTCTTATCAGAGTTTCTCCTTTTTCCTGATATCTGTCAAACACAATGGAAGGTCCTCCAAAGATATTGGATTTAATAAGATGGTATAAGTCTGCGTTTTGCCTGTTGAACATTGTGAAATATATGTTTTTGTCCAATGTGTTAAATGGATATTTTAATGTCAATCCAGGAACACTGATACCGTCTTTAAACATATCGATTTGCCTGTCCTTGTAAAAAGAAAACTGCTTTCTACAGCTTCGAGAAATGGTTTGACGTCCCTATTGTTGTACCACACCAAGAATTCACGAAATGTCGTCATCCCTTCTTCAGACCATTTATGTTGGCAATAGGTGTAATCCTCTTCCGAAATATTCGCTTTCTTCAGTTCATTGTAGAAGGCCTCGTGCTCTGGTAGTCGGTTGAAGTCCAGTTTCGTCAAAGAATCTATCCATTCATGTGGCAGATGACCCTTAGTTACACTACAGCCAAAAGCTTTAAAGTATTTGTCGTGGCTGTAACCAGGTGCTAAGAAATTGGTGATGTCCATAAATTTAAAGTTCGTTGTTTTTATGCGCATAAAATTGTTGTTCTTTTTTACATTAAACTTCATTTGACTGTTGTGGGGTGACCTGGTGTAAGATATGTAAAAATATAAAGTGTTTTATTTCTTTTAATTTTGGGTTACGGTGTACAGAAATGTTACGAAAACAGGATATTAATCACCACATTGAATTGCATATAGTTTAGTATTGCGAATCTGTAAGTCGTATGGTTTTATCAATAATACGTTAATCTCCATTTATTGTCAGCAGTGTATTATGGCTATATTAATTGTTGAGTTGGGTTTAAATGTATACTTTCTAATGCGGGTCTTGGTTAGTATTTATAGCGTATTAGATATAAAGGAATTGTTTTTAAGGGGAGCGCGGTGGCTCAGTAGGTAGAGGTGCAGGCTGCAAGCCGAGAGGTCCTCGGTTCGAATCCCACCTGCGCCAACCGCTTTGTGTCCTTGGGCAAGACACTTCATCTCCATTGCCCGCATGGGGGCACGATGACGCCGTGTACTAAGGCGTACTGCACGTCGATGGTACGCATGTCTTCACCCTGCCTGTGCTGCAGTGCGGAGTTACGATGTTGGGGAGCTGGCAGCTGCTCGTCGTTGCTCGGTGGTTCTCTCCGGGTACTCCGGCTTCCTCCACCCGTAAAACTGTCACGGTCATGATTAGCCATTGTGCATAAATATATGACCTTAAACATCAATAAATAAATAAATATTGTTTTTAAGACTGTTGATATGTTCGAACAGGTGAACGGCTCCAAACAATAGCTGGTTAAATTGTCCGTGTTGTCAATGGAAAACCTAGGTGATGGAGAGTCGCGAAGTCTTCTATAAATTTGTGTGCATAGCTGGGAAGCGACATTCCAGTTATGTGATAAAAAATTTATAGGAAGTATTTCGTCTCTCTCCAGGTCAACCATCAGTCCATGGATGCCCCAGTCACAAGCCAAGCATGAGAGCTAATTCCCCAGTGTCACAATAAAGGCGAAATTCGCGTTGTGTGATGTTTCGGGCACTAAGTCTCACCATTCCCCTTGGTAGAATCTAAAGAAAAAAAATATCGGCCAAGACACAGTATAACAGTTGGTGGAGAACCAAATCGACCCAGACGGTTCCTCTAAAAAGACTGCAAGCGGCGAAGAAGTGTACAACATGGCAGGTGTGACGCTGGAGATTGGAAAATTCGGCGACTTCATTGAAACAAATCCAGTGAACTGGCTTACGCTATTTGAGACATGGGCACAGTTTTATGGTTTAAGCGATATACGGACGGAATGTGCATTCCCGTTCCATTTAAAAGGCAATGCTGCAATATGGTACCATACGTTGGATAAGAATATCAGAACGGACAAACTTAAGTTATTCGAGAAATTCATAGAAGTTTTTTGTGCTGAAGCATGTGCGCGGGACACAGTGAACTGTCTTTCCATCAAGCAGGAGGATAACGAATCTGTGAGTGACTATTTATCAAGATTTCTGGGAATGGCGCTAAAAAGCGACTCACCTGAAAGACTGAAAATAAGTATAATTTTAAAAGGGTTGAAGGACAACCTTCGACGAATAGTGCTCCCCAAGAAGCCCCAAAGTTTGGACGAACTGCGTAAATACATGTTGTTAGCTGAACAGACTATTATTTTATGTGGTGAAGAAGAAGAGAAGAAAACCAGAAAAGAATATATGGGTATACTATCTAGAGAATTAAATGAGATCAGAAATATTGTAAATAACTATCGAAAATGTGTTCAGCCCGAGACAAATGTTACACCTGAGCCCACATGTTATGAGTCCACACATGCTAGTGATGCATCTCAAAATATGGGACAGGGCTGTACGGCGAACCCTGTCCCACATTTTAGATACAAGCCCAGGCCCTTACTCAAATACCAAGACAACAACCCCTCGTGTTATTCGACATCTCTATCTAGACATGGCTCTCAGGGTGTGCGGCGGGGACATAAAGTGAACCCTGACACACATTTTAGATCCAGGTCTAAATGCTTTCACACAAATCAAGAGCGTGGCCAAACTTCACGTTTGACTTGTGGTGGAAATTGCCCCTACCCCAATGTATGTGAAGCTCATAAAGCTAGGTGCCACAATTGTTTAAGAGTCGGTCATTTTTCCAGAATGTGCAAGCAAAAACGTCCTAAAACATATCAAAATTTTAAACTTAATTATAATTTTAGTAAACAGAAAGAGATTAACTTGAGTGAAAGAAGGGACGAGAGACAGTTTGAAAGTAACCATTTTCCTGTGATGCACTTTTCACTGCCCATGGAAACAAATTCTGTTTTAATTCACATTAATGGCGCAATGACGAGTGCATTGATTGATACAGGAGCCTCTGTAAGCTGTACAGCATTACATTATTTAAAAAAGACCGGATGTGGTCAGAATAACTTAGAAAAGTCTATAATCAAAAATGTTATTGGTGTTGGTGGTGAAATTCACAAGGTATTAGGCTCTATAGTGCTACCTGTATCCTTCAATGAGATAAAACTGGAACATAAATTTTATATGTTTGAAACCCTTCATAGGCCCCTAATTATTGGTATTGATTTTATGCAAAAGCACAAGGCCGTAATAGATCTTGCCTCCCAAACTCTGCAGCTGAGTAACGATAAGTCAGGGGTGTTTCTGACACAAACCAATGTTTGTTTGGTTCGGTCAAGTTCGGCACTCAAATTGCCTCCCGTATCTGAAACCCAAATTCCTGTTAAAGTGTCAAACCGTCAAGGTGGTGCCATTGGTTTGATAGAACCATCTCAGTGTGTTGTAAAAATGGGAATTGTCGGTGGCAAGTCACTGGTGAATGTAGAAGATAACGTAGCATATATGCCAGTGATTAACCCCTCAAATGCTGAAATATGTGTACCTAAGGGTAAGGTACTTGGGATATTTTCAGATGTTGATGTGCACAGCATCTATAAATTAGACTCACGAAGTGAGCAGGTAAATAGACAAAATAGCAATAAATACAAAGCAAAATGCGACATAGGAAGGGTTCCAAAATGGAGCCAATTGAGTTTAATTTTGATAACTCGGATCTTACCGAGGGTCAAAAAGGTGTTTTAAAGGGGTTTCTAAATAAAAATCGGGATGTTTTTGCCACAAGATTAACGGAATTGGGTGCAACAAAAGTAGCATCACAAAGGATAGACACGGGGGACGCCCCGCCTGTCTGGCAAAGGTTTTACAGGCAATCACCTGATGTTAAACGGGAAATGGAAAGACAGTTGGATGAAATGTTGAAGGCTGGTATTGTTGAGCCGAGCGATTCCATGTGGCAATCCCCTGTCGTCATGGTGAAAAAGAAAGGTGGAGAATAGAGGTTTGCCGTGGACTATTAAATAAGGTGACCAAGCCAGTTTCCTTCCCTCTACCTAGGCTTGACAGTGTGTTTGACGCTTTGGGGGAAGGTCAGGCAAACATATTTTCAGTCCTAGATTTAGCCAGTGGTTTCTGGCAAATCCCCATGGACAAAGAAACAACCCATAAATAAGCATTTGTGACCGTTAACGGGGGATACCAGTGGAAGCGGATGCCCTTTGGCGCAATGGGTAGCCCATCCACATTTCAGCGCCTAATGTGCCAAGTGCTACGAAAAATGAATTATAAATATGCAATGGTCTATGCAGATGACATTTTAGTCTTCAGTCGCGATTTTAAACAACATATATAACATCTTGATTCCATTTTTGAACAACTCTGAAAAGCAAATTTAACTTTGAAACCGAGTAAATGCAAATTTGCTGCTAAGAAGGTAGTATATCTCGGTCATGTTCTCAGCAAGCACGGAGTAAAAGTGGACGCAACCAAGACGGAAGTGATTAAAAAATATCCAGAACCAAAGTACCAACATGATGTCCGTTAATATCTTGGACTGTGTAATTATTATCGGCGTTTTGTAAAAGGTTATGCAGGAATTGCAGCTCCCTTGACAAGACTTCTACAAAAGGATAAGAAATTCGACTGGACAGAAGAATGTCAAACAGCATTTCAAAAGTTGAAGGATTGTCTGGTTTCTGCTCCTATACTGACATTTCCAGATATGAACAAACCGCATCTACTTCAGCTATTGGTTATATCTTAGGACAGTTGGATATTACTGGCCTAAGATGTACCAAAACATAGCTGATTATGTTCGATCGTGTGATGCATGTCAGCGCAGCAAGATAAATTTTCATGGTAAAGATGCACCACTCACTTCAATTCCAGTGGAAAACGTGTTTGAATTTTCTGCTGGTATGGTGCACCACATACTATAGTGTCTGACCGAGGTGCAAATTTTATGAGCAAACTGGTGCATGCAATTTGCCAACTTTTCAAAGTTACCAGACACTTCACTTCAGCATACCATCCTCAAACAAATTCGGCTTTTTAAAGATGGAACAGCACAATAGCTCAGTCATTAAGGGCGTATGTGCATAAACAGCAGAATAACTGGCACACTTTTCTTCCTGGCATTATGATGGCCTTTCGGATGAGTCCTTCCACTCAAACAAAGCACTGGATTTTCCCCATTGAAAATGCTATTTGGACAGGAAATGAACTTGCCATTCGATGCATCTGTTATGCCAAAAGACAAACTGCCCAAGGGTGTTCAGCACTATATTGAAGATAAGATTGGATTGAGAAGTTGGAAACAGTTAGAAAAATTGCTTATGAAAATGTAAGACAGGCCCAGGAAAGGAGTAAGCGCTACAATGACAAAAACACAGCAGAACCGAAATTCAAAGTGGGAGATATGGTTTTGAAATACACACCACTGGCACCCAAAGGACTCTCCAAAAAGCTATACAATAAATGGCATTGTCCATTTTACATAACTAATGTTGGACCAAACAACACCTACTATGTAAGGAATGCTGAAAACAATAAATGGGGTTAATGCTCCCTGCCATGCTAACAGATTGAAACCATACAGGGATCCGGAAGATATTAGAACCACTATGGTACAAGAACCAAAGTCCAGTAAGGATCTGACACATGCATCACAATTACCAGTACAACAACCAGTGGATAAAAGATCACAGCCAGTTAATGACTGCAGCAATGATGGCAGAAATGGTTCAACTAAGCCCGATTGAAAAATGTTTCCAGTGGAGAAATTAATCAAGGCCAAATACATAAATGGCAAGAAGCATTATTGGGTGAAATGGGTTGACTATAAGGAGAAAACATTAGAACCAGAAGACAATATTCCTCCAGCACTTATAAGAGAATTTCACATTCACAGAACACAGACTGGTAAGAGACGAAGACGCCCTTTAAAACTCTTAAAGTAATTGTATTTGTGTAAATTGCCCTCTAGATTTTAGAAAGTTTTCAGTGTTTGTGCTTATTAGGTTATGATGAACGTGATGGTTTATTTTGTATTAAGGGCAATGTTGATGTTACTTGAATAAAGGTATACAACAGTAAAATTTTGTAACTTATGTTGTTTGTTCAAAGGCAAGATCTGTACCCACCCACTACCACCCACTCCTTCAAATATTAGATACATAGTGGTCAGTTAAGATAGAGCAGTACAGTACTTGGTATGTGAGTGTAATGAAATGTGATATGGGTTTCACGTTCTGGAACAAAGTTTCAGATATGAGTTGATGGTATTGTTGTTCGAAATACAATGTACTTGGGTAAAATGTACAAGTTGATAAAATATGCTTCTTTGACGAAGCAAAGATTTTCAGATCGGAGGGTATTGTTGTGGGGTGACTCGGTGTAAGATATGTAAAAATATAAAGTGTTTTATTTCTTTTAATTTGGGGTTATGGTGTACAGAAATGTTACGAAAACAGGATATTAATCACCACATTGAATTGCATATAGTTTAGTATTGCGAATCTGTAAGTCGTATGGTTTTATCAATAATACGTTATCTCCATTTATTGTCAGCAGTGTATTATGGCTATATTAATTGTTCGCAATCACATTGTAGAGTTGGGTTTAAATGTATACTTTCTAATGCGGGTCTTGGTTAGTATTTATAGCGTATTAGATATAAAGGAATTGTTTTTAAGACTGTTGATATGTTCGAACAGGTGAACGGCTCCAAACAATAGCTGGTTAAATTGTCCGTGTTGTCAATGGAAAACCTTGGTGATGGAGAGTCGCGAAGTCTTCTATAAATTTGTGTGCATAGCTGGGAAGCGACATTCCAGTTATGTGATTAAAAATTTATAGGAAGTATTTCGTCTCTCTCCATGTCAACCACCAGTCCATGGATGCCCCAGGCATAAGCCAAGCATGAGAGCTAATTCCCCAGTGTCACAATAAAGGCGAAATTCGCGTTGTGTGATGTTTCGGGCACTTAGTCTCACCATTCCCCGTGGTAGAATCTAAAGAAAAAAAATATATCGGCCAAGACACAATATAACATGACTATGTTCTAACAGGAAGGTCAGGAATTCTCGCTTTACAAGATTGACGTCGTATTTTCCCGAGTTGAAACCGAGAATCGGCAATTCCTTCAAGTAGGCGTCAGACTCCAGTAACAAAGCTTCCAGTGGGTGGGTGTCGTCTGCGTCGGAGCCTGAAGGTTCCATCTTTTTTGCTTCTTCAATCCTTTCTTTCTATACAACTATGGTTCCGTCGTGATGCTCCAGTAATCTGTTATAAGCAGCCGTTGAAATTTCTGTAAGGTAATCCATCATGTCGCTGGCGAGTTCTTGTGAATTTCCATTCGTCACAAAACATTTTGGATCATCGTAGTCTGGTACATTACTGCACACAACAACATTCAGGGGTACGCGATGAGCTTTCCAGGAACGTTTTTCACTAGCTGCTGGCAGATCCGTTTTATCGAAAAAGGCTTCGAAATCGTATGTTTCTCTGTACGGATAGAAGCGGTTTTCAGTGGCTACTTCGATTCCCTCCTCCTCCAGTTTTTCAAAGATGGTTGGAGTGTTGTGAAAAACACCCCCGGCATATTGATAAACTACTTCGCCGGTGCACGTCTTCTCGTGGTGCGTTAGTTGATCCATTTTCTTCCACAGGTTTCCACATTTCCGATAGGCAAATGACTTGCTGTATTGATCAATATCCGTGTGGGGCGCGGTGGCTCAGTTGATAGAGGTGCAGGCTGCAAGCCGAGAGGTCCTCGGTTCGAATCCCACCTGCGGCAACCGCGTTGTGTCCTTGGGCAAGACACTTCACCCCCATTGCCCACGGGGGGGGGGGTGGCACGGTGGCGTTGTGTACTAAGGCGTACTGCACGTCGATGGTGCACCTGTCTTCAACCAATGCTAACCCTGCTTATGTGGAGTCAGTATGTTGGGGAGCTGACAGTTGCTCGCCGTTGCTCGGTGGTTCTCTCCGGGTACTCCGGCTTCCTCCACCCCTAAAACTGTAGCGGTCATGATTAGCCATTGTGCAGAAATATGTGACCTTAAACACCAATAAATAAATTGATCAATATCCGGGATGTAGCTGAAGTGATTCTTGTAAAGGTTAATGAACATATGGTATCATTGTAACGACGGGAGGATCTCTGCACTATTTTAGCAATCACTTCTCCTTTCTCTTCCACCAGTTCAAAGACATTGATGTTGACTTCAAACACCTTTTCTACATCTGGTAGTTTGTCCAATGTAACACCATCAAATTCATCCTTTGGTGCATCCGTGTATTTCCTCAATAGCGCATCGGTGGTGTTATTCAAACTGTGGCGGTCAGCGCCACTCCATAGAGCCAGGCATCGGAAAAGGCAAAGATTGTCGCCATATACAAAATGGTGGTTTTGATCTTTTACCAAGGCCACGACGAAGCGGTTTTCCATTAGGTTCTGAGGTAGGTCTTCCACGCCACCACGGATAGGATGGTTCCGTATCTTACTGACGTAGAACGTGAGATTCGTCAGTCGGTCCACGACCCATTTCGATGTCGATCTTTGAAGGCGCGCCCATTCCATGACATCTTCTTTCTCAATGGCATTCAGGAAATCCAGAAAGTCCTGTTCATTGGATATGAGTTGTGGTGTCTCTAGCATGCCTGCGTTGTTCTGGGAAGCGTGAAAATAACGAAAATCTCCGATCTCGTTATTTCTCAACACGAAACCATAACTGCAGTTGATCTTGAATCGTTGTTGTTGTTGTCGAAATATAGTTTGGAGAAACTCTTCTTTTTCTATCGTATCACCGATCCTGTAATTGAAGATGTCCTGCACCACTCTACCAGTCCCATAATGGGTTCTAATAGATTCCCAAATCTTTTCGTACAACTCCCAGATACCATCAACCTCCGCCGTACCGATTAAATCTCTCGAGAAATTGACAGGATCCACGTCGAGTGTTGTTGGTCTTGGCTGCTGCTGCTGCTGTTGCACCTTCTTAGGTTGTGGTCTGACTGTTTGCTTTTGTGGCTTGTGGACCGTAGCTCTGTGGCGATTGTAATGCAATAGCTGACCGAACTTTTCATTGCATTCTAAACTTTCAAACGAGCTCAAACACTTTTTGTTGTGCACTCTCGGGTACTCTAACCTCGTGAACGGTTGCCCACAGTTTTCACATCGGTGGTTTGGTTCCTCCTTGTGAGACGTTCTCTGGTGCCTGTTTCTGTTACACCGTTCTGAGAAGATCTTGTCACAATACATGCAGGAAAAATGACCAGGTGTTGTTCCTTTGTCCACAGTGGTGTCCACAACTTCCATTGGTACTGCAGTGTCGACAATTTCCGTGGGACCGTGGTGTCCCCCACTCCCATGGGCGTCTCCTGTTTATGTACAGTCCTCTAATGCCGATTCCTGTTGCATCTATCTGCGAAGGTCTTGTCACAAACCTGAAAAAGAGAAGATCACGGAGTTAGAAAAAAAACAAAACATATCATCAGTAAAGAAATTTATTTTACAGGGTTGATGGGTGGTAGAGAAGAAATTGTGAGCGAACATAATTATTTATTTATTGGGCGGGCGGGGTGAGCGAGAACACATTGGGGCAAACAAAATTATTTATTGGGTGTGGACATTGTTTTATGGGTAGGAGAGAACACATTGGGCGAGAAATTGATTTATTGGGTGGACCAAAGTTTATGGATACGAGAAAAAAAGTATATCATCAGTGAAGATATTTATTTATTGGGCGGGACAATGTTTTATGGGTAGGAGAGAACACATTGAGCGAGAAATTTATTTATTGGGTGGACCAAAGTTTATGGATACGAGAAAAAAAGTATATCATCAGTGAAGATATTTATGTATTGGACGTGACAATGTTTATGGGTACGAGAGAAAACAGAAATTTATTTATTAACCGTCAAAAGTTTATGGGTGAACGAGAATACATTTCCATGCCATTATAACAAACCACTTACACCGTAGCTACAAACATCACAACATCCAACAGAAGAGATACCCGAATTTAACTATGAAATTTCTTTAAAAATGACTTACCTGACAGGTGAAAAGTTGTTTTCCCACTTTTGTGTCCTGACGTTGATCCACGTTGGTTTCCTGACCCCATCCCGATGGGCAGTTCTTTGGTGGCGATTCCTGTTGCATCTATCCGTGAATGTTTTATCACATAACTGACAACAAAATCTAACTGATGAATCCATCTTTTTCTCAACGTGTTCAGAAAATACTCGATCAAATGATTTTTGAAAGAATGATAAAAACTTCCAATCTTGCTTGCCTTTTATTGTCACACTCCGGATCACTCATCTACTCGCCACGTAGAAGAATACTGCGTGGCACGATCTGATTGGACAGTTGTTTGATCAATCAGAGAGCGCCAGCGTGGGATAATTTTGCAACACGCTTATCTATTGGTCCTATGGAACATACCGCCGTGTAGAATGATCTGATTGGACAACTGTTTGACCAATCAGACACCGCTGCGATCTTACTGGGTTATCAAACACCTGCGACGTGACACCATCTTATCTATGACATAATCAAACAGTGTACATGGTCTTTATCATATTAAGCTTCTAATAAACAAAGGAGACCTTTATCATAATACCTTTATCTGTGACATAATCAAACATACCAGTTGTCCCTTATCTATTTGTATAACTATACAACGTGACACTATCATATCTTATAAACAAAGATTCTCTCTGTCTTAATCACCATTATCTATGCATTGACAAAGACCAGGTGTTCTCTATCATAATTCCTTTATTACATGTCTAAACAAAGGTAGTCTTCAGATTAATCTTTGTAGTTACGTGTACATGTCCTTGACAACATTTACCTTAGATACACCAACAGAGTTCGAAATTTACGTGGGGGCAGGGGAGGGGGAACTCTTTGTTAGTACTCAATGGACGCCTCAGTAGACGCCTCAATTTGGAAGTCCCCCAGCTTTGGGCTAGTCTTAGGAAGGGGGCGGACAGCCCAGGGCTTTGGTAGGGAGGGACTGGGTTTTGGGGAGGGGGAGCCCATATACAGGGAAAGCCTAAACAATGTGGGGAAAGCCTAAATGGACTATACATAGCCTGGACCCCTAATGGGCTTTGGGAGGGATAGCCTAAAAATAGGGTACATACGGGGCGGGTAGGAGAGGGGAGCCTGGACCCCTAATGGGCTTTGGGAGGGATAGCCTAAAAAATAGGGTACATACAGGGCGGGTAGGGGAGGGGCGCCTAAAAATAACCCAGGCCTAGTGTGGAGAGGGGAGGGGAGAGGGGGAGGAGAGGCCTAATGGATTTGGGCACCGAGGTCAATGAGGTCGAGGTCTGACCTCGAGGTCCTGGTAAAGAGGCCAGATCTATGCATCCTACACTACTGGCCTTGATTAGCCCTGTGCTCCCATGTCAGGGCAAAGCCAGCCTAAATATAGGGGCAAGGGGCCTCATATTTAAAGATATTGTAAGTTCAAAATATATTCCGCATCAAGGCGAAAACCCTACTTGAATTTCACCTGTCTGCAAAGCTGGACATGGAAAAAACACATGTGGTGTATATCCAGCTTCAGGGCAGGGACCCAGGGGAGAAACGGTATGTTAGATAAGGTCTAATCTCATTTAATTTATGCAGTAGTCGCGAGTCTTACGAGACGTAATCGGTTGGTGGCAGGATATCGTCACGGCCAATAAAGATAGAAATGTCGTGTCATCATTAGTAATAGCAAAATGGCAGAAACGAATCGGTTGTCTCGACAAGTGAAATCACCGTTAAGTCACGCGCGAGATGACTTGTATTGATTCTGTCTCGATATACGTCATCTCCCACCGTTTTGACAGATGGATGGATGAGCGTCCGTCCACCTGACAGTTTAGGGTAAAATGTATATATACCTGGAAGAGCAGAGCATTAGACACACACTTGGGGTCACACACACGTTGGTAAAGTCCAGGACAGGCAGACTCTGTTTCCTGGCATAGGGGTACCTTCGATCACAGGACCCTGAAACGGCTGGAATCGCCAGAGAGGGCATTCCACGATTGATTTAGCTTAAGGTTGATAGGCGGCTGAGTGCCAAATTCGTTGAGAAGGCAAAAACCCAGCTGGAACGTTAAAGTTTAGATTGTCGAGTAGCAGGTATCAGCCTGCAATAGTCATAAGTGTAGGTTAATTGTATTGTGCGTATTAACCCTTTGAAGCGTCAGACTGATTGCGTTCTGAGTAGTTTGTTTTGCTGTCGAAGCATCGTAATACCGACTGGAGATCGGTGTGAGTGACAAGTTCGCCCTAGCACAAAAGGGGCATTTGTGAACCGTGAATTCAACCAGGAACGGTGAATATTTCAATAGGACTTTCACGGAGGACTTTCAAAAGGCACATAAGGTATGGGTAGACAATATCTGACCCAAATCAGAAGTATAGTGGCATTATAGATGACGAACATTGCTGGTCGGAACCCTCCGACAGCCAGAGGTACAGTTACGCGCAGACGTTGACATTTGAGCCTAAGCGGGTGAAGCTCTTATGGCGAGCTCACAGTAATAACATTTCAGATTTGTGAAGCTGTTATGGCGAGGTCACGGTAGTAACATTTCCAGTGTGTAGACTATAGTGCCAGTACAGGGCTATAGAATGACTATATGATTGTTGAGAATTATTTAACCCTAGCAACCAAATTACTGTGAAAAGAATCGAATTGTTGATTGTTAAAATATTGAAACGGCTTTATTTTTATGTGTAAATAAAAGAATCGTTGTTACTTTAAATCATTCTTTCCATTACGCAGCCTGAAGTGATTAGGAATCACACCTTACGGAAATCGAACCTATTTCAGGCCAATTTGGCAGAGAAGGAATCACGGCGTCGGTCTAACTCAGCTCTCTGCGCCGAGTTCGCGACACTTGGATTCCGACCCTCCACGTTGGTCTAATTTTCCCGCAACTTTATCAGCGGGACTAAATAACCCCACGTCAGCCCAGGCCTTACGGGGCCTCAGGTGTCCCAGACATTGATTGGCGAGCGCTAACCAGGATATTTCTAAAAGGTAAAAAATGGCTATATGGAAATTTTGTTTTATTTTAACGGCGGTTCTGTTTAGGTTTTGACGCGTTCGGTCAGTTGATGCCGTTCAAGGGTTTAATATCGCAATACAGTAGTCCCCAAGAGGATATTTAGTAGCCACTATAACTGCGGTAGGTTTCAAAATATTTGGGGCGTTTAATTACGTTAAATTACAGAGGTAAATTAGGATTAATTGCCATATTTTTTTTTTTTTCTTTCTCTTTTCCTTCTTCATTCTTTCTGACGAGTGTTGAAGATAGAAAGAAAAAATCAGAATGGATGTTGTTACACCCCTCGCCCAACTGGTATCATTAGGCAAGGAAATGGGCCTTGAGGGGGCCGAACTTCAGAAGTTCGTTAAAGATGAACAGAAACGTGAGGCCAAGGAGATTGCCTTACGTAATGACGCAAGGGAGAGAGAGGCCCAAGCAGTAAGGGAGGCAAAAGAGCGAGAGATTCAATTAGAACGAGAGCGTGAGAAAGACGCAAGAGAGGCGAGGGAGAGAGAAGCCCAGTTAGATAGGGAGGCAAAAGAGAGAGAAATTCATTTAGCAAATGAGGCGAGAGAGAGGGAAGCCCAATTAGCAAGGGAGGCAGAACGAGAGCTCGAACAACAGAGGCACGAGAGAGAATTAGAGCTCAGAGCAAGGGCCGATGTGGAAAATGAAAGTCGGCGCTCAGGGGACGGGAGTGCAGGGGTAGCAATTCATGCCCCACGCCCCCACCTCGCTCATTTTAATGAAAACACAGATGACTTGGACTCGTACTTGGAGAGGTTCGAGCGTTTTGCCTCCAATCAAATGTGGCCAGAAGACACAGGGGCTATGTGCTTGAGCCCTTTGTTGTCAGGTAAAGCCCTCGAGGCTTATACCAGTATGCCTCCTGCACTTCTTAACGACTACAGTGAGCTGAAGAATGCCATCCTTCGGAGATACCAACTCACTGAAGAAGGATTCTGGGCCAAGTTCAGAGAAATTAAGCAGGAGAAGGGAGAAACAGTACCTCAGTATTTTGCCCGAGCTAGGCGGTACTTTGACCGCTGGACTGATCTCGCAGAGGTGAATGAGTCATATGGAGCCCTGCGAGATCTATTTCTCCGGGAGCAGTTTTTAACTACATGCTCCAAGGAGTTGGGCCTGTTCATCAAGGAAAGGGGTCCGCCCACCTATGATGAGATGGCAACTGTGGCAGAACGCTACATCGAGGCCCACGGTGGGAGTGTAAACGCACCCAAATCGGCTAGGGGTGGGGCAAACGGGTTGGCAATGGCACCCGTAAGGCAACACCACCCCGATCCTCCTGCGTCGCAGACCAGCCGGAAGGGGAGCGCTCCCAAGGACACCACTTGTTTTATCTGCAACAAGCGGGGTCATATTGCCAGGGACGGCTGGCAGAAGCAGGTAAGGACCACAGGGAACATTAGACCACCTCAGCAGGGGGCCGGGAACGCAGCGCCAAGGGGTTGGAAGCAAGGTGACCGCGTAGATCCAGGGCCCAGTAGGCAGACGGCAGCGTTCTGTCAAACTATCGGTCCAGAACACAGTCCCCTCCGGGAATGTATACAAGAGGGAGAATTAAGGCTGGAAGGCGGGAAGGTTGTCCCGATAATAAGTGGCATGTGTGAGAGGCTCACAACTTCGCAGGAGAAGATTGATATGCCAGGGTATGTGGGACAAAGGGAGTTCCGTCTGCTCCGGGATTCTGGGTGCTCCTCTGCAGCGGTTAGAAAGCAACTGGTTGACGACAAGCAATTGTTGGGGCGCGACCATTTGTGTATTTTGATAGATGGGACCGTTAGAAGGTTCCCCATCGCGAGGATAACTGTGGATACCCCATTTTATTGTAGCGAAGTGGAAGCCATGTGCATTGAATCACCTGTGTATGACCTGGTCATAGGTAATATCCCAGGGGTGAGGGCAAGCCCTGATGAGTTATGGTCCAGGGATAGGGGGCCAAGTGAGGGCCCAACGAGTAAGGAAGGGAAGGTTCCCATGGGGAACCACCCCGATGGTCCAGGGGATGGCCCCTACACGACGAAATGTCGGAAAGTTTCAGGAGGGACGACTCCTGTCCAATTAGGGAGAAGGGGCCGCAGGCGGACCAGGCTAAACGCCAAACAGCGAGGGAAACCGATGGGATCATTGGGGAAAGACCCTCAAGCAAATTTATGTGGGGGAGTTGAGCGCCCCAAGAAGTCGGTGTTACCCGTGTGGAGGGGGGAGGCCAGACCCACGCAAATGGCTGGGCAAACTTTCCCAGAATTGAGGGGGCACGGGTCAACACAAGTTGAGTTTGTTAAAGTGGATGGGACCGCTAAGATGGGCGCCCAGGGGGCCGAGGAAAGGGTCCACAAATCAAAGGAGAAGCATCCTAGATGGCGGAGACCACGCAGTGAGTGCCGGGGGCGTACAGCGCCCAAGGTGTGCAAGAAGTCGTCGCAATGGACCGGGTGGTCGACGGCACAAGGGCCAAGGACGGCCAGTGTCGTTCGAACGAAGGTAATCGCCGGGACGAGTGGGCCTGGGGGATATAGCGTCAAGGGAAGCTCTTGGGAATGCGACAATGACAGGGTATGGGGACCCTGATGGAATACCCGTAGAAATAACGGGGCGAGAAGTAGGGGTGTGTCAAGGGTTACCCAAGGGGATACTGGGAACGGGGCCCCTACCAATGGTCGGTGGTTATAAAGAAGCAATAGTTGGGTGGCTGTGGGCCTGGTGTCTGGGACTGGGGCTCCAGTCGCAAATATTTTTGTGGGTGAGGTGATGGGTTTCGTAAACTCGGTGTTAAGGTCCGGAGGAATTTTCTTATTTTAGTATTATTATTGCTCTGACTGCTGACTAGAGTTGGTTGTGAGTGCGAATGTGAGATACACTGCCCCGTCTGTCGCGTGTGCGTGGACGGGGAGCCTGTGTGTCGAGTTTTGTAAGTGTGGGACGCACAAACCCGGTGTTAAGGCCCGAGGAAACTGTGTTTGTTTTTATTAACGAGAGTTTGTTGTGAATGTGAGGCACACTAACCTCGTCTGTCGCAAAGGCGCGGTCGGGAAATCTGTGTGTTGAATGTGTGAGTGTGTGAGGCACAATTTTAATCCCCTGGTTGAGCTTTGCGAGGGTGAGGCTCAACATAATGCAGGGGTCGTTTGCCCCTTCACAAGTCATAGGGGAATGGGAGGCGAAGTTACACTCCGTTGGAATTAACCCATCTGACGCAAAGGCGCGGACGGTGTTACTCGTCGGAGTGAGTGCCAAGTGAACTGTTTGCAAAATGGGCGAATGTGTATAAAGATGTGTATGTTTAAGTGTAAATATATAGTATTAGAGAGAGAGAGAGAGAAAGTGCTGCAAATCTAAGGATAAGGCTACTCTCCTTATGTAAACCCGCAAGACGGGAGCATGTGGTGGCGTGTGTGTGTCGTGGGAATCGACATGGCCGACGCATGAGCCCGGTCATGAGTCCCACGACCACTAGGGTACAGTTTTGTAGTCTTGAACATGATGGGTAGATTGTAAAAAGGTGTGAGAGGCGAGCGTGCGTGGCTTTGCCCCTTGTGTTTTAAGAGATACACAGGGTGTTTCTCTCGGGAAGGGAGTTGTCAGGGCAAAGCCAGCCTAAATATAGGGGCAAGGGGCCTCATATTTAAAGATATTGTAAGTTCAAAATATATTCCGCATCAAGGCGAAAGCCCTACTTGAATTTCACCTGTCTGCAAAGCTGGACATGGAAAAAACACATGTGATGTATATCCAGCTTCAGGGCAGGGACCCAGGGGAGAAACGGTATGTTAGATAAGGTCTAATCTCATTTAATTTATGCAGTAGTCGCGAGTCTTACGAGACGTAATCGTTGGTGGCAGGATATCGTCACGGCCGATAAAGATAGAAATGTCGTGTCATCATTAGTAATAGCAAAATGGCAGAAACGAATCGGTTGTCTCGACAAGTGAAATCACCGTTAAGTCACGCGCGAGATGACTTGTATTGATTCTGTCTCGATATACGTCATCTCCCACCGTTTTGACAGATGGATGGATGAGCGTCCATCCACCTGACAGTTTAGGGTAAAATGTATATATACCTGGAAGAGCAGAGCATTAGACACACACTTGGGGTCACACACACGTTGGTGAAGTCCAGGACAGGCGGACTCTGTTTCCTGGCACAGGGGTACCTTCGTTCACAGGACCCTGAAACGGCTGGAATCGCCAGAGAGGGCATTCCACGATTGATTTAGCTTAAGGTTGATAGGCGGCTGAGTGCCAAATTCGTTGAGAAGGCAAAAACCCAGGTGGAACGTTAAAGTTTAGATTGTCGAGTAGCAGGTATCAGCCTGCAATAGTCATAAGTGTAGGCTAATTGTATTGTGCGTATTAACCCCTTGAAGCGTCAAACTGATTGCTTTCTGAGTAGTTTGTTTTGCTGTCGAAGCATCGTAATACCGACTGGAGATCGGTGTGAGTGACAATTTCGCCCTAGCACAAAAGGGGCATTTGTGAACCGTGAATTCAACCAGGAACGGTGAATATTTCAATAGGACTTTCACGGAGGACTTTCAAAAGGCACATAAGGTATGAGTAGACAATATCTGACCTAAATCAGAAGTATGGTGGCTTTATAGATGACGAACATTGCTGGTCGGAACCCTCCGACAGCCAGAGGTACAGTTACGCGCAGACGTTGACATTTGAGCCTAAGCGGGTGAAGCTCTTATGGCGAGCTCACAGTAATAACATTTCAGATTTGTGAAGCTCTTATGGCGAGCTCACGGTAGTAACATTTCCAGTGTGTAGACTATAGTGCCAGTACAGGGCTATAGAATGACTATATGATTGTTGAGAATTATTTAACCCTAGCAGCCAAATTTCTGTGAAAAGAATCGAATTGTTGATTGTTAAAATATTGAAACGGCTTTATTTTTATGTGTATATAAAAGAATCGTTGTTACTTTAAATCATTCTTTCCATTACGCAGCCTGAAGTGATTAGGAATCACACCTAACGGAAATCGAACCTATTTCAGGCCAATTTGGCAGAGAAGGAATCACGGCGTCGGTCTAACTCAGCTCTCTGCGCCGAGTTCGCGACACTTGGATTCCGACCTTCCACGTTGGTCTAATTTTCCCGCAACTTCATCAGCGGGACTAAATAACCCCACGTCAGCCCAGGCCTTACGGGGCCTCAGGTGTCCCTGACATCCCAAATGGTTTCTTATCCACACGCCTGTCCTCTCCTCCCAACCATCTGGGACAAACTGCTTGATGACATCCCGTACCGGTACCCCATTCTTTCCAATCGCTCCTGTAAGCATACCAGCCCTCTCTTTTGTGTCACCCACTAACCGCATTCCTTCGTTCTCCCATCCCACTTCCCAATCATACTCCCGGTAAATCTTATTCTGTTAGACTGTAACCCCCCCCCCCCCCCCCCCCCCCCAAGGTGCCATCCGTGAAGGTAGTCTTCAAAACCTAGTTTCTCCTTATCACGCAGGCCACCAAAAGACGTCTTTGCTTTGACCCCGCTCTCGCCAATTCAGGTTACAACCCGCCATGACACTTTCTCTGACGATTTTTTTACCCTGGGTTGTGCCTACTTCTAAGTCCCAGATCTCTGTTGAATATTTCTATTAACTCCCTCACTTGGTCTATTCACCCCGTCTTTGTGTTTGAATTCCAAATATTCTGGAACATTAGTTTTCACCATCGACCAGAGTTTCTTGAAGTCGCCAATGTTGCTACTGACAGAAATTCCTCGATAATTGTCCAATACATCCTTGTCCGATTTTTGTGTATAAATGTAACTTACTTTCACTCCACTCGTTTGCAACCTCTTGTTTTTCTCAGTATGGCTAGATTGTGAGTGGTAACCTATGTACCCTTTAACCCTTAATTATCCTCTGTAGTATGCCAGATGGTATATAACATAACTACAAGATGGAGCGGTTGGAGCAATGTGAATATAACACAACTCGGGGGTTCCATCTGGGGAAAATATTAAAAACTTTAAAGTTTAAAAATCATGTTCGGGGTGGTGCTAATGCTCGTCCTATCGGATGAGGACTTATGGGGTATAAGTGGCTGTACCATGTGTAGTAATTCAGAGAATAAAATCTCGAATTTTGAGATAACCTATTTACCGTTCATCTGGAAAAATAAAGAGGACCGATTACAGTACAACCATCGTGGACAGGTCGAAATCTATGTGTGGGCATTTTTCCACGCAGATAATTCAGATATCATCCACTATTGACACCTAGTGAAATTTCCACCGATGATGCACCGGGTAAGATTAAAAAAAATGGAATAACCTAAGACAGGGGACGACATACCGCCATTTAAAAAAAAAGTGCACAAAAATGCGTAATTGCCATGGCTTTCCCCGATGACGGGTAAGATTCCAAAAATAGATCAACCTAAGACAGGGCACAACATACCGCAATTTTATTACTGGTAATCTATATACCCTTCAACCTTTAATTATCCTCTGTAGTATGTCAGATGGTATATAACATAACTACAAGATGGAGCGGTTGTATATGTATCCTCATGAGTTGTTAGTCGAGCAATGTGAATATAAAACAACTCGGGGGTTCTATCTAGGGGAAAAATTTAAAAACTTGAAAGCTTAAAAAAGAATTTCTGTCGGGCCAAAGCCCGAATAAAAGGTGATGGAAGTTTTATTTTTAGCAAATATTACATTGATCTGCGTTGTGATAACCAATTAGCACTTACCGTTATACACTTTATCCGCACGCCGAGGTAGCCTGGTAATTACCAAGCTACTGTCAAGGTGGTAGCTTAAATTTGCGATTTTTGTTTAAAAGTGTATATATTTTCGATAATTTTTTTCACTGGATTAAATAGAAAGCGCAAAGATAGGTATGTGACGGACCCCGAAACCCGATTTGTCACTAAAACGGACCAGCAATAATTCACGCGATGCTAATTAGGCATGAAATTTAATGTCCATTATTGCGCATTCATTGAATGACATATGGACTATCTGGTAACTGATTAAAGAAGTAGGAGAGGCCAGTGTTCTCCTGCAGTCATTATCAGTGTGATTATGGCCAGTTAATAGTTAATTGTGGTAAAAACAGTGCATCGCACATGTTCTGGACACACACCCATATTACGCATCTACCCTGTCACCGAATGTCAGGATATATCGAAATTCGAGTCTTTCAAAGGAACTTTAAAACGAGTATTTAATTAAGATAGATCTAAGCCGCCAAGTTCAAGATTAAACTGAGAATTGATGTTCTGGCTATCGAAATGAAAGTCTGGGGATTTTGTAAGGCTGTGGGTCACAGGAGAAGATATGAGAATGTCCTGTGCTAAGGTTAGAGGAGGTGCCGCCTCGGTGCGAAAGCATAGGCACGTTGTAGTGTAGGGGGACCATAAGCTCATATTTAGAATAGGGGCAGTCGCGAGCCAAGTTGGAGGCCATATCTGAGTGTAGGATCAGAAATAGAAAGTGCGAGCTCAGGGAGCTATTAGTATTTAGGAAGACGGCATACCTGTTGTAGAAAGCAAGACATACGTAGGCAGAGTTGGCTTGCCTGTATGAACATTATTCTGAGATAGACGTAGGGGAGAGTTTAACCCCATAGCTGGCGACTGCTTAAGTGAAAAGCGTTCAGTAAAGTGACAATACGTTAATGGCCGTGCGACGCCAATGGTACAGTGACATTCCGTCACACGTTAGAGCAAAGGCGTCCGGTTAAGTGACAGTACGTTAGTGGTCGTGCGACGGTGGTGAAAGAGTGAAGTGAAGAGGCAACCAAAGAATAAACACCAGCGAGAAGGAGAAAAAAACAGCGACTACAGACAATGTGGTCCCGCAAGTGACTCAAAAACTTTGTGGGTGTGGGGGGGGGGGGGGATTGACGTTTTGTTTTCTGATTCATTGGATTTAATGTAAGTCACAAATTACCATATTTATTTTTCTATATATGTATTAAAATTTTTGTTTCCATTGAACCGCTGTTGATTTATGCTTTTCGGGGAAAAGTCATTGACCCCTTCAGGATAAGAACCACCCCAATAAAAACGAAAGTGGGTGGTTTCGTTACGGTGAGACATACGTTCACGCACGGGTTCAGGCAACACTCCTTGAGTTTTGGCTGAATACGCGGCGTGAATCTATTTCCCCAGCAACGACAAAGCCCCGGTTTCCGACAGCTACCAACAAAATTCCGAGGGGCAGTTTTCTGCGACAGCTCGGTCTATATATCTTGCATTTACTCGAATAAATCAGCGTTTATTTCATATATATTGTTTCAACTGACTAAATTATATATCTGCACATAAAATTAAACCCTTTCAACGACCTTTACTTGCTTATTTTCCTTCACCTCGGTCTCCCTCTGTATTTAGTAGGACCCCTAAAAATTAATTCTGCTGGACGAACCTGCTTGGGCCAAAATGGTCTTACCAATTTTCCCATCAACAATCCCTTACTTATTCCCACAGTCCGTAGTCCTAGTTGGTAATGGGCCGACTTTGTTATGGGCCGAGTTGCCGTAGTTCGAGTTGGTAATGGGTCGACTTTGTTATGGGCCGACTTTGTTATGGGCTGATTGTCCTGTTACCGGTCACAGTTGTTTCGATATTCTACCAGTTAGCACATTCATACCGGAAGAAAGTCAGCCAGCCAAATGTCGCCAAATAGGCTTGACTTGACATAAAAATAAAGGGACAAGGATCAGTTTGCGGGGAATATCTAGGTTCGGAGAGTATTGTAAAATAAAAAGAAACTTAAATACTGCTAATACAGACTTGATTGAACTCTGCAAGTGGAAACATAAAAACCGCCACTTATACACTAATTTATACTGTACTATCGCGAAAATAGGAAAGCTGTTTCCTTCGACGCCGGAATTACACATAATTGGATGCAGTAGCCGAGAGCGTGAAGCGTCGCGCTCCGAGCCAAAGGGTTGCAGGTTCGAACCCTATCGAGGAAACGTAATGCAATGTCGGCGTGGATTCAACCCACGCTGCTTCTCCAAAGCGTCATGTTCTGGGGTGGTGCTGATCATGCACGTCTAATAGGATGTTCTGTTCTGTTTCTAAGATTCCTGCGTTGACTTTTCGCAGCACATCATACTACTGCTGAGTAAAAAGTTGAAATTGATATAATTGAATATATACACTGATTGGATCTCTGATTTGAAACAAACTGAAATAAAGTATTTGAGTTTTAATTTGTTGATTGGATTGATTTATTTAATCATGGAATTTCTTCTGCCGTGATCAACTTTCAGTAGCACTGATCTAAGCTGTTGAAGTTTTTCTATATATTCTCTACTCCAATGTTCAATTTTATGTGAAAGTGTAAGAGTTAGTAGAAGGATTGTTGAAACAATATCAGAAGAACAGTCAAGTATTAGTTGGGTTAGTAGAGAAGTGTTAGAAGTTATGATTTCAAAAGCTTCTTTTGAGATGATATTTTTTAATTTCATTAAGGCTGAAGATCTGATTTCTTGTACTTGATGATGAGAGCAGGAACAAAGGAAGTGTTCTATTGTTTCTTTGGTAGTTTCACAAAGCAAGCAAATTGAGTTAGGAAGAAATCCATTGTTTTTTGAACAGATGTGACTTGTTTGTAAGATGTAGGTACCTGTTAGAATCTTTACTTTCAGAACAGCTCTTCTTGTTTCTTGGATGTTACTTCTCACAAGTCCAGACATGATGAGCTTGTCCAATTTTGACAGTATTTGGATTTATGTATCTTAAAGTTGATTTAGTGAGAATTTCATGTTTGATGTTATTTTCCCAGTGAATTTATAAATAATTTATTTATAAATAAATGGGTGACTACGACGTGTTCGGAAAAAGTAGCTGTCCCGTGTGTAGTCATTCAGAGAATAAAATCTCGAATTTACCGTTCATCTAGAAAAATAAAGAGCAGATCTTACAGTACAGGGCTCCATTGTGGATGGGTCAAAATCTATGGATGGGCATTTTTCCACGCATATACAATTCCGAGATGATCCACTATTATTGTTTAGTATTGACACCTAGCGAAATTCCACCGTTGAAGCACCGGAGTAATCCCAGTACCTCATTGGTGGAAATTTTGCTAGATGTCATAGCGGATCATCTCTGAATTATATGCGTGGAAAAATTTACAACCCGTGGATTTGACCCATCCACAATGGCCCTACTGTATGGCAGTTCACAGATTTCGAACGCATATGTGACAAGAACAGGGGGCGTCAGCTGTCTTAGGGAGTTTGAGCATTGAAGAGAGGGGTCTTCCCACAGGAACATTTTAAAACACTGCTATCAAATAAGGTGATAAGATACCACTTTTTGACGAATTGTTTATACATGTAGTTGCAGACAAACAACTTTTCGGTTATCTGTTTTTTGATTTAGATAACCACCAGAGGAATGATAAAATTTTCCTCTCAAATTTTATGGCATGGTAATTACTGTGCACGATAACCCTACTGTGGCAATGCAGCTCGGCAAAATTACCCGATTCCCTTGTATACTTTGCCACCAAGTGATTTCACCACCTACGGTGTACTAGAAGAAAAGGGGGGGGGGGGGGGGGGGGTAGGGGCAGGATGTACAATTGAGAAAAAAAACATAACAGTGGTTAACATAATTTAATGTAAATTTATTCTCTTTTTATATTTTTGAAAACATAAAGTATAAATATATTTTGAGTCTCAAATTTTATGTATAGTGGAATAATGAACAGATTACCTAATTAAATTAATTTAAATTTTAAATATCTTTTGGCAAGAGTCCTTTGGAGGCATAAATCTTAGCACATCCACATAGGAAAGAGCTTGTTGAAAGCAACCTCTTATTATATTTTATTTTTTATTTCTGCTGCTATGGATGACCCCCGTTCCTGTGTGACGTACACTGTATTAAATTTCAAGGTTTTCATGATGTCCCTAGTTGAACTTTCTACGATGGTGCTGAATTCAATTTCAAATTGCCCAACTGTTAAATGTTCTAATGCATTACATGTATCTTGTACTTTCTAATTGGGCCAGGTCCAGTGAAGAGCTTTGTCGAGATGGGCTTGGTGGTAATTCTTTGATTTTTTCTCTGCATGCTACATGTGACCAATTGATGTCTGGCTAAAAAATTAACAGCCTCTCGATATGTTGCCTGTGCAATGCCTGTCTCACATGTCCGATGCTGCCACCGCCCGCATCTAGAACACTGTTTCGCTTGCTAGCGTGGTCCTACTTCACTCCCACAGTGTATGCTTGTATTACTCAAAGACATAATGTCAGTGGTAAAAACTGCATGCCCCATTTATAGAATCTGGCCTGAAACTGTTAAAGCACAATATACACATACAAAACAAACTCAATCAACCAGTGAGTAGTTCTTTAGAACACGCCGCAGTGAGAGGACTGTTATCACAATGCATGTAAGTCAGCAGAGTTTAATACATGATGAGTGGAAGTTATGTTAATTTATAAATTGGATGTTTAATATAATAATTTATTTAATAATTTGTTTATGCAACAAATATCACTTGGGGTGACAAAAACGCTATGTGGCGAAATCGTCCCGTTTAGAATATTTGATAAGTTTGTCTGTACAAACGTTTTACATTGTAATTTCAAAGCCATTGCTCTGATTTGAATCTTCTTTTGTATGCTAATAGACCTGCATGGGGGTACGGTTATACACAGTGATCAGGTTCCGTCCAATACTTTTTCCCAGTGTTGTGACCGTTTTTCGATTTAGAAATTTTTTTTGTTTTCACTCTTTCAACTTAGAAAATTTATCTGTCCCACAATACCTTCAAGGTTACTTCGAACTTGCATAGGGTCAGGGACAGTGGCACTCACTTTGCGTTGCCCTTGCTTTTGTTGTGAAATATTTCGGAAAAGTGATTTTTTTTTTATACCTATTTAAATATTGACATACAATGTACTGGTCGTATTAAGTATTTCATAGCATTAAAAGATATATAGTATATCAAGTGTTATTTATTTTACATGTAATGATACATGTATGTACTCGTACTTGAGTACTTTACAAAGTACTCAGTACTCATACACATACTGATACATTTCCCCAGTACTCTTACACATACTTTACTCATATATTTTCAGAGTCCTCGTCCTCGAGTACCGACTGAAGTCTAGTACTAGACCCAGCACCGGATGGTTGGTCTTCCCATATTATTCCTCCTCCAAAATGCCTCTTTTGCAACTTTCAGTAATTCCTTTATCTCTGCTGACCATAATGGGTTATGTTTCTTTTTACTCCTTGATTTTGATGTTTGACATGAAATCCTAGCATCGGCATCTCCTTGTAGCATGTGTTGAATGTTGTTATCCAGAATGGTGTTCAGTCAGAATCCCCGCGGGAACCCCGGGATGTGAAGCAGTACCTGTTCACTGCGATAAACAGGTTCTGATTTACTGGTAAAATAGGACCCAGTCACCAATACTTGGGAGGTGCAAACCCTCTCTAAAATGGGCAACATGGCTTATTAACACTCACCCCTGGTCTTGAATTGATACTCATGTTGTGGCCATGATTAGCCGTTGTGCCAAAATATGTGACCTTAAACACCAATAAATAAATATTCTGTCAGAATAAACAGAAATTAGGGTTAGAAATGAATACAGTTCATCTAATCTGTTGTGTTTTCATGGTCACACTTCTCCCTTATTGACTCGTCCCATGAATGAGTCAATAAGGGAGAAAATGTTGCAATGAGAACATGACGTATTCACCCTACATGTATGCCAGATAGAGTAACAAGAGTCCTTAGGGGCCACTAATCCAGTTCTTTCCAATTTAGAATATTTGATAAGTTTATGCACAAACACAGCAAAACTGTTCGGCCGTTTTTGTGGGTCTTGCAGTCTGGTCTTCCGTTTGCCTCAAAAACCAGAACTGCACCGGAAAACCAAAATGCTGCCCAGCTCTACTTTGAATGCTGAGTAGATATTTGGATTGTTGCACTCACAGGAACATGGTCAGATATGGTATTGAAGGTTCTTTCAGCAGGAATGATGCTATTTTCCTCTTCTTCAGTGACAAGTGTCACACTGTTTAATCATTTAAAGGATTTGCTGTGCAATCATGGGATTCGCTGTGCATACTTCAAGATTCTCTGTGAAAATCTTATGTTTTTTGACGGACACAAATGAATGCTAAGGCATTTTTGGCTCACCAACGATACATGTAGTTGTGTGAGCCTATGGCATAGCCCTCATGTTGTTGGCGTCTTCGTCCGGATTCATTCATTTTGAACTTTTGTTTGCAGGTTTTGATTTTTTTTTTTTTTTGCTTTTTTTTCATTTTAGCATGCTTTTCAGAGATATTTTATTCAACCCTTTCCATGCTTAGTTACTTGAATTTTGGACTTTTGTGTACAGGTTTTTGACTTTTCTGTACATGTTTACTTTTGTGTACAGGTTTTGAAATTTTGTCTTCAAGTGGAGTTTTCCCTTACTGGCATATTGCCTTGGTGGTTACCTTAACGCTTCAGGGTATTTTTCTCAATTTTAACCCTTTGAAACAAATGTGATACTTTTTTGACTTTTATGTGCAGGTTTTGAGGTTTGTCTTTCTTTTCTTCCAAGTGGATATTTTTCAAGTAGAGTTTCACCTTACTGGCATATTGCCATTGTGGTTACTGTGACATTTGCAGGGTATTTTTCTCAATTTTAACCCTTTGAAACGAATGTGATACTTTTTTTTACTTTTATGTGCAGGTTTTGAGGTTTGTCTTTCTTTTCTTCCAAGTGGCGACTTACCTTGTAGCATATTGCCATGGTTCCTATTTTATGTTAGGATGCTTCTTGGGGCTATTATTATATTATTTAACCCTTTAGTTGCTTATTTACCTTAATTTTGGACTTTTGTGTGCAGGTTTTTGACTTTTGTGTACAGCTTTTGATATTTTTTTTAATTGGAATTTTACCTCACTGGCATATTTCCATGGTGGTTACTGTAACATTTTCAGGGTATTTTTCTAAATTTTAACCCTGTGAAACAAATGTGATACTTTTTGGACTTTTTTGTGCAGGTTTTGAGGTTTTTCTTTCTTTTCTTCCAAGTGGATATTTTTCAGGTAGAGTTTCACCTTATTGGCATATTGCCATGGTGGTTACTGTGACATTATCAGGATATTTTTCTCAATTTTAACCCATTGAAACAAATGTGATACTTTTTTTTTTTTACTTTTATGTGCAGGTTTTGAGGTTTGTCTTTCTTTTCTTCAAAGTGAAGACTTACCTTGTAGCATATTGCCATGGTTCCTCTTTTATGTTAGAATGCTTCTTGGGGCTATTATATTATTTAATCCTTTAGCTCATTATTACCTGCGTCGCCAGTGGCAGAGCAGGTCTAGTAACCGCTCGACTCCATCCGTCCGTCAGTCCGCCCGAAACACTTCTTCTGTCAAAGTTTTCTTGGCTTCTATGAAAGGGAATGATTTTATATTTGGTCTGCTGTTTCATAATGATGAGTTGTATCGTGTATCTAATTTTCAGATCTGCCGTGCAGCCACTTCCTGTTTGCCGATACTTTGAAGTCTGTTCATCTCTGTAATCAATTGCATACATCGACGCAGGTCCAGACCCGGTATTGGTCTTGGCTTGTTTTCTTTAATTTTGGACTTTTGTGTGCAGGTTTTGGACTTCTTTTCTTTTTTTTTTACTCCAGCCACCCCTTTACATTGGCCACCTGCTGGTGAGCCAAGGGGTACTGATACCCCTTCTAGTTACAGTAATGGAACCACATATGGAAAGGTAGAAACCAATAAATTTACCTTTATCCAGTGGTGTGACAATCCCTCAAAGTGCTGTTAAATAAAAAAATAGGCTGCACAAGATGGGAGGGTCTGCTGAATTTTTGACTTTGCTCAAGTATGAGTCGCTTTTTATCGAAATGTTGGGCTTTTCAAATCAATTTTTATGCGTATACAGTTAAAACTAGAAGTCCTGTCACGAATAGTGCGCTTGTCTAGGCTTAATTGCGCGTTGGAATTGTGCGCATTTGCCATATCGAATGGCATCCAAAGCATGGCAGGTTCTCTTGGTTACTCATAGCAAACACATGCAATGTTTCTGCCAATGGGCATTGGCTGAAACATTGCTTGTGCACAGGCCATATGTACAGAATTTGATAGCTTTACTTGGGCCATAACGCGTACATTAACATGCATATCAACGTGCTATTTCTGCGCATCTCACGACAGGACTTCTAGTTATAACTGTACATGTTGTAATCACGGTGGAACAGCTTCCCAATCCAGACGGTCAGGTTACATGCTCTTCACTGCTCCGAAATATCGAAAATTGTATGATGTTCCGGAGCGGTGTTAAACAAGAATGACAACGCAGCATTGCTGTGTGAGTGACAACAAGGTTTCTGGGTGCCACGGGAATTATTACGGCAACTGCAGCTACTCTGGTCAGGTGGAATTTGTACGATTTTAATCAATACTGCATACCAAAACATTATATTTCAGTTCCTGATATTACATAGCATCCACATAACATTGTAGACTTATTTAATATTTAAATCTTGAGCTTTCTACATAGAGGTTCCAGAATTTTTCATTCTTGTATAAAAAGAATTTTTTTTTTCAAATCGGAACATGCACAACTACAATTCACTAAGGTATGAATAGGCTGCAGAACACATGTTGTCAATATATGTTGCCCAAAAGTTATGTTGTCACAGGAAAAAACTGTGATAATTATTCATTTTCAAAAACAATTTATGCTGTGGGTTGTCTGATATTCTGGAGGGAAAGTCTCAATAAAAACGCATAGCATAGACAAGAAAAAGGGATGAAACATAGCCCTATTTACACAAGAGATTTATTCATACCTAGACTGGTATTATTTTCACAGTGGTTCGTGGTATTAATAACATTGTTCCAAAATTCCAAAATTTGTCACAAATAAACTGTTAAAAATCATATTCACGGGTTAATAAAATAGAACACATCATTTTATCAAGGTATGTTCATAGACGTCTTTCGATATGGGCTGATTAATTTCCCGCTGACGGCAAGGTGAGTGAACAGAATGCTTTATTAAGTTTTAACCTGAAATGACAATGAAGCATATTCAGAAACTGATACAAAGTGACTCTAGGTTAACCGAGGAGAAACAAACTACATGTAAAGGCAATACACATGCTATTAAAAAAAACTACAGTTAGCGTCCACATAATTGCACGCCCATAAAGGTGCACATGTACAAATAAATATATTAAATATATACAAAAAGGAAAATTCCATATGCTTGACAAATAAGACCATGTTATTATTAACTCTTAACCTGCTGAGTATTTTCAAAATATTTTTCATCAAATCTAGTCATGTCTGCTGTAAAGCCATAAGAATATGATACATAAAGTTTTTGTTAAGTACATGTATAGGAGCACGAGGGGTGGACGAAATTCCTTACGAGTTTTTCAAAAAAGGGGGAGAGGAACTCTTGGAAAGCCTAACTGCCCTATTCAATTTAGCCATAGAAAAACAAGAGGTTCCAAAGGAGTGGAGGGAAAGCAAAGTGACATTTATTCACAAAAAGGGGGAAAAAGACGTCTTGGATAACTATCGAGGGATCTCTGTCAGCAGCAACATTGGAAAAGTCTTTTGTAAAGTCCTGTATGGGAGATTAGAGGAGGTGATTGAAGAGAAGGGTTTTTTGGGAGAAATCCAGAATGGCTTCAGGAAGGGAAGGAGAGTCACTGACCATCTTTTCACGCTATCCCAAATGATAGAATCCGCGAAAGCAAAAAGGAAAAAGATGTTCATGGCATTTTTGGATGTTAAAAAGGCATACGATAGAGTATGGAGGAGGGTATGTGGCGCAAGCTGGAGGCTCTGGGCTTGGGGGGCGAGTTTGTTGGGATTATGAAAGCATTATATATTTATTAGCTCACCTGACTGAAAGTCAGGGTGAGCTTTTCTGATCACTTTTTGTCCGTCGGCCATCGTCCGTCGTGAAGGTGGTGTTTGGGCCTTTTTCTCCCAAACCACTGGCCGCATATTAATGAAATTTTATGTGAGTAGGGATTATATAAGGGCATTTTGATTTTTTGTCAAATTAGGTTTCGGCTCATATTGAGCAGAGGGATGGGGCAAAAATGCCCCAATTCTTAAAAAATCTTCTCAAGAACCAGCAATAGCAGAGACTTGATATTTAGTACGCAGCTTCCTTTAGAGGTGTAGACTCAAGTTTGTTCAAGAGAAGTTTGTCGGGCATTATTTGCCTTCGTTATGGGAGGGGCAAAACTTTTGGCCACGCCTAAAATTTCTATTTTCAGAACCGTCAGGTCGATTTGAACCAAATTTGATATGAGATGACAATGGGTCATAAGTAGTTGATTGATACAAAAAAAAAATTCTCATTGCCCTGTGGGAACCTCAGGAGCTAAAAATAGGAAAAACCTTAAAACTGCCATATCTCCAAAACTACACGGCACAGAGAATTCTTATTTTGTATAAGCTTACTTTTATCCAGTAGAATAGAATGGTTAAAAAAAATCCCTATCGGTTTGATCACAAGGTACTTTTTTCAGGACTTTGAAAAAGTGCTGAGTCAGCACTTTTTAACACTGTAGGCAATGGGAAAAAGATTAAAAAATCTTCTTCTCCAGATCCAGCAGGCAGAATCTTTTGATATTTGGTATGCAACATTGTAGGGTGGATCTGATTCAAGTTTGTTCAAATCGGCCCCCTGGGTTCATATTTGGGCTCAGTATAGGAGCCCGATTTTAAACTTAGTGCATTTCAGGCAAATTTCTTAAAAAATCTTCTTCTCCAGATCCAGCAGGCAGAATCTTTTGATATTTGGTATGCAACATTGTGGAGAGGATCTGATTGAAGTTTGTTCAAATCGGCTCCCTGGATTCATATTTGGGCTCACTATAGAAGCCCGAATTCGAACTTAGTGCATTTCAGGCAAATTTCTTAAAAAATCTTCTTCTCCAGATCCAGCCGGCAGAATCTTTTGATATTTGGTATGCAACATTGTGGGGTGGATCTGATTCAAGTTTGTCCAATTCGGCTCCCTGGATTCATATTTGGGCTCACTATAGAAGCCTGAATTCGAACTTAGTGCATTTCAGACAAATTTCTTAAAAAATCTTCTTCTCCAGATCCAGCAGGCAGAATCTTTTGATATTTGGTATGCAACAGTGTGGGGTGGATCTGATTCAAGTTTGTTCAAATCGGCTCCCTGGGTTTATATTTGGGCTCAGTATAGAAGCTCGAATTCGAACTTAGTGCATTTCAGGCAAATTTCTTAAAAAATTTTCTCCAGATCCAGCAGGCAGAATCTTTTGATATTTGGTATGCAATATTGCGGGGTGGATCTGATTCAAGTTTGTTCAAATCGGCCCCCTGCATTCATATTTGGGCTCACTATAGAAGCCCAAATTCGAACTTAGTGCATTTCAGGCAAATTTCTTAAAAAATCTTCTCCAGATCCAGCAGGCAGAATCTTTTGATATTTGGTATGCAACATTGTGGGGTGGATCTGTTTCAAGTTTGTTCAAATCAGCCCTCTGGATTTATATTTGGGCTCAGCATAGAAGCTCGAATTCAAACTTAGTGCATTTCAGGCAAATTTCTTGAAAAATCTTCTTGTCCAGATTCAACAGGCAGAGTCTTTTGATATTTGGTATGCAACATTGTGGGGTGGATCTGATTCATGTTTGTTCAAATCGGCTCCCTAGATTCATATTTGGGCTCACTATAGAAGCTCGAATTTGAACTTAGTGCATTTCAGGCAAATTTCTTTGAAAATCTTCTTATCAAGATCCAGCAGGCAGAATCTTTTGATATTGGGTATGCACCATGCTTACAGGGGTGAGATTCAAGTTTGTTCAAGCCAAGTCCCTAGGTCCATATTTGGACTCACTGTGGGAGCTTGAATTGTAACTTAGTTCAAAATGAGGAATTTTCTTTAAAAATCTTCTTCTTCAGATCCAGCAGTCAGAATGTTTTGATATTTGGTGTGCAGCATCCTTAGGGGGGTGAGATTCAAGTTTGTTAAAGCCAACTCCCTGTGGGAGCCCGAATTATAACTTAGTTCAATATGAGGAATATTCTTTGAAAATCTTCTTTTTTTTTTAGATCCACTGGTCAGAATCTTTGGATATTTGGTATAAGCTTTTCTTAGGAGGAGCAGATGCAACTTGTTGAAATCAATTCTCTGGGTTGATATTTAGGCTACCATGTCAGGTGAGCGCCCTCAGGCCCCTTTGGGGCCTCTTGTTTATTTATTGGTGTTTAAGGTCACATATTTCTGCACAATGGCTAACCATGATCGTGACAGTTTTACGGGTGGAGGAAGCCGGAGTACCCGTAGAGAACCACCGAGCAACGGCGAGCAACTGTCAGCTCCCCAACATACCAACACCACACAAGCAGGGTTAGCATTGGTTGAAGACAGGTGCACCATATAAAGCATTATATAAAGATGTACAGAGTGAACTTAGCCTGGGAAACATTACAACAAAACGTGTGCCTATGGAGATAGGCCTAAAACAGGGGTGTATCCTTTCGCCAATACTTTTTGCATTGTACATGAAAGGTTTAAGAGATGAACTCCTGCATAGCGATGAGGGGGTTACAGTTGGTGACTTGAAGATCCCAGGGCTATTTTTTGCAGACGATACGGTGTTAGTGTCAGAAAGCGAAGAGGGGCTAGCGAAGATGCTGGGAATTGTTGGGAAATATGGGAGCAAATGGAGACTCGAACTTAATGAAAGCAAGAGCAAAGGTATACCCGTGGGCCGCAAAGTGGACCCTACTCGAAGGTGGAGAGTGGGGGAGTTCTGCATTCCGGAAGGTAGCAGTAGACTTCTTAGTGTAGGAGAGACTAGTGACTATGAGTACCTGGGGGTAAATATAAACATCACAGGAAGAGGCATCTACCAAAACCACACACATAAATTGATTCTGAAGGGGAAGCGAATCCTTAACCAAATAACTTATAGGGAGAAACAGTTTCAATAAGGTTTTCGTGGGGAAAACCATTTGGGAAATGGTGGGTCTGTCAAGTATAACATATGGTACGGAAGTTGTACCCCTAAACCAGACAGCTGTTAAGAGCTTGGAAATCCTGCAGAACGATGCAGGCCGATGGATAACAGGCTCGAGTAATGCCGCAGCGCTAGAAGCAATCATGGGTGAGCTTGGGTGGATGAAGATCAAGGACAGGATAGACCTATTGAAACTCGGTTATCTTAATTATTTGGTAAATCTCCCTGATAGCCGATGGTGTGAAGTAATGTTCCTGAGAACTTTCAACTCAAATATTAAGACGGGGTGGGTGGTCCAAGTGAGGGAGCTAGTAGAAAACTACTCATTGGAGATCTCGGACCTTGATGTTGGGGCAAACCAGGGCAAAAAGATCGTCAGAGAAAGGGTCATGGAGGATTGTAACCGTAATTGTCGAGAGGAGGTCAAATCAAAGAGAATGAAGGACATGTGGTTAGGGGGCGACTCAAAGGAGAGGGTTAATATACTAATCGAAGAGATTGGGAAGAATGGGGCAAGGGATGTCATCAAGCAGTTCGTCTCCGAGTGTTGGGAGGAGAGAAGAAGTGCGGGAATAGGGAGGCAGTTGGTAGAACATGGGTAACCAAGGCCTTCTCATATGAGAACCGCGACAAATCAGCGGCCGGCTGAAGTGTTATTATTATTATTATATGCTATGATATATACGGTATTTGTTCAGTATATGCTAATATAATGATTATAAATACAACAAGAAATGTAGCAAATAAATAAATGAGTTTACAATACATGTAAATAGGCAGACAATTTATAACAAATCATTCAAGTCTAAACTGATGATCACATGTAGAAGACTGGGCCGTCCCAAGTACGTCCAGTGTATGTTAGGAACATCACAATCAAACACAAATAGTTCACTAAACTAAACAAATATACATATTGGCGGGCGTATACAACAATGCTGCATGCAAACAATTTGAAGAAGAGAAATTTCTAACAAAATAGAGTTCCGTGGATGAAACAAAGTTGATTGTCACTGTGACAATTAGCGTAAAACAACTGACAATTGACATTTCGGTATTGTCCAGAAGCATCACCAAGAGGACGACATTTGATTACTGAGTGTGCTAGGCAATACAGAAAATTAATTTATCACAGCTGTATGATATAGACGTGAGTATCAAGGGGCACCCTTTTATTACACTAGGTGGTTGGTAGATAATGCTACATCATGTGCCTAGGTAGAATAAGGTCATGAATCCACCGTGAGGTGTAAGAGACTCCCTAACTCTACAAAGTCTCAGGGATATATCAATATCAGATCCGATTACGGTGTTTTGCAGTTATAAGAATAAGCATTACTGAGTATTGGCAATAAATATGGACACCCAATTGAGTGAAAGGAACTACACTGGGGCAACCTCAAAACTACTATAGTAAGTCCATGCAAGACTAAAACAGAGATATCAGTCTAGAATGGGGCATACTATTGCAGCAGGGACATACATGAACGGGTAGGTGGAGCGCCTTACAAGCACACGTATATGCACTTGGTAACAAGGCATTCACTTGAATTTGTTGTACCCGAATATTTAATAGAGTTCTTCGAATTCAATGAAAGTGGTTCTTATTAAACATATGTATAAAACCTCTTCGTTTTCCTCTGTGTATTTTTAAGCTTTTCTGAGTACTGACTGTGTATGAGATGTGAAGGTTGAAGTGGGCATGGATACATCTGGTTAGATGATAGGTTCATTCTTTTCATGAACTGTTGTTGATTACAATTATCAGGACGATGAACCCATGGGTATAGCAGGTAGTGGTATGGTTATATTGTTCATGTTCTGATTCTATAGAAGCATAGTGATTTGTAGTTCTTTCAGTTTACTTCTATTTTTTTTCTGTTTACCTCTGAAAAATGTCAAAGTTTTCAGCAGTAAATATTTCCCATAATGCAGGTTAATATTTAACCAGTGCGCAAAATTTCAAAAATGACTCTAACCGATTGACCGTTCACATGGTTTGGAGATGGCTAACCGAATGCTCGGCCATGTAAAAAGTCTTGGGAAACTGCTTTTTTTTTATCATTAACAAGTATTCATATATTGTGTGTAATTGAAATATTCATAGCCTCTCAGTGCAAAAGTCTAAAAATCTATCAAGACACAAGTAAGGCTGGTAGAGTGCTAGAAGGCCATATTTGGGCTTTATTCTGAATTGTAGGTACCCAAAGTTAAAGGGCAATAAAGACTTCATATCCTGTGGATGTCCTTCTTATTCTCTTGGAAATAAAATTTCTTCATCTCAATCGATTTGTATTGTTACAATTTATGGGAGAGTGCCTATAGGCACTCTCCCATAAATTGTAACAAGACAAAAATGTGTGAACAAATCGTGAAGCTGAGAAAAAAATTTGGCACTCTACCAGTTAAGTTACTCACACTTTACCATTCAAGATGCAGCTTTTGGCCTACCGGTCATCCGTTCTCGTCAAATGTTGCACACTGTTAAGGGTTCATCCAAATATACCTTGTTTGACATAGCTCAGTGAGCTCTGTCAAACAAGATATAATTGGTTTAATTCATCTTAGTTACACAAGAGAAAAACAGAGTGATTGGAGAAAATTCTGTCACACTGCCAGAGGGCTAGGGGTTAATATCAATTTCCAGTTGTTTATGTTTTAATGTTAGAAGATCATGGTTATATGATAATGTTGCACACAGCGGGAAAGCATCTTCAAATTTCTGGTGGAGCTGGTGTTGAAGAATCATTGTAATTGCAATTGGAGTAGTATGTTGGTGGTCCCTTTGAAGGATGAACATGTATTCTAAGTATCTGTTTACTGTATTCTTCAACTCTTCTATTTTGTTTTCCAAATTTATTCTACTTGTAGAATTAAGAATGAAACCGACTCGCCAGAGGCTCGTCAGTTTCATTCTTAATCCTACTCGTAGAATAAATTTTTTACTTGAAAACACTATACATTTATTCTATATGTACATGTATATTGTCTTTTAATTTTTCCTGTTGGATATGTTGGAACTTTCATTATCCTCATCAGTAAGGACTGAGCAGCTTTGACAAATATATGTACCTTCTAAGTCTTCATTTATTCTCTGTATCATTGTTTCATAAAGTTGAAGACAGTTGTGATGGAATGATGTAGAGTATAGATCGCAAAAAGCAACTGCTGGACCAGTTTTAAGATGACATACAGTTGAAATTATTTGATTAACAGGAGTATTCAATTAACAGGGATTTGTCAGTTTCCTGTATCCTAGAGATAAACTGAGCATTTATTCTATTGTATCTTGTTTGACAGAGCTCACAGAGTCCTGTCAAACAAGATATAATAGATTAAATGCTTGTATCAGATGTACCAAGGCCAAATATGTCTATAAACAAAGAGAATTTGGTCATTTTCAGGATAATTCCTTGACATTTTTTTATTTAATTAACAGGAGTTTTCTCTATAACCTATATGCAATTAACTGGGCAAATTTGTACTGAAGGTATGGTAAATGGTCTGGTGTTTGAAAATTATATTCAATTGACAGAGTTATTAGCTCAACTTTGACGAAGTCAAATTTGAGCTATTGTCATGGCCCGTCGTCCGTCTGTCCGTACGTCAACAATTGGCTATGGCTCGGGCTAGAGGTCGTATTTATGAACCGATCTTTACGAAACTTCTTGTGTACCTTTGTTATGACCCTGGGACGGGAACGAGTGTTTTTAGGTGTGGTCTGAAATTCAAGATGGCTGCCAGCGGCCATTTTGTACCGATGATGCAAAAATCAGTTTTTTGTACAGAACTTCTGTATGAAAGTTCTGATTTGAATAAAGTTTTGTATAAATGTTTAGTACCATGGGATACATCACATATAATACAGCTTTTTTTCTCGTGCGTAAATTATGCAAATTAGACTGACTTTGATTTATTTAGTGTTACTTTCAGAGCTGTAAGTGCCAAGCTGCTATGGCTCGGGCTAGAGGCCGTATTTATGAACCAATCTTTACGAAACTTTCTTGGGTACCTTTGTTATGACCGTAGGATGAGAACGAGTGTTTTTGGGTGCAGTCCGAAATTCAAGATGGCTGCCAGCCGCCATTTTGTACCGACGATGCAGAAATCTGTTTTTTGTACAGAACTTCCATATGAAAGCTCTGATTTGAATAATTTTTTGTATGAATGTTTAGTACCATGGGATGCATCACATATAATACAAGTTTTTTTCTCGTGCGTAAATTGTGCAAATTAGACTAATTTTGATGTTTTTTGGTGTTACTTTCAGCAATGAAAGTGCAAATGCCAATACGGCTCAGGCTAGAGGCCGTATTTATGAACCGATCTTTACGAAACTTCTTGGGTACCTTTGGTATCACCGTGGGACGTGAACGAGTGTTTTGGGGTCCGGTCCGAAATTCAAGATGGCCGATGTCAGCCATTTTGTACAAAATTAGGTGCAATCAGATTTTTGCACAGAACTTCCATATGAAAGCGCTGATTTGAATATTTTTTGTGTGAATGTTTAGTACCATGGGATACATCACATATAATACTTTTTTTTTTTCTCGTGCAGAAATTATGCAAATTAGATGAACTTTGATTTTTTCAGTGCGACTTACACACAGTAAGTACACATGTCAATATGGCTCAGACAAGAGTCTGTATTTATGAACTGATCTTCACGAAATGTCTTGGGTACCTTTGTTATCACCTTGGGACGAGAACGAGTGTTTCTGGGTGCGGTCTAAAATTCAAGATGGCTGCCAGTGGCCATTTTGTACCGAAATTAGGTCTAATCAGTTTTTTGTACACAACTTCTATATAGTTCAGGCTAGAGTCCATATTTATGAACCAATCTTTACGAAACGTCTTGGGTACCTTTGTTATCACCGTGGGATGAGAGCGAGTGTTTTGGGGTGTGGTCCAAAATTCAAGATGGCCACCAACAGCAATTTTGTACCAAAATTAGTGCAATCAGTCTTTTGTACAGAACTTCTGTATGAAAGTTCTGATTTGAATAAATTTTTGTATGAATGTTTAGTAACATGGAATACATCACATATTGTAAGGGTTTTTTTTTCGTGCAGAAATTATGCAAATTAGATGAACTTTGAGATATTCAGTGCTACTTACACAATGTAAGCACACATGTCAATACGGCTCAGGGTAGAGGCTGTATTTATGAACCGATCTTCACAAAACTTCTTGGGTACCTTTGTTATCACCTTAGGACGAGAATGAGTGTTTCTGGGTACGGTCCAAAATTCAAGATGGCTGCTAGTGGCCATTTTGTACCGAAATTAGGTCCAATCAGTTTTTTGTCACAAGTTCTATACAGCTCGTATTTAGGTCCGGTCCGAAATTCAAGATGGCCGATGTCAGCCATTTTGTACAAAATTAGGTGCAATCAGATTTTTGCACAGAACTTCCATATGAAAGCGCTGATTTGAATATTTTTTTGTATGAATGTTTAGTACCATGGGATACATCACATATAATACTTTTTTTTTTTCTCGTGCAGAAATTATGCAAATTAGATGAACTTTGATTTTTCAGTGCGACTTACACACAGTAAGTACACATGTCAATACGGCTCAGACAAGAGTCTGTATTTATGAACTGATCTTCACGAAATGTCTTGGGTACCTTTGTTATCACCTTGGGACGAGAACGAGTGTTTCTGGTTGCGGTCTAAAATTCAAGATGGCTGCCAGTGGCCATTTTGTACCGAAATTAGGTCTAATCAGTTTTTTGTACACAACTTCTATATAGTTCAGGCTAGAGTCCATATTTATGAACCAATCTTTACGAAACTTCTTGGGTACCTTTGTTATCACCGTGGGATGAGAGCGAGTGTTTTGGGGTGTGGTCCAAAATTCAAGATGGCCACCAACAGCAATTTTGTACCAAAATTAGTGCAATCAGTCTTTTTTACAGAACTTCTGTATGAAAGTTCTGATTTGAATAAATTTTTGTATGAATGTTTAGTAACATGGAATACATCACATATTGTAAGGGGTTTTTTTTCGTGCAGAAATTATGCAAATTAGATGAACTTTGAGATATTCAGTGCTACTTACACAATGTAAGCACACATGTCAATACGGCTCAGGGTAGAGGCTGTATTTATGAACCGATCTTCACAAAACTTCTTGGGTACCTTTGTTATCACCTTAGGACGAGAATGAGTGTTTCTGGGTACGGTCCAAAATTCAAGATGGCTGCTAGTGGCCATTTTGTACCGAAATTAGGTCCAATCAGTTTTTTGTCACAAGTTCTATACAGCTCGTATTTATGAACTGATCTTCACAAAACTTCTTGGGTACCTTTGTTTTCACCTTGGGACAGGAACGAGTGTGTTTTGGGGTGCCTTTGTTATCACTGTGCTATGAGAACAAATATTTTGGGGTTCAGTCAGACCCACTCTGGGACTCAAAGATTTCTTTTCTAGTTTAGCATCTGACTGTCACCCACCTTTACAATACTTTACCTATACATTTGTTACAGGCAACGGTCAGTATTTATGTACAGACCGTTACAATACTTTATATGTACCTTTGTTATCAGGTCATTACCTAGATGTTTGTCATTGCTGTGTCACATACTATACATGTACATGCCTTTGTTTTGACAAGTTGAGCTACAGTGTCATTGACACTTTCATTCAATTTAGAGGTATAGAATTAAGTGGAATCTTCTGTATCTTGCATTTTGAGTTATCAGTGATTTTGATATTTGAAGTTGCTTCATTTTCCACTGCTGCAATATTCTGCATTGATTAATTTATATCGTCTGGGTGTGATGATTTGTATTCTTGTTTCTGTGATATCAATCTAATACCTTTGGATATTTGTGGTGATGACTGATTCCTGTTGCTAATATTGTTGGGTGGAGTCAGACTTGATTAGCTGGCAGCCAGTACAGTCAGGGTTTCCACGAGGAAAAAAAATGTTGGGCTGGTACTTGGGGGGAAAATCATAGCATCAGGTGTTGAAGGCATCTGTTGCACATGCCGAAGACACGTGCATTTTTGAGCGGGGTCTCTTTGTGTATTTTTTCCTCGTAAAATCTGATTAATTCATGCATGGAGATACTTTCTGTGATGTTGCCATTGTTGGTCGTCACGGTGGTCACATTTTCTCAGTTATGCCAGGGGACACTGCTTGGAGGTTTTTAATTATCAACATGTATCTACGTGCATTTCATATATTATTGCGCAGTTATATCCAACCGGAGCAGGCCATATTGCTAATGCAATCGACTCATTTTAAGATCTACCCTTACCTTTGAATATACTTACATGATTACAAATTTATTGATAACGTCATAATTAAAAGAGAAATGAGAAACAGAAATTGGTTACTCACAGATTTAAAAGGCCACGTATCACAGCGTAAACACTTGACAGGTGGCTGAACGATATTCAAATGCAAGTTTTGATTGGCTGTTTATCGGCACTGCTCCCGGCCAATACAGATTCCAGCGAACCAAATTATGTTTTACATCATAACTTTGCATCGCCTTTAAACATTGGTGCACGATTCTCTTGGGAATTTCCAAAGTGTTCTTGCAGTTCAGAGTATTTATAGAATGGTTTGTTCCACTTATCTTTTGTGGGTGCAGGTGAATCATATACTGTTGTAAAGGACAGAATAAGGTCTTGCAGGTGAATGTATCCAACACATCTGTCGTGCGTTATCCGCCAGTCGCTCGCCCTCCAAAAACAAGAGTCTGTTATCAGTAGAATGTGGCGTTTGGGGAAGATACACCAAGGGGAATGGGGCCATTGCAGGGATCTAGAATGAGCCTAGCGGAAACCCTGGTACAGCATTTGATAGAGAAGAATTAGCCAACTTTGTATTTTTAACTGTTTGAGTGCTAGAAGCCACTATCAGGGCTCTACTGAAAAGTGCTGAAAGCCACTATAGGGGCTTTACTCTGTTTGCACTAGTTTGTTGTTGGCTCGCAGAAGAAGAAAAATATTAATATAACATTGTTTTGTTACAATTTATTGGAGAGTGCCAACTGGCACTCTCCAATAAATTGCAATAAAAAATTTATTATACCCATCCGTCCATCCGTACGTCTTTCCGTCGGGACAAATTCTTGTGTGTGCAACTCCTCCTACATTAATGAGCCGATTTTGATGAAACCTTCATCTCTACTAAGTGAACATGTGCATATTCCAAACTTTTTGATCTGCGACAATTATAACCAGGTTATCTCTCTTGAACTTTGATTTAATATGGGTTTCTATATAAAATTCTTGTGTGCACAACTCCTCCTACATTTATCAATCAATTTGGACAAAACTTTTCAGAACATCATCACTACTAAGTGAACATGTGCATATTCCAAAATTTTTGAGCTGTGGCAATTTTAACTAGGTTATCTCCCTTTAACTTAGATTTATTATGGGTTTCTACATGAAATTCTTGTGCGTGCAACTCTTCCTACATTTATCAATCAATTTGGACAAAACTTTTCAGACATCATCACTACTAAGTGAACATGCGCATATTCCAAGATTTTTGATCTGCGACAATTTTAACCAGGTTATCTCCCTTTGACTTAGATTTATTATGTCTTTCCGTTCGAACAAATTCTTGTGTGCGCAACTCCTCCTACATTAATGAACCGATTTTGATGAAACCTTTCAAACATCATCTCTACTAAGTGAACATGTGCATATTCCAAACTTTTTGATCTGCGACAATTTTAACCAGGTTATCTCTCTTGAACTTTGATTTAATATGGGTTTCTGCATGAAATTCTTGTGTGCGCAACTCCTCCTACATTTATCAATCAATTTGGACGAAAGTTTACAAACATCATCACCACTAAGTGAACATGTGCATATTCCAAAATTTTTGAGCAGTGGCAATTTTAACTAGGTTATCTCCCTTTGACTTAGATTTATTATGTCTTTCCGTTCGAACAAATTCTTGTGTGCGCAACTCCTACATTAATGAACTGATTTTGATGAAACCTTTCAAACATCATCTCTACTAAGTGAACATGTGCATATTCCAAACTTTTTGATCTGCGACAATTTTAACCAGGTTATCTCTCTTGAACTTTGATTTAATATGGGTTTCTGCATGAAATTCTTGTGTGCGCAACTCCTCCTACATTTATCAATCAATTTGCACGAAAGTTTACAGACATCATCACTACAAAGTGAACATGCGCATATTCCAAAATTTTTGAGCTGTGGCAATTTTAACTAGGTTATCTCCCTTTAACTTAGATTTATTATGGGTTTCTACATGAAATTCTTGTGCGTGCAACTCTTCCTACATTTATCAATCAATTTGGACAAAACTTTTCAGACATCATCACTACTAAGTGAACATGCGCATATTCCAAGATTTTTAATCCGCGACAATTTTAACCAGGTTATCTCCCTTTAACTTGGATTTATTATGGGTTTTCAACTGGGATTCTTGTGTGTGCAACTCCTCCTACATTAATGAACCGATTTTGAATACATGTTGCACATTGTAAATGTGTTTTTCCAAATGTAAACCATATATATGTGGGCTCTTTAAGTATTCAGTGCTGTTCTGTGGAAGGCCACATGCAAATACAAATTTCAACAACAAAAAATGATCTTTATGTATACATTTCCTTATGGCCTTCGCCTACATGATCAGAAGTGCATTCCTCTAAAAACCCCAAAGCGGGGGTATTAATCACCTTCAGTGATAGTTCTAGTTTATGGGCAATATCTTGCTAAACTAAGGCTCCTTTTGTTGGTAGTGTTATATACTACTCAAAGTTTGCTAAGCACCACATATTTGACACATCATTGTGAAATTTTCTTGTGACATATTTGCGATATATTTTTATACTGTACCAATGACCCAGACTTAGCTGATGCTAATCTCCTTAATTCAGGGCCAAACACAAATTTTGCTCCCCCCCAATCCCCAAAATTTGCATCAAAAACTGAAAAATACATGTCCTGTTTGGCCCTCCATACATCGACTCCTCTGCGCATGCGCAGTGTCCAGGAGCTCCCAAAATTGGCGCCAATTATCATTCTTAGTTTGGCCCTCAAAACAGTCACACTTCTCTGTTATTTGTGCTTCCAAATCTCAGTATTTTTATACTGTACCAATGACCCAGACTTAGCTGGTGCTAACTCTAACAAAACCAGGGCCAAACACAAATTTTGCCCCCCAATCCCCAAAATTTGCATCCAAAACAAAAAGAAATCATGTCCTAAAGGACCTCCATACTACGCCTCTACTGCGCATGCGCAGTGACGCAGACGTCCCGAAATTGGCGCCAATTATCATTCTCTGTTTGGCCCTTCATCAGTCAACATCTCACTGATCTTTGTGCTTGTAAAACTCAGTTTAAAGGATGCCAGACACGTAATTCTTGGAGAAAATGTGATTCTAAGGAGGATAGAAGGAGGAGAGGAAAAAGAAGTGACAAAAAATAATCAGGGCTGTACTTAAAATTTTTTGATGAAATTATGTTAAGTTGCCTATTTTCGAGGCATGGGCCTCTTGTTGTCATTCTTGCTAATTGTTGCACTGCTTATTCAGTGTTTCCTCTCCCCTAGCCTTCTAAAGTCCCCCCTTGCAATTCTCCCATGCTTTTGGCATATTTTTGAGAAATTTCATTTCTAAAATTTCCTGGGAGAGTTGCTTGGTTACAGAATGTTTTCTGTTATTTTCCCCATAGTTACGTTTTCACCCATGGGTGTATAACGTTTGTGTTCTGCATCTTCCATCTGATGTTCTACAGATTCTCCCCTGGGAGTCTCTGTTTTGCATCAGATAGAGTGTAATTGATGACTGATTCCGGGCCAGTTTTTTCAGTGCCTGGAGTCATGTTTTCTGGTGTTTTTACACTGTTTGTTTTCATTGGCAACAGCCTTTTTTGAGGGGGGCTGTTTGCCTTTGCTGTAGTTATCTCACTATAGGATACATTTATATTATCCGAAAGTGTCTCATTAATTATTTAATATAAATTTAAAATTTTTGACCACACTTTGCCATCGGATCCATCGGGGCTCAACATTACTTTTCAGCAACTTGGGCTTCGCTGAAAAAATATTTTTTCAAAATTATTTTGTTTTGCAATTGTTTTTTCATTTATTAATGGATCATGTTATTATGTATCTTTGTGTCAGGGGTTTTTGCGAGTAACTAGGATTTATTGTTGTTCTTTCACAATGAAGGGACATTGTTCAAATTGTAATAGGAAGAAATGTTCCTCTGACTTTCATGATCATTGTATTAATTGTAGTCAGTGTTCTCGCATTAATCCCTGTCCTATATGTGAACATTGGGATGAGAAACATTGGAAACGTGTGTCACGATATGTTGTTTCTGGAGAAAGAGCGATTCCGGCTCTTTCTCCGCAAGGTCACTCTACTCTCTCAGTTTCTATTTCAGAGGAACCAGAACAGGGTGATGTTTCCATGTTATCTTCTTCAAGTGTGCGTCCGTCGTCACAAATGAATTCAGAGCTAGCGGCAAAAGTGCTCATGGAGATTAGACAAATGTCGTCCGCTAGCTCGCCCGGTGTAGCGTCCATTCACCGAATGGTTCGGCAGCCGGGTTCGTCCGATGCGGTCCAAGAGGAAATTTTGGGTGATGCGAGCACTATAAACATAACAGATGCACACCCAGTGACGGCGGATAGTAAGCGAGAACGGAGGAAGCCTTTGAGTCCGGTTCCTAGCTCGTCCAGGTCCAGCCGGGCCGCGAGCGAGAGAGGCCCCTCTCTCGTACAACAACATCTGGGACCAGATGTTGTGGTACAAAATGTGTCTTTAGCGGAGCATACGTCCGTCGCTCGGGACACTTCGTTGTATAAGCAGTCCGCAGAGACTGTTAAGGCTTCCTCTTCTCGTCAGCGCACACGACCGCACCTTGGCTGCGTGACCGCCGATATATTACCAGCTTCGCCGATCAAGGATTCTTCGGCGACCAGGTCACACCATCCGGCAGCCAGGGATTCGAGACCGATGGACTCCGGACGTTCGCATAGGAAAAGTATGCGGGAGCCATCTGATGCGGAGCTGCCCTCGGCGAAGCAGCGAAAGACTGCGCCTCCGCAGGTCTCGACGCCGGACATTCTTGTGCAGATAGCACAGCTTATCGCAGCATCCCAGCAACCGACAGAAACGGTGTCGGATCGAGAATTATCCGACGGCGCTGGGTCGGTACGCTCCGCCGAAGCATCGGGGGCGGACGACCGGGAACATCATGAGGTCCGACCGGATGGTGAAAGGGATACGGATGACTTGGAGCTATCCCTTTCGGAACAACATAAAGCTGCCGTGGACTTCATCCGGCACTTTCTCCCTCAAGTTGTTCCATCGGGCCAGACTGCTGCACTTCCGGACAAGAGAATTATAGCGTCATTGGACTCTGAATTTTTTGAGCGGTTCAGGGACATCGCTCCCGAGTTTCCGTCGCAGTCCAATAATGTTGCAAGAACATTTGAATTATTGAACGACGCTATATTTAAACTTGCTTCCAGGACGGGGAAAGCAGGTTTCTTGTCCGCTAATACTCTCAACCTGCCTTTCATTAATGCAAGGAATAAATTCGATACGGCAGGACAGGGTATACCGAGAGTTCCTCTGCGTATGGACGACGAGGCGGAAGACTTAGAGCTTTCATTACCGTCGTCAGCTTCTATTCCAACCGCGGTGTTGGAAACAGCTATTGCGTCTAACAGAGCCAATTTAGATGCCTTATCTTACGCAGATCACCTTACTAAGGCATTATCACTGCGCCTTCAGGGGAAAGAGTTTCAGGATATACAATCCTCTTTAAGACTTCTTTCAAGGGCAGTAGCTTATTCCACGTGTAACTCCGCCCTTTCAGTGGCAAATCTGGAGTTGGTTAGACGTGACGCAGCCCTAGCTACATCCACACTAGTGGATTCTAAGGTGAAGAACTCTCTTAGAGTCGCTTCGGTCTCAGGAGAACTTCTCTTTGACGGCAAGCTTTCCGCTATTTATGATAAAATTACAAAGAAAGCTAAGGATTCTCTGTTGTTCAAATCTGCTCCTAAGAAGTCGGATACAGCAGACACGAATAAGACAGGCACTTCTGGGTCTAATGCGCCCAAGAGAGGTTCCTATAGAGGTTCCGGTGCGTCCTCTTGGTCTTATTCGAGAGACCGTCAGGATAGCGACACTCGTTCGGGACGTCCTTCAGGCCGGGACAATCGGTCGGACGCCCCGAGGTCGACGGGGCGAGGTGCGGGTCGTGGAAGACGTGGTTTATCCTACCGCAGGCCTCGCAGGTCCAGGAGGTGATGGCTTAAACCTCTATCGCGTTCCGGTTGGCGGAAGGTTGTCGAGCTTTTCACAAGAATGGGCGTCGATTACGGACGACCCTTGGGTGAGAGGAGTGACTTCGGAAGGTCTAAAGATATCCTTCAAACGAAAGCCTCCATTAACTGGAAGTCCAAAGTGGACTCATCTTCCGTCAAATCCGCAGAAAAGAGACGCTCTGTTATCAGAGGTGCAGTCTCTTTTAATGAAGAACGCGGTAGAGGTCGTAGAAAACCAGGAATCTCCGGGATTCTACAGCCATCTGTTTCTGGTTCCGAAACCAGACGGCTCGTTCCGTCCAGTCATAGATTTGAGCTGGATAAACAAGCTGATCGTCGCTCCGAAGTTTTATATGGAGACGATTCGATCGGTCAGAGCGAGTATTCGGGTGAACGATTATGCAACGAGCATAGATCTCAAAGATGCGTACTTTCACGTCATGGTACATCCGACATTCCGAAAGTATCTACGCTTCGCAGTCCTAGGAGTGGTGTATCAATTCCGGGCGATGTGCTTCGGATTGAATCTAGCACCCTGGGCTTTCACTCGGGTAATGAACTCGGTAATGATCTACTTCCGAGCTCATTCGTCTGCGGTAACGTCGGCCTACCTGGACGACATTCTTCAGAGGTACGGCAACGAGTTAACGCTTCAGAACGATGTTCAGAATCTTCTTCTATTGCTCCGACGTCTCGGTTTTATAGTAAACGAGAAGTCGGATCTGGTGCCGTCCAAGTCATTCACTCATCTGGGAATGAGCTTCGAGACGCACAACAATCTCGTTCGTCTGCCGTTAACCAGAGCGAAATTAGTCAGTTGTTACGCTCGCTATTGTCTGCACGCAGACAAAGTCACGGCGAGAGAATTTATGAGACTGATAGGTCTGTGCGGAGCCGCCGCGAATCTCATTCCGATGGGGCGGTTACGCACACGTCCTCTTCAAATTTTCCTGACTCAGAATTGGAGTGTGAAAATTCATTCGCTCGATGTGGACGTTCTCTTGTCAGATCAAGTGAAACAAGAGATTCAGACTTGGGCAAACATTCAGTGGTTAACTCAAGGAGTTCCGCTGCAGTTGCCGAATCCGAGTTTTACCGTTATGACGGATGCCAGTCAAACAGGTTGGGGTGCATCATTAATCCCAACGGATTCGAGATGCCAGGGTCTTTGGGATCCGCAATTCCTGTGCAAGCACATAAACATCAAGGAAATGATGTCAATTTGGCTTGCGTTACGTCACTGGATGGACATTATTCACGATGCTCATGTCCAAATCCTATCCGACAATACGACAGTAGTGGCGTATATACGGAATCAGGGAGGCACTCATTCAGTTCCGTTGTTCAATCTAACGGAAAGAATCCTTCTGTTTGCGTTAGAACATCACGTTCTTCTTTCGGTCCGTCACATACCGGGTCGTCTGAATGTGCTAGCAGACTCCCTTTCACGAAAGAGTCGCTTGTTGCCGTCGGAGTGGACTCTCAACAAACAAGTATTCAATCAGATTTGCTACCAATGGGAACGGCCAATGATAGACTTATTTGCGACACATCTCAACAATCAGTTGCAGACGTATGTGTCTCCGTGTCCGGATCCAAGAGCATTTGCAGTAGACGCTCTGTCGATCCCTTGGGACGGAATGATAGGATATGCGTATCCTCCAGCGCCATTAATTCAACAAGTATTGCTAAAGATAAAACAATCTCAATGCAAGATTCTGTTGGTAGCATCTCTGTCGCCACAGAGACCGTGGATAAATCTACTCAGGTGTCTGTTGTGGGACCTACCGCGGAAGCTTCCTCCACGGGAGGATCTTCTTTCGCAGGGGAAATCGCGCCAACTCCATCACAACCCGCAAGGTCTCAACCTTCACGTTTTTCCGTTGTGCGGTCCTTCTTGCATGGCAAGCACTTTACAGGACGAGCAGTGGACGCGATTTCTAACTGTAGGAGGACCTCCTCTTCGCTAAACTATGCGGCTAAGTGGAAGGTTTTTCGTCGTTGGTGTAGGGATCATTCTGTAGATATATTTGATCCCTCTATACCAGACATTGCAAACTTTCTAGTATACTTGTTTGACGAAATCAAACTGCAGCCTGTTACTATAAAGGGTTATAGATCTGTGCTATCTGATACCTATGCACATCATGATAGTTTACAAATTGGATCTAATGTCTCTTTATCGAAGTTGGTTAGAAACTTTTCGATAAATAGACCCAGAACTCTTAGATTAATTCCTAAGTGGAATTTAGCTTGGGTTCTTCTTAAATTGAAGGAAAAGCCATTTGAACCTCTTGGGACAGTAGATTTCAAATTCTTATCTTATAAGACAGCTTTTCTCTTAGCTTTCTCTTCTGCTAGAAGAGTCAGTGAGCTTCATGCACTATCGGTGGATGATTCTCATTATCGTAGTGTTGGGAATACTATCACCTTCACTACTAATGTGGGTTTTTTAGCTAAGAATCAGGCTCCTAATAAATATCCGGAACCTATTGTTATTAAGGCTCTTCCGTCTTCAGACGGGCGTAGGCCTTTACTCTGTCCTGTTAGAGCATTACGTATCTATAAACAGAGATCTCAGTTTATCAGAAAGGGACGGAAACGTTTCTTTCTGTCTTTGATGCCTAATAGAAAGGATATTTCAGTCCATTCTATTGCTAGATGGATTCAGTTAACTATCCGTACTGCTTATGAAGATTTATCTTCTTCTCAGCAGTCTGTGCTTAAGATTTCTGCTCATGAAGTAAGAGCTCTTTCTACTTCCTGGGCTTATGCTAATAGTGTTGCTATTACAGATTTAATGAAGGCTGCTTATTGGTCTCAGCCATCCACATTTACGAATTTTTATCTCAGAAATATTGAGTCCATTTCTGGAGACCTGCATTGTTTAGATCCGTTATCTGTTGCTCAGAATGTCGTCCACTAAACAGTTGCAACTATAGTTATGCAGGCTTTCTGTTCCGGCAGTGACTCCGTCCGGCTGCCCTCTTCGCTCTGGGCTATTTGACCCAGGGCAAGGGGAGGGGGGGGGGGGCGGGTGTTCCCTTAGGTCACCTGCTTTATAGTGAAAAGCAAGGGAATGCCTCCTCCAAGTCAGTATTTCTGAGTCGCTTCCGGGATGGTTTTAAAGTGTAATATTAATGTTTAAAATTCATTCATGTCTTATTTTTAAAGTGTAGCTCGGTGTGAAGCATTTGTATATGTCAAGTGTCAAACGGGCTTTAATATACAATACTCGGACACTTTTAAATGACTATAAAGAGTCTCAATTCTCTGGACTACTTTATTTATTGGCTTGCTTTAAAAATAATTAGTATAAGGGTTATACTGGATGTTAATAGAGAACATGAATGTTATTGTGCTCAATTATTAAGGGTAGCGTATCTTTCTAATTTAAGATTAAATAAGAAAGATACATGTAAAGCCTAATACTCCTTTTCTCCTTAAGGGGTTACCTCTTTACTATATAGTTGAGCTTATTGGATTTTCCTCTATGTCCTAGGCCCTCCAGCCTGTTTACTATTCAGCTAAGTCTGGGTCATTGGTACAGTATAAAAATGTTAAAAAATTTATAGTAATTTATATATTTTTTATACTTACCAATGACCCAGACGGGGATGGCCCTCCCTGGAGTTGGGAACTCTTGCCTCCCCGCTGAGTACATAGCGCTGACCAGGCACTGCCAGTAAGAATGATAATTGGCGCCAATTTCGGGACGTCTGCGTCACTGCGCATGCGCAGTAGAGGCGTAGTATGGAGGTCCTTTAGGACATGATTTCTTTTTGTTTTGGATGGAAATTTTGTGGATTGGGGGGCAAAATTTGTGTTTGGCCCTGGTTTTGTTAGAGTTAGCACCAGCTAAGTCTGGGTCATTGGTAAGTATAAAAAATATATAAATTACTATAAATTTTTTAACTTTCATGATGCCAGACACATATTCATGAGTGAAATGGTGGAAATAAAGAGGATACATTAGGAGGAGAGGAAAATATTTAGTGCAAGAAAATGTTCAGGGCTGTAAGTTAAAATTATTTTATGAAATTATTTCTAGTTGCCTTTTTTCAAGGCATAGCCCTGATGTTGTCATTCTTGCTATGAAGTACCATTGTTTGATCAGTGTTTCCTCTCTACTTTCCTTATTCCCCCCTAGCTATTCTCCCATGTTTTGGCTTAATTTTGTGTAATGTTTATTACTAAAATTTCTTGGGAGTTTTGGCTTCGTAACAGATTTATTTCTGTTTTTTCCCCATGTTTACGTCCTCACCCTAGGGGTGTTTAGGCGTTTTGGTCTGCATCTACCATCTGATGTTCTACAGTTTCTTCTCTGGAAGCCTCTGTTTTGCATCAGATAGTGTTTTAATTGGTGACTGATTTCGGGCCATGTTTGTTTCAGTGCCTGGAGTCATGTTTCCGGTTTGTTGACACTTTTGCTTAGGTTGACAACAGTTACTGCTGATAGTGATTTTTTGTCTTCTGCTTCTCTTATTCATAGTAAGATACATTATTATTGTCCGTAAGTGTCTCATTAATTTTTTCAAATGAATTTAAATTTTTGTCCACACTTAGGCTTTTTTGGGATCCATTGGGCTCAGGGTTCCCTTTGGGAACTTGGGCTCTTCTGAAAAATTTTTTTTTTGGATTCTTAAAAAAAAAATTTTTTCTTTTCAAATCATTATTTATTAATGAATATAATGGATTGTTGTATTATGTATCTTTTTTTTCAAGGATTAGTGCGAGTACTTTGATTGTTTACATTTCACTATGAATGATTATTGTTCAAATTGTAATAGGAGGAAGTCTTCCTATGATTCTCATGATCTCTGTATTAATTGTTCTCTCTGTACTCGCACTGATCTTTGTTCTGTGTGTTTCAAATGGGATGAAAAACGTTGGAAACGTGTGTCACGGTATGTTGTTCCTGGAGAAAGATCCATTCCGGTTCTTTCTCCTCAGAGTCACTCTAGTATTCCACTCTCTTTTTCAGAGGAACAAGAACTGGGTGATGTTTCCGTGATGTCGTCCAGAAGTGTGCCTCCGTCGTCACATCCAAGTGAAGAGCTAGCGGCAAAAGTGCTCATGGAGATTCGTCAATTCCCTGAAAGGAACCCGAAGGGGTTGACATCAGCTAGCTCGACCGGGGTTGCGTCCATTCACCGAATGGGGCAGCACTCGGGTTCATCCGTTGCGGTCCAGCAGAGAGAGTCGGGTGTTGCGAGCACTATAAAACATCCATGTGCACACCCAGTGACGACGGAAAGGAGGATGGATCGGAGGAAGCCTGACAGTCCGGTGTTTAGCTTGTCCAGTTCGACACGGGCTGCAAGCGAGAGAGGTCCCTCTCTCAGACAACAGCATCTGGGACCAGATGTTGTAGTCCATAGTGTTACACAGTCGGAGCATACGTCCGCCGCTCGGGATGCTCCGGTATATAGGCAGTCCGCCGAGGCTACCTATAAGACTTCCATATCCTCTCAGCAGCACACTCGACCGCACCTTGGCTATGTGACCAGTGAATTACAGTCAGCTTCGCCGACCAGGGATTCCTCGGCGATCAGGTCACGCCATCCGGTAGCCAGGGATTCGAGGCCTTCTTCATCCGGACGTTCGCATAAAAGATGTATGCAGGATGCAACGTCCAGGGAGCTTCCGGCGGCTAAAGCCAGTAAGACCGCCGCTTCCCAGGCCTCTGTAACGGATGTGCTATCACAGATAGCAAAGTTAATCGCAGCATCCCAGCAACCGTCAGAGCCTCTGTCGGAACATGAAATGTCAGAAGATGCTGGGTCAGTAGGTTCCGCCGCTGGATCTGGTGCGCACGACCGAGATTTACATGATTTACATGAGGTCCGGCAGGATGGCGAAAGGGATTCTGATGAATTAGATATTTCCCTTTCGGAACTACATAAAATAGCCGTAGAATTCATCCGGTATTACCTTCCAGAAGTTGTTCCGCCAGACCAAAATGCTGCGCAGCCGGATAGGAGGGTGATAGCGCCACTGGACACCGAGTTTTTTAATCGGTTTAGGGACATTGTCCCGGAATTTCCGTCACAATCCAAGAATGTCTCTCGGATTTTTGAGTTTTTGAATGACGCTATTGATAAACTTGCCAACAAGACGGGCAGGTCAGCCTTCCTACCGGCATCTGCTCTACAGCTGCCGTTTATTAATCAAAGGAACAAGTTTGATACGGCAGGTCAGGGCATCCTCTGCGTTTAGATGACCAGGATGAAGACCTTGATATATCCATGCCATCGTCTATGTCACTTCCGTCGTCTACGATGGAAACGACGATATCGTCTAACAGAGCTAGTTTAGATGCTCTTTCCTACGCAGATCACCTTACTAGAGCGTTGTCATTACGCTTTGAAGGACCTGAATTTCAAGACGTACAAACGTCTTTAAGAGTTCTGTCCAGGGCCATAGCGTTTTCCACTTATAACTCCGCCTTTTCAGTGGCAAATCTGGAGTTAGCTCGACGTGACGCGGCCTTGGCTACTTCCACACGCGTGGACAGTAAGGTGAAAAACTCTCTTAGAGTCGCTCCGGTCTCTGGAGAGTTTCTCTTCAGTGGCAAGCTTTCTGATATATATGATAAATTAACAAAGAAAGCTTCGGACTCTCTGTTGTTTAAGTCTGCTTCCAAGAAATCGGAACCAGCAGACAGGAGTAGGCCAGGCACTTCCGGGACGAGTTCGTCCAGGGGAAGTTCCTATAGAGGTTCCTATGCGTCCTCTAGGTCTTACTCTAGAGACCGGCAGAGTAGCGACTCGACTAGGGGCCATTATGCTGGCCGAAATAACCGGTCAGATGCCCCTAGGCTGACGGGGCAAGGTGCGGGTCGCGGAGGACGTGGTTTCTCCTACCGCAAGCCTCGCGGATCCAGGAAGTGATGGTCTAGACCTCTGTCGCATTCCGGTGGGCGGAAGACTGTCGAGTTTCTCAAGCAATTGGGAATCAATTACGGAGGACCCTTGGGTTCTAGGGGTTATTTCAGAAGGACTAAAACTGTCCTTCAAAGGCAAGCCTCCATTAACTCGAAGTCCATGATGGACTCGGCTTCCGTCAAATTGTCAGAAAAGAACGGCACTTCTATCAGAAGTCCAGTCTCTTTTAATGAAGAATGCGATAGAGGTCGTAGAAAACCAGGAATCTCCAGGTTTCTACAGCCATCTTTTTCTGGTTCCGAAGCCAGACGGCTCGTTCCGTCCAGTGATCGACTTAAGCTGGATAAACAAGCTGATCGTGGCTCCAAAGTTTTATATGGAGACCATTCGATCGGTCACAGCGAGCATTCGAGTGAACGACTATGCTGCGAGCATAGACCTCAAGGATGCATACTTTCACGTCATGGTACATCCGGCGTTCAGAAAGTATCTTCGCTTCGCTGTCCTAGGTGTTGTTTATCAGTTCCGAGCGATGTGCTTTGGTCTGAATCTAGCGCCCTGGGCATTCACTCGAGTAATGAACTCGGTAATGACTCATTTCCGAGCTCATTCATCTGCAGTAACGTCGGCTTACCTGGACGATATTCTTCAGAGATACGGCAACGAGTTAACGCTTCAGAACGACATGCACAATCTGCTTCTATTGCTCCGACGTCTCGGTTTCATAGTAAACGAAGAGAAGTCGGATCTGGTGCCGTCCAAGTCATTTACCCACCTGGGAATGAGCTTCGAGACGCACAACAATCTCGTTCGTCTGCCGTTAACCAGAGCGAAATTAATCAGTTGTTACGCTCGCTGTTGTCTTCACTCAGACAAATTGTCAGCGAGGGAATTCATGAGACTAATAGGTCTGTGCGGAGCTGCCTCGGATCTCATTCCGATGGGGCGGCTACGCACTCGTCCTCTCCAGGTCTATCTGACTTAGAATTGGAGAGTGAAGATTCATTCGCTCGAAACGGACATACTCTTGTCAAGCCAAGTGAAACAAGAGATTCAGACTTGGGCAGACATACAGTGGTTAACTCAGGGAGTTCCACTGCAGTTGCCAGATCCGAGCTTTACGATTATGACGGATGCCAGTCAAACAGGCTGGGGCGTGACACTGAGCCCATCGGATTTGAAGTGCCAGGGTCTTTGGGATCCGCAGTCTCTAAGCAAGCACATCAACATCAAAGAGATGATGTCGATTTGGCTTGCTCTGCGTCATTGGATAGACGTTATTCAGAATGCACATGTGCAAATTTTGTCCGACAATACGACAGTAGTTGCGTATATTTGGAACCAAGGTGGCACTCATTCCATTCCGTTGCTCAATCTAACGGAAAGAATTCTTCTGTTTGTACTAGAACATCAGATTCTTCTCTCCGTCCGTCATATTCCGTGTCCTCTGAACGTCTTAGCAGACTCCCTTTCACGGAGGGGTCGCCTGTTGCCGTTAGAATGGACTCTCAACAAGCAAGTATTCAATCAGATTTGCTACCAATGGGAACGGCCAATGATAGATTTATTTGCGACACATCTCAACAATCAGTTGCAGACGTATGTGTCACCTTGTCCGGATCCTCGAGCGTTTGCAGTAGACGCTCTTTCGATCTCTTGGGACGGAATGATAGGATATGCGTATCCTCCAGTGCCGTTGATTCAGCAGATATTGCTCAAGATAAAACAATCGCAATGCAAGATTCTGTTGGTAGCATCTCTGTCTCCACAGAGACCGTGGATAAATCTACTCAGGTGTCTGTTGTGGGACATGCCGAGGAAGCTTCCTCAACGGTAAGATCTTCTTTCGCAAGGGAAATCGCGCATCCTCCATCACAATCCGCAAGGTCTAAACCTTCACGTATTTCCATTGTGCGGTCCTTCTTGCACGGAAAACATTTTACAGGACGAGCAGTGGACGCGATTTCTATCTGCAGGAGGACCTCCTCTTCGCTAAACTATGCTGCTAAGTGGAGGGTCTTTTGTCAGTGGTGTGAGGATCATTCAGTAGATATTTATGATCCCTCCATTCCAGACATAGCAAACTTTCTAGTATACTTGTTTGATGAGATTAATCTGCAGCCTATCACCATTAAGGGTTATAGGTCTATGCTATCTGATATCTATGCACATCATGATAGCTTGAGGATTGGAACTAATGTCTCTTTATCTAAGTTAGTTAGAAATTTTTCGATAAATAGACCTAGAACCCTTAGATTAATTCCGAAGTGGAATTTGGCCTGGGTTCTTCTTAAGCTAAAAGAAGCGCCTTTTGAGCCTCTTGACACAGTTGACTTCAAATTCTTAACATATAAGACAGCTTTTCTCTTAGCTTTCTCTTCTGCTAGAAGAGTTAGTGAGCTTCATGCACTATCTGTGGAGGATTCTCACTTCCGTAGTGTCGGTAATACTATTACCTTTACCACTAATGTTGGATTTTTGGCTAAGAATCAGGCTCCTAATAAGTATCCTGAACCTATTATTATTAAGGCCCTTCCATCATCTGATGGTCGTAGGCCTCTACTGTGTCCTGTTAGAGCAATATGTATTTACAGACGTAGGTCTGAGTTCATCAGAAAGGGACGTAAGCGTTTCTTTCTGTCTTTGATGCCTAATAGAAAGGATATTATGGTCCATTCTATTGCTAGATGGATTCAATTAACTATTCGAACTGCTTATGAAAAATTATCTTCTCAGCAGTCGGCACTCAAGATCTCAGCTCATGAAGTAAGAGCTCTTTCTACTTCTTGGGCCTATGCTAATTGTATTGCTATTACTGATCTAATGAAGGCTGCATATTGGTCTCAACCTTCCACATTCACTAATTTTTATCTCAGAAATATTGAGTCCATTTCTGGAGACCTCCATTGTTTAGGTCCGTTATCAGTTGCTCAGAATATCGTCCACTAAACAGTTGCAACTATAGTTATGTAGGCTTTCTGTTCCGGCAGTGACTCTGGGTATTTGACCCAGGGCAAGGGGAAGGGGGGGGGGGGGGGCGGGTGTTCCCTTAGGTCACCTGCTTTATAGTGAAAAGCAAGGGAATACCTCCCCCAGAGTCAGTAATTCTGAGTCGGTACCGGGATGGTTTTAAAGTGTAAAGATAATGTTTAATCATCCATGTAATATTTTTAAAGTGTAGCTCGGTGTGAAGCATTTGTATATGTCATGTGTCAAACGAGCGTTAATATACAATCCTCGGACACTTTTAATGAATATAAAGAGTCTCATTTCTCTGGACTTCCTTTATTTATTGGCTTACCTTTAAAAATATTAGTATAAAGGGTTATACTGGATGTTAATAGAGATCATTGATTATTATGCTCAATTACTGATCGGTGTTGTGTCTTTCTTCTTTATTATAAATAGGAAAGATACATGTAAAGCCTATCTCTTCTTTTCTCCTGGAGAGGATATTCTATTATACATAATTGAGCTTATTGGATTTTCCTTTATGTCCTAGGCCCTCCAGCCTATTTACTATTCAGCTAAGTCTGGGTCATTGGTACAGTATAAAAATGTTAAAAAATTTATAGTAATTTATATATTTTTTATACTTACCAATGACCCAGACGGGGATGGCCCTCCCAGGAGTTGGGAACTCATACCTCCCCGCTGAGTACATAACGCTTACCAGGCACTGGTTGTAAGAATGATAATTGGCGCCAATTTCGGGACCTCCTGGACACTGCGCATGCGCAGAGGAGTCGATGTATGGAGGGCCATATAGGACATGTATTTTTCGGATTTTGATGCAAATTTTGGGGATTGGGGGGGTAAAATTTGTGTTTGGCCCTGAATTAAGGAGATTAGCACCATCAAAGTCTGGGTCATTGGTTAGTATAAAAAATATGTAAATTTTTTAACTTTTGGTGGATATGATTCATGAATGTATTGAGATGGTCTCCAGTGTTTACATTACCTCTCTCGATAGGCAGACTTTTCGTGACAGGCATGCAAAGCATGTACCCCTTGATTTTCATGATGTTTTCGTGTACTGTCTACATGTACATGACATGTGTAAGGTATTCAATCTTCATTTCAACACAAACCCTTGTGATTTAATGATTGAATAGGGCGAATGCAAATGTAAGAAGACATTTGTCTGAAGCAGAAATGTGGTGGGCTGTAGGGCAGTGGTGGAGCAAAGGGCTACCCACTGTCAGGTTGGTGAAGCCCTTGGTGTGCACCATACAGTGGTCACCAGAGCCTGGGCAAGATTTCAGCAGTATGGCACACCAGTAAGATGGCATGGTCTTTGGTGGTGGCAGAGACAGGGCAACATCTGCAGCTGAAGACTGGTTTTTGATCATTCAGACCCATAGGAACCGCTTTTCCACAGCAACCCAACTTCGCAGTGACCTTCAGAATGCATCCGGGGTAAATGTTTTGACGCAGATTATCCTGACAACGTTGCATGAAGGTGGTCTCCAATCGAGAAGACCATGTATTCGCATTCCGTTGTCCCAGAACCACCGCTAGGCATGATATGAATGGACCATGTTGGATGGACCAGAGAAGATTGGCAACCATTTTTTTTTGTCCTTTTTACAGATGAGTCAAGGTATTGCCTAGACTAAACAGATAGGCGTTCTAGGGTTCTGTTGAAGTCCAGGAGAGTGATTCCATGCAGCCAACATTGCTGATCATGACCGCTATGGTGGAGGGTCAATAATGGTCTGGGGTGGCATCAGCTGGGATGGACCTACAGAGCTCTGTGTCCTTGACTGTGGTACATTGACTGCACAACGGTATATTGATAAGATCCTGGATGCCCACATCAGATTGTATGCAGGTGCAGTAGGTGATAGATTCAATCTGATGGATGATATTGCCCGTCCTCATGTTGCCCATGCTTTCCGGGAGTACCAACAGTGGGAGGGAATTGAGCATATGGACTGGTCAGCAAGATCCCCTGACCGCAATCCAATCGAACATGTCTGGAATGAGTTGCAGCTTGCAATTTCAGCCCGTCCCGAGCTTGGTGCCATGCTGGTCCAAGAATGGAACAACACCCCAAAAAGGACCATCAGGAACCTGGTTGGGAGCATGAGGAGGCATTGTCAAGCTGAAATTAACAGTAATGGGTCTCATACTCTATACTGAACCCATACCAGTTCGCTCCGTCAACGTTTTGGCAAATTTGAAACCTTTCCTCTTTTACCAATAATATCCATTTTCCTTGGTTATCGTATTCAAAAGCTAAAAAATAATGTCAAACACAAACAAAATCTTAATTTCTGTACTTAAATCATTAAAGATATATTTTAATAAAAAATTTATACACTTTTCATAACAATATTCCAACTAAAATGTAAAACATGTATTGTACTTGGATATACTTGGCGCTTAGCAAACTTTGAGTACAGTAGAATCCTCTTAATTGAATATCCATTTTGCCCGTGAAAATTATTCAATTAACAGGAGTATACAATTAACAGGGATTTGGTCAGTTTCTTGTTTTCTGGAGGTAAACTGAGCATTTATTCTATTATATCTTGTTTGACAGAGCTCATAGAGCTCTGTCAAACAGGATATAATAGAATAAATGTCTGTATTGGATGTATGAGGCCAAAAAGGTTGATAAATAAGGGGAATTTGGTGCGTGTCACAGCGATTTTTTCGACATATTACAAAAAATTATATACAATTAACAAGAGTTTACTCTACAACTCATATGCAATTAACAGATCAAATTTGTATTGAAGGTATGGTAACTGGTTTTGTGTTTGAAAATTATATTCGATTAACAGGGATATACAATTAAGAGATATCCAATTAAGTGGGCTCCACTGTACTGTATATTTTAAAAAAATAGTCATGTTACAAATGACCATTGAAAAGTAATTTAGCACTCTACCACTTAATCAATTGTTTACATGGGTGCATCTCAATTTTTTTGTATGATGTATTATCAACAGATGTTTCTGAACATATTGATTGATCCGATATGGGCATTCTCCATAACTTCATGTAGTAATAATAAATAGAATTTATATAGCACAGATATCACAACAATAAAAATTTCCAAAGCACTGAACAACATAAAGAAAACATTACTAGATGTAAATATATACAGTATTTAGGTACTTGAACCATTAGATTATGCGGCTTTTGTCTGTCTCTGTTTGCATTATAGAGCACCACCTGATGCTAGAAAAAAATGTTAAAAGCTGGGAGAAATCTTTAGGGCAGAACAGTAAGGGTAAGGATTAGCAGGCAACTACTAACCCTTACCCATACTGTACTGACCCTAAACCATTATGTATATCTCCCATTTTAGTCCACTTCAGGACTCGAGAATCTGTTCCTCAGTATGTTAAGTTTATAGGACAAAAAGGGTTAAAATAACTCATAAATATGACATTGTTGGACCTGAAACCATTTATGTTTTGATAAGTAACATGGTATAGAATGGACCAAAAGACAGAAAAATTTAGGGTTCCAGGTATTTTTTAAAGTACCCTATTCTTCAGCTTTACTATATTCTTGAGTAAAGTTGAAATTGGGGTAATTGAATATATACATGTGCACTGATTGGATCGAGTATTCTCACTTTGCCAGCAGGCTGGGATAAGACAATTTCACACCTGCTACAGTCTGTATCAGTATTAGTGACTAGTTATTCACAGTCATTGGTCCTCTGTTTGTTAGCAGTGTTTACTACAAATTGACGATAACTGGTAATGAGCTGGCAATCACAAATATGATAACTTACTAAGCAGTCATCAACTTCCAAGCACAAATCAGAACAATCATTACAAAGATCTGTTTACATGAGGGGGTTAAATTTAAATTTCAGTCGTGCAAAATCTTATTCCATTGGTCAGAAATGGAATCCATTGTTTAAATACACAATTGAGTTGTGGAGAAAAAAGTTTAAAATTTTAACTTCATCAATATATCGTCCATTGAGTACAACAAGGCACTATCTGCAATGCCTTAGCATTGCAGATGACACCGTGTTGCACTGAAGGGATGATATTTATAAATATATATATATCTATATTAATTGGTATTTCATGTGAAAAATGCAAGAAGTGTATAGAGTTATAGTACAGCAGAACCCTGTTAATTGAATAGCCACTTTACCAATGAAAATTATTCAATTAACAGGGATTGTGTCACTTTCCTATATTCTAGAGATAAACTTAGCATTTATTCTATTATATCTTCTTTGACAGAGCTCAATGAGCTCTGTCAAACAAGATATAATAGATTAAATGCCTGTATTGGATGTACTGAGGCCAAATAGGTCTATAAAAAAGAAAACTGGGGAGAGTCAGTGTAATTTCATGACAGGTTACAAGAGTTTTTATTCAATTAACAGGAGTATACTTTACAACCTATATTCAGTTAACAGAGCCAATTTGTACTGAAAGTATGGTAAATGGTTTTGTGTTGGGAAATTATATTCAATTAACAGGGAGCACGGTGGTTGTAGACTGCTGGACTTCTATGCTAGATGTCTTCAGTTCGATCCCCGTCCAGGGGCGGGGCCGCAGTAACTGGTTCTCGTCAGATCACCGAAGTTAAGCAACGTCGACCCCAGTTAGTCATTGGATGGGTGACCGTCTGAGTGATCAAATCGCAATCCCACGTTGTGTCCTTGGGCAAGGCACTTCACCCCGATTGTCCACATGGGGGCACGATGGTGCTGTGTACTAAGGCGTACTGCATGTTGATGGTACGCATGTCTTCAACCAATCTAACCCTGCCTGTGCTGCAATGCAGAGTTACGATGTTGGGGAGCTGGCAGCTGCTCGTCGTTGCTTAGTGGTTCTCTCCGGGTACTCAGGCTTTCTCCACCCGTAAAACTGTCACAGTCATGATTAGCCATTGTGCATAAGTGTATGACCTTAAACACCAATAAATAAATAAATCCCCATCCGGGATGACCCGCGTTGTGTCCTTGGGCAAGGCACTTTATCCCAGTTGCCAGATGACGCCATGTACTGAGGCATACTGCATACTGATGGCACATGTCTTCAACTGCTGTAACCCTGCTTGCTCGAACAGAGTTAGAATGTTGAGGAGCTGACACTTGCTTGTCGATGCTCAGTGGTTCTCTCCAGGTACTCCAGCTTCCTCCACCCATAATACTGTCACAGTCATAATTAGCCATTGTGCATAAGTATGTGACCTTAAGCACCAATAAATAAATAAATAATTTAATTAACAGGGTTATTGCGTTAAGAGATATCCAATTAAGTGGGTTCCTCTGTATAAACTATACTTCAGATCTCTTTTGTCTAAGTTATTAACATCTTTTTGTGAGAACAATACCTGCTGGCAAAGTGAGAACACCCCGATTGGATCTCTTTAGTTGAAACTAACTGAATTAAATCAAATGTTTAGGTTTTTGTTTTGTTTATTGGTATATTTATTTATTTAATCATGAAATTTCTTTCTTCTGTCATGATCAACTATCAGTATAAACACTGATCTAAGCTGGTGAAGTTATTAGTCCCCTACCGGCATCGCTGGAGGGGACTATAGGTTTGCACTCTGTCCATCCATCAGTCTGTCAGTCACACTTTAGTTTTCCGGAGTTTTTTTGGAAACGGAATGGTTTCATTTTTGGTAAACTACTATAGAATGATGACTTACAGATCAAGTTTGAGTTTCATGCCGATTGCATTATTCTTGTGTGAGTTATGGCCCTTGGAAATATGGAAAAGCACCAAAATATCAGTTTTCCGGACTTTTTTTGGAAACGCTTCAATGGAATGATTTCATTTTTGGTAACCTACTATAGAACGATGACTTACAGATCAAGTTTGAGTTTCACGCTGATTGCCTTATTCTTGTATGAGTTGTGGCCCTTGGAAAGATGGAAAAGCGCCAAAATATCAGTTTTCCAGACTTTTTTTAGCTCACCTGAGCGAAGCTCAAGGGGAGCTTTACTAATCACTTTCTGTCCGGCGTCCGTCGTCCGGCGTCCGTCGTCCGTCGTCGTCCGTCCGGCGTTAACTTTACATTATCGACTTCTCCTAAACCACTAGCCCAATTTTATTCAAATGTTGGCTAAATGTTTATTACCTAATGCCAATTCAGATTTGTTCAAATGAAGTTGCCCCTCCTCCTGGGTGGTGCCACACCCCCAAGGGGCACCAAAATCTTTGTAAATCTTCTTCTCATGAACCAGCAGTAGCAGAGACTTGATATTTGGTGTGCAGCTTCCTTTTGAGGTGTAGACTCAGATTTGTTCAAGAGAAGTTTGTGGGGCTATACTTGACGTTGTTATGAGAGGGGCAAAATTTTTTGCCCCGCCCAAAATTTCTATTTTCGAAACCGAGAGGCTGATTTGAACCAAATTTTATGTGAGGGCTTATTGGGTCATGAGTACTTGATTTATGCAAAAAAAAATTTTCCCGCAGCCCCGTGGGAACCGCAGGAGCTAAAAATAGAAAAAATTTAAAACGCCCATATCTCCAAAACTGCACGGCACTGAGAATTTTTATTTGGTGTGCAGCTTCCTTAGGACCAACAGAAAGGATTGGTAAAAAAAAATTGCCATCGGTTTTATCGTAGGGTACAGTTTCGGGACTTTGAAAAAGTGCTGAGTCAGCACTTTTTAACACTGTAGGCAATGGGAAAAACATTAAAAAATCTTCTTCTCCAGATCCAGCAGGCAGAATCTTTTGATATTTGGTATGCAACATTGTAGGGTGGATCTGATTCAAGTTTGTTCAAATCGGCCCCCTGGGTTCATATTTGGGCTCAGTATAGGAGCCCGATTTCGAACTTAGTGCATTTCAGGCAAATTTCTTAAAAAATCTTCTTCTCCAGATCCAGCAGGCAGAATCTTTTGATATTTGGTATGCAACATTGTGGGGTGGATCTGATTCAAGTTTGTTCAAATCGGCCCCCTGGGTTTATATTTGGGCTCAGTATAGGAGCCCAAATTTGAACTTACTGCATTTCAGGCAAATTTCTTTGAAAATCTTCTTCTCCAGATCCAACAGGCAGAATCTTTTGATATTTGGTATGCAACATTGTAGGGTGGATCTGATTCAAGTTTGTTCAAATCGGCTCCCTAGATTCATATTTGGGCTCACTAGAGGAGCTCGAATTCGAATTTAGTGCATTTCAGGCAAATTTCTTCAAAAATCTTCTTCTCCAGATCCAGCAGGCAGAATCTTTTGATATTTGGTATGCAATGTTGCGGGGTAGATCTGATTCAAGTTTGTTCAAATCGGCCCCCTGGATACATATTTGGGCTTACTATAGAAGCCCGAATTCGAACTTAGTGCATTTCAGGCAAATTTCTTAAAAAATCTTCTTCTCCAGATCCAGCAGGCAGAATCTTTTCATATTTGGTAAGCAACATTGTGGGGTGGATCTGATTCAAGATTGTTCAAATCGGCCCCCTGGGTTAATATTTGGGCTCAGTATAGGAGCCCGATTTCGAACTTAGTGCATTTCAGGCAAATTTCTTAAAAAATCTTCTTCTCCAGATCCAGCAGGCAGAATCTTTTGATATTTGGTATGCAACATTGTAGGGTGGATCTGATTCAAGTTTGTTCAAATCGGCCCCCTGGGTTCATATTTGGGCTCAGTATAGGAGCCCGATTTCGAACTTAGTGCATTTAGGCAAATTTCTTAAAAAATCTTCTTCTCCAGATCCAGAAGGCAGAATCTTTTGATATTTGGTATGCAACATTGTGGGGTGGATCTGATTCAAGTTTGTTCAAATCGGCTTCCTAGATTCATATTTGGGCTCACTATAGAAGCTCGAATTTGAACTTAGTGCATTTCATGCAAATTTCTTAAAAAATCTTCTTCTCCAGATCCAGCAGGCAGAATCTTTTCATATTTGGTAAGCAACATTGTGGGGTGGATCTGATTCAAGTTTGTTCAAATCGGCCCCCTGGGTTTATATTTGGGCTCAGTATAGGAGCCCAAATTTGAACTTAGTGCATTTCAAGCAAATTTATTAAAAAATCTTCTTCTCCAGATCCAGCAGGCAGAATCTTTTGATATTTGGTATGCAACATTGTGGGGTGGATCTGATTCAAGTTTGTTCAAATCGGCTTCCTAGATTCATATTTGGGCTCACTATAGAAGCTCGAATTCGAACTTAGTGCATTTCAGGCAAATTTCTTAAAAAATCATCTTCTCCAGATCCAGCAGGCAGAATCTTTTGATATTTGGTATGCAACATTGCGGGGTGGATCTGATTCAAGTTTGTTCAAATCGGCCCCCTGGATTCATATTTGGGCTCACTATAGAAGCTCGAATTCAAACTTAGTGCATTTCGGGCAAATTTTTTCAAAAATCTTCTTCTCCAGATCCAGAAGGCAGAATCTTTTGATATTTGGTATGCAACATTGCGGGGTGGATCTGATTCATGTTTGTTCAAATCGGCCCCCTGGATTCATATTTGGGCTTAATATAGAAGCGCGAATTCGCACTTAGTGCATTTCAGGCAAATTTCTTCAAAAATCTTCTTCTCCAGATCCAGCAGGCAGAATCTTTTGATATTTGGTATGTAACATTGCGGGGTGGATCTGATTCAAGTTTGTTCAAATCGGCCCCCTGGATTCATATTTGGGCTTAATATAGAAGCCCGAATTCGCACTTAGTGCATTTCGGGCAAATTTATTAAAAAATCTTCTTCTCCAGATCCAGCAGGCAGAATCTTTTGATATTTGGTATGCAACACTGTGGGGTGGATCTGATTCAAGTTTGTTCAAATCGGCCCCCTGGGTTTATATTTGGGCTCAGTATAGGAGCCCAAATTTGAACTTAGTGCATTTCAAGCAAATTTATTAAAAAATCTTCTTCTCCAGATCCAGCAGGCAGAATCTTTTGATATTTGGTATGCAACATTGTGGGGTGGATCTGATTCAAGTTTGTTCAAATCGGCTTCCTAGATTCATATTTGGGCTCACTATAGAAGCTCGAATTCGAACTTAGTGCATTTCAGGCAAATTTCTTAAAAAATCATCTTCTCCAGATCCAGCAGGCAGAATCTTTTGATATTTGGTATGCAACATTGCGGGGTGGATCTGATTCAAGTTTGTTCAAATCAGCCCCCTGGATTCATATTTGGGCTCACTATAGAAGCTCGAATTCAAACTTAGTGGATTTCGGGCAAATTTCTTCAAAAATCTTCTTCTCCAGATCCAGAAGGCAGAATCTTTTGATATTTGGTATGCAACATTGCGGGGTGGATCTGATTCAAGTTTGTTCAAATCGGCCCCCTGGATTCATAATTGGGCTTAATATAGAAGCCCGAATTCGCACTTAGTGCATTTCAGGCAAATTTCTTCAAAAATCTTCTTCTCCAGATCCAGCAGGCAGAATCTTTTGATATTTGGTATGCAACATTGCGGGGTGGATCTGATTCAAGTTTGTTCAAATCGGCCCCCTGGATTCATATTTGGGCTTAATATAGAAGCCCGAATTCGCACTTAGTGCATTTCAGGCAAATTTCTTCAAAAATCTTCTTCTCCAGATCCAGCAGGCAGAATCTTTTGATATTTGGTATGCAACATTGCGGGGTGGATCTGATTCAAGTTTGTTCAAATCGGCCCCCTGGATTCATATTTGGGCTTAATATAGAAGCCCGAATTCGCACTTAGTGCATTTCGGGCAAATTTATTAAAAAATCTTCTTCTCCAGATCCAGCAGGCAGAATCTTTTGATATTTGGTATGCAACATTGTGGGGTGGATCTGATTCAAGTTTGTTCAAATCGGCTTCCTAGTTTCATATTTGGGCTCACTATAGAAGCTCGAATTCGAACTTAGTGCATTTCAGGCAAATTTCTTAAAAAATCTTCTTCTCCAGATCCAGCTTCAGAATCTTTTCATATTTGGTAAGCAACATTGTGGGGTGGATCTGATTCAAGTTTGTTCAAATCGGCCCCCTGGGTTTATATTTGGGCTCCGTATAGGAGCCCAAATTTTAACTTAGTGCGTTTCAGGCATATTTCTTAAAAAATCTTCTTCTCCAGATCCAGCAGGCAGAATCTTTTGATATTTGGTATGCAACATTGTAGGGTGGATCTGATTGTGATTCATGAACGTATTTATTTGTAAAGTTGATAGAATCTTAGACAAAATTTGCAGAAAAGATCTACTATAGAAGGGGTGGTATCCAGGGTGAACCGTTTACCCAAATCTAGCAGTACTAATGCATTATTCACACAAATCTTCGTTCAAATTTTATGACCCCTCATTGGAACACACGCATTCAGCTCATTCCAACAAAGGTCATATGCCATGTTTTCGAGACAAAGGAATAAAAATTTTAGTTATTCATGAAATTTTTAGGCAACTGTTGTCTGTTATTCACATTGCTTCATGAAATTTCAGTACTTTTAGAAGTTACCTCAGTAATCAAGGGTTAATTCCCCTTAATTAAATGTCGCCTCTAAAAAACAACCACTTTGCATATCTTACCTTTTTACCAGCATAACTGCCAAAACTTGTCAGCATTCTTCGCAAAAATCGCTATTCAAATTTTAATTTTTGTCTCTTAAACATACATGTACTTATCGCTTGTAAATACCCCATTGGAATGAGCTTTTTGAGCTCATTCCAATGAGAGGTCGCACACCATGCTTTTTGAGTCAAAAAAGCAATTTTTTTAGTTATTCCAGAATTTCGTATGTAAAACACAGCTTTATGACTTCACATTAAAATGAGCTCTCTAAGCTTGTTCCAATCAACATTCACACACTATGTCTTTCACACAAAAAATAAAATTTTCCATTTATTCAGGAATTTTGTTTGCAAGAACACTCTTACCCCCCCCCCTCCACACACACACACACACAAACACACACACACACACAAACACAGACACACACATCTAAAAGTTTGTCAGCAAAAAAACAGTTACTTCAATTTTTAAATGCATTATAGGAACAACTTGCCTAATCAAATTTAAATACTTTTGCATCATTCTGTATCTAGAACAAACCATTTACCATATCTTTACGCAAAATTCTCCAGCATCATTCACAAAAAAACACCATTATTTATATATTCACATTTCTGTCTCAAAAATATACCTGATCTTCCCATACCCCTATTGGAATAAGCTGTTTGAGCTTGTTCCAATGATGATAAAAAAAAATAAAATTTGTGAAAATTTTTGTTTTCTTGCATGCAAATATATACATGTAGCACATGGAAGATATCCACAGTTGGGGAGAGATGTCCAAGGCTATCTCTTCACATTCCTTGTTTGTGCTTCATGCTAAACCAGTTTGTCTGCAGAGATAAATTTGCTTTATTAAAAATCATTGGAGATTGGCCACACACCAATGATTTTAAATAAAACTAATTTTAGGTAACAAATGTTGAACTTCAAACAAAATCTATCACTCAACCAGTTAATGTTGATGAGGCATGACATGGTGAAGGTGACCTAAAATACTTCTTAGAGTCACTTTGTCAGGTGAGCGATTAAGGCCACGTGGGGCCTCTTGTTTTTAAAAATGCTTCAACAGAATGATTTCATTTTTGGTAACCTACTATAGAACGATGACTTACAGATCAAGATTTATTTGCACTCTCTCCATCCGTCAGTCTGTCAGTCATACTTTAGTTTTCCAGACTTTTTTTGGAAATGCTTCAACCGAATGATTTCATTCTTGGTAACCTACTATAGAACGATGACTTACAGATCAGGTTTGAGTTCCATGCTGATTGCATTATTCTTGTGTGAGTTATGGCCCTTGGAAATATGGAAAAGCACCAAAATATCAGTTTTCCGAACTTTTTTTGGAAACACTTCAATGGAATGATTTCATTTTTGGTAACCTACCATAGAACGATCACTTACAGATCACGTTTCATTTGCACTCTCTCCATCCCTCAGTCTGTCAGTCATACTTAGTTTTCCTGACTTTTTTTGGAAATGCTTCACCCGAATGATTTCATTCTTGGTAACCTACTATAGAACGATGACTTACAGATCAAGTTTGAGTTTCATGCTGATTGCATTATTCTTGTGTGAGTTATGGCCCTTGGAAATATGAAAAAGCACCAGAATATCGGTTTTCCGGACTTTTTTGGAAACGCTTCAATGGAATTCATGCTGATCACATCTAGGTTATAACATTTGTATAATTATTAAAGCTCATTAGTCCAGTAGGGGACATTGTATTGCTTCAGCAATACGTGCGCTCTTGTTCTATATACATGTACAGTATGGCTGCCCTGGACTGTTCACTTTTCACAGGTGGGTAATATTCCCACGGACTCAATAATATTAGATTCCAGACACTAATAATAGGAATAATCATCAAAAATTTAATAAATGAAGCACCGCTTACAACCAGGTGTTTCATGAATTAAAATTTTGCTGATGATGATTTCTATTACCTGGTAAAGGCTTGTGTGGACATGACTGACCATGTGTGGATTATAACAGGTCCCCAGTGACTGTACTCTATACTCTAATGTTCAATTTTGTGTAAAAGTGAAAGAGTTAGTAGATGGATTGTTAAAACTAAATCAGAAGGATATTCTGACATGGGAGATATTTGAATATTCCATAAATATAAATTAAATTAAATATACACAAATTTAGCATCAAAATGAAGGTTAATATGAAAAGAACACAAAAAATATATTAAATCAACTAACAGAGTTGACACCAGGCTTCAGTGGTTCCTGGAAGTCTGCTACCGTATTCGTACCAGAACAGATAATCAAATAATATTGCACGAGAAGAACTTGTGGCTAAATATGCCTCGGATATCCAAGAATGAAGCTAGGAAATCAAAATTTCTTCAAAATAGAATGTCAGAGCTGCTTGGGAGTAAATCCCGAAACTCAGTTTTCTTTTCTGTTTGTTTATATTTTGGTCACGGTCAACTGGGCCAAAAATTCCTTGATATACAATGCTGTCTAAAATTAAGTAATTATGATTAGATCGCCTTTACACTACACACTTTTTAGCTCACCAGTCAGGGAGCTTACGTGATCACTTTCTGTCCGGCATCTGTCCGTCTGGCATGAAGCTTACATTATCGACTTCTCATAAACCACTGGGCCAAATTGAACCAACTTTGATGTGCATGTTCCTTATCATACGTCAATTCAGTTTTTAGTCGAGTTTTGACAAAGTCAAACTCGACTTATAGTTTGATGAAGTAGCAGGCAGACGGGCGGGTGGCGGGCGTAAACAATTGGTTTCCGGGCATATAACTTTAGTCCTATTTGATGCACCTTTACCAAAATTATACCAAAGGTTACCCTATAGGAAAGGAAGACACCTATCGATTTCAGAGTCTCGTGCCCTAAGGTCAAGGTCACTGTTACTATAAATAGAATATTTTGTGACAAATTGGTTTCCGGGCAATAACTTTAGTTCTATTTGACGCACCTTTACCAAACTTATACCAGAGGTTACCCTATAGGAAGGGAAGACACCTATTGATTTCGGAGTCTGGGACTCCAAGGTCAAGGTTACTGTTACTATAAATAGAAGATTTTATGACAAATTGGTTTCCGGGCAATAACTTTAGTTCTATTTGACGCACCTTTACCAAACTTATACCAGAGGTTACCCTATAGGAAGGGAAGACACCTATTGATTTCGGAGTCTGGGACTCCAAGGTCAAGGTCACTGTTACTATAAATAGAAGATTTTATGACAAATTGGTTTCCGGGCAATAACTTTAGTTCTATATGACGCACCTTTACCAAACTTATACCAGAGGTTACCCTATAGGAAGGGAAGACACCTATTGATTTCGGAGTCTGGGACTCCAAGGTCAAGGTCACTGTTACTATAAATAGAATATTTTGTGACAAATTGGTTTCCGAGCAATAACTTTAGTTCTACTCTGTGTATCTTCACCAAACTTATACCACAGGTTACCCTATAGGAAGGGAAGACACCTATCGATTTCGGAGTCTGGGACCCCAAGGTCAAGGTCACTGTTACTACCAATAGAATATTTTGTGACAAATTGGTTTCCTGGCAATAACTTTAGTTCTATTTGACACACATTTACCAAACTTATACCAGAGGTTACCTTATAGGAAGGGAAGACACCTATTGATTTCGGAGCCTGGGACTCCAAGGTCAAGGTCACTGTTACTATAAATAGCTTATTTCTTCAGAATTTAATGTCAAAACTCGACTTCTGGATCTGTGATCCTCTTGCTGGATTTTGTTCATATTAAGGTGGCATGCCCTCAGGGGGCACCACAAGGGGCATTACTCTGATAGCACCCATAAATTATTTTCCAAAATTAAAAAAAAGTCCTGTTCTCCAGAACCATCAATTATAATCTTTTGATATTTGGTATGTAACATCTCTAGTTGAGTCAGAGTCAAGTCTGTTCAAATCGAGTCCCTGTGTTAATAATTGGGCACCCTGTAGGAGCCCGAATTTTAACTTAGTGCAATATGAGGAAATTTCTTCAAACATCTTTTCAAATCCACCAGTCAGAATGGTTTCATATTTGGTATGCAACATCTCAAGGGGAGTAGAAATACAAAAAATTCCAACAGTATATGTGAATTCCTCCTTACAGTCTACATGTATACAATTTTGACACTCACACTCATTAAAGTTTTTTGATGAATAATGAATAAATATTAATTTCTCATTAGAATCCATACGTTTCTTTATCAATAACACACTGGTTCAACAAAATCCATTTTCCAAAAGATGAATAAAACAAATAATAAACCTGACTGTTCACTGTCCAGACTTGTTTTTTTTATTGACCAAGAGAAAAAAAAGTGAAAAATTGCTTCCACTCAAGTAAACTTAAACATTGTTATCCCCGCATTTTAAAAAAAAAATGTGCTGATCTCTGTCCGTCCCATCCAGTCTGTACATTTCAACTTCATATCACCATGAGTATGTAATTAAAAACATTCAAACTATGCTGAGGTGTTCAGGTAGCATAGATCTGTAGATGTGCATACAGGTAAAGGTATCAGAATTTAGATTTGGCCCCAAGTGGTTCCAGTGGAACCACTTTTATTGTTATAGTTAGAAAATCAGTTTCCATTGCAAGGCTCCTAGGGTGTTTAATTTGAAACCTTTAAACTTTGCTAAGGTGTTTTGGTAGCATCTGTAGATGCCCTTGAAGGTTTCTAGTTCTAGCTTCTAGCTCCAAGGGATTTTAATTTCGATACTTTGAAAGTGTGTTCATATGTTCTGGTGTCTAGATATGCATAAAGGATTCAGATATTTGATTTGGTCACCTGTAGCACCACTTGTGTCATTAGAGAATCGGTGTCTGATGGAAGTCTCCTAGGGGTTTTAATTAGAAACATTGAATGTGTGTTCATATGTTCTAGTTGGCCCTCTAGATGTGTATAAAAGTATCAGAATTTTTATTCTTCCCCAATTGGCACCTCTAGCACTACTTTTGTTGTTAGAGAATTGGTTTCCTGCAAAAGGCTCCCAAGGGTTTTAATTCAAAACTCTGAAAGTGTGTTCATATGTTCTGGTAGGGTCTCTAGAAGGGCATAAAGGTTTAAGATTTTTGATTTGGCCCTGATTGGTACCCGTAGCTGTCCGTAGCACCACTTTTGTTGTTAGAGAATCGGTTTCCAGCAAAAGTCTCCTAGGGGTTTTAATCTGTAATGTTGAAAGTGTGTTCATACCTTCCGGTACCCGCGTCTAGATATGCATAAAGGTTTCAGATTTTTGATTCGGCCCCATGTGGAACCCTTAGTACCACTAGTTAGAGAATCAGTTTCTGGCACAAGGCTCCTACAGGTTTTAAATCAGAAAAACGCTCAAAGTGTTTTTTTCATATGTTCAGGTAGGGTCCCTAGATGTGCATAAAGGTTTAGAATTTTTTACCTGGCCCCATATGCCTCTCGTCGTGCCACTTTTGTCGCTAGACAATCGGTTTACAGCAAAACGTGCCAAGGTGTTTTAATTTGAAATGTTGAAAGTGTGTTCATATGTTCAGGTTGGGTCTTTAGATGTACACAAAAGTTTCAGATTATTGATTTGGCACTATTTGGCTCCTGTAGCTACCTTCCTTTGAAAGGCTCCTTGAGGTTTTATTATTGTTAAATAATATTGTTAATGGTATTGTTGATTATCAATCAATGCAATGTGCCATATAATACCTTATCATTTCTGTCTGTATCAAACATTAATCAAGAATGCAAATATTTGGAAATCCTGTAGTGTGCTTTGCTCACAAATGACACCATCTAGTTTAAGTTTACTTGAGCAGTTGCAATTTTTCACTTTTTGTTCTTTAATAAACAAACAATGGTGCAAAACTGGTTGTCAAAATCAACCAATTAAAGGAACAGTCGAAACAAAAGGCAGTGTGCAAACACAACCATTGGAGGATCTTATAGATGAAATTTATAACACTATTAAAGCTGAATAAAAAGATGTGGAGAAGAATCTATATGTTTACAGCAATTACGTTACGGAATGATTGTCCTGCAGTGTCTGGCAAACATTGGAGGTCTGCTCAAGTGAGTTGAATGAGGCGTTAATAATACATTAACTTCCCGATCAGGTCAGTTTTATTAAAATCAACTTTTTATTACATATTCAATCATATTTTATCAATACAATGAATAAATGTGCCATTTTTAACAGACCTCCAGTGTTTGATGGGACTTCCGGTATTAAATGGGACCCCATCCCCACCTCCATTAATATTTTCTCCAAACAGCGTTTCACTAATAATTTTTTATATGTTCAAGACTTCAAGTCCTTACTTTTGTAATTTACTGTAATTAAAAATGTAGGCCATTGAAAATATTTGATGCCACTCTGACCATACTCACACTCAAACAATGTCCTGCATTTTCAGTTAAAATCATTAACTGTGATGGCATTTTCACTGTTTGTCTCATTTCCAAATACATGTAAAAGTGATGGCCAAAATTTTTTTTGGGAATTAACTGACTAAATTGAATGCTGCTGGCAGATATTCCTGCCCAGGACAAGATTTCTCTTGACACTGAAATATGTATAATTTAGGCACATTTAATCCAGTTCATACCCTGTAAATTGATTGATTAATTTTTTCTCCAATGATTTCTCGAGTTAAATTTCGAAGAATTTTTCATCAAATTGAATCATGGCTGCTTCACAGCAGCCCTGACTAGATTTGATGAAAAATATCTTACAGATCCTGAGGGGTTAAGATTTAATAATAATGACATCACTTTTATTCAGTTGGGGAGAGTACTAGTATTTGTTTATTTGCTAGAGTTAACCCCTTTTACTGCCACACACTCTTTAACCGTATATGGAGAGCCTCTATGTACGCCTGTATGCGAGGAAATTTAATAAAATTCATGACGTACTTGAAACTCTATCATCTCATTAATTGTTGGAAGGGGTCTCTGAGCCCTTTCTAACAATTAATCAGATAGGTTTGATCTGCACATACCAGAATGTACAGATAATCATAAAATAGGTGATAGTTGTCGCTTTCGGTAGCGTAAGTGTTAAACCTTGAAGGGCATTCATGTAGTTTCAATTTTGGTGAGTTTTTTTGTCTTACATGTTCCAACATCCACCTTATGGTGATCTTGCTGGTGCAAGTTACAGTACCTTGACAGTGGGTCCTAGTACCAGTATGGGCAGCCAAAACTTCACTCCAAAGACATCACTGCAAAGTCAAAATGTTACCTTATTATGATGGATCTAAAAATACATGTAAATAATATCCTCCAAGCCTTCTAAGACACTTTCAAGAATAATATGAACAATTTGTAAAAATCAAAGTTGATTCTCATTGTATTCTTTGAGAGAATCGATTTTGATTTATGCAAGAATTTTTAAGGCCTGCTGGAGCTAATATTTATTTTTACCATTTTACTCTTTCAGGAGAAAATGCTCAGCTAGAACAAGGGCACCTTTAATTCCCCAGATGCTGGATTAGTGTGACAAACTATGGGAGTACTTCCCATATGGAGAATATACAAAACCATGTCCATCGGGAAAAAGATCGTTTTTCTTGGAGGATTTTTTGCTACTCTATGGCTTTTGTCAATTGTCAATATGGCTACCTTACAGATTTTTACGGGGCCAACAAAAAGAAGTGGCATATTGGAGGTGAGTAGTAGATCTTAAAACGGGCTGCAAAATTATGAAATCATTCGTTCTTGTCTTGTGAAGGCTACAAGAAACCAAATTCCAACAGCTGCAGACAGACCTTTGGATTCAGGCCTGAAAATAAGCAATCTGAAATTTGCAGAATGAGGTCCCCATAGGGTGAATTTGATGATGCTATCCCATACAGTGGGCCAGTTTATCCTCTGGGTACCTCATTCTGTTTAGTTTTGAGACCCTGATTCAGATTGAGGTTCACAGAGGGTAAATTTAGTGATGCTACCCTGCTGTGCAGGGTAGCATCCCCTCTGGGGACCTCATTTTGCAGATGACAGTCTGCTTATTTTCTGGCCTGTTCGGATTCATATAATTTGGGTACAATGTCCAGTACGGAATCACCGTTTTGTGGCTCGTCTTGCAAATTTCAAGTGAAAAGCACTTGTAATTTTGCTTTCTTAGTATCTGTTTCATACAGTTTTCAGTTTTTTTCTCCTTTAGAATCCTACTTCACATAGCCTGAGGTTACAGTTATTCGTTGGGGTTGGGGGTGGAGGGGCACAATTTCTTGGTTCTCTTCAATAGCTTTCAGAGAATGATAATGCCAGTGACTAAAATTATTTTACAGAAATGATTTTAGTCCCTGGCTCAATTATTCCCTAGAAGGTTTTCATTGAAAACTAACCAAGAAATGATGCTCAGAATGAGTAAAGTCAGGTAGAGTGGGGGATGGGGAAGCTATTGTTAGAGGCTGGAGGATGGTTTAATTCTTTCTAAGGATGATCTCTAAACTCAGTTTTTAGTAAAAGTCCAATACAATCTTTATGAAAACTGACTGTCATCAAGAATTGGTGCTCTGAATGGGTTTTTGTGTGGAGCAGGAGGAATAGGCCAACATCTTGGCTTCAAATCGTATGTACAATTTCGAAGGTTTTTTAATGTACTGTTTTTGAGGGAGGTTCAAACAACAGCTGATATAAGGGGATGTACATGTAACTGGTTGTTTATATGTGAATATTCATCAATCGCACATGCTTTAAATTCTGTAATGTTGTGTACATGTGGTTTTGATTTATTGTGTGAGTGGATAAAATAAATGTTCATGTGTGATATGATGAAATCGTGGGTTGTTTTTCTGAATCTGTCCAAATGACATATTGTAATGAATGTGTCGAACAACATGTGATTAAGTCCCAACTGTTCCTTAATGTGAACATTCCACTTTTCCTTTCAACTCTGGTGCTTGTCGAACATAAAATAACGAATACCAAAACACTTAAATGATATAATTTTTTTTATTATTTTATTGATAAAATAAACATAGTACTCACATTCAGCACAGGATTAACACCTCATTCTGGTGATCGCTCATTAGTATTTTTATACAGAGGCTGGTGAGATTACCTGCCCATTCTTGGATCCCGCTTATTTGTATACTCTATTTATTTGACAGAAGCATTACTCCATTAACCCTTTACCCAACTGCCAAAACCGGTCAGCGCTATTCTCAAAAATCGCCAATTAATATTTTTCCACTATACCAATGGCCCAGACTAGCTGGTGCAACCCAATTTATTTCCGGGTCCAAACACAAAATTTGCCAAAAAACTCCAAAAAAGAGAAGACCAGTATGGTCCTCCATACTTATTGCACAGTGCGCAAACTTGTTGTCAAGGACAACAATAGGCTACTGCCATCTTGTCATTCTGTTGTTTGGCCCATGTCAGATCAACACGTATCCTGACTTCTGTGCTATAAAATCCTAAAGTATAATAAAGCCAGACACGATTATGGAGTGGAATGGTGGAATATTTGCAGCAGAAACTCAAACGAATGACATCTCTTTAGGAGTTTCCAGATCGCCAAATTCGAAAATGACTTGTTACAGGTGCTGTCGTTTTGGGAGTTTCATTATCACCAAATGTCAGTGTTTACAACTGCGTCATGCTGTTCATGTTATAATTCATTATTAAAGCTTGTGTGATAAGTGGTAAAATGGAATATAAATTCATGTTTCTTGGACAACGACAGTTGTTAGAATTAAGCCAAGTGAAACAATTTATTTTGAACTTGAGGCGGAGACTCAGTGAGGTCGAGGAGTAATACTAAACTTGTGGAAATATAATTGATTGAAGTCATATTGATGCCATAGTTCACTAAAGTGGTGAACAACCCATGAGTTTTTAATATTTCTGATTCTTTTGAATTCATTGTTTGCAGTTAAAACTGAAAACACACCCACTGAAGATGACATATTTGTTGGTAAGTTTGTGTCTGTTGGTGACTAAAAAAGTGAAACAGACACGGTGCCAGCGTTTGGTGTTGAGAAATTCCAATCAGCGTGTGCATAATTGATGCTGATCAATGGAAGTGGAGCTTACATTTTTTTTGTTTTCATGTCTCCAGGGAACATTCCGATAGTAATTGTGTTTTGTCCAAAAACTCCAGTACTAAGACTTTTAGAAGGTGTCAAATTAACCATTCACGGATGATGTCACAGACATGAGGCATAATAAAACAACTTATTCTGTTTTTCCTGATGTGAATTCCTCTTTGGTACTATCAGCAAATCTCAAGTCAAGTCAGATACCAAATATCAAACCGATATCGAGGTATACCCCATAAAAATACCAAAACCAATACCGAATTCAAAATTCCAATACTGCCCATCTCTGGTGTCAAGTTTTTACAAACATTGATTCCCAGATGCAGAATATTAAACATCACTAACATCACTTCCCTCTAAACTAAGCCTGATATCAAGGGGAGCTTTAGTTTTAACTTTTGTCTGCCTGTCGTCTGACAGACTTTATAGTATCAACTTCTCATAAACTACTGAACCATATTGAACCAACATTGACGTGCATGTTCCTTATTGAATGTCAATTCAAGTTTGCTCAAATAAAGTTGCCACACCCAGAGGCACCACTAGCTGCATAACTATGTTAGGACCCATTAAAACTTTAAAAGAAATGGAACAATCTTCTCCAGAGCCATCATTCAAAATCTGTTGATACTTGGTATCCAACATCTGTAGAGGGGTCAGATTCAGGTTTGTTTGAGTAAAAGTCCCTGAGTTCATATTTGGGCTCCAAATGAGCCTTGAATTTTAATTTTAACTTAGGCCTGAAAAAGTTAAACATCTGTTTCTCAGTCCCTCCTGCATGGTCCTTTTGGCTGACGTATGCTTTCTTTTTATAACCAATACAAACTTAAAAAAATAAAAATTAAATGGTTTATGTCTGATATTTTACCCAAGTTGATAAAATTGATAAATTTGTCCTGTGAGTACAAAAAGATTTTGCAATGCTTTAGCACTGCAAAGCCTTCTTGCACTCAAGGGTGAAATACATGTACACCACCACCCATCGTATTCTGTTGATTATGAAGCTTAAAACGTAAAACAAACCAAGAACATGAACTTTGATGGCACAGAAATAATTAAAAAAATTAAAATTAAAATAAAAAAATGCCTGCCCACATACAATTTTACAAAAAATGGCCTGAGAAACAGAAGATCAACTTTATGGGGCCTTAGTGCAATTTGAGGAAAGTACTTTGAAAACCTTCTTTACATATGCCTGTCAAATTCTCTTTATAATTGGTATTCAGTATCTTTAGGGTAGGGGGCACATTAAAGTTTTGTTCAAACGAGTCTCTGGAGCCTTATTTGGGCTCCTTGTTTGAGCCTGAATTTTAACTTGGTGTGATATGAGGAATATTCTTTAAAAATTTTCTCCTTCAGATCCACCAGTCACAATATTTTGATAATTGGTATAGAGCATCCTTAATGGGTCAGATTCAAGTTTGTTTAAATCAACATCCTGTATTCATATTTGGGCTCCCTATGTGAACCCGAGTTTTAACTTTGTTCAGTATGAGGAAGATTCTTTAAAAGATCTATTTATTTATTGATTTGTTTATTTATTTGTTTATTTATTTATTGGGGTTTATTGACACTTTCATCAGCCAGGGTCACCTTGTGTTGGACAGGTTTATGGGTGGAGGAAGGCAGTGTACCTGGAGAGAACCACCAAGCAACAGTGAGCAACTGTCAGATACCCCAACGTACTAACTCCGCACAAGCAGAGTTAGCATTGGTTGAAGACGAGTGCACCAACAACATGCTTTGCCTAGTACACAATACCACCATGCCCCCACATGTGCAATCAAGATTAAGTGCCTTGCCCAAGGACAGAACATAGTTGACCCTGGCGAGGATTGAACCATGGATCTTCGGTTTGAAGGTCCAGTGCCATAACCACTAAGCCACTGCACCCGGGCTCCCTATCACATCCTGAATTTTAGCTTCCTGCAGTATTGGGAGTATTCTTCAAATACTTCAAAGATCTTGATCCCTCAAGTAGAATCTTTTGATAGTTTGCATATAGTGTCACTGTGTCTTCTAGATTCAAGTTTGTTTGCAGTGGTGCCCTTGAATGATTTTATGCCCCCCCCCCCCCCCCCCCCCCCCCACTCCAAAAAAAAAAGAAAAAAAAAAAGGAAGAAGTCCACCCAATCGATCCCATGGGAGGAGTGGGTGTTGGTCTTTCTGGTGTTTTTCTTTTCTTCTTTAAAATGAGTTTTGAGGAGTTTTGAATGATTCTATGTAAAAAAACAATTTACCCAACATAACCTCTCCACACTCCTCTGGTTAAACTATATTAACTAGATTAACATGTAGATGGGGCCCACCCACCAGCTTACTTTATGCCTTGGGTGGAAGCAGAGGGGTGTAAAAAAACAAGTTACCCAACATAACCTCTCCACACTCCTCTGGTTAAACTATATTAACTAGATTAACATGTAGATGGGGCCCATCCACCAGCTTACTTTATGCCTTGGGTGGAAGCAGAGGGGTGGTCTATTGGGCAAACATTCTTTTGGAGTGATTTTATGCAACTCCCCCACTCCCCCCCCCCCCCCCGCCCCCCCATCCTCCCCCCCCCCCCCCCCCACAAAAAAAAAAATGTTTATCCAATCAATCCTGTGGGAAGAGTGAGTGTTGCTCTGTTGGATGCTTTTTCTTCTCTTGCTTTAAAATGAGTTTTGAAGGGTTTTGAATGATTTTATGCAAAAAAAAACCAACCAAAAAACAATTCACCCAACAGATCTTCTCCTCTAGCTAAATTATATTAACTAGATTAAAATGTAGATGCTGACCTTCAATCCTTTTTAGCTCATTTTGACAAAGTCAAGCTGAGCTAATCTCATCGCTATCCGTCCGGCGTCCATCGTCCATCAACACCATGTTTTGGTCTTTGCCAAAACCACTGGGCCAATTCAAGTGAAAGTTTGTGTGAGTGATGGTCCCGAAGGCAGTGATTCTGCTACGGGAAACTAAATGAGGCCGTATAATGGGGCAACCAAGAGTTCTCACTACCACTGGTGGACCAGGGTTTGGCCAGTGGTAGGAAAATTTTAAATTTGGGGTTCCAAAACCCCCATTTCATTGCATCTGGGGGATATTTTGAGGTTTTTCACAGTGATATGTGCGTAGGTTTTTCACATTTCAAGAGCCAGTAATTGCGTAAGAATGAAGATCAATGGGGAGAAATTCAGGTAAAAAACATTCATTTACACAAATTTCAGTGTTGTCGATTTCATGCTTTTTTGTGCTTCTAAATTGGAAACAAGAAGCTCTCTTTTTCGTGCTTCTGGAATTTTCAGGAAAATAGATTCGAGATTCTATTATACTAATTAAAACGCACAAATGAGGTGTGAATAATATACCTGCAAACTGTTGTGTCATTTTAATTAACGCTGACAGCAGAAGTACATCTACAGAAGTTCATGCTTTTTCAACACGTGCTTGCTTTGGGTAAATGTTTGAGTAATAAGATTGGTCAGAAAACAAAATGTCACACAATTGTATTTACTACTGAACAGACATGTTAACCTCCAGAATGATTTGTAATGGGAGGGGTAAGATTTTTGGCCCCACCCAAAATTTCTATTTTCTGAACCGTTGGTTCTGGTTGGAACCAAATTTGGTATGTGGTATTATTGGGTCATAAGTACATGACTCATCCAAAAAAAAAAAAATTCCTGCATCCCCATGGGAACCCTGGGAGGTAAAAATAGAAATATTTTCAAATGCCCATATTTCCCAAACCACACGGAACAGTGAGCTGTTATTTTGAATGAAGCATCCTTCGGGCCAGTAGAATTGAATGGTTAAAAAAAATTGCTATCGGTTATGTTAGGGTGTTCTGTAATGGACATCGAAAAAATGCGGAGTTAGCATATTTGCAAAAATTTAAAAAAATCTTTTCTCCAGAACCAATCATCAGAATCTTTTGATATTCGGTATACAGCATTCATTTGGGGGTCAGATACAAGTGTGTTAAAATAAAGCCCATTGGTTCATATTTGGGCTCAATACAGGAGCCCAACTTTTTAATTTAGGGTATTATTGGGGAATATTATTTAAAAATCTTCTTCAGAACCACCAGTCAGAATCTTTTAATGTTTGGTATACATCATTGCTATGAGGGTCAGATTCAAGATTGTTCAAACCAAGTCTCCAGGTTAATATTTTAACCAAATTTTAACTTTGATCAATATGGGGGATAATTTTTAAAAAATCTTCTTCAGATCCATCAGTCGGAATGCTTTCATATTTGGTATACAACATCTCTAGGCGGTTCAGATTCAAGTCTGTTCAATTTGAGTGCCTTGGTTAATATTTGGGCTCCATATGGGAACCTGAAATTTAACTTAGTACAATATGAGGGAATTTCTTCAAAAATCTTCTTCTTCAGATCCACTGGTCAGAATTATTGCTGTGAGGTTAACCGAAAGTACAACTCGGTTCGGTTTATTTGAAAAAACCGACCGAGTGGACTCTCCCTAACCGGCATTCGGTTTGCGCACGGTTATTTTCGGCAATGAATCACGTGTCATTTCTGAACGTTCACGCACGTGCTCAATATTTATTCCGACAAGAATGGCAGAAAAACAAGCGACACCGAGTCCCGTTTGGAAGTTTTTTATGCGGGTCAGCCCGAAGCATTCCAAATGCAACCAGTGTGGAAAGGAGATAATATCGGACCATGGAAACACCAGTAACCTTATACGTCACTTTGAAAATAAACATAAGCTGGAGGCCGTGGAATTAAAGAGATTGCTTGAAGAACGATCATCAGAGATGTCAAAAAGGAAAGCACCGGTACGTACATTTATTTTCTGTTTAACAGTCTGCCTGCTACAGCAAGCACCGCCAATATCCATTATCCAAACAAATCTGAACTTTTATTACCAATCAATTCAACCGCACTAGACTACATGTATTTATAAAAAGGAATCAATCTAGCAACATTGTATCTAATGTTGGACTGCAGGCCTGTATGTTTTCACAAATTTCAATGCCAACTTTGTCATCATGTTATTTGAACTCGACCTCGTCTGCATTTCTGACACTGTCTGCAATGCTTTGTTGAATGGTGAGAGGGTCACAGCGGGATATTTAAAACAAAACCTTTCGTGAGTGTGTTGCATGAACTTGCATTGCTGATTTTATGTCCCAAGGGAACCCCCCTCAATTCTTTTATTCACAGCTGGGTGAAGCTCATTAGCATTAGGCCTGCGCACTGTACGCATACAGACCACAGAAATACATCTAGTGGTCAATCTGGTCATGTGATTCTCATTAATATTTAATGAGGTTTTCACATTGAAGTGACTTAACCCTTTACCCAACGCTTCAGACTGACGTCAATCGACCAGTAACTTGCAGATTAAGTGGTAATAATGATTATTTATGAGAGTAACTGAATTTTTTTTACTGGGAAGTTTCATGCCCAATCTCCTCATAGTCAGTAGTCACTGTTATTAGTCAATCTCATAACCATTATAACAAAGTGTATATGAACTTATGAAGTGGGGGCGGGGGGTCAGTTTCGCAGCAATCGCAGGCCACCGAGTCTGTGACTTCGTACCCCATGTTGAACCCAAAAAGACACAAGTTCCTTTTCGTATTTCTTAGCCCCTTCGCCCAATCAATTCAAATGATTAATACGTAAATTCTAATGTAAGAACATCTTGCAATATGGTATGAATAATAGTATTGATTACAGGGGCGGATCCAGGATTTGAAATTGGGGCCCCCAATTTCAAATCCTGGATCCGCCCCTGTAATCACTACTATTCATACCATATTGCAAGATGTTCTTACATTAGAATTTACGTATTAATCATTTGAATTGATTGGGCCAATTTGGGGGGGGGGGGGGGGGGGGGGGGGGGGGGGGGGGGGCGTACTAACGCACAGGGCCAACCATGGTAATAATTCACAAGGGGATTGTTGCCTAATCCGCCAGAAATTGTTAACCCTTTACCTAACGCTAGTAACAGATGACACTCGTAAAAAAAATTCTCGAAAAACTAAAAATTTCATTTTTTGCTTCCAAAACATAGGTTGTGACCCCTCATGGGAACGAGCGCGTCGCGCTCGTTCCAATGAGGGGTCACAACCTATGTTTTGGAAGCAAAAAATGAAAATATAAAAAAAATTCAATGGCGATTTTCGTGTATTGCGCTGGCCGGTTTTGGCTGTTACGTTAGGTAAAGGGTTAACTCTGGAAAAAAAGGGGGGGTGGGCGTTCGCCGGTTATGAACCCCCCCCCCCCCACCCCCCCCCCCTCCTCCTGGATCCGCCCCTGTGAATATACTGGTTGACAATGACGATCTGACATTTACTGTCTTTTGTACTTTGTACTTGTAGGCACAGAGTGAGACTGTGAGGGAGATGAGTACTGTGAAACAGATGAAAATAGAAGGGTTTGCACAAGATAGCAGAAAGTGGGGTGCGAATGACAGGCGACAGAAAGAAGGCGATGAGATGTTAGCAAGAATGGTTTGCCTTGATCTTCAACCTGCCAGCATTGTAGAAGACCGTGGTTTCAGGGTATTTGTCGAAACTATTCAGCCCAGTTATCAGCTACCTAATCGTAGATACCCAACCTACAATTTAATCCCCAAAATTTATGATGTTTCTGTAAGGGAAATTAAAGAAAAGATACAGCTCTGTAACTCTTTGGGCATAACTATTGACCACTGGACATCATCCGCTAACCAGGCGTACATGAGTGTCACTGCGCATTTTTTGTCTGATGACTTTTTAGTGAATGACCTTTGTTTAAACGTCAAGCCAATGCCTGAGAGCCACACATCTGAAAATATTGCTGATGCAGTGATTAATACTGTAAAAGAGTGGATTCCCAATTACGAACAAAAGAAAATCCCAATCTTTGTAGTCTCGGATAATGCTTCCAATGTGCAGGGAGCACTGAACGGCTTCCAAAACCACAGTTCATTGGCTTAGCATGTTTTGCACCACACCATCCAGTTATGCATAAATGACACTATAAAGGGGTTTCCTGATTTGGGAAGAGTAATTGCCAAAGCGAAAAACATTGTATCACACTTTCATCGCAGTTCCCAAGCCACACATAAACTCTCCGAAATGCAGAAAGTTTTAAATTTTCCCCAAAACAAACTAAAGAATTACTGCCCAACATGCTGGAACAGCACATACTACCTAATTCAACGTCTCGTTCAACAAAGGGAGCCATTGACGACAGTTTTATCATCGATTGAGAAAGTCGACAATCTCTCAGCACATGAGTGGAAAGTCGCTGCAGATTATGTGTCAGTTTTAAAACCTTTTGAGGGAGTCACACAGATGATGAGTGCTTCGCGATACTCAACTGTCAGTATGGTTCTTGCCGTGTTGAATATTTTGATTGAAAAAATGAATGCAACTGAAATGAACGACTTTGGGCGGGAAATGAGGGCTAACATCAAGAAACGCTGGAGTGATTTTGAATGTGATGAGCTGTATTCTGTGTGTTCTTTTCTTGATCCACGTTTTAAGGGCTTTGCATTTGCAAGCAGTGGTGCAAAAGCTGCTGCAAGTGAAAGACTTCTCTGTCACATGATACAAACTTATGAAAACTCAATTTCTCATGACACTGCTGAAAGTCAAAAGTTCAAAAATGTTGATCAGTCACACGAGCATGTTCCAACAGTTCCAGACCAGGCTTCGAGTTCTACGTCAGATAATGATGAAGAATCTTTGCAGAAGCAGCCAGAGGGTGATTTATGGGGGACATTTAAGGCCATGATTTCCAAAAAACAAAAAGAGGAATCATTTATTCAGACAGCTGAAATAGTTCGTTCCAAAATGGAGTATGAACTCGAACTTTACTGCAGGGAGGAGCTTGTTGAACCACCTGAGTCCCCCTTTGTTTGTTGGAATAAGCATGCCAGCAAATTCCCTGTTCTTTCAAAACTGGCTAAAGTTTACCTACCAATCCCCACAACGTCAGTGGCAAGTGAGAGGGTATTTAGTAAGGCGGGTCTTGTGATTTCAAACCGTAGATCTTCCTTAAAGCCATCAAACGCCGAAAAACTTGTTTCCTTGAGTCACAACCTCAGGTGTTGAGAAAAATCAGAAAATGATCCAAGTCAGTACTCGGTACTCAGTATAGGCCTCGCCAACATGAGATCGAACTTACTTTTCTCAGGTTTTCCGTGAAGTTTTAATTCTAAATGATGACACTGGAAGATATCCCTTGTCACTTATAAGTTGTAGACTTGTAGTATTATTGGTTTTTGTGTTAACTTTAAAGATAACTTTCCAGTTTCCATATCCGAATTAGGGGATTACAAAGTGGAATCTCAGTTTATAAAATCGCATCCAAGTTCTAACTTCTGTTATGCCATAACAAAAGTTTCAGTGCAATATATTCCGCAGGGTAGCATGTAGCATTGGAAATTATATTACGACAATGGAGCATAATTCCTCACTCCTGTTACGAAAAATCCCCCCCCCCCCCCCCCACATCACACAAACATTACACAAGGGCCTACGCTAACAGGCTGTTAGCATAGGCCCTTGGGTAATGTTTGTGTGATGTGGGGGGGGGGGGGGGATTTTTCGCTCAGTACTCAGTATGCATAATTGCATATTGGGATTCAGGATTTATTTCCGGAAACTTGTATCCTAAGAATCAGAGCGTTGTGGCCCCCACACATCGTAAATTTTTATTATTATTATGTGTTGAATACTGTTCATGGCTTTTTGCTTAATAAAAACCGAAACCGAGAGTTGACTCTTTTGAAAGAAACCGAACCGAGGTAAAATTTAATAACCTCACAGCACTAGTCAGAATGGTTTCATATTTGGTATATACGACATCTCTAGGGGGGTCACATTCAAGTTTGTTCAAATCGGATCCGTAGGTTAATATTTGGGCTCGCTATGGTAGCCCAAATTTTATAGTCCAGGCACATTAGACATAAAAATGAGAAAGTAAGGAAAAAAATCGGAGAAAGCTGATTTTTTTATATGTTTCCGGGACACACATTGCGGATAAAGTGTGAAAAGTCCCTGCGAATCCGAGTTGAGCTTTTTTAGTTATAGCGTTTTTTTGATGAAAAAAAAAATTTAAAAAAAATTCGACCCAGCACCATATTTCTCATTCTTATTCGCCTTAGTAGGGTGAGAATCATAAATATCGTGCTGAATTATATTGAGAATACATATCCCCAACAGAAAATGCCAACTTTGTACCAATCCTCACACTCAATGGTGAAATATTCACGAAAATGTACAAAATTACGAAAAAAAATTTATTGTTTTCATACACACAACGGTACACAACGTCCATTAAATCAAATCTACGACTACTTTGGGAGTTAAATTATATATCAAAAATTGCAGAAAAGCAGTGGCTTTATAATGATAAATAACAATAGTCATTTATTCTATAATGAACTGGTGAAACGTGTGAAATATTAACCATACCCCCTAAACTCAAATTCAAACGGCATCGACTTTTCTCATTCAAATACCGTATTATAGCATCATTGTTTCAATTTCCATGTTCGATTAAATCACATAATGTGGTATTCGCCTACACTCAAGATGCATTGGCATGTAATGTGTGCACGCCCTTGATGTGTATATATCAAAGCAGTGGAGATTGTGTCTTCGTCAGATAAGTTGACAAAAGTTTTCGTTAGACTCGGCGGCTTCCATATGATTATGTCATATTTAGGGGCAATTGGTTCGATCATGGCTGGTAGTGGCTTGGATGAACTTTGGGGGACTGTTTATGCTGGTGGGTCAATCCATCATTTGATCAGTGGTCATGCATATTCAAGAGCAGTTCGTGCCCATTTGCTAACACAAATTGCCATTACAAAACTTGTGTTTGAAGAAAGCCGAACACTAGATAACATAGACTGCACAGAAGTCAATGAAATATTCTGTGGACTTGCCAGAGGTGACTGTACAACAGCTGACGCTGTCAATCAAGAAAGTGTCAACCATCTACTGTCAAAATTACACGAACAGCTCCAGAATGCGTCCGTAGGATGCACAGGAAAGCTTTGGGTACAATACTATGAGCAAATAGGTCTTCTCCAGTTGTTCTTGACAGCAGAGCGCACAGGCGACTGGGAACTCCACACATATTGTGTTCGCAATATGATTCCAGTATTTCACGCAGGTGGTCATTTTGCATACACAAAAAGTTCTCATCTCTATTTGCAGCAGATGAATGAGCTAACAGAAATAATGCAACAGGATGATTTGAAGTTGTTCACTGAGAAAGGTTACTTTACCATAAGGCGCTCAGATAAATTCTGGGACGGGATATATTCTGATCAGACCATAGAGCAGTGTTTAATGAGAATGTTCAAGCTCCCTGGTGGTCTCACACATGGCAGGGGAATAACCGATAGCACTGTTGCGAAATGGGTACATGGACTACCTCTTTGCCTTCCGATATGTAATGCTCTCGAAAATTTTGTTCATGTTCACACTGGTCATGGCGAACAACATCGGGATCTCCGTCAAAGTTCACAATTGACTGATGCCAATGATATCACCAAATTATTGAACTGGCTCAGAGTGCATTCCCCCTTTCAGAAGAGAGATCCACTACAATTAGTCTCTATAGCGACCAGGCTTGTGGCCGACGAAACTGTGAACTGTGACCAAGTTCGCAAAATTGGTGAATGTTGCGTATCGAATGTTGTAAACAAAACGTCCAACAGCATCAAACTACGACGTGTTGACACTGTGAAGTCTTTCGCATCGATGGCAAATAGCATCAAAGTCTGTGGAAGTAAGGTAGTGATTGACCCCACAATTCTGTTCAACCGCATCACATGTGTTATTCAGTCACAAGCAGAGATGGAAGAGTATCTCAAATATGAACTCGCCCCGAAACCACCAGCATTGTTTGATTCTGCTGGAATGAGGAAGACACAGAAAAGCACGCTCGGTAAGATCCTCAAAACATACGGTTCCGAGCAAACTAAAATCCCAGAACATTCTCTGTTTGTTGTAGATGGTGGATTTTTATTGAGGGCAGTTGTATGGCCTAAACAGTCGTCATATAAGGACATATGTACATCATATTCCAATTATCTAGTGAGACATTTTGGGGCGAACGTCGTGGTTGTTTTTGATGGTTATGCTTGTACAATGTTGACAAAGGGCATGGAACAAGCCTGTAGATCTAAAGACAGGTATTCCATTGATATCAATATCTCACCCGAGTTACCAGCCACCACACCCCAATCCGATTTCCTTGCAAATGCCAAGAACAAAACCCAACTGATCGATCTTCTAATGCAGGAGCTATCTGCTATCAATATTCAGTCCAAGCAGGCCGAGGCTGATGCTGATGTACTGATAGCCGAAACTGCACTTGACATCGCTCAAGATGACAACAATGTTGTCGTTGTGGGAACAGACACAGACTTGTTAGTCATTCTTACCTCTCGAGTTCAACCGGGATGTAATATTCACATGATGTATTCCATTACCCCAAACTTACTAGTTTCAGTTAGTGAAATAGCAACCAAAATGGGTGACCATAGAAGCAACCTCCTTGTAGCACATTCTATAAGTGGTTGTGACACTACTTCTGCACTCTTTCGAGTTGGTAAGAAGAAAGTATTCAGTACAATTGTCTCCGATGTTACTAGCGACTCACAACAGTATGTCAACACAATTTTGGCGGATGACAGTACACCAAGTGCAGTAGCCGTTGCCGGGGAACAATTTTTCCTGATCTTATACGGGAGTAAAACTGTTTCCTCTCTCGATTAATATAGATATGTCACTCACAAGCGTTATGTAGCAAAATCTAAACTGAATAAACCCATCGACCTAGCCTCACTCCCACCAAGCAGCGATGCTGCACAACAACATGTCTACAGATGTTATCTCCAGGTCCAACAATGGCTGGGCACTTCGCTTCCTCCGACGGATTGGGGGTGGTCGCTAGACAATGGACTTCTTGTACCGACTGCAGCCACAAAGCCATGTGCCCCCGATAACCTACTGAATCTGATCAGTTGTGGTTGCAAGAGTGCTTGTACAAAAAGGTGTGGGTGTAAGAAGGCAGGACTCTCTTGCTCAGGTTTGTGTAATTGCAGTTCGGATTCTTGTAACAACCACAGAAACACTGTCCTGTCGGAAATTTCTGAGTTCGATGAATAATATGTATATAGGTCATGTCATTTCTGTATATAGCGTTGATAATAGTCAATGTAACTTAATCCATGTTGATTGATTTGGACATTCTGTAAATATTATTTATTGATTTTTGTACATTCTGTAAATATTATTTATTGATCTAATGCTGCCAGACACAGACGTGTCTGTTCGGTCCCAAGCCCAAAAATAGTTGAGTTCTCATGCTGACGAATTTTATGCCAAAAGGGGAACTCGGCCAGAAGCAGAGGGGGTCTACCATAATGTCTATTTTGTAAGCAATGATAAAAGTCTTCAAATGGTGGTGGATTTTTTATCGTCTGTCCAACTAACATCCCGTTCTGTACAACGACCCTTTGGGCAAATCCGTTAGGAAAATCGTCATTTTTTGCGTAAATCCGATACTTTTTTGTGAATTTTCAATAATTTTTCGCAGAAATTGTCACAGAATGCACATTTTCCTCTAGGTAAATGTATATTAGACATTATGTAGCTCGAAATACACGTAAACAAAAAATACAGTTGGATCAATTTGAGGTTACAAAGTTCGTGCGATTTTTTTTGATTTTTTTCAAACGCGTTTTCGAAAAAAGGCTGTAGAAAAAAAAGCTCAACTGGGATTTTAGGAGACTTTTGTCTAATCGTTCAGTGACATGTACTCGACATTCCCTGAAAAAATCAGCTTTCTCTGATTTTTTTCCCTAGTGAAACCTAATGTTCTTGGGCTATTAACTTAGTGCAATATGAAGAATTTTCTTTAAAATTTCTCTTCTTCAGATCCAACAGTCAGAATGCTTTCATATTTGGTACACAACATCTCTAGGGAAGTCAGATTCAACTTTGTTCAAATCGAGAGCCTGGGTTAATTGGAATTGGCCATGTTGCTGATGATTTAAAAATTTTGTATTCAGTACCCTCTGGAGGTGTGTAACTAAGATTAATCCACATAGGTTGTATCAGGGGGCTTCATAGGGGAGCTCTACATTTTACATTACCGGGTATGATCAACTGAAGAAAAAGTATGATGCCCGGATTATTTTTGTCACTCCTGAGGGACTCAAGGATTGACAATGTATCCTATGGAGATGGATTGCTTAATGTAGACTCATTCTTGAACTCTGGTTTATATTGTGTTCTGTTCAAGATGTGCTTCAGGCCTCTTGTTTTTAGTGGGGTTTTTTTAGCTCACCGAAGGGAGCTTAACTTATCAATTGCTGTCGGTCGGCGTCCGTCGTGAACTTTACATTATCGACTTCTCACAAACTACTCGACCAAATTGAACCACATTTTGTGTGCATGTTCCTTATCATATGTTGGAACATCCAATATCGATTGGAGCCCAAACTTTAACTTTGTGCAATTTGAGGATATTTCTTTAAAAATTTTCATCTTCAGTTCGACCTCTCAGAATCTTTTCATGTTTGGTATACAACATCTATAGTGGGGTCAGATTCAAGTTTGTTCAAATTGAGTTGCTGAGTTTATATTTGGGAGCCCAAATTTTAACTTTGTGCAATGTGTGGAATATTCTTTAAAAATCTTCTTCTTCAGATTCACCAGTCAGAATCCTTTCATATTTGGTATACATCATCTCTAGGGGGACCATATTCAAGTTTGTTCAAATTGGATCCCTGGGTTGAAAATTTTGAGTCTGGTTCGGACTTAGAAATTTTTTACCAAAATTTGAGGAGAAAAAAATTGTTTCGGATTTTTTATGCGTTTTGTTCAATTTTGAGACCAAATCGAGTTTCTCGGTTAATATTTAGCCTGAAATATTAACTTAGTGCAATATGAGAAAATTTCTTCAAAAATCTTTTTCTTCAGATCCACCAGTCAGAATCCTTTAACATTTGGTATGCATCATCTCTAGGAGGGGTCAGATTCAGGTTTGTTCAAATTGGATCCCTGGGTTGAAAATTTTGAGTCTGGTTCGGACTTAGAAATTTTTTACCAAAATTTGAGGAGAAAAAATTTGTTTCGGATTTTTTATGCATTTTGTTCAATTTTGAGACCCCAAAACCACCAAATTTTTAGCCTGAAAATTTTGGGTTCGGTTCCGACTCCGAAATTTTGAACCAAAATTCGTAATTTTAAAAAAAAAAATTTATGCGTTTTTTGTTCAATTTTGAGACGAAAATTTTTTTTTTTATTTTAGCCTGAAAATTTTGGGTCTGGTTCAGACTTGGAAGTTTTGGATGAAAATTTGAAAAGAAAAATTTAGTTTTTTATGCATTTTGGTCAATTTTGAGATGAAAAAAAAAATTGGGGTCAGGTTTGGTCCAAAATTCGGACATTTTGGGGCGATTTTTATGCGTTTTGTTCAATTTTGAGATGGAAAAAAAAATTTATAGCCTGAAAATTTGGGTCCTGTTCCGACTTGTTTTTTAAATCTTCTTCAGACTGTGTAGTTAGAATGCTTTCATATTTGGTATACAACATCTCTAGGAAGGGGAGATTCAAGTTTGTTCAAACTTCAAACCTGGTCCCAGGGTTATTAATTTGGGCTACCTATGGGAGCCTGAATTTTAACTAAGTGCAATATGAGGGAATTTCTTTTAAAATCTTCTTCTTCAGCTCCACCAATCAGAATCCTTTCATATTTGGTATACAACATCTCTTGGTGGGTCAGATTCAAGTTTGTTCAATCGGGACCCTGGGTTAATATTTTGGCTCCCTATTTGAGCCCAAAGTTTAACTTAGTGCAATGTGAGGTGATTTCTTTAAAAACCTTCTTCATATCAACCAGTCAGAATTCTTTCCTATTTGGTATATGACATCTCAAGTTTGTTCAATTTGAGGGCTTGGCTTAATATTTGGGCTCTATGGGAAGGGGTGGGTTGGGCGGCATGTTAGGTTCTGGTTTGTTCAAATCCATTCCTTAGTGTTTTTCCATAAAATTTGCCTCTCATGACTTCATTCTTTTGTAGTGTTGATGAACCATGTCTAACTGAATGTGACCCCAAATACTTCTTTGAACCACTTTGGCCGGTGAGCGATTAAGGCCCCTTGGGGCCTCTTGTTTTAATTCCATTCAAAATTTTCTGGGTACAGACGGCCAACAGTTAACAGTTATTTAGTCAGCACAACGGAATAAATGTAGTGTTAGAAAATAAGTCCATTGTGTATAAATATGCAGTCATAATTTTTCGGAATCCTAAGCGACTTTAAGGTGCTATATAAGTTATGGAATTTTGTTTATTTTGAAATTCTCAGTTCTCACCTCTGATATTCCTTAAATTCAGATTAAATATACACAAATTATACATCAAAATGAAGGTTGGGATGTATAAAACACGAAACACATATGTAATCAACTCATAGAGTTGACAGCAGGCACCACTGGTTCCTGGAAGTCTGCCATCGTATTCGTACCAGAACTGATAATAAAATAATATTTTGCGAGAACAACTCGTGGCCAAATGTGCTTCAGATATCCTGCTTTTTCCGGCTGATGATTTCGACTGGAAATCGAAAGTAAATTCATATGTAAACAAAAGCAACGGTTTTGGAATGCAGCTCTGTTGCTGTGTTTTGAAGAACTTTGATACCCTGGCTTTGTTCTTGGATATGTAAAGCATATTTGGCCACAAGATAGAGTTGTGCGATACAATAAAACCTGTCTTGAGAGACCACCTGTCTTGAGAGACCACATCTGCCAGGAACTGTTTGATTTTGCTCTATAATGGACCTGCTATGGGAGACCACCTGTCTTGAAAGACCACTGTGACCTCGAATGCAATCGAATGGAATGGTTTAACGTGCCGAAGGCGCGCAGGGACGCCATGGGGAACAAGCCCCTTTCGACCCTCATTGACCTGGTACTAACTTGTATTTTTATGCCAAAATGGACCTGTCTTGAGAGACCACCCCTTTGAAGACTGAAACCATGACAAAAACTTTTTAGCTGTTCTGGAATTGGAAAATCGATTGTGGTTATACTAACATAATTAAAAGTATTAAAAGCTCTTAATTGGGTTTCAATTGCTATTCAGTTACATAACTCATTGAAGATTGAGATGTTTTTTATAAGACCCCTGTGAAAAGATTAGGATTATTGCTGAAGAAACAATTTCATACATACCTGAAATGTGACAGATAGGATTATAAAAATAAATTTGTGTTGAAAATCTTCAATGAAGATTTTCAACATTAATTTATTTTTATAATTTTTATAACAGTCCATTTCAATTTGTTACAAAAACTTCATAAAAAAGAACAACTACAAAGTAATTACAAAAATCCATTCTTCTCTATTTCTGTATTTTGTGGTTGGTTATTCACTGATTTGAGAAAACCTGAAACCTGTTATGAGAGACCACCTGTCTTGAGAGACCACTTTTGTGTGGCCCAAAGGGCGGTCTCTCAAGACAGGTTCTACTTTATTGAATTTTTGACTTCAATATCGATATCAATATTTTTCTTACAAATATCTTGATATCGACACGATATTTGATATTAATTATGAAGTTGATGTTAGTTCTTTTTTTTCAATTCAAATTCAATTTATTCAATCATATTCTATACCACATTTGTGGTGTTATATGTATAACTACATTCTTACAAGCATATATAAGCGGCATCAACACGTACTTCATTCAGTTTCATTGGGATACAGTGCATGGAGAGCAGTCACTCTGTAGGACTCTACCCATTCCCCAAGTTTCATGTTGGCTGAAACGTCAGTTTCAGGAGAGTGAAATGAAAATAGGTGACTTGTTGCAACATTCTACTTACCAAATCAGGACTGAATATTGGAGTTTTTATTTTTGGAATGACTTTTTTTTTAGCTTTTATTTGATAAACTTTGTAAATAAATAAAAAAAATCGATGTCCAGTTTGCTCATTTATTCCCCTGATGACTGAATGAGGCTGAACATCCATTTTATTTAGCACAGAAAGAGAGGTGTCCCAGTTTTGAAAATCAGCTGTTGATGAAAGGGAAAACTGCAAAGGAGATTCCTCACAGATTGTAAAAAAAGATATTTATAGACTGGGATAACCCCTATTGAACAGTGATTCAGTTTCCATGTACACATGCTGTCTTGTGCAGAATCTATTTTCTTTAGTGTGAAAGAATATTAGCAGCAATGATCGGAAGGTTCTGATGTTGAATACACTGACAGGGATTATTATTACTGCAGATTTAGAAAAATTCACTAGGTATTTTTTTCTCAAGATTTCAATATTTTCAGTGTAATATTGAATATCTGAGCTCATTGTGCACCTTTCATGATCTCCACTTTACCTACAGTTTACATCACATCACACTGATAGTTGGGGAAACCCAGCGAGTAAACAATGGAATAGAATCAAAATTTTATTATTTTTTATTGAATTCAAATGTATTTACCAACTATTTGAAAGTAAGATTTATATTTTTCAAATTTTTATCAACTTTTTCACTCAAAATTTTAATGCAAAATAACAATCAAAGCATGTGATACCTGGAAATATTATAATATGGCTTGACAGCACAGTCTGCTGTTGTCAAAACATCGAGGTGATGTTCAATTTGTTCAGCATTTTAAACTTATCTCTTATTAAAACAGTTGACAAATATGTCTGAGATAATTGGCTGGATATTTTTTATTTACTAATGTACTCTTTCTTAGGTTGTTTTCTCCAAAAACATATCATACCCAATTTTGAAAAGGATAATTAGTCATTTTCCATTCTCATGCACACTTACTTGAATAGCAGGCTTGATTACTCATTCTGAAGCACCCCCCCCCCCCCCCAACCCCCCACTTTTTAGCTCAACTTTGACATAGTCAAATTTGAGCTTATGCCATGGCCCGTCGTCTGTCTGTCCGTCAACAATTCAATATGGCTCGGGCTAGAGGCCGTATTTATGAACCAATCTTTACGAAACTTCTTAGGTACCTTTGTTTTAACTGTGGGTCGAGAACGATTGTTTTTGGGTGCAGTCCAAAATTCAAGATGGCCACCAGCAGCAATTTGTACCGAAATTAGTGCAATCAGTTTTTTGTACAGAACCTCTGTATGAAAGTTCTGGTTTGAATAAATGTTTGTATGAATGTTTAGTAACATGGAATACATCACATATAATACAGGGTTTTTTTCTCGTGCAGAAATTATGCAAATTAGGTGAACTTTTATTCGGTGCTACTTATACACAGTAAGTACACATGTCAATCAGACTTGTTAACCTCTCAAGGTGACTGTCAGTGAGATTTTGATGAGCTCTCAGTGAGATTTGGATGCTTGTCAGTGAGATTTTTGCGCACGGCCAATACATCAATATTTTCCTTGTTATGCCTCCCACGCTCCCACCGGGCACCCCCCGCAACCCAAATGCATTATATATTTCGTCAGTAAAAGCATACAAATATGGATATCACTGGTCCAAGCCCCCCCCCCCCCCCAGGAACTATGACCCCCCCTCCCCCAACACACCCCTCCCCTCAGTCCGGCCATTTCTTTTCAACCTACTCACAATTGTTTACAATTGGCTGTAACATAAGTGCAAGCCCTACTTCGGAACTAACTCAAGCTTTTAGAATCTTTTCCAAACGAGTTGGAAAAGTACTAGAGTGCAAAAGCACGAAAAAGATTGAAAAAAGGGTTGAGCGAGACCAGTGCTCGAAATTACAGGTACTCTCTCTGCACACCTCTTGCGTTTACCGAGCGCATGCGCAACAACCGTCACGTCAATTCCTTTTATTTCCTCCATTTGTACACGGTCGGAAATTTTTTGTGACTCGTGCTAATTTGCTGTTTATTCTTTGTGAACAACTTATTCTACATTCTTAGTGTGTAAGTGGATTGTATCCTTTTGTCAAGCTACCAAATTATTGTTAATTAATGTTAATTTTTATTATTATTGCTTGTTTCTTCACACTTCATCTTGTTTTTCCCCCACGTGTGAACACGACCTTCGTGCTGTTTTCCGTTGGCGGGAAGCTTGATTACTTTGATATAATGCCAAAGACTATTCCTTGTACCTCTTGCTTGCAAGTGAAGCATGTGGACGACTCTCATTCCACATGTGTCACTTGCAACAATTGCACTCAGGCCCAATCATGTGGTATTTGTGGGGTTTGGTCCTCTAAATTCTGTGCTTCTGTTAACAAGGTGGTTCTGTCCAGAGCTAGAACCCCTCGTTCTTGGGGTAAGGGTAGCCATGCCATAGCAGACATTTCTGCTGGTGCACGTGGTGACTGTCACACAGGATTCTGATCTGTCTTCTGTGGCGAGTTCCTCTGCAACTGTTGACGGTGTTAGTTCAGTGATACCTGACGAGGAGACTGTGGTCTCTTTGTCTTCTGATGTCACTCTTCAGGCATTTGTTTTCGTAGAGAGCTTCTAGAGGTCAGCTCGGCGACCCTCTCCGATCTGCCTCCTACACCGTCGACTGTTGTTGAGGAAGTTGTTACTCCAGATCCTATTCTGTCTGATGGTGGCTCTTCCATCTCCTCTGGGGATGGTCTACAGTCTCGGGGGACCTAGGCTGTATCTGCTGGTGTGTCTGTGTGTTCTCAACCTTCCCTAGCCTCGCGGCGGGGCTGTGCGGGTTTGCTGTCTGCTCCTTCTCATCTGGCTAGGTTTGCTCCTAGTTGGTTGAGCCGGTCAGTCACTTTGGCAGCGATTCCTCGTCCCTCGAGTGAATCGTTTATTGTTCCTCCTTCCCCTGCTAGTGTGCCGCCTAGCGGGATGTTGTTGGGACGTTGGCATCCAGGGCCTGCTGTTCGGCAGCGGTCAGTGACAGCCCCTGTTAGCTGTCACTCTCGGAACCTTCCTCCGGTGATTCCTCACTGTGTTCCGAGTCTGGGTGTCGATCGATGCTTGCCGTCGATCTCAGAGGATAGGCAGTTGGGGCCGTCTGCCGCGCAGAGGCCAATGACAGGTTCCTGTCATTCTTGGGACAATCCTCTGGTGTCTTCTCACCATGTCCTAGGTCCAGCTACTGATCGACGTGCACCGTCGGTCTCTTTAGAGGATTTGCAGGCAGGACCTTCTGTTTCGCAGAGGTCAGTGATGGCCCTTGGGCATCACAATCGGGACTATCCTCCGGTGTCTTCTCACCGTATCCCTATTCTGTCTGCCGATCGACGTTCGATGTCGGTCTCTTCTGAGGATTTGGGTTCTACCAGAAGAGTCCATTGGGAGGACACTCCGTCGGGCGATGCTGCTGCGACGGATTCTCAGGGTGACCTGCGTCAGGCCGTTTTGGCGCTCACCCAGTTGCTTTCTGGCAACCCTCAGGTTGGCCTCCCTGTGCCTCCTGAGGCACAACCTCCTTTGGTCGGTCGCCAAGATGTCTCGCCTGGCCCCTTAGATACTGCACAGTATTCACAGGAGGTTTCTGCTGGTCAGTCCGAGTTGGGCTACGTCTCCTCTGCTACGGAGGATGACGAGTATCTTGGAGGTGATGGGCCCCCTCATCAGTCTTGGGGCAGGCTTTGGATTTCGTCTTTGGCTTATTGCCGGACGTTCAATCTTCCGACCAGCCTTCTGTGACCATCCGGCCGCGGTCCACTGTGGAGCGCCGTAACCCTGTTGAGCCTTCTAGCTCCGGGGCTTTGCGTCCTCTGCAATCGGCTCATGGTGTTGAGTCCTTCCAGAGCTTAGACGCCAAAATGCGTTCTAAGGCCCTCAAGGGTTCCTTCTTTTCTAGAGCTGATGCCTTTCTGCCTCCATCGCAGTTTCGTGTTTACGATTCCGTCTCTCCACCAGTCTTCCAAGGGATGACTACTGTGGATGAGGATTCTTCTTCCCTCGGGTTGACTAAGCCTAAGTTGGCAGTTCTCCCGATGTCGGTAGTTGAGTCTATGGTGGGCCTGTCCCGAGAGATGCTGGGTATGTTATCTCTCGCGGACCATGTCGTCGCTGCTCTGGCTGAATATTTTCCACCAGGGGAGTTTGATGATGCTCAGGCGCCTTTTCGCATTTTGTCACAGGCTCTTATCAACTTGACACACGCTCACGCCTGTAACACGGCTAATTTGGAGCTGGCAAGCCGGGATGCGGTGTTGGATTCTTTACCATCCCTTCCTTCTGAGCAACGTGCTGTTCTGAGGTCTGCCTCTTTGATGGGACCTCAGTTGTTCCATGGTTCCGTGGAAGCTGTTCGTGGCGAAGTTCTTCGTCATTCGAAGGACCAGCTTTTGCTGTGACAGCTTGACCAACCTGCTGATGGGGGTCGTTCCAGGCCCGCCAAGCGTGCTGCTGCGTCTGCCTCGTCGGCGACGTCGGCTACGCCTTCGGCTCCGTCTGCTCCTTCTGCACATAAGAAGCGCCGACGTGGCCAGGCTCGCTGGCAGCCTCAGGCAGGAAAGTCTCAGGACTTTGTCACTTCCCGAGGTGGTTTCTCCTCTCGGGGGCCTCGTTGAGGCCGCAAGTGAAGGTTCTCACCTCGATTCGCCTCCAGTCGGGGGAAGGCTGTCGCTGTTTTACGACCGTTGGACAGAGATAACGTCGGACTCTTGGGTCCTCGATGTCATTCAATCCGGTCTGCGACTGTCCTTCCATCGGCACCCCAGTTTATCTCGGGTGCCCCTTCCGACTCTCTGCGTCGGGACCTTCTGGTGCAGGAGATCGACAATCTCCTCTCCAAAGGGGCGATCGAGGTGGTCAGGAACACCCTTTCACCGGGGTTTTACTCAAGACTTTTCTTGGTGCCGAAGAAAAACGGCCAATATCGTCCTGTCATCGATCTGAGTATCCTGAACGAGTACATAATAGCTCCTCGTTTCAGTATGGAGACTTTCCGGTCGGTTCGAAGTTCAGTTCATAAGGGCGATATTTTTATACTGTACCAATGACCCAGACATAGCTGGTGCTAACTCTTAAAATATAGGGCCAAACACAAATTTTGCCCCCCAATCCCCAAAATTTGCATCTAAAACTAAAGAAAACATGTCCTGAAAGGCCCTCCACACCTCGCCCCCACTGCGCATGCGCAGTGTCCAGGACGTTCCGAAATTGGCGCCATTTATCATTCTAAGTTTGGCCCTTCATCAGTTAACATCTGACTGATCTTTGTGCTTTTAAATCTCAGTTTAAATGATGCCAGACACATAAATATTAGTGAAATGGTGATTCTAAGGAGGATAGAAAAGGAGGAGAGGAAAAGAATGTGTGACAGAATATTATCAGGGCTGTAACTTAAAATTTTTTAATGAAATTATGTTAAGTTACCTATTTTCAAGGCAGCAGCCATTTTGTTGTCATTCTGATTATTTAGTTACACTGTTTTTTCAAGTGTTTTTCCTCTCTCCCTGTCCTTTAAGTTCCCCCTTGCTATTCTCCCATGCTTTTGGCATAGTTTCTGTAATTATTATTACTAAAATTTCTTGGGAGTTTTAGCTGAATAACAGAATGAATTCTGTTCTTTCCCCATGTTTACGTCTTCACCTACGGGTGGTTAGGCGTTGTGTTCTGCATCTACCATCTGATGTTCTGCAGTTTCTTCCCTGGAAGTCTCTGTTTTGCATCAGATGGTGTATTTTTGGTAACTGATTTCGGGCCTGGGTGCCTGGAGTCTTATTTTAGTGTTTTTACACTCATTGTTTACATTTACAACAGCCCTCTGTGTGAGGGGGGGATTTCTAAATAATAATATCTTTATGTTATTTTAATCATAACTAGATACATTATTATTGTTCGTAAGTGTTGAATAAATTGTTTAAAATATTTTTAAAATTTTTGTCCACACTTAGGCTTGGGATCCATTGGGGCTCAACGTTACTTTTCAGAAACTTGGGCTGTTCTGAAAAAATATTTTTTCAAAATATTTTGATTTCAATTATTTTTTCTATATTAATGGATCATATTATTATTATGTATTTGATTGCCAGGGGTTAGTGCGAGTACCAGGACTTGTTTTCTTTTCTCATTGAAAGGATATTGATCAATTGTTTTAGGAGGAAGTCTTCCTCTGACCTTATTATCATTCTATATGTGGTCAGTGTACTCGCATTAACTCCTGTTCTGTATCGTATGATTTCGATGACAATATGGGAAGCGTATGTCACGGTATGTTGTTGGGGATTTGGACACTCCGGTCCTTTCCCCGCAGGGTCACTCTACTTTATCAATTTCTATTTCAGACGATCAAGATTAGGGTGATGTATCTGTGATGTCTTCCAACAGTGTGCCTCCGTCGTCACAATTAATGAAGGGCTAGCGGAAAAGTGCTCATGTAATACGCCAATTGCCTAAGAGGACCCTAGTAGGTTCGACGGCCTTTGACGTCCGCTAGCTCGCCCGGTGTAGCGTCCATTCACCGAATGGTTCGGCAGCCGGGTTCGTCCGTTGCGGTCTAGAAGGAATTTTGGGGTGATGCGAGCACTATAAATTTAACTTAATGCACACCCAGTGACGGCGGATCGGAGGGAGAACGGAGGAAGCCTTTTAGTCCGGTTCATAGCTCGTTCCGGTCCATCCGGACGGCAAGCGAGAGAGGCCCCTCTCTCGTTCAACAACATCTGGCCCCAGATGTTGTGGTACAAATGTGTTGTTAGCGGAGCATACGTCCGTCGCTCGGGACGCTCCGTTGTATAGGCAGTCCGCTGAGACTGCTAAGGCTTCCTCTTCTCATCAGCGCACACGACCGCACCTTGGCTGCGTGACCGCCGATATATTACCAGCTTCGCCGATCAAGGATTCTTCGGCGACCAGGTCACACCATCCGGCAGCCAGGGATTCGAGACCGATGGACTCCGGACGTTCGCATAGGAAGTATGCGGGAGCCATCTGATGCGGAGCTGCCCTCGGCGAAGCACCGATAGACTGCGCCTCCGCAGGTCTCGACGCCGGACATTCTTGTGCACATAGCACAGCTTATCGCAGCATCCCAGCAGCCGACAGAAACGGTGTCGGATCGAGAATTATCCGACAGCGCTGGGTCGGTAGCCGGGGACTCGAGGCCTGCAGACTCCGGACGTTCGCATAGGAAGTGTGCGGGAGTCAACGTACACGGAGCTTCCAGCGGCAATGCATCGTAAGTCCGCTACGGCACAGGCCTCGGGAACGGATGTGCTTTCCTTAATAGCACAGTTTATCGCAGCATCCCAGCATCAACTGAATCTGTCGCATATATTTTATCCGACGATGCTGGGTCGGGACGCTCCGCGGAAGCGGGTACGGACGTCCGAAAGTTTCATCCGGTCCGACGGGATACCGAAAGGGATTCGGTGGATTTCAAGCTTTCCCTTTCGGAACAACATATGCTGCGATGCCGGATAAGAAACTGATAGCGTCGGTGGACTTAGAAATTTTTGGTTCGGTTCAGGGACATCGTCCCTCAGTTCCGACATAATCCAATAATGTCACACAAACTTTCGAATTATTGAACGACGCTACATATATTATTATTTTATGCTTGCTATCCAAGCTTTTCTGGTTTCTTGTTCGAAGAGTTATGGAGATGTCTTTCAAAAGTGTGCCTCTGTCGTCATAGTTAATGAAGAGTTAGCGGCAATAAGTGCTCATGGAATATGTCTATCGCTTACGGAATGACATTCGCTAGCTCACCCGGTGTAGCATACATTCATCGAATGGTTCGGCTGCCGGGTTCGTCCGTTGCGGTCTAGGAAGGAGATTGGGTGATGCGAGCACTTTAATTACTTTAGTACTCACCCAGTGACGGCAGATTGAGGACAGATCGGAGGAAGCCAACAACATAGGGGACCGCATGTTGTGGTTCAGATATTTTACATTCGGAGCATATGTCCGTTGCTCGGGACGCTCCGTTATATTGACAGTCCGAGAGACTGTCTTTAATGCTTCCTCATCCTCACAGCAGGGCACACGACCGCACATTGGCTACGTGACCTCGAGTATCCGATCAGTTTCGGCATTCAGTGATTCCACAGCGAATAGGTCGCGCCATCCGGTAGCCAAGGGACACGAGGCCTATACACTCCGTTCGCTCGCATATTGGAAGTATGCACGGGGTAACGATCTCGGAGCTTCCTGCGGCAATGCATCGTAAGACCGCTGCTCCTCAGGCCTCGGTGACGGACGTGCTATCCGAGTTAGCACAGTTGTTTCGCAGCATCCCAGCAATTGACGGTTTCTCGGTCGAATCAGGAATTATCCGACGGCGCTGGGTCGGTGCGGTCCGCGGTTGCATCAAGCTACGGACGACCGAACGCTTTATAGGGTCCGACAGGATGGCGAAAGGGATTCGAAAGATTTCGAGTTTTCCCTTTAGTAGTATCGGAAGATGCCTTTCATATCTTCTGGCATTTCTTCCAGTGATTATTTTTCGGACTTCATTGCTGCGATCTTGGATAAGAGACTTATAGCGTCATTGGACTCGGATTTTTCGATCGGTACAGGGACTTTGTCCCTGACTTACCGACGCAGTCCAATATTGTCATTACAACATGTGTTTTATTTTTCGACGCTATATATTATATATATATATATACAAGCCTGCTACTAAGCATGATAGTTTAGTTTCTTGTCCGCGTGGCTCATTTCTGCCATTTTATCTTTTTTACATATAGTTTATTTTGGCAGAGCAGGGCAAACCGAGAGTTCATATGCGTCTAGACGGTGTGATTAAAGACTGCATATATTCTTTTTCGCCGTTTATGTCTTTTCCAATTTCAATATTGGGAACGACATTATGTATAGTAGACTTAACTTAGACGCTTTATTATACGTAATCCGCCTTACTGAGGCGTTATCATTACGTCTTCAAGAAAAGATTTACGGGATATTATTCTCAATGTAATTTCTTTTGAGGGCAGTATTTTGTTCACGTATAACTCCGCCCTTCAGTGGCTGATTGGAGTGTTTAGACGTGATGCAGCCCTAGCTACATCCACGCGTGGATAGTAGGTTAAGAACTCTCTCAGAGTCGCTTCGTTCTCGGAGGAGCTTCTCTTCGACGGCAACTTTCCGGCAATCCATGAATTGCTTGGTTTATACATTCTCTTGTCTATCTACTGTTACAAGAGATTCAGACTGGGGCAAACATTCGGTGGTTGACTCAGAGAGTGCCGCCGCAGTTGCCGGACCCTAGTGTGGCTGTTATGACGGTTGCCAGTCAAACAGATTGGGATATATACTGATCCCTACGGATTCGAAGTGCCAGGGTCTTTGGGTTCCGCAGTCTTTTAGCTATCAGTTTAACTTCCGCGGAATAATGTTTTTTAGGCTTGCTTTATGTCATTGCATGAACATTATTCAGAAATGCATGCCCAAATTCCTGTCCTTTAATTCGACAGTAGTGGCGTATCTCCGGAACCAGGGAGGCACTCTTTCGTTTCCGTTATTCAATTTAATGGAAAGAATCCGTCTGTTGGTTATAGTACACCAAGTTCAGTTTTGGTCCGTCATATTCGGGGTCGTCTGATTGTTTTATCGCACTCCCGTTCTCTTACGGGTCGCTTGTTGCTGTCAGAATGGACTCTCAACAAACAAGTATTTAATCAGATTTGCTATCTATGGGAGCGCCCAATGATGTTTTATTATGACACAGCTTGCTAATCAATTGCAGACGTATGTGTTGGCTTGTCCAGATCTCTGAGCTAATACTGTTAACGCTCTATTGATCTATAGGACGCAATGATAGGATACGCGTATCCTCCGGCGCTGTTGTTTTAGCAGGTATTGCTAAGATAAACAACCACAATACATTTCTGTTGATAGCATCTCTATCTTCACAGAGATCATGAGTAATTTACTCTCTTGTCTACTGTGGATCTTAACGTGAAATCTTCCTCTATGTGAGGATCTTTTTTCACTGGGTAAATCGTGTCATCTTTATCACAACCAGCAAGGTCGCAACCTTCATGTATTCCGTTGTGTGGTCCGTATTGCATTGTAAGCACTGTACTGGACGAGCTTTGGACGCGATTTCTTACTATAGGAGATCCTCTTCTTCGCTATTCTATGCGACTAAAGTGGAGGCTCTTCCGTCGTGGTGTAGGGATCATTATGTTCATATGGTTGATCCCTCCATACTACGCATTGCTAGTTTTTAGTATACTTGTTTCACAAGATCTACTGCAGCCTGTTGTTATTTAGGTTATAGGTTTATGTTACCTCATACCTATGCACTCTACGATAGTTTACAATTGAGTCTTTTGTCTCTTTATCTAAGTCAGTTAGTAACTTTTTGATAAATAGACTTAGAATCTTTAGATTAAATTCCTATACGGATTTTAACTTCGGTTCTTATTTAGCTAAGTAATCATTTGAGCCTCTGGAAACAGTAGTTTTCAAATTCTGACCTTTTAGACAGTAATTCTGTTGGTTTCTCTTTTACTGTAGAGTCAGTGAGTTTCATGCACTATCGATGGATGATTTTCACTTTCATAGTTTCGGAATCAATACTTCCGTTACTATTTAGGTTGGATTGTTGCATAAGAGTTAGGCTCCTATTATCCGGAACCTATTATTTTAAGGTCCTTCCGTCTTCGTATGGGCATAGGCCTTTACTCTTTCCGGGTACAGTTTATGTATTTATAAACAGATATCTGTTTATTACAAGGGCGTAAGCTTCTTCTGTCTTTGATGTCTAGTAGAAGGACGTTACGCTCCATTTTATTGTTAATCGATTCTATTAACTAGCGTACTGCTTATGGTATATCATTGGCTTAGCAGTTGTGCTTAAGATTTCGGCTCTTGAAGTAAGAGTTCTTCTACTTCTTGGGCTTACATTAATAGTGTTGCTATTATAGATTTTTGAAGGCTGCTCATTGCGCTCAGCCATCCATTCATGAATTTTATCTCAGAAATATCGAGTCCATTTCTGGAGGCCTCTATTGTTAGGTCTATTATCTACTGCTCAGAATGTCATTCACTTAACAGTTGCTACTATAGCTAGGTAGGCTGTCTGTTTCGGCAGTGTCTCCGTTCGGCTGCCCTCTTCGCTCTGGGCTATTTGACCCAGGGCAAGAAAAAGGGGGGGGGAGGGTGTTCCCTTGGGTCACCTGTTTTTACTATGAAAACAAGGGGATACCTCCTCCGGAGTTAGTAATTCTGAGCTGTTATTGGGATGGTTGTTTAGTGAGAAGTTTAAGTTTATAAAATTCATTCAAGTCTTAGTTTTTAAAGTATAGCTTTTGAATATTGCATATGTCAACGGACATGATTATGCAATTTTCACACACTTTTAGGAGTATAAGAGTCTCTATTCTCTAGACTTACTTTATTATTGGCTTACTTTAAAAATTATTAGTATAAGGATTATTGGATATTAATAGAGTACATGGATGTATGAAGCTCAATTTTTGGAAGGTGTTGTATCTTTCTAATTTATCATAAATAAGAAAGATACATGTAAGGCCTATTACTTCTTTTCCCTACAGGGGATGACTCTATTTTATTTTATTGAGCGTATTCCATTTTGCTCTATGTCCTTGGCCCTCCAGCCTTTTTACTATTCAGCTATGTCTGGGTCATTGGTACAGTATAAAAATGTTAAAAAATTTATAGTAATTTATATATTTTTTATACTTACCAATGACCCAGACGGGGATGGCCCTCCCAGGAGTTGGGAACTCTTGCCTCCCCGCTGAGTACATAGCGCTTACCAGGCACTGGTTATTAGAATGATAAATGGCGCCAATTTCGGAACGTCCTGGACACTGCGCATGCGCAGTGGGGGCGAGGTGTGGAGGGCCTTTCAGGACATGTTTTCTTTAGTTTTAGATGCAAATTTTGGGGATTGGGGGGCAAAATTTGTGTTTGGCCCTATATTTTAAGAGTTAGCACCAGCTATGTCTGGGTCATTGGTAAGTATAAAAAATATATAAATTACTATAAATTTTTTAACTTTGCGGCCAGTATCGACCTGAAGGATGCCTACTTCCATGTACCCATTCATCTGGGGTCACGGAAATACCTTTGGTTCTCGTTTCGGGATCAAGTTTTTCAATTCAGAGCTCTCCCGTTTGGTTTGAACCTGGCTCCTTGGGCCTTCACCCGACTGATGTCACATGTGCTTGCTTTCCACTGCACTCAGTCTACCTAGACGACATCCTCCAACGGCACCACGATGCTGCTGTTCTGGAGTTCGATGTCTGGCAGTTTCTTTGGCTGCTAGCGTCGCTGGGTTTCAGAGTCAATCGCGAGAAGTCGGATCTCCTTCCTTCTCAGCGATTCCGTCGTTTGGGGATGGATTTCGACATTCTTCACAATGTAGTGTCGGTCCCCCAAGCGCGGGCGACGATTCTTTCCGCCTTGACTCGGAACCTGCTTCAATCTTCCTCGGTCTCGGCCAGGACTTTCCTTCGGATGCTGGGCCTTTGCGGTTCGGTGACAGATCTCATTCCGCTCAGTCGCTTGTTTGTCCGACCTCTCAAACACTTCCTGTTGGATCATTGGCATCCGAATGTAGATCAGCTGGACCTGGAACTCACTATTCCTCGGTCTCTGCTTTGTCACCTCCGCCCTTGGGCCGATATTCCCTGGCTGACACAGGGTGTTCCGTTGGATCTTCCTTTGGCCGATCGCATCCTTACTGCGGATGCCAGCGATCGGGGCTGGGGTGCGACGTTCGGTCTGTCTACTCACGGAGAGTGGGACAGCGAGCAGGTGGGCCTTCATATCAATCAGAAGGAGCTCCTTGCTCTTCTGTTGAGTTTTCGGCTTTGGATCCCTCATCTGTCGGACCATATTGTCCTACTTCTTTCGGACAATTCGACAGTAGTGGCTTACATACAGAATCAAGGAGGCACACATTCGATTCCCATGTATTGGCTGTCTCAGGATCTTCTGTTGGCGCGGAATGTGAACGCTTGGGTGTCCATTCGAAACATTCCCGGGGTCTCAACGTCCTAGCAGACTCCCTGTCCCGACGCGACAGTGTCCTTCCAACCGAAAGGATGCTACAACGGTCGGTGTTTCAGGCGATTTGCGAGCAGTGGGGCCGTCCTCAGGTCGACCTTTTCGCTACTCGCTGGAATCATCAGGTAGAGACCTTTGTCTCCCCTTGTCCAGATCCTCTGGCATTTGCAGTAGACGCTCTGTCTCTGGACTGGACAGGTTGGATCGGCTATGCCTTTCCTCCTGCACCGATTCTTCCTCAAGTATTAGCGAAGATTCGTGCTTGCAGTTGCAGGATCATTCTGATCGCACCCTTGTCTCCACAGAGGGCGTGGATCAATCTGCTGCGGCCTCTATTGGCCGATCGACCGATTCGTCTACCTCTACGTCGCGATCTTCTTTCACAGGGTCGTCCCAGGAAGTATCACAACAACCTGACGAGCCTGTCCCTTCACGCCTGTCTTTTATCATGTCCAGTCTCCGACGTAGAGGTTTTTCGAGACGATCAGTGGAGTGCATTTCTGCATCGCGGCGACATTCCACTGGCATGACTTATGCCGCCAAGTGGAAGGTTTTCTGCCGCTGGTGTGCAGATCACAATGTGAATTACCGTGATCCGTCAATCGCTCATATTGCGGATTTTCTGGTGTATCTTTTTGACTCCAAGGGCCTCCAGCCTATTACGATTAAGGGCTATCGGTCTATGCTGTCTGATACTTTCTCTTATGTGGGAAAGCGGTGCATCGGTCGTAATCTTTTTCTCTCCAAACTCATTCGGCACTTTTCTTTGAAGAGGCCTCGAGTTTTGCATCTTACACCCAAGTGGAACTTGGCATGGGTGTTTCACTGTTTGGAGGGGGCACCATTCGAGCCTTTATCTGAGACCGACATGCGTTTTCTCACCTATAAGACGGTTTTTCTTCTAGCGTTTGCTTCTGCTCGTCGAGTCAGTGAGCTTCATGCGCTATCTGTTGATTCTGCCTTCTTCCGAAATGAGGCTAACAGTGTCACCTTCACTACTGATTGCTCTTTTCTGGCTAAGAATCAACTTCCTGATTCGGTACCTCCTCCCATCTGCATTCGGGCTCTCCCTGCTGTAGATGGCCGGAGGCCTCTTCTTTGTCCTGTTCATGCGATCAAGACTTATATTTCTCGCACTCAGTTCATTAGGAGGGGTCGGAAGAGATTCTTTCTGTCTCTCATTCCAAAGAGGTAGTCTATCTCTTCCCATGCTATTTCCAGGTGGATCTGTTTTGCAATCAAGCTGGCTTATTCTCGCTTGTCTGCGTCGGATCTTGTTTCGAACCGGCTTAATGCTCATGAGGTTCGTGCCATTTCTACATCCTGGGCGTTCTCCAATTCTGTTTTGCTCCGGGATGTTATGAATGCGGCTTACTGGAGGAATGCTTCCACCTTCTCCTCCTTTTATCTCCGCCACCTTCAGCAGCAATCTGAGGACCTTTATTCTTTAGGCCCTTTCGTTGCTGCTCAGGCTGTTGTGCACCCTCGTTAAAATTGTTTTTTTATCGAGGTTGTGCTTCGCTCAGCCTTGTTCTTTTCAGGTGCCTTCTCTCTATCTTCATTACAGGTTTCGTTCTTGTTCTGTGCCATCCTTGCTTTTCTTTCTGCTACTCTTGTTGGTATTGGTTATGTGATTCACCTCCTCCTATTGTTTATTCAGCCAATTGTAAACAATTGTGAATAGGTTGAAAAGAAATTGAAATTTTTTATTAAATTTTGTTTCTTAACATACCTACCACAATTGTTTACCGGAGGCCCACCCTCCTTGGGGATATCTTTGATATCTATGCCTCCCCGCTAAATCACAAACTTCTCGTTGGCGGAAATACGGAATTGACGTCACGGTTGTTGCGCATGTGCTTGGTAAATGCAAGAGGTGTGCAGAGAGAGTACCTGTAATTTCGTGCGCTGGTCTCGCTCGACCCTTTTTTCGATCTTTTTCGTGCTTTTGCACTCTAGTTCTTTTTCAACTCGTTTGGAAAAGATTCTAAAAGCTTGAGTTAGTTCCGAAGTAGGGCTTGCACTTATGTTACAGCCAATTGTGAACAATTGTGGTAGGTATGTTAAGAAACAAAATTTACTAAAAAATTTTAATTTTTCCTTGCTCATGCAGGCCCATCCCGGTGCTTCAAAACATGGAGGCTGAAACATCTTGGGCCGAAACACCCCAGGACCAAAACGTTCAAGAACCAACACAAGCATTCCTTCTTCATTCATGCCATTTATTCATGTAAATTCTTGGTTCAGTCTGTACATTTTTAGTGAGAAAATATTCATTCTTATTATCTTTTGACAGGTTTTATTGTACAATAAAAATTACTCAATGCTAATACATATCGTTTTGTTTAAAAAAAGAACACCTGTTGTTGCCGGTACAATGAAGTTGTGTGTGATTGTGGTAATTTCGTTTTCGTTTTTTATTAAAAAAAATATTTGGACTGTGTTTTGTATTACTCACATTAGAGAAGGTGCCCTCAGTATTCATAACTCCCATTGTGAAAAAAAATAAACAAAATAATCCTGTTGGTTCAAAATGAAGACAAAATACTCTGCTGGAGCCTGCTGGAGTCTGGACATGATTGTTCTGAATCTGTTTGTATATAAGTAAGGGGAGGTAACTTAATTCTTGTGATATCTCATAACAGATTTTTTTCAGTTTTCAACAAACTTTCAATTATATTTTTTTTTACACAAAACAGATAAATTTGGTATGAACCATAACAATAGTATATATAAAAGGTCAGCTGAAGTTAATTATACTTGAGAGATTATGTTTTTATTTAATTTATATTTTAAGTTTATATAATTTTGATTTCACGTAACCACGTTTCCCCGTGGGAACCCGGGAAGTAAGCAGCACTTGTTTACTGTGGTAAACCAGTTCCGCTTTACTAGTAAAATAGGACTCAGTCACCAATGCTTGGGGTGAAAGTCCTCTAAAATGGGCAACATGTAGATCAACAATTGACTACACTTGACTTCATCTCCATGTTGTGTCACGATTAGCCATGGTGCATAAATATGTGACGTCAACCACCAACAAACAAACCAACAAACGTAACCGCGACAGTATGAGAATATATTTGGCATACAATGCAACTTGTTTAAGTTTCAAAATAGAACAGGACAACTATTTTTGAAAAGTGTCAAATCAGGAGAAAATAGGATGTGACCGTGAGAGCGTGAGTTGGTGCCTCAAACCAACGGTGAAACTGGGAGAGTTAACAGGTCTGATGTCAATATGTCTCGGGACAGGGGCCGTATTTATGAACCGATCTTCATGAAACTTCTTGGGTACCTTTGTTATCACCTTTGGATGAGAACGAGTGTTTTTGGGTGCAGTCCGAAATTCAAGATGGCTGCTGGCAGCCATTTTGTACCGAAATTAGTGCTATCAGTTTTTTGTACAGAACTTCTGTATGGAAGTTGTGATTTGAATAAATTTTTGTATGAATGTTTAGTAATATGGAATCCATTACATATAATACAGGTTTTTTTCTCATGCAGATATTATGCAAATTAGATGAACATTGATTTATTCAGTGCTGCTTATACACAGTAAGTGCACATGTCAATACGGCTCGGGCTAGAGGCTGTATTTATGAACCGATCTTCACAAAACTTCTTGGGTACCTTTGTTATCACCTTGGGACGTGAACGAGTGTTTTTGGGTGCGGTGTGAAATTCCAGTTGGCTGCCGGCGCCCATTTTATACCAAAATTAGGTGCATCGGTTTTTTGTACAGAACTTCTAGAACTCCTTTTGTTATCATGGGACGGTAACAAGTGCTTTTGGGCTTGGCTGTGTTAATATTTGGTGTTGTTTGAGGAGGGTAAACATTATTAGCACAAACCAGTTTTGTGTTTCCAATGAGAAAAATAAAACCTCCTGACCCATGGGAACCCAATGAGCTAAAGATAAAAAATTCGAATACCTATATTTTAAGAAGGACTGGACAAATATTTATTAATTAGTAGGAATCAGCCGTAGAAGGATTTGAATCAAACAGGCCAAAACAATTGCTAACATTTGGCTCATGATGCACCATACAAGAATCCCCATTGTAACATTAACCCCATGGAGATTTCTTTTCTAGTTTGGCATCTAACTGTCACCCACCTTCACAATACTTTACCTGTACATTTGTTACAGGCTATGGTCAGTATTTATGTAAAGACCTTTACAATACTTTACATGTACCTTTGTTATCAGATCATTACCTAGACGTGTGTCATTGCTGTGTCACATGCTATCCATGTACATGTTTTACACAAGTTGAGCTACAGTGTCATTGACACTTTCATTTATTTTTCTATTGCATGCATCCCATGGGCTTCAAGACGGGTCAGTACTACTGTGCCAACTTGCACTTGTAAGTTTTTAGCTCATCTTGACAAAGTCAAGCTGAGCTAATCTCATCGCTCTCCGTCCGTCGTCCGTCAACACCATGTTTGGGTCTTCTCCTCCAAAGCCACTGGGTCAATTCAAGTGAAAGTTTGTGTGAGTGATGGTCCCAAAGGGGCATTTCATTTTTGTTCAACTCAGCATGCCCAGCCCCATAGGGAGGGAGTGGGGGAAAATGCTCCAAAATATTTTTAAAATCTTCTTCTCAAGAACCAGTGTGTACAATGACTTGATATTTGCTATGGAGCTTCCATATGAGGTGTAGAATCAAGTTTGTTCAAACGAAGTTTGTGAAGTAATATTTGGCTTTGTAATAGGAGGGGTAAGATTTTTGGCCCCGCCCAAAATTTCTATTTTCTGAACCGATGGTCCGGTATGAACCAAATTTGGTTTGTGGTAGTATTGGGTCATAAGTACTTGACCCATGCAAAAAAAAAAATTTCCGCATCCCCATGGGAACCCTGGGAGCTAAAAATAGAAATATTTTCAAACGCCCATATTTCCCAAACCCCATGGAACAGAGAGCTTTTATTTGGTATGAAGTATTCTTATGACCAGTAGAATTGAATGGTAAAAAAAAATTGCCATCGGTTATGTTAGGGTGTTCTGTAATGGGCATCGAAAAAATGCTTAGTCCGCATATTTGCAAAAATTTAAAAAAATCTTTTCTCTAGAACCAATCATCAGAATCTTTTGATATTTGGTATAAAAGATAAAAGTTTGTTGAAATGAAGCTCATTGGTTCATATTTGGGCTCTCTACAGGAGCCCGAAGTTTTAACATAGGGTAATATGGGGAATATTCTTTAAAAATCTTCTTCTTCAGAACCACCAGTCAGAATCTTTTAATATTTGGTATACATCATTGTTATGAGGGTCAGATTCTAGATTGTTCAAACCAAGTCCCTAGGTTAATATTTGGGCTTCCTACGGAAGCCCAAATTTTATCTGTTCTATATATAGGGTAATTTAAAAAAATCTTCTTCTTCAGATCCATCAGTCAGAATGCTTTGATATTTGGTATGCAACATCTCTATGGGGGTCAGATTCAAGTTTGTTTAAATCAGATCCCTAGGTATATATTTGGGCTCACTATGGTAGCCCAAATTTTTACTTTATGCAAAATGAGGAAATTTCTTTAAAAATCTTCTTCTTCAGATCCACCAGTCGGAATGCTTTTATATTTGGTATACAACATCTCTAGGGGGGTCAGATTCCAGGTTGTTCAATTCGAGTGCCTAGGTTTATATTTGGGCTCCATATGGGAACATGAAATTTAACTTAGTACAATATGAGGGAATTTCTTCAAAAATCTTCTTCTTCAGATTCACTTGTCGGAATGCTTTCACATTTGGTATACAACATCTCTAGGGGGGGTCAGATTCAAGTTTGTTCAAATCGGATCCATAGGTTAATATTTGGGCTCTCTATGGGAGCCAGAATTGGCCATTTTGCTGAAGAATTAAATATTTTGTATTCAGTACCCTCTAGAGGTACTAAGATTAATCCACATAGGTTGTATCAAGGGGCTTCATAGGGGAGTTCTACATTTTACTTATGATCAACTGAAGAAAAGACATGATGCCCAGATTATTTTTGTCACTCCTGAGGAACTCAAGGATTGACAGTGTAGCCTATGGAGATGGCTGTAGACTCATTCTTGGACTCTGTTTAAATTGTGTTCTGTACAAGATGAGCGCTTCAGGCCCCGTGGGGCCTCTTGTTTTATCCAGCCTTTCAAAAAATGATGACCACAGACTCGTAATTCGCTCCACCGTGATAACAGTGAATGCATAAATAACACCGGGATTTCCAACTTCCTCTAAACTGATATCATAAGTTCAATATTTTTCAGTTGTGGGAACAATATCGATATTGTATCGAAAATGCATAATATCGCATAATATCGCACATCTCTATCACAAGTTGTTCTCGTAAAATTTCAATTCAGATACGAATACGGTAGCAGACTTTCAGGAACCAGTGGTGCCTATGGTCGACTCTATGAGTTGATTACACATGTGTTTCATGTTTTATACATCTCAATCTTCATTTTGATGTACAATTTGTGTATATTTAGTTTGAATGTAAGGAAGTTCAGAGGTGAGAATTTTCAAAATATACAAAATTCCATTACTTATATAGCACCTTAACCTATTTTTAAAATGTGTTAAAAAGTTGAGGCCAAGGTGTTGTTTACGTTTTGATTTGGAAAAGGGATGAGAATTAAAGCTATTTTATGAATAAATAAATATATATTATTTAATTCCATTTCATATATTTTATTGATCAAAAACTGCATTTAAATGAAGGTGAAGTTTTCAATTTTTTGAAAGTAAGTCGGCTATTTTCACTTCGACACTCGCACATTGATCACGAATCTCCGATTACAAAGACAAAAAAGAAATAAACAGGAACACAGCTGAAATATGTATCATAAAATACCCTTTTCTTAAACGAATTTAACTTAAATCCATATTTTACTGCTTCGTGAGTTTTTACCAGAGTTTGAAATGCATGAGATTTGACTCTGAATGTTTTACATAAGTTACAACGGGAAAGAAATATTCGACTGTTGTTTTCCGGGATTTTTGGTCCAAAATTGATTCCTGTCTGGGAGGCCGGGAACTACACTGAAATTTTGGGGTTCCCCCGGGCATTCCGGGAGAGTTAACATGTCTGCTACTGAATCAAGTTTTACAACTTGCATTACATAGTGCACATACACTAACCAAACAAATCGCACCATTTTGTGACGTGACACATTTAACATTTAGTGAGGTTATTGTTTACATTTTGTCTAGCTTTTCATTGGAGTTGATTAAGTTATGCAGGATTCATGGAACAAACGCGTCATCAGAGTACACTTCTTCAATCATTTTTCTTTGACATTTGTTTATGGAAATCTTCAAAAGAAGTCTAAAGATGGCACTTCAACAATCTTTGAATCAATTATTTCTCAGGGATCGGACAGGTCAGGGTGAATTTTAACATCTTGATTAATGTTTGGAAGGTTCTCTGGTGGGAAAATGCGGCCAGTTGATGGCCACTGTGCTGGTGTAGCGGAAACTCTGCCAAAGGGGCATTGCATTTTTGTTCAACTCAACATGCCCAGCCCCATAGGGAGGGAGTGGGGGAAAATGCCTCAAAATATTTTTAAGATCTTCTCATGAACCAGTGGGTACAATGACTTGATATTTGTTATGGAGCTTCCTTTTGAGGTGTAGAATCAAGTTTGTTCAAACGAAGTTTGTGAAGCAATATCTGGCTTTGTACTGGGAGGGGTAAGATTTTTGGCCCCACCCAAAATTTCTATTTTCTGAACCGATGGTCCGATTTGAACCAACTTTGGTATGTGCTAATATTGGGTCATAAGTACCTGACTCATGAAAAAACAAAAAAATTCCTGCATCCCCATTGAAACCCCAGGAGCTAAAAATAGAAATAATTTCAAATGCCATATTTCACAAACCACATAGAACAGAGAGCTGTTATTTGGTATGAAGCATCCTTAGGAGAATTGAATGGTAAAAAAAAATTGCCATCAGTTATGTAAGGGTGTTCTGTAGAGTACATTGAAAAAATCAGCATATTTGCAAAAATTAAAAAAAATCTTTTCTCCAGAACCAATGGTCAGAATATTTTGGTATTCGGTATACAGCATTCATAGGGGGTCAGATACAAGTTTGTTAAAATAAAGCCCATTGGTTCATATTTGGGTTCAATACAGGAGCTCAAATTTTTAACTTGGGGTAATATGGGAAAAATCTTTTTCTTCAGAACCACCAGTCAGAATCTTTTAATGTTTGGTATACATCATTGTTATGAGGGTCAGATTCAAGATTGTTCAAACTAAGACCCTAGGTTAATATTTGGGCTTCCTTAACTTAGTTCAATATGGCGGATAATTTTTAAAAATCTTCTTCTTCAGATCCACCAGTCAGAATGCTTTCATATTTGGTATACAGCATCTCTTGGGGGTCAGATTTTCAAGTTTGATCAAATCGGATCTCTAGGTATATATTTGGGCTTGCTATGGTAGCCCAAGTTTTAATTTAGTGCAATATGAGGAACTTTCTTTAAAAATCTTTTTCTTCAGATCCACCAGTCAGAATGCTTTCATATTTGGTAGACAACATCTCTAGGGGGGGCAGATTCAAGTTTGTTCAAATTGGATCTGTAGTTTAATATTTGGGCTCGCTGTGGTAGCCCAAATTTTTACTAAGTGGATTATGAAGAAATTTCTTTAATTTTTTTCTTCTTCAGATCCAACAGACAGAATGCTTTCATATTTCGTACACAAAATCTCTTGGGAGGTCAGATTCAACTTTGTTCAAATCGAGGGCCTGGGTTAATATTTGTGCTCCCTATGGGAGCCAGAATTGGCCATGTAGCTGAAGAATTAGAAATTTTGTATTCAGTACCCTCTAGAGGTGTGTAACTAAGATTAATCTACATAGGTTATATCAAGGTGCTTCACAGGGGAGCTCCGCATTTTACATTATGATCAACTGAAGAAAATGCATGATGCTCAGATTATTTTTGTCACTCCTGAGGGGCTTAAGAATTGACAATGTATCCTATGTAGATGGATTGCTTAATGTAGACTCATTCTTGGACTCTGTTTATATTGTGTTCTGTTCAAGGTGAGCGCTTCAGGCCCTGTGAGGTCTCTTGTTTAAACAATTTTATCATGTGAGCGATTAAAATTCTTTTCTCTTCAGATCCACCAGTCAGAATGCTTTCATATTTGGTATACAACATCTCCAGGAGGGTCAGATTCAAGTTTGTTCAATTCGAGTGCCTGGGTTAATATTTGGGCTCCATATGGGAACCTGAATTTTAACTTGGTACAATATGAGGGAATTTCTTCAAATATCTTCTTCTTCAGAAGCACTAGTCAGAATGCTTCCATATTTGGTATACAACATCTCTAGGGGGGAGGGGGCGGCAGATTCAAGTTTGTTTAAATCGGATCCGTAGGTTAATATTTGGACTCGCTATGGTAGCCCAAATTTTAACTTAGTGCAATATGAAGAAATTTCTTTAACATTTTTCTTCTTCAGATCCAACAGTCAGAATGCTTTCATATTTGGTTCACAACATCTCTAGGGAGGTCAGATTCAACTTTGTTCAAATCAAGTGCCTGGGTTAATATATGGGCTCCCTGTGGGAGCCTGAATTGGCCATGTAGCTGAAGAATTAGAAATTTTGTACTCAGTACCCTCTAGAGGTGTGTAACTAAGATTAATTCACATAGGTTGTATCAAGGTGCTTCATAGGGGAGCTCTACATTTTACGTTATGATCAACTGAAGAAAAGGCATGATGCTCAGATTATTTTTGTCACTCCTGAGGGGCTCAAGAATTGACAATATATCCTATGGAGATGGTTTGCTTAATGTAGACTCATTCTTGGGCTCTGTTTATATTGTCTTCTGTTCAAGGTGAGCGCTTCAGGCCCTGTGAGGCCTCTTGTTAAAACAATTTTATCATGTGAGCGATTAAAATTCTTTTGGACCTTTTGTTCAAAATAAGTGCAAATGAAGTTTCACTCATATGTACATCAAAATGCTGTTGCTTATCAGACATCTTGTCTAGGCTGCATAAAAACTTAGGATGTATTCAAAAATATTTTTAGACTCCCAGCAACGAGTTGTGGGGGTGGTGGGGGGGGGGGGGAGGGGGGAGGGGAGGGGGGTAGGTGGTATACTGAAATCACCTTGTTTATCTGTCCACCCGTAGACATAATTTTGACCGGAGAGTTTCTCAGACATTTATGAACCAATCAGCTCGAAACTTACTATGAATGTTCACCATCATGGGAACCTGTGCACTTGCGATTATAGTTCTGGTCGGACTATTTTTGCCAGAATTATGCCCCTTTTCTACTTGAAAAAGCAGGCCTATAATTTTGTCCGGAGATTTTCTCAGATGTTTATGGGTCGATTCTTTTGAAACTTGGTATGGATGTTTACTACCATGGGAACCTGTGCACCTGTGATTATAGTTTCGATCGGAATTTGTTTGCCAGAGTTATGCCCCTTTTCATCTTAGAATGTCTGAATTTTGTCTGGAGATTTTTTCAGATGTTTATGGGTCGATTCTTTTGAAACTTGGCGTGGAAGTTTACTACCATGATATCCTGTGTACCTGCGATTACAGTTTTGATCAGAATTTTTTTGCCAGAGTTATACCTCTTTTCATCTTAGAATTCCTGAATTGCCTAGAATTTTGTCCGGAGCTTTTCTCAGATGATTATGGGTCGATTTTGTTGAAACTTGGTAAGTTTGTTCACTGCCATGGGAACCTGTGCACCTGCTTAAACTGTCTCAATAATTATACCCCCCTGCAAACAAACTTTGGGGGTATATAGGAATCACCCTGTCCATCCGTCCATCTAGGCATCCATCTGTCCGTCTGTCCATCCTTATAAGCGCAACTCCTAAACCGTTTGAAGAATTTTCATAAAACTTCACACAATGGAAGAACTCCATATGAGGATGTGCATGAAGCAATATAATTCCGTTCTGACAGGCGTGGGGGGTATCACTTTGTGAGCTTGATCACAGTACCTCCAGTTGAAATTGTTTTGAAAATTATTTTCTGCAAAAGTATACCTAGCGTGAAACAATTCTTAGAATATTATAGAGATGAACGAAATTGGAATTCTGAGTTCGGTATCGGTTTGGTATTTTTATGGGCGTATACCGCAGTATAGGTTCAATATTCAGTATCAGACTTGACTGAGATTTTCTGATAAAACCAAAGGGGAATTCACACCAGGAATATGCAGAATAAGTTGTTCTTATGTACCACAGTGCCACAAATGCCACTGTAGATGAGTTCAACATTGGCATTCTTGTGCCAACACAAATCATATCTACAGTAAATTTGTGACTTATTCCAAACACACCTTAAAGGCATATTTCAGGCTTTTGCAATCTCGGAGCATGTGCCCTTAGGCTTGTCTGTTATCAGCAGGGCCTCCAAATGATGGCATGCTAAACAGAGACCAGCCTAGAGGCTAAATTTAGGGAGAAGTCACTTCTCCCTCCCAAGGTTTTAAGGATAAGTGAGGTGAAAATAGGGAGAAGTGAGCAAAAAATATTATTTCTCAAAAAGCTATGTCAAGTAAAGGGTTAAATTCAGTTTATCAAATTACTTTTGACAACCAAATATTCTCAAGAACCTGTGTTAGGTAAAGGGTTAAATTCAGTTTATCAAATTTACTTTTGCCAACCAAATGTTATTTCTCAAAAAAGCTGCTTTAGGTAAAGGGTTAAATTCTGTTTAGCAAATTATTTTTTTGTCAACCAAATATTATTCTCAAAAAAACTGTGTTAGGTAAAGGGTTAAATTCAATTTAGCAAATTATATTTGCCAACCAAATTTTTTTCAGCTGTGTTAGGTAATGGGTTACATTCAGTTTAGCAAATTGTTTTTGCTAACCAAATATTATTTCACAAAAAGCTGTTTAGGTAAGTAGTTCAGGCACATTAGACATAAAAATGAGAAAGTAAGGAAAAAAATCGGAGAAAGCTGATTTTTTTATATGTTTCCGGGACACACATTGCGGATAAAGTGTGAAAAGTCCCCGCGAATCCGAGTTGAGCTTTTTTAGTTATAGCGTTTTTTTGATGAAAAAAAAAATTTTAAAAAAAATTCGACCCAGCTCCATATTTCTCATTCTTATTCGCCTTAGTAGGGTGAGAATCATAAATATCGTGCTGAATTATATTGAGAATACATATCCCCAACAGAAAATGCCAACTTTGTACCAATCCTCACACTCAATGGTGAAATATTCACGAAAATGTACAAAATTACGAAAATTTTTTTATTGTTTTCATACACACAACAGAACACAACGTCCATTAAATCAAATCTACGACTACTTTGGGAGTTAAATTATATATCAAAAATTGCAGAAAAGCAGTGGCTTTATAATGATGTATAACAATAGTCATTTATTCCATAATGAACTGGTGAAACGTGTGAAATATTAACCATACCCCCTCAACTCAAATTCAAACGGCATCGACTTTTCTCAGAGATCACACAGAAGAGTCTCCGATAAAACGACTAACTGGTGATCATTCGAATATTGGCTCTGGTGAATTCGGGTACATCCCTTTGAAAGGTTACAGTAAACCAAGCAAATCGGGTCTTGATGAAATTGTGATGAAGGATTTATCAACTTTGGGTGAATCTGATCCGAAAAATTTGAAACTCGCAAAAACAGTCGACAGTCTTTGGTCTTTGACGCATGTACTGAGAGTACCTTGCCCATCTTGGGCTGGATATATGCACATTGTCACATCATCAGATGATTATGAAACAAGTGATGTCGAGATACTTCCCTTTATTAATTTTGATCCATCCAACCCGAGCACAATTTACACTGCTCTCATGTTTGCACAAACTGAATGCGAGAAACAGGGACTGAACGTTTGTCCAGTGACGTTTGACCAACCACTTTATATCAAAGCAGTGGAGATTGTGTCTTCGTCAGATAAGTTGACAAAAGTTTTCGTTAGACTCGGCGGCTTCCATATGATTATGTCATATTTAGGGGCAATTAGTTCGATCATGGCTGGTAGCGGCTTGGATGAACTTTGGGGGACTGTTTATGCTGGTGGGTCAATCCATCATTTGATCAGTGGTCATGCATATTCAAGAGCAGTTCGTGCCCATTTGCTAACACAAATTGCCATTACAAAACTTGTGTTTGAAGAAAGCCGAACACTAGATAACATAGACTGCACAGAAGTCAATGAAATATTCTGTGGACTTGCCAGAGGTGACTGTACAACAGCTGACGCTGTCAATCAAGAAAGTGTCAACCATCTACTGTCAAAATTACACGAACTGCTCCAGAATGCGTCCGCAGGACGCACAGGAAAGCTTTGGGTACAATACTACGAGCAAATAGGTCTTCTCCAGTTGTTATTGAGAGCAGAGCGCACAGGCGACTGGGAACTCCACACATATTGTGTTCGCAATATGATTCCAGTATTTCACGCAGGTGGTCATTTTGCATACACAAAAAGTTCTCATCTCTATTTGCAGCAGATGAATGAGCTAACAGAAATAATGCAACAGGATGATTTGAAGTTGTTCACTGAGAAAGGTTACTTTACCATAAGGCGCTCAGATAAATTCTGGGACGGGATATATTCTGATCAGACCATAGAGCAGTGTTTAATGAGAATGTTCAAGCTCCCTGGTGGTCTCACACATGGCAGGGGAATAACCGATAGCACTGTTGCGAAATGGGTACATGGACTACCTCTTTGCCTTCCGATATGTAATGCTCTCGAAAATTTTGTTCATGTTCACACTGGTCATGGCGAACAACATCGGGATCTCCGTCAAAGTTCACAATTGACTGATGCCAATGATATCACCAAATTATTGAACTGGCTCAGAGTGCATTCCCCCTTTCAGAATAGAGACCCACTACAATTAGTCTCTATAGCGACCGGGCTTGTGGCCGACGAAACTGTGAACTGTGACCAAGTTCGCAAAATTGGTGAATGTTGCGTATCGATTGTTGTAAGCAAAACGTTCAACAGCATCAAACTACGACGTGTTGACACTGTGAAGTCTTTCGCATCGATGGCAAATAGCATCAAAGTCCGTGGAAGTAAGGTAGTGATTGACCCCACAATTCTGTTCAACCGCATCACATGTGTTATTCAGTCACAAGCAGAGATGGAAGAGTATCTCAAATGTGAACTCGCCCCGAAACCACCAGCATTGTTTGATTCTGCTGGAATGAGGAAGACACAGAAAAGCACACTCGGTAAGATCCTCAAAACATACGGTTCCGAGCAAACTAAAATCCCAGAACATTCTCTGTTTGTTGTAGATGGTGGATTTTTATTGAGGGCAGTTGTATGGCCTAAACAGTCGTCATATAAGGACATATGTACATCATATTCCAATTATCTAGTGAGACATTTTGGGGCGAACGTCGTGGTTGTTTTTGATGGTTATGCTTGTACAATGTCGACAAAGGGCATGGAACAAGCCTGTAGATCTAAAGAAAGGTATTCCATTGATATCAATATCTCACCCGAGTTACCAGCCACCACACCCCAATCTGATTTCCTTGCAAATGCCAAGAACAAAACCCAACTGATCGATCTTCTAATGCAGGAGCTATCTGCTATCAATATTCAGTCCAAGCAGGCCGAGGCTGATGCTGATGTACTGATAGCCGAAACTGCACTTGACATCGCTCAAGATGACAACAATGTTGTTGTTGTGGGAACAGACACAGACTTGTTAGTCATTCTTACCTCTCGAGTTCAACCGGGATGTAATATTCACATGATGTATTCCATTACCCCAAACTTACTAGTTTCAGTTAGTGAAATAGCAACCAAAATGGGTGACCATAGAAGCAACCTCCTTGTAGCACATTCTATAAGTGGTTGTGACACTACTTCTGCACTCTTTCGAGTTGGTAAGAAGAAAGTATTCAGTACAATTGTCTCCGATATTACTAGCGACTCACAACAGTATGTCAACACAATTTTGGCGGATGACAGTACACCAAGTGCAGTAGCCGCTGCCGGAGAACAACTTCTCCTGATCTTATACGGGAGTAAAACTGTTTCCTCTCTCGACCAATATAGATATGTCACTTACAAGCGTTATGTAGCAAAATCTAAACTGAATAAACCCATCGACCTAGCCTCACTCCCACCAAGCAGCGATGCTGCACAACAACATGTCTACAGATGTTATCTCCAGGTCCAACAATGGCTGGGCACTTCGCTTCCTCCGACGGATTGGGTGTGGTCGCTAGACAATGGGCTTCTTGTACCGACTGCAGCCACAAAGCCATGTGCCCCCGATAACCTACTGAATCTGATCAGTTGTGGTTGCAAGAGTGCTTGTACAAAAAGGTGTGGGTGTAAGAAGGCAGGACTCTCTTGCTCAGGTTTGTGTAATTGCAGTTCGGATTCTTGTAACAACCACAGAAACACTGTCCTGTCGGAAATTTCTGAGTTCGATGAATAATATGTATATAGGTCATGTCATTTCTGTATATAGCGTTGATAATAGTCAATGTAACTTAATCCATGTTGATTGATTTGTACATTCTGTAAATATTATTTATTGATCTAATGCTGCCAGACACAGACGTGTCTGTTCGGTCCCAAGCCCGAAAATAGTTGAGTTCTCATGCTGACGAATTTTATGCCAAAAGGGGAACTCGGCCAGAAGCAGAGGGGGTCTTCCATAATGTCTATTTTGTAAGCAATGATAAAAGTCTTCAAATGGTGGTGGATTTTTTATCGTCTGTCCAACTAACATCCTGTTCTGTACTACGACCCTTTGGGCAAATCCGTTAGGAAAATCGTCATTTTTTGCGTAAATCCGATACTGTTTTGTGAATTTTCAATAATTTTTCGCAGAAATTGTCACAGAATGCACATTTTCCTCTAGGTAAATGTATATTAGACATTATGTAGCTCGAAATACTCGTAAACAAAAAATACAGTTGGATCAATTCGAGGTTACAAAGTTCGTGTGATTTTTTAAAATTTTTTTCAAACGCGTTTTCGAAAAAAGGCTGTAGAAAAAAAACCTCAACTGGGATTTGAGGGGACTTTTGTCTTATCGTTCAGTGACATGTACTCGACATTCCCTGAAAAAATCAGCTTTCTCCGATTTTTTTCCCTAGTGAAACCTAATGTTCTTGGGCTAAAGGATTCAATTCAGTTTAAAAGCTATTAGGGGGTTAAATTCAGTTTAGTGAATTATTTTTGCCAACCAAATATCATTTCAATTCAGTTTAGAGAGTCATTTCTTCCAGGCAAATGTTCTCTTATCAAGGAAGATAATCGAATTTGTCGGTTTGCTTTTTACACCATTTATTTCTGTAACTTACTACTTTTTGGTAATTTAGTGGGACCCTTATTGTGACCGCCACAAATGGAACACACCCATCAATAATTTTTAAAAATCACTTGCTTCAAATTCACAAGTGCAAACTAAAAACTATACATTTTATCATTACCAAAAATGTTGTTTTTAAATAAATACCCTGTATAGCAAAGTTTGATGGTGGAAATCACTTTTGAAATGAAACATTAAAAAAGAACTTGAGCATTTTTTGTCTTGTCATCTAACTTCACTCTAGTGAAAACTTGAATTGTCATGACGAAATTGTACCGTGGTTGGTATTATTTTGGGGTTTTATAGGAAGTAAAATCAGTATATTTAGTAATTCTTTAACCTGTCCAATTATTTGCTTTCACTACACTTATTTTTTTCTATTTTCTCCAAGCGAAGTTAGCAACGGAATCGCCGGAAATAACTTTTCTCAGCGACTTTTCAAAAGGGAACGGGACAAGTCGCCACCGAGACAAGTCGCCACCGTCCGACCGGGACAACTCGCCACCGAGACAAGTTGCCACCATTTTTATATCAATGATATTTGATATAAAAATAGTGGCAACTTGTCATCGGATTAATAGGTGTCAAAAGACATGGGTAGCTTGTAAAGAATAATGGGTAATTAACAAAGAACAACACTCATTATATTTAATGAATGTATTTTATTATAATATTAGAGAATTACGTTGTTGAAAGTTTCACAAAAAAGAAAAAAAAAAAAAATATGACATGAATCATGATCTACATCGTATTCCAAATAACAAATAAGTACACGATTTACTGAACAGTAATAATTACATTGAATGAAGGTATTTTATTATAAAATTATGTTGTTAAAAGTTCCACAAAAAATTTTTTTGGATGACAAAAATCATGATTTAGACGTATTCCAAATAATACATAAATACACTTATTTACTAAACAGTAATAATTACGAAGGAATATTTACAAAACAATTACTTTTTTTTCTGAACAATATAAATAGACGAACATTTCCTTAGAAACGCTGCTGTTGTCAGTTGTGGTGGGGTTGCCATGTATTTTTCCCAGTATTCTTGAATTTTTTTTCCCTGTCTTGTATAGGCCTGCCTTGTTTCTGTTTCTAGGTCTGCAGCGCTAACCCTCATCTCCACATCTAGTGCCTCTGTGTGTAAAAGTGGTACCAGGCGATAAAACGTTAAATTTACACCAAATGTGTTGAGTCGTCTGTGCCAGGCTGAAAACAGAAAGAAAAAGCTGTTGAAATGTTTATCTCTCTCTCTCTCTCTCTCTCTTAATGTATTAGCCCAGGTAAAGCACACAAACACACACCCACTCCTATAATTTAAATATATTTCTTACCTTCAATATCATTGTTGGTCCTTACTGTGTGGTTGTAAACACTCCAGTCTCGTGGGGGGAATGATGCTGAATCTACCCATTGTGTTTTCATGTAATCAACTAGCTGCCTTAATTTTGTGTCAGGTGTTGTTCGATCGTACAGATGAGGAAATGTCTCGTCTATGTGTGTCGCCGGTAAAAATGGTAGTGCCAGGATCTGCCTTACATAATTATGTACTTCCCCCTGCTCGTTGTACGCCTGCTGTAGACCAATGCTTCCAACATGCCTCCAGACAGCCTGGGTCCAGTGGAAACAGCATCCGCGGACATCTGTGCCTGGAAATACGTCACGAACGGCTTGCCATGTTGCTGAATATATAAAGAAAAATAAAATTATAAAATGAGGATTCAAAATAGACAGAGGCACAAAAAATAAAATTATAAAATGAGGATTCAAAATAGACAGAGGCACACACGCATAGAGAGAGAGAGAGAGAGAGAGAGAGATATGTTATCGTATTTTACCTTCTTCAAAATCCAAAACAAAATGTGTCACGGAATGATCATCTAGTCTATCTTTAACTGCATTGAGCACGTCAACATAATCTTGTCTCCTTCTCCGGGACATAATAGCAAATACCAGCGGGAACTGTTTCTTCTTACCATCTTTCTTTACAAATGCATTGATCGTCATCAGTTGACTGCTTTGAGATTTAAATGGTTTACCCAAAATCTGAAAAAGATGCAAACATTAAAAAATTATTTAAAATTATGTAAAAAATACTTTAATATGTATCCTACTACTACTTTTCACTGGTTTTCTCTCTCTCTCTCTCTCTCTCTCTCTGGTAACCCACTATTAAATCTACTACTGCTTTCTACTAGTTACCTTGAAAGTTCCGTCGATGAACCATCTCTTTGCATGACTCAGCAACCGGAGTTGGAATGGTGTTGAAAATATCAAATGTCTGTGAACTGTCATGTTGATGTCGGCAACCAGGAATTCGTCTACACGTAGAAACACTCTATTCATTTCAAAGTGAATGTTCTCTGGTTCAGCTGGTCTTGTTTTGGTGCGATGGCGATTGACGTACCTTTTGGTCGTGTCGTGTCTTGGTTTCATAAATGCGTTTTCATTGTTGACGTTATCTTGCATGGCTTGTGAAACAGTGTTTGTTGCGGGTCTGAATGGGTCGCTGCCAGCCATTGATTTAGCAGATTCATAAACTCGGTGTTTAAGTGCAAAACTCGGGTCACCAGGATGGTTATGGGATTGCCTTCTGACGAAGTTGTTGTTGGTCTGTGTTACCGTCACATTACATGCACCACTAGGACCCCTGACACTGCAGCGCCAACTGATACCATTCTTCAAATCTTTCTGAAATAGGGATTAAATAATGAATTAATTTATTGAACGAATGAGTGAGTGAGTGAGTGAGTGAAGTAAGTAAATCTTTCTGAATGAATGAATGAATGAAAGAATGAATGAATGAATGAATGAAAGAATGAATGAATGAATGAATGAATGAATGTATGAATGAATGAAGGAACTCACCCTTTTAACGTATGAGAAACCGTCGCTACAGACGAGTAGAGGCCCACCTCATTGAGTACCATTTGGAAGTACAGTGTACGTCAGCGGTCGGTCAGCTGATGTGATGTTGTTGTCACTTGGTAAATCATCCTCTACCATCGACTCTTCAGCTGGTTCATTGCTGTTGTTGCAATTCCTATGTGGCAGATCAAAATCTTCATTCAACCTGGCTTCTTCTGTTAGTATATCAGCTGCTAGACTCTTAGACTGTTCTATCTCTGGCATGGATAAAGGTGCGTCTACGTCAGGTGTTGATGTTTTTGTTGATGATGCCTCCTCCACTTCCATTCTATGTGTTGTTTCTCGGCCCTCTGGAGCAGGTGACATTGTTTCCACGCCATGTGCTGACTCTCGTTGCTCTAGAGTAGGTGCTGGTGTATTGCTTTCCGTTGTCTGTGTTGTCTCTTGTTGTTCTGTAGTGGTTGCTGTTTCGTCTGTCGATGTGTACACATATATTGCTGAACTTACTCCTGGTTTGTTTCTGTTGCACGTCTTACAGTTAAAATATATTGTGCATAAACCTTTCTTAGCGTTGTTGTAGTTGCGTTGTGGTATGCCCGAGTTGCAGGTACGATGCTGCCATTGCCCACAACCGTCACAGTCTATGGCTTGTTGACGGGGTCTGACACCTCTGCCGCAGTCAATACAAGGGTACTCTATATTTCTTGAAACGTGACGGAGATTATATTCCATGATGCAAGTGAATGGCCATTTCTTAATCACCCCGATGAACGATCAATGAATGATCTCTGCAGAAATGCATGGCTCTTATAGGCCCAGTGCAAAATAAACTCATTAGGATGCGGCTTCGGTGACAAAAACAACTATCAAAACATCATGAATGAATATCAGGTTTAATTATGTCTTGAAAACATATTCTTAATGATACATACTGCTGATAACAATGTGATGTCAGAGCAAAATAAAAACATCGGCATTGTTCAAAGTAACTATTTAAAGCAACCTGAGTAATTATCCAACAAAGAATATGATTTCAATTCACTGATCACTCACACACCACAAAAACTAACAAAAATGAAGAAAAATCGTTGACCCTCTTGTTGACCCTCTTCAATGACGATTATTTCATCTTTTTATCATGCAAACAACCCGACAATGCGAAAACTTTATTGAGACAACTCGCCACCAATACCTGAGACAACTCGCCACCAATTTCGAGCGGTGGCGACTTGTCTCGGTGGCGAGTTGTCACGGACCCTTTCAAAACTGTAAGGTGACTTCAACTTCACCCAGAGAAAGAAATTAGGCGAAGACCTGGTGTTAAGGGCGAAGATATCGCCTACTTCGCCTTGTAGGCTGGTCCCTGATGCTAAACCTTAGCATGCCATCATTTCGAGGCCCTGCTGATAATAGACAGATCCCCTGGGCAGTGATTTCTTGTCAAGTATTGGCTGCCTTAACTTGACGAGACATCACTGTCCAACTTTAGTCATTGATTTCTATCACGTGTACTCCACCCTCATTTGTTTCCTGTGGGCATTAAATGTTGTCCCAATTCATAAGAATCGGTTTTTGATTCTCCGAGACTTCTGCTGTGAAATGAACTTTCAGTTTTAAATTAATTTAGAATTTGGGAGTACTGTTACACATCATTGTGAGTACTGCCAGTACATATTACATAGTTAAAAAAAAACATCTTGTTCATATATTTACTAGAGATTACCCTTAAGGGCCTACCCCCAGTAGTTTCAATTTTACTGAGTTTCTTATCTTCCATGTACATGAAAACAAATATTTCAACTGTAACATACAGACTTTTAGTGGTATTAGTACTAGAAGTTACAGTACCTTGGCACTGGTGTCTAGTGAAGTCTTAGCTGCCTGAAAACTATAGGTTGCCAAGACATCACTGGACACGATTGTCAGCTCAGTTTTACCTTATTACAAGAGAGCAAAGCATGAGTACAATTCACCAGCCCTTTAAGGTCATCCTCTGAATCAATAACAAGTAGCAAATAACAGTTCGTGAGAATCAGAGTTGAATCTCATTGATTTCCTTGCAGGTCTTAATCAGGTATTGATATAAATGGTTGTTGACTCTCATCAGTATTGACACGTACCAAATCACCTGTATACACTGTATATTTAACTGCTAGAGTGCTACAGTACAAGTCAAAATAAGTTTTAGCATAACTGCAATAAACTAAGTATACTGCAGCTCCTTCACTGATAAGATCAGAATCTGACATCATTTTCTGGAAAGCTCTCAGCTTCTGGTCTTATCAGTGTAGGAAGAGAAAGATACATAGTTTGTAGTGGTTCTCCTACAACTTGTTTTGACTTGTACTGTAAATTATTTTTCAATTTTGATTTGTAACACAAGTATTTTTTTTAAAAGGTACAATGCTACCAGTATGGGGAGGCTTAGTTTAGCAAAAAATTTATTGTTGGCACTTTCCAATAAATTGTAACAAAATTGTATATCAAATTTTTTTTCTTCTACTGTGCAAATAAAGTAATGCATAAGTGTGTAGCCACTAAAGTGGCTCTCAACACTTTTTATACGCCCGTTTGAAAAACGGGACGTATTATAGTATGGCGTTGTCCGTCCGTCTGTCTGTCCGTCCATTTGGTTTCCGAACAATAACTTTAGTATTTGTTTTCCGACCGGCTCCAAATGTGGTATGTGGTTTAATCACAACAAAATACAGGTCAAGTTCGAATATGGGGTCGGTCCGAACATTTTTCGCCTGAATTATGGCCCCAGTTGGACTTAGAATTCGTCAAATATTTGGTTTCCGGATGATAACTTTAGTATTTGTTTTCCGATCGGCTCCAAATGTGGTATGTGGTTTAATCACAACAAAATACAGGTCAAGTTCGAATATGGGGTCGGTCCGAACATTTTTCGCCTGAATTATGGCCCCAGTTGGACTTAGAATTCTTCAAATATTTGGTTTCCGGATGATAACTTTAGTATTTGTTTTCAGATCGGCTCCAAATTTGGTATGTGGTTTAATCACAACAAAATACAGGTCAAGTTCGAATATGGGGTCAGTCCAAACATTTTTCGCCTGAATTATGGCCCCTGTTGGACTTAGAATTCGTCAAATATTTGGTTTCCGGATGATAACTTTAGTATTTGTTTTCCGATTGGCTCCAAATTTGGTATGTGGTTTAATCACAACAAAATACAGGTCAAGTTCGAATATGGGGTCGGTCTGAACAATTTTTGCCTGAATTATGGCCCCTGTTGGACTTAGAATTCTTCGTCAAATATTTGGTTTCCGGATGATAACTTTAGTATTTGTTTTTCGATTGGCTTCAGACTTGTTAGTCTTTTTCTCAAATGACTGAAAAATTTAGTCATTTCACAAAATCACTGATTTCAAAGTCTGACCGTAACATATATATATTTGCCAGTATAAATTTCTCGCACTCTAAAAAAATTGCAAATGTGTTAAAATGGTACAATTTGAACAGTTCACGGGCGTATGATGCAATGCCCAGCGGTGCTCTTGTTAGTAGAGTCCTGATAGTGGCTTCTAGTGCTCAACCAGTTAAAAAACTAAATTTACTGTATTTTCAGAGAGACATAGTGAAATTAAGTCAGCAGTATGTTGATGCCTTGGCAAGAGAAAATGCAAATATGGTGGATGGACCTTATGCAGCCAGATTTACAGCTTATGGTTCGTTTTTAAATTGATGACCATTTCCCTTAGTTTCCTGTCCACCCATTGGTGGCCATCCACCCATATCCTTACATGTATTTGCTCGTCAGGAGGTAAAACTTTAGAGCCAAACAAATTGCAGCCCAATTAGCCATGAACTACACTGGGTTTATTAGCTCCGCCTGACAAAGTCAGCAGAGCTTTTCTGATATCGAGTTGTCCGTCTGTCGTCCAGTGTCAACATTTTGTTTGTCCAAGCCATAATTTCTTGACCACTGGATATTTTTAACAAAACTTTATAACAGTATGTATTGTCAATAAGCAGTGTGCAATCAATCACAATAAGGTCTGTATCCATCAAGGTCAAGGTCACAGGCGACATGGTAAAGGTAACACTCAGGAAAATGTCAACATTTTGTTTGTCCGAGCCATAATTTCTTCACCACTGGATATTTTTTAACAAAACTTTATAACAGTATGTATTGTCACTAGGCAGTGTGCCGTCAATCATAATAAGGTCTGTATCCATCAAGGTCAAGGTCACAGGCGACATGGTAAAGGTAACACTCAGGAAAATGTCAACATTTTGTTTGTCCGAGCCATAATTTCTTCACCACTGGATATTTTTTAACAAAACTTTATAACAGTATGTATTGTCACTAGGCAGTGTGCCATCAATCATAATAATGTCTGTATCCATCAAGGTCACAGGCGACATGGTAAAAGTAACACTCAGGAAAACGTCAACATTTTGTTTGTCCGAGCCATAATTTCTTTACCATAATTATGTATTGTCACTAGGCAGTGTGTGCCATCAATCATAATAAGGTCTGTATCATCCATCCGTCCATCCGTGTTTACATTACGATACTTATGTGGCTTCGATTTGGTAAAACAGGATACTTATGTGGCCAATTTCTTTTACGTGGCTAAAGGGATCAGCTGACCTTTTTAAAATGATCTGTTGGACATATCTAGCCTATTTAATTTTATAAAGTCAAGGTCACAGGCAACATGGTAAAGGTAACACTCAGAAAAATGTCAACATTTTGTTTGTTGGAGCCATAATTTCTTTACCATAATTATGTATTGTCACTAGGCAGTGTGCTATCAATCATAATAAGGTCTGTATCATCCGTCTGTCCATCTGTCATCCGGCATCCACATTTTGTTTCTCCAAGCCATAATTTCTTAACCACTGTGTATTTTTGAACGAAAATTTATAACAGTATGTATTGTCAAGAGACAGTGTGCCATCAATCACAATAAAGTCTGTATCCATAAACGTTAAGGTCACAGACTACCTGGTCAAAGTAACACCAATGTATTTGCCAAATTTTATTATGTTTTCAATTTTTGTGTAATAAACAAAGCTAATGAGCCTTCATTGAACAAGCTCAACAAACTTGTTCCAATGAGGGGCCATAAGCTATGTTTTTGAGACAAAAATGATGATGTTGTCTGCTATCCGTGTTGGGTAAAAGGTTATCAGAATCACAGATTGATGATCAAATGTTACCCTGTATATGGCTGCCCCTGAAAGTAGTTGCCCTGGGCAGAGCTATCTTGGCCGAGGGGCCTCTTGTTGGCTGCTCAAGTTTTTTTGGGCTCATAAAAAGGGCATTGGTGGATGTGTACGTATTGGATGACCGAGTACCAAAATATATACATGTATTTTTTCAAATTTGTTGTCAAGTCACTGTCAAGTAAATTCTGGTGTTATCTTCACATTTCAGAATTTTCTCACATCTTTTTAAAAAAACTGACTAAATCCATCTGCAAAATTGGTACACAACATCTGTGGGTTACCATTATTCATTTTTCATCTCATGAACAGGGATGTCCCTATTTGAAAGTGTGTGCCAAGCAGTGATCCAAGTGTTTTGATTTTGATCCACACTATTGTGCTTTCACACTATGACGCTTGCACACAATGCATTCACAAGTGCTGAAACTAATATTAGAATTCTGTTGATGGAAGGCAGTATTCAAATATTAAATTGACATTTGAATTATTCATCTCCACCCCCTCCCCCTCCCCCCCACTAAACTTGACATCATTTCTTGAGAAGCTTCTCTTACGACCATTGTTGCTCAATATAAAGATAGTAAGTAAAGTACATGTGACTACATCGAAATGTTACCTAGCAATTTTTGCAATAACACCTAGCCTGCAGCGAAATTGTCACTCCCTTCTTGATTGAAACCATGTGATGAAATATTTGAGAATTAACCCTTTGAACCCTTGTTTCCTGGAATGACATCGCCTTTGTGTACAGTTAGAGTGAAATGGGTCAGTCTAATATCAATATTCAGAGAGGATAAAATAATAACTGCAGTCTGCAGCCGTTTGGCTGCAGACTGCAGTTATTATTTTATCATCAATGCCCTGTGTATAGACCTCTCATAACAAGATAAAAATGGGACAGAATTATACCTTAGCCCGAAAAATCGGTCTTACGTGTTCCAAAGGTTAATGCTAACTCCAGAAAGCACTACACATTAGCCCAATGGCCTAGTGGTAGATGGGGAGGGGGGGGGGGGGTGTTTAGGGTTGCACAAAATAGAGCCCAAAATGCTCTCCAATATAGGGCTACACATGCTACATATTCCTCAGATTGGTATTTACGGAACTGGGTGGAGGGGGAATGACTGGACTCCATTGGAGGGTCCTGTTTGGGAATAGGGGAGGCCCCAAAACCCCACACAATGCCCTATCAAATATCATCTCTGCCTCCAACCCCCCCAAAAAACAAAAAAAACTGGTTAGGGCACCCCTTATTTTATAGAATTCCAGATGCGTGGTTGCATTAGTCGAGCATTCGATGGTGAACCTAGAAGTTAATTTATTTGGTATGTTACATCCTGTCAGGACACACTAATAAATTACCATACAGATTTAATGTTCAAGTTTGTAGTAAACATATACGTAACAGTACCATCTTATCCATGCAAAATGAGGTGAATGTTATTTTGAAAATTACAGGAGAGTAACAAATTCCCTCCTGGAAAAAGTTTCAGGAGGGTGAATTCCCCATAGTATACCGAGTCCAAAAAGAAAGTATAATAGAAACAAATGTGAAAAAATAGCATAAAGGATGAAATATAATAGTTTTAATGTTGCATGTTTGTGGACAAGAAGTCGTGCAAAGAGTTTAATGATAATGTTGTTGTTGTTCACCCAACCATATACAATTTTGCTACTGATTTCAAAATAGCACATGCTACCTGAGAATGTCAAATTGAGTGGGTGCCAGACAATTTTCTTTGTGTTATGTTGTGCTAGAGAGCCTGGGTTATTAAGAAAACATGCTAGTTTTTGTCTTCCGACATTTTAAAAAATGCCAAGGTTAACCGAAAATCAGAGGTTGTGTGCCATTGGTATGCATGAGGCTGAGATACCTCCAGATGAGCTCACTGCTGCATTTGGAGTCACTGTGGCCACTATTTACCATCTCATTGGAAGGTACCTAACCACTGGATCTACTGCTGACTGACTGCGTTCAGGTCGACCAAGAGTTACGACCCCTGCACAAGACCGACACTTCAGGACGTCTCACTTGCAGGATCACTTCCTTCCGGCGATGAGGGCAGTAGCAATTACTCCTGGTAGAACTAACAATAGAATCAGTGCACAAACTGTCCACAACAGACTCGCTGATCACGGCATCCGCAATAGGCGTCCATACCACGGAGCAATCCTTACCCAACGTCATCGTACTGTCAGAATGGAATGGGTTGTGTCAGTGTGTTCGCTGGACTCAGCAGCGTTGGAGCACAGTTCTTTTCAGTGATGATTCACAATTTTGTCTACAGCATGCTGATGGTAGGGCAAGAGTGTATCGCCGCCGAGGAGAATGGTTTTCTGATGCTTGCGTGCGGGAATGTGACTCTTTCGGCATGGGTAGTATAATGGTTTGGGTAGGAATTTCCATGCACCATTGAACGCAGTTGATCTTCATCGATGGTAATCTGAATGGACAGCAATATATGGACAAAATTCTTAACTCTGTTGTTCAATGCTAACGTCGGATTGCAGTTGTTCCAGCAAGACAATGTCTGATGTCATATGGCGCATTTCTGTCGTGACTTTCTTGAGGAGCAGAGCATCGAACTTCTTCCCTTGCCCCCACTTTCACCTGATTTGTCACTAATCGAGCCTTTGGGATCAATTGGATTGTCGGGTTCGACTTCATGATCTTCAGACGTTAGGCGATTTACGTAATGTTCTAAGGCAGGAGTAGAACGCAATACCACAGGGTGACATCCAGAAACTTTCAGGTCCATGCGCCATTGATGTCTTGCCATCCAAGAGGCAAACGATGGACATACACGCTATTGACTGCCTGTGTGCACTTCTCGTTTCACCCCATGTCTGAATTACGACATCCTGATTTGATGCTGGCAACACTAAGAACATGAAATTATGCAAATTCATACAGCTAGACTCGAAATATGAAGTTACAATAATTTGTTTGGGATTAAAGTCGATAATACTAAAAAACATTGCTCCTCAAAGTTTACTATACTTTTTTAGCTCATCTTGACAAAGTCAAGCTGAGCTAATCTCATCGCTCTCCGTCCGTCATCTGTCGTCCGTCGTCCGTCAACACCATGTTTTGGTCTTCTCCTCCAAAGCCACTGGGCCAATTCAAGTGAAAGTTTGTGTGAGTGATGGTCCCAAAGGGGCATTTCATTTTTGTTCAACTCTGCATGCCCAGCCCCATAGGGAGGGAGTGGGGGAAAATGCTCCAAAATATTTTTAAAATCTTCTTCTCAAGAACCAGTGTGTACAATGACTTGATATTTGCTATGGAGCTTCCATATGAGGTGTAGAATCAAGTTTGTTCAAACGAAGTTCGTGAAGTTATATTTGGCTTTGTAATAGGAGGGGTAAGATTTTTGGCCCCGCCCAAAATTTCTATTTTCTGAACCGATGGCCCGGTATGAACCAAATTTGGTTTGTGATAGTATTGGGTCATAAGTACTTGACCCATGCAAAAAAAAAAATTTCCGCATCCCCATGGGAACCCTGGGAGCTAAAAATAGAAATATTTTCAAACGCCCATATTTCCCAAACCCCACGGAACAGAGAGCTTTTATTTGGTATGAAGTATCCTTGTGACCAGTAGAATTGAATGGTCAAAAAAAAAATGCCATCGGTTATGTTAGGGTGTTCTGTAATGGGCATCGAAAAAATGCTGAGTCAGCATATTTGCAAAAATTTAAAAAAATCTTTTCTCCAAAAGCAATCATCAGAATCTTTTGATGTTTGGTATACAGCATTCATAGGGGGGTCAGATAAAAGTTTGTTGAAATAAAGCTCATTGGTTCATATTTGGGCTCTCTACAGGAGCCCGAAGTTTTAACATAGGGTAATATGGGGAATATTCTTTAAAAATCTTCTTCTTCAGAACCACCAGTCAGAAGCTTTTAATATTTGGTATACATCATTGTTATGAGGGTCAGATTCTAGATTGTTTAAACCAAGTCCCTAGGTTAATATTTGGGCTTCCTACAGAAGCCCAAACTTTATCTTTGTTCAATATGGAGGGTAATTTAAAAAAATCTTCTTCTTCAGATCCATCAGTCAGAATGCTTTGATATTTGGTATGCAACATCTCTATGGGGGTCAGATTCAAGTTTGTTCAAATCAGATCCCTAGGTATATATTTGGGCACACTATGGTAGCCCAAATTTTTACTTAGTGCAATATGAGGAAATTTCTTTAAAAATCTTCTTCTTCAGATCCACCAGTCGGAATGCTTTTATATTTGGTATACAACATCTCGGGGGAGGGGGGGGGGGGGGGCAGATTCCAGGTTGTTCAATTCGAGTGCCTAGGTTAATATTTGAGCTCGATATGGGAACATGAAATTTAACTTAGTACAATATGAAGGAATTTCTTCAAAAATCTTCTTCTTCAGATTCACTTGTCAGAATGCTTTCACATTTGGTATACAACATCTCTAGGGGGGTCAGATTCAAGTTTGTTCAAATCGGATCCATAGGTTAATATTTGGGCTCGCTATGGTAGCCCAAATTTGAACTTAGTGCAATTCGAAGAAATTTCTTTACAATTTCTCTTCTTCAGATCCAACAGTCAGAATGCTTTCATATTCGGTAGACAACCTCTCTAGTGAAGTCAGATTTAACTGTGTTCAAATCAAGAGCCTGGGTTAATATTTGGGCTCTCTATGGGAGCCGGAATTGGCCATTTTGCTGAAGAATTAAAAATTTTGTATTCAGTACCCTCTTTCCCCATGGGAACCCCGGGAAGTAAGCAGCACTTGTTTACTGTGGTAAACCAGTTCCGCTTTACTAGTAAAATAGGACCCAGTCACCAATGCTTGGGGTGAAAGTCCTCTAAAATGGGCAACATGTTGATCAACGATTGACTAAACTTGACTTCATCTCCATGTTGTGTCACGATTAGCCATGGTGCATAAATATGTGACGTTAACCACCAACAAACAAACAAACATTCAGTACCCTCTAGAGGTACTAAGATTAATCCACATAGGTTGTATCAAGGGGCTTCATAGGGGAGCTCTACATTTTACTTATGATCAACTGAAGAAAAGGCATGATGTCCAGATTATTTTTGTCACTCCTGAGGGACTCAAGGATTGACAGTGTAGCCTATGGAGATGGCTTGCTTAATGTAGACTCATTCTTGGACTCTGTTTAAATTTGTGTTCTGTACAAGATGAGCGCTTCAGGCCCCGTGGGGCATCTTCTTTTTTATAAGAGTCATTTCACTATGATGGAAAAGTTTGTACCACAGACTTAGACCTGTTTGATGAACTGAAAAAATCTATGCAGTGTCGGTTGTCTTACAAAAAAATATAAGTCACAAATGTGCATGTCTAAACACAACGTACTTTCGATTTCCATATTGTTTTACATGTAATTCTGAGTTATAGCCGAGAAAGTTGTGCCTACCATTTATCTAACACAGCATGCAGAAAGGTGGATAAAAGTCCTGTGTAGAAGTACTTTAAAAAACAACATTACAGAGACAAATTCACTTGATGTAAACTCTTTAAGAAACAGCTGATGCTGAAATCTTTGGAAGCAAAGACTGCTAAAAAGCCCACTGAAGGTGAATAGGTGGTTTTGTCAAATGCTACCTTCCATGTAATAAAGTGCATGTATCCTTGTAATTTCAGTGTACGCCAGGCAGGGACGTCATTTGATTTCATTATGCATGTAACTTGTGCTAAACTGTTCAATGTTGACATTATTGATGCATTGCCCTGTTGGGTTACCTTGTTAAAATATCGAGTGGACAATATTTGCTGCTGAATCTGATTCAGTTGTAACTTCCATTCAGATGTTCAAAACATGTTTGATTGTGGGGGGAACACTGCTAGATTGATATTTGCTATCACCATTTGCATTGCTTTGATTAAATCAACGATAAGTCAGAGATGAAAACTAGCATGAGGTGCAGGAAGGTAGGTGGTGGGGAGTGTGTTGGGGATGATGCAATCCACATGAGTAAAGAATGTTACTTGTCCTGAAAACTACTTTATTTCACAGCATGTCACGGGTCCATATCATTGACTCCCTGTAAAGCTGTTTAGTTTCAAATAGTGTCTTTTGTAACCATTTCAGTGTTTTATTGAGTTTTTCCTGTATGTTTAAATAAATAGAAATAAATACCAAAACCGGAACCGGAACGGAGACTTGATTCTTTTATCACAACTGACACCGAAACTGAGGCAAAATTTCAAAACCGAGCAGCTGTACACAGACTTTTCTTTGATACCATCTGTTGGAAGCCATCGACCAACAGACATCTATCCAACTTTGAAAAGTGTAATGTCTCGGAACAGGTACTTTAGGATGTCCTGTGGACAATGGTAAAATGTCTTTGCAAGTGGTTTCCAGTCAAGTCTTGGCTGCCCCTTGAGGCAGCCAATATTTTGCTAAAATCACTGCTTAAGTGTTAAACTCTCAAAGTCTGGTGAAGTAGAAAGTCTGGAAAATTACCTAGACCATTAGGGCTAGGGATAAAAGAGACATGCTATGTTTCCATTAGTTTTTTTGTGTAAACAGATTTTACAATCCCTGAGGTAAAAAAACAACAGGCTTTGGTTCTCATACAATCCCTCACTGAAATTGAACCTCCTCCACCCCCTACCCTTGTTGATCTTATTACCACACCTTTATTGTTAGAGAATTGGTATCCCGTGAATGTCTGGAATGAGGTTGTTGAGGAGTGAACCAATGAGGGGGTCACATAATATGGTTTTGTTGAATTTTTTGAAAAGTTTAAGAAAAAAAGATAATAAGAATAACAATTTTTGATATTGAGAGTATTGTGTAAATGGTTGAGGAAAGAAATGAAACAACTGAGGTGTAATATATAGAGAGTAGTTCACTGCTCGGATTTGAGTATGATTTTAATCCTTGCGTGGGGTGCGCGGAGGATTATTTCACAAGGTATTACCCGAATGAAATAATCCACTCGGCCCACGAGAGGATAGAAATTGTGCTCAAATTTGGGCAGTGAACTCTGTATTTATTTTATATTTTTATACTCTACCAATGACCCAGACATAGCTGGTGCTAATTCTCAAAATCTAGGGCCAAACACAAATTTTGCCCCCCAACCCCCAAAATTTGCATCTAAAACCAAAAAATCATGTCCTAAATGGTCCTCCATACTTTTCCTCCACTGCGCATGCGCAGTGTCAAGAAGGTCTCGAGATTGGCACCAATTATCATTCTTTGTTTGGCCCTTCATCAGTTCACATCTGACTGATATTTGTGCTTGTAAATCTCAGTTTAAATGATGCCAGACACATAAATATTAGAGAAATGGTGGATCTAAAGAGGAATTAGAAGGAGGAGAGGAAAAATAAGTGGCAGGAAATAATCAGGGCTGTAACTTAAATTTTTTTTATGAAATTATGTTATGTTGCCTAATTTCAAGGCATGGGCCTGTTGTTGTCATTCTTGCTATAAAGTTACACTGCTTGTTCAGTGTTTCCTCTCTCCCTTTCCTTTAAGTCCCCCCTTGCTATTCTCCCATGCTTTTGGCATATTTTCTGTAATATTATTACTAAAATTTCTTGGGAGTTTTAGTTTGGTAACAGAATGAATTCTGTTCTTTTCCCTATGTTTACGTCCTCACCCATGGGTGTTTAGGCATTGTGTTCTGCATCTACCATCTGATGTTCTGCAGTTTCTTCCCTGGAAGTCTCTGTTTTGCATCAGATAGTGTTGTTATTGGTAACTGATTTCGGGGCATGTTTATCAGTGCCTGGAGTCATGTTTCTGGTGTTTATACACTTCTTGTTTACATTGACAACGGTTTCTGTTGATCATAACAAGATAATGTATTATTATACGTAAGTGTTGCATTAATTTTTTTAAAAATATTTTTAAAAATTTTGTCCACACTTAGGCTTTTTGGGGATCCATTGGGGCTCAACGTTACTTTCAGAAACTTGGGCTTTTCTGAAAAAATATTTTTTCAAACAGTTTTTTTGATTTCAGTTATTTTTTCTATGTTAATGGATCATGTTATTATGTATCTTTGTTTTCAGGGGTTGATGCGAGTACTAGGACTTTTTGTGTTCTTTTCACAATGAAAGGTTTCTGTTCAAATTGTAATAAGAGGAAATCTTCCTCTGACTTTCATAATCATTGTATTAATTGTAGTCAGTGTACTCGCACTAACTCCTGTTCAGTATGTGTCAATTGGGATGACAAACATTGGAAACGTGTGTCACGGTATGTTGTTAGCGGGGAAAAGGCCATGCCGGTCCTTTCTCCACAGGGTCACTCTAGTTTATCAATCTCTATTTCAGAGGAACAAGAACAGGGTGATGTTTCCGTGATGTCTTCCAAAAGTGTGCCTCCGTCGTCACAGTTAAATGAAGAGCTAGTGGCAAAAGTGCTCATGGAAATACGTCAATTGCCTAAGAGGTCCCTAGTAGGATTGATGGCATTGGAGTCCGCTAGCTCGCCCGGTGTAGCGACCATTCTTTGAATGGCTCAGCAGCCGGGTTCGTCCGTTGCGGTCCAGGAAGGAGATTTGGGTGATGCGAGCACTATAATAAAACAAAGTGCACACCCAGTGATGACGGATCAGAGGAGAGAACGGAGGAAGCCTATTAGTCCGGTTCCCAGCTCGTCCAGGTCCATCCGGGCTGCGAGCGAGAGAGGTCCCTCTCTCGTACAACAACATCTGGGACCAGATGTTGTGGTACAAAACGTTTCGAATTCGGAGCATACGTCCACCGCTCGGGACGCTCCGTTATATAGACAGTCCGGAGAGACTGTCGATATGGCTTCCTCATCCTCAGGGCAGCGCACACGACCGCACCTTGGCTATGTGACCACGGATATCCAGCCAGCTTTGCCGATCAGGGATTCCACGGTGACCAGGTCACACCATCCGGTAGCCAGGGACACGAGGCCTGTAGACTCCGGACGTTCGCATAAAAGAAGTATGCAGGAGTCAACGTACATGGAGCTTCCAGCGGCAAAGCAACGTAAGACCGCTACTCCACAGGCCTCAGTGACTGACGTGCTATCCCAAATAGCACAACTTATCGCAGCATCCCAGCAAACGACAGAATCTCTGTCGGATCAGGAATTATCCGACGACTCTGGGTTGGTACGCTCCGCTGATGCATCAGGTACGGACGACCGAGAACTTCATAGGGTCCGTCAGGATGGCGAAAGGGATTCAGAGGATTTGGAGCTTTCCCTTTCGGAACAACATAAAGCTGCCGTAGATTTTATCCGGCATTATCTTCCAGAGGTTGTTCCGTCGGACCAGAATGCTGCGATGCCGGATAAGAGACTGATAGCGTCATTGGACACAGAATTTTTTGATCGGTTCAGGGACATCGGAATGACGCTATATATAAGCTTGCTACCAAAACGGGCAAGTCTGGTTTCTTGTCCGCAAATGCTCTAAATCTGCCTTTCATCAATTCAAGGAATAAATTCGAAACGGCAGGACAGGGCATACCGAGAGTTCCTCTGCGTCTAGACGACCAGGCTGAAGACTTAGAATTGTCTATACCGTCGTCTATGTCAATTCCAACCACGACGTTGGAAACGACAATAATGTCTAACAGAGTTAACTTAGACGCTTTATCATACGCAGATCACCTTACTAAGGCGTTATCATTACGTCTTCAAGGGAAAGAATTCCAGGATATACAATCCTCATTAAGACTTCTTTCAAGGGCAATAGCTTATTCCACGTATAACTCTGCCCTTTCAGTGGCAAACCTGGAGTTGGTTAGACGTGACGCAGCCCTAGCTACATCCACGTGCATGGATGGTAAGGTGAAAAACTCTCTCAGAGTCGCTTCGGTCTCCGGAGAGCTTCTCTTCGACGGCAAGCTTTCAGCAATCTATGATAAGATAACTAAGAAAGCTTCGGATTCTCTGCTATTCAAATCCGCTTCCAAAAAGTCAGATACAGCAGAAAAGAGTAAGACAGGCACTTCTGGGACAAGTACGCCCAAGAGAAGTTCCTATAGAGGTTCCTATGCGTCCTCTAGGTCTTATTCTAGAGGCCGTCAAGGCAGCGACTCACGTGGGGGACGTTATTCTGACCGAGATAACCGGTCAGACGTCCCTTGGTCGACGGGGCGAGGTGCGGGTCGTGGAGGACGTAGTTTCTCCTTCCTCAAGCCTCGCAGATCCAGGAGGTGATGGTTTGAACCTCTATCGTGTTCCGGTAGGCGGAAGATTATCGAGTTTTATAAACGATTGGGCGTCAATTACAGACGACCCCTGGGTTCGAGGGGTAATTTCGGAAGGACTAAGAATATCCTTCAAACGAAAGCCTCCATTAACTCGAAGTCCAAAATGGACTCAGCTTCCGTCAAATCCGCAGAAAAGCAGGCTTGGCAACTTCAGGAAAGCGATATTTTTATACTGTACCAATGACCCAGACTTAGCTGGTGCTAACTCTAACAAAACCAGGGCCAAACACAAATTTTGCCCCCCAATCCCCAAAATTTGCATCCAAAACAAAAAGAAATCATGTCCTAAAGGACCTCCATACTACGCCTCTACTGCGCATGCGCAGTGACGCAGACGTCCCGAAATTGGCGCCAATTATCATTTCTCTGTTTGGCCCTTCATCAGTCAACATCTCACTGATCTTTGTGCTTGTAAATCTCAGTTTAAAGGATGCCAGACACGTAATTTTTGGAGAAAATGTGATTCTAAGGAGGATAGAAGGAGGAGAGGAAAAAGAAGTGACAAAAATAATCAGGGCTGTACTTAAAATTTTTTGATGAAATTATGTTAAGTTGCCTATTTTCGAGGCATGGGCCTCTTGTTGTCATTCTTGCTAATTGTTGCACTGCTTATTCAGTGTTTCCTCTCCCCTAGCCTTCTAAAGTCCCCCCTTGCAATTCTCCCATGCTTTTGGCATATTTTTGAGAAATTTCATTTCTAAAATTTCCTGGGAGAGTTGCTTGGTTACAGAATGTTTTCTGTTATTTTCCCCATAGTTACGTTTTCACCCATGGGTGTATAACGTTTGTGTTCTGCATCTTCCATCTGATGTTCTACAGATTCTCCCCTGGGAGTCTCTGTTTTGCATCAGATAGAGTGTAATTGATGACTGATTCCGGGCCAGTTTTTTCAGTGCCTGGAGTCATGTTTTCTGGTGTTTTTACACTGTTTGTTTTCATTGGCAACAGCCTTTTTTGAGGGGGGCTGTTTGCCTTTGCTGTAGTTTATCTCACTATAAGATACATTTATATTATCCGAAAGTGTCTCATTAATTATTTAATATAAATTTAAAATTTTTGACCACACTTTGCCATCGGATCCATCGGGGCTCAACGTTACTTTTCAGCAACTTGGGCTTCGCTGAAAAAATATTTTTTCAAAATTATTTTGTTTTGCAATTGTTTTTTCATTTATTAATGGATCATGTTATTATGTATCTTTGTGTCAGGGATTTTTGCGAGTAACTAGGACTTATTGTTGTTCTTTCACAATGAAGGGACGTTGTTCAAATTGTAATAGGAAGAAATCTTCCTCTGACTTTCATGATCATTGTATTAATTGTAGTCAGTGTTCTCGCATTAATCCCTGTCTTATATGTGAACATTGGGATGAGAAACATTGGAAACGTGTGTCACGATATGTTGTTTCTGGAGAAAGAGCGATTCCGGCTCTTTCTCCGCAAGGTCACTCTACTCTCTCAGTTTCTATTTCAGAGGAACCAGAACAGGGTGATGTTTCCATGTTTTCTTCTTCAAGTGTGCGTCCGTCGTCACAAATGAATTCAGAGCTAGCGGCAAAAGTGCTCATGGAGATTAGACAAATGTCGTCCGCTAGCTCGTCCGGTGTAGCGTCCATTCACCGAATGGTTCGGCAGCCGGGTTCGTCCGATGCGGTCCAAGAGGAAATTTTGGGTGATGCGAGCACTATAAACATAATAGATGCACACCCAGTGACGGCGGATAGTAAGCGAGAACGGAGGAAGCCTTTTAGTCCGGTTCCTAGCTCGTCCAGGTCCAGCCGGGCCGCGAGCGAGAGAGGCCCCTCTCTCGTACAACAACATCTGGGACCAGATGTTGTGGTACAAAATGTGTCTTTAGCGGAGCATACGTCCGTCGCTCGGGACGCTCCGTTGTATAAGCAGTCCGCAGAGACTGTTAAGGCTTCCTCTTCTCGTCAGCGCACACGACCGCACCTTGGCTGCGTGACCGCCGATATATTACCAGCTTCGCCGATGAAGGATTCTTCGGCGACCAGGTCACACCATCCGGCAGCCAGGGATTCGAGACCGATGGACTCTGGACGTTCGCATAGGAAAAGTATGCGGGAGCCATCTGATGCGGAGCTGCCCTCGGCGAAGCAGCGAAAGACTGCGCCTCCGCAGGTCTCGACGCCGGACATTCTTGTGCAGATAGCACAGCTTATCGCAGCATATCCCAGCAGCCGACAGAAACGGTGTCGGATCGAGAATTATCCGATGGCGCGGGGTTGGTACGCTCCGCCGAAGCATCGGGGGCGGACGACCGGGAACATCATGAGGTCCGACCGGATGGTGAAAGGGATATGGATGACTTGGAGCTATCCCTTTCGGAACAACATAAAGCTGCCCTGGACTTCATCCGGCACTTTCTCCCTCAAGTTGTTCCGTCGGGCCAGACTGCTGCGCTTCCGGACAAGAGAATTATAGCGTCATTGGACTCTGAATTTTTTGAGCGGTTCAGGGACATCGCTCCCGAGTTTCCGTCGCAGTCCAATAATGTTGCAAGAACATTTGAATTATTGAACGACGCTATATTTAAACTTGCTTCCAGGACGGGGAAAGCAGGTTTCTTGTCCGCTAATACTCTCAACCTGCCTTTCATTAATGCAAGGAATAAATTCGATACGGCAGGACAGGGTATACCGAGAGTTCCTCTGCGTATGGACGACGAGGCGGAAGACTTAGAGGTATCATTACCGTCGTCAGCTTCTATTCCAACCGCGGTGTTGGAAACAGCTATTGCGTCTAACAGAGCCAATTTAGATGCCTTATCTTACGCAGATCACCTTACTAAGGCGTTATCACTGCGCCTTCAGGGGAAAGAGTTTCAGGATATACAATCCTCTTTAAGACTTCTTTCAAGGGCAGTAGCTTATTCCACGTGTAACTCCGCCCTTTCAGTGGCAAATCTGGAGTTGGTTAGACGTGACGCAGCCCTAGCTACATCCACACTAGTGGATTCTAAGGTGAAGAACTCTCTTAGAGTCGCTTCGGTCTCAGGAGAACTTCTCTTTGACGGCAAGCTTTCCGCTATTTATGATAAAATTAAAAAGAAAGCTAATGATTCTCTGTTGTTCAGATCTGCTCCTAAGAAGTCGGATACAGCAGACACGAATAAGACAGGCACTTCTGGGTCTAATGCGCCCAAGAGAGGTTCCTATAGAGGTTCCGGTGCGTCCTCTTGGTCTTATTCGAGAGACCGTCAGGATAGCGACTCTCGTTCGGGACGTCCTTCAGGCCGGGACAATCGGTCGGATGCCCCGAGGTCGACGGGGCGAGGTGCGGGTCGTGGAAGACGTGGTTTATCCTACCGCAGGCCTCGCAGGTCCAGGAGGTGATGGCTTAAACCTCTATCGCGTTCCGGTTGGCGGAAGGTTGTCGAGCTTTTCACAAGAGTGGGCGTCGATTACGGACGACCCTTGGGTGAGAGGAGTGACTTCGGAAGGTCTAAAGATATCCTTCAAACGAAAGCCTCCATTAACTCGAAGTCCAAAGTGGACTCATCTTCCGTCAAATCCACAGAAAAGAGACGCTCTGTTATCAGAGGTGCAGTCTCTTTTAATGAAGAACGCGGTAGAGGTCGTAGAAAACCAGGAATCTCCGGGATTCTACAGCCATCTGTTTCTGGTTCCGAAACCAGACGGCTCGTTCCGTCCAGTCATAGATTTGAGCTGGATAAACAAGCTGATCGTCGCTCCGAAGTTTTATATGGAGACGATTCGATCGGTCAGAGCGAGTATTCGGGTGAACGATTATGCAACGAGCATAGATCTCAAAGATGCGTACTTTCACGTCATGGTACATCCGACATTCCGAAAGTATCTACGCTTCGCAGTCCTAGGAGTGGTGTATCAATTCCGGGCGATGCGCTTCGGATTGAATCTAGCACCCTGGGCTTTCTCTCGGGTAATGAACTCGGTAATGATCTACTTCCGAGCTCATTCGTCTGCGGTAACGTCGGCCTACCTGGACGACATTCTTCAGAGGTACGGCAACGAGTTAACGCTTCAGAACGATGTTCAGAATCTTCTTCTATTGCTCCGACGTCTCGGTTTTATAGTAAACGAGGAGAAGTCGGATCTGGTGCCGTCCAAGTCATTCACTCATCTGGGAATGAACTTCGAGACGCACGACAATCTCGTTCGTCTGCCGTTAACCAGAGCGAAATTAGTCAGTTGTTACACTCGCTATTGTCTGCACGCAGACAAAGTCACGGCGAGAGAATTTATGAGACTGATAGGTCTGTGTGGAGCCGCCGCGGATCTCATTCCGATGGGGCGGTTACGCACACGTCCTCTTCAAATTTTCCTGACTCAGAATTGGAGTGTGAAAATTCATTCGCTCGATGTAGACGTTCTCTTGTCAGATCAAGTGAAACAAGAGATTCAGACTTGGGCAAACATTCAGTGGTTAACTCAAGGAGTTCCGCTGCAGTTGCCGGATCCGAGTTTTACCGTTATGACGGATGCCAGTCAAACAGGTTGGGGTGCATCATTAATCCCAACGGATTCGAGATGCCAGGGTCTTTGGGATCCGCAATTCCTGTGCAAGCACATAAACATCAAGGAAATGATGTGAATTTGGCTTGCGTTACATCACTGGATGGACATTATTCACGATGCTCATGTCCAAATCCTATCCGACAATACGACAGTAGTGGCGTATATACGGAATCAGAGAGGCACTCATTCAGTTCCGTTGTTCAATCTAACGGAAAGAATCCTTCTGTTTGCGTTGGAACATCACGTTCTTCTTTCGGTCCGTCACATACCGGGTCGTCTGAATGTGCTAGCAGACTCCCTTTCACGAAAGGGTCGCTTGTTTCCGTCGGAGTGGACTCTCAACAAACAAGTATTCAATCAGATTTGCTACCAATGGGAACGGCCAATGATAGACTTATTTGCGACACATCTCAACAATCAGTTGCAGACGTATGTGTCTCCGTGTCCGGATCCAAGAGCATTTGCAGTAGACGCTCTGTCGATCCCTTGGGACGGAATGATAGGATATGCGTATCCTCCTGCGCCGTTAATTCAACAAGTATTGCTAAAGATAAAACAATCTCAATGCAAGATTCTGTTGGTAGCATCTCTGTCGCCACAGAGACCGTGGATAAATCTACTCAGGTGTCTGTTGTGGGACCTACCGCGGAAGCTTCCTCCACGGGAGGATCTTCTTTCGCAGGGGAAATCGCGCCAACTCCATCACAACCCGCAAGGTCTCAACCTTCACGTTTTTCCGTTGTGCGGTCCTTCTTGCATGGCAAGCACTTTACAGGACGAGCAGTGGACGCGATTTCTAACTGTAGGAGGACCTCCTCTTCGCTAAATTATGCGGCTAAGTGGAAGGTTTTTCGTCGTTGGTGTAGGGATCATTCTGTAGATATATTCGATCCCTCTATACCAGACATTGCAAACTTTCTAGTATACTTGTTTGACGAAATCAAACTGCAGCCTGTTACTATAAAGGGTTATAGATCTATGTTATCTGATACCTATGCACATCATGATAGTTTACAAATTGGATCTAATGTCTCTTTATCGAAGTTGGTTAGAAACTTTTCGATAAATAGACCCAGAACTCTTAGATTAATTCCTAAGTGGAATTTAGCTTGGGTTCTCCTTAAATTGAAGGAAAAGCCATTTGAACCTCTTGGGACAGTAGATTTCAAATTCTTATCTTATAAGACAGCTTTTCTCTTAGCTTTCTCTTCTGCTAGAAGAGTCAGTGAGCTTCATGCACTATCGGTGGATGATTCTCATTATCGTAGTGTTGGGAACACTATCACCTTCACTACTAATGTGGGTTTTTTAGCTAAGAATCAGGCTCCTAATAAATATCCGGAACCTATTGTTATTAAGGCTCTTCCGTCTTCAGACGGGCGTAGGCCTTTACTCTGTCCTGTTAGAGCACTACGTATCTATAAACAGAGATCTCAGTTTATCAGAAAGGGCGGAAACGTTTCTTTCTGTCTTTGATGCCTAATAGAAAGGACATTTCAGTCCATTCTATTGCTAGATGGATTCAGTTAACTATCCGTACTGCTTATGAAGATTTATCTTCTTCTCAGCAGTCTGTGCTTAAGATTTCTGCTCATGAAGTAAGAGCTCTTTCTACTTCCTGGGCTTATGCTAATAGTGTTGCTATTACAGATTTAATGAAGGCTGCTTATTGGTCTCAGCCATCCACATTTACGAATTTTTATCTCAGAAATATTGAGTCCATTTCTGGAGACCTGCATTGTTTAGGTCCGTTATCTGTTGCTCAGAATGTCGTCCACTAAACAGTTGCAACTATAGTTATGTATGCTTTCTGTTCCGGCAGTGACTCCGTCCGGCTGCCCTCTTCGCTCTGGGCTATTTGACCCAGGGCAAGGGGAAGGGGGGGGGGGGGGCGGGTGTTCCCTTAGGTCACCTGCTTTATAGTGAAAAGCAAGGGAATGCCTCCTCCAAGTCAGTATTTCTGAGTCGCTTCCGGGATGGTTTTAAAGTGTAATATTAATGTTTAAATTCATTCATGTCTTATTTTTAAAGTGTAGCTCGGTGTGAAGCATTTGTATATGTCAAGTGTCAAACGGGCTTTAATATACAATACTCGGACACTTTTAAATGACTATAAAGAGTCTCAATTCTCTGGACTACTTTATTTATTGGCTTGCTTTAAAAATAATTAGTATAAGGGTTATACTGGATGTTAATAGAGAACATGAATGTTATTGTGCTCAATTATTAAGGGTAGTGTATCTTTCTAATTTAATATTAAATAAGAAAGATACATGTAAAACCTAATATTCCTTTTCTCCTTAAGGGGTTACCTCTTTACTATATAGTTGAGCTCATTGGATTTTCCTCTATGTCCTAGGCCCTCCAGCCTGTTTACTATTCAGCTAAGTCTGGGTCATTGGTACAGTATAAAAATGTTAAAAAATTTATAGTAATTTATATATTTTTTATACTTACCAATGACCCAGACGGGGATGGCCCTCCCTGGAGTTGGGAACTCTTGCCTCCCCGCTGAGTACATAGCGCTGACCAGGCATTGCCAGTAAGAATGATAATTGGCGCCAATTTCGGGACGTCGGCGTCACTGCGCATGCGCAGTAGAGGCGTAGTATGGAGGTCCTTTAGGACATGATTTCTTTTTGTTTTGGATGCAAATTTTGGGGATTGGGGGGCAAAATTTGTGTTTGGCCCTGGTTTTGTTAGAGATAGCACCAGCTAAGTCTGGGTCATTGGTAAGTATAAAAAATATATAAATTACTATAAATTTTTTAACTTTTTAGCTCTCCTTACTGCCCTCCTGAAAGAATTAAGGAGAGCGAAAAATTGCGCTCCTAAATATTTTGGTCTGGGATGATTGAGATTACATGTATTATGCTCACATTAAATTTTTGTTGTAAAGCAAAAATGTAATTTAACTTCGAAGTCACATAACATCACGTAATTTCATTTTCAAAGTGGTTTAGTGGTAAAAGGTAATGGCTGCAACCATACCCAAACACAGTTGCAGTCATTTGAAGCAAAATGGGTCACAGCAATATTTTTTTTTCTGTCAGTTTCAAGTTCAACAACTGACATCACAGTTTGAGGGGTAATTATTCAAGGAATATTGGCACTATAATATACTACCATTACTACTATCCTGTCACTTGAAGCACTTGCACCAGGATGTGACTGTACATTCAAGCAGACCTGTTGTCCAAGAAAGTCATACGCCTACCACTACCACCTTCAACCCCCCAAGTGTTGTCCAAGAAAGTCATACGCCTACTACTACCACCTTCAACCCCCCTTGGGGGGTTGAAGGTGGTAGTGGGAGGCGTATGACTTTCTTGGACAACAGGTCTGGGTACACACACAGGTCTTGTCAAGTGTGTGTTCGGTTGTTGAGTGAGACATCTAGTTGTCTAAGAGATTTCGCTTTACCTTAGTAAAGTTAATAAAATCACTGATGTAATAGTCTGTTGGTTTCAGTTTCAATGAGTTCGTTCAACTGGATACTTAAAATGCTGTGTAAAGCTAATTGCTCTCCTAAGCTGATTGAGGAGAGCGATTTTTTGCCCTCCTGCATTTTTCAGAATGCCAGGCCTGGAAAAGAGACGCTCTTTTATCAGAAGTACAGTCTCTTCTGAAGAAGAACGCGGTAGAGGTCGTAGAAGGCCAGGAATCACTGGGTTTCTACAGCCATCTGTTTCTGGTTCCGAAACCAGACGGCTCGTTCCGTCCAGTCATAGATCTGAGATGGATAAACAAGCTGATCGTCGCTCCGAAGTTCTATATGGAGACAATTCGATCAGTCAGAGAGAGTATTCGGGTGAACGACTATGCTACAGGCATAGATCTCAAGGATGCGTACTTTCACGTCATGGTACATCCGACATTCAGAAAGTATCTACGCTTCGCAGTCCTAGGAGTTGTATATCAGTTCTGAGCGATGTGCTTCGGTTTGAATCTCGCACCCTGGGCTTTCACTCGAATAATGAACTCGGTAATGATATATTTCCGAGCTCATTCGTCTGCGGTAATGTCGGCCTACCTGGATGACATTCTTCAGAGGTACGCAACGAGTTAACGCTTCAGAACGATGTGCAGAATCTGCTTCTATTACTCCGACGTCTCGGTTTTATAATAAACGAGGAGAAGTCGGATCTGGTGCCGTCCAAGTCATTCACTCATCTGGGAATGAGCTTCGAGAAGCACAACAATCTCGTTCGTCTGCCGTTAACCAGAGCAAAATTAATCAGTTGTTACGCTTGCTGTTGTCTTCACTCAGACAAAGTCACAGCGAGAGAGTTCATGAGACTGATAGGTCTGTGCGGAGCTGCTGCGGATCTCATTCCGATGGGGCGGTTACGCACTCGTCCTCTCCAAATTTTCTTGACTCAGAATTGGAGTGTAAAGATTCATTCGTTCGATATAGACGTTCTCTTGTCAAATCAAGTGAAACAAGAGATTCAGACTTGGGCAAACATTCAGTGGTTGACTCAGGGAGTTCCACTGCAGTTGCCGGATCCGAGTTTTACTATTATGACGGATGCCAGTCAAACAGGTTGGGGTGCAACATTGATCCCAACGGATTCGAAGTGCCAGGGTCTTTGGGATCCACAGTTTCTAGGCAAGCACATAAACATCAAGGAAATGATGTCAATTTGGCTTGCACTACGTCATTGGATGAACATTATTCAGAAAGCACATGTCCAAATCCTGTCCGACAATACGACAGTAGTAGCGTATATTCGGAACCAGGGAGGCACTCATTCCGTTCCGTTATTCAATTTAACGGAAAGAATCCTTCTGTTTGTTCTAGAACACTAGGTTCTACTTTCGGTCCGTCATATTCCGGGTCGTCTGAATGTATTAGCAGACACCCTTTCACGGAAGGGTCGCTTGTTGCCATCAGAATGGACTCTCAACAAACAGGTATTCAATCAGTTTTGTTACCAATGGGAGCGGCCAATGATAGACTTATTTGCGACACAGCTCAACAGTCAGTAGCAAACGTATGTGTCTCCATGTCCGGATCCCCGAGCATATGCAGTAGACCCTCTATCGATCTCTTGGGACGGAATGATAGGATATGTGTATCCTCCAGCGCCGTTGATTCAGCGGATATTGCTAAAGATAAAACAATCTCAATGCAAATTCTGTTGGTAGCATCTCTGTCTCCACAGAGACCGTAGATAAATCTACTCAGGTGTCTGCTGTGGGACTTACCGCGGAAGCTTCCTCCATGAGAGGATCTTCTTTTGCAGGGGAAATCGCGTCAACTACATCACAACCCGCAAGTTCTCAACCTTCACGTATTTCCGTTGTGCGGTCCTTCTTGCACGGCAAGCATTTTACAGGACGAGCAGTGGATGCAATTTCTAACTGTAGGAGGACCTCCTCTTCGCTAAACTATGCGGCTAAGTGGAAGGTCTTTTGTCATTGGTGTAGGGATCATTCTGTTGATATTTTTGATCCCTCCATTCCAGACATTGCAAACTTTCTAGTATACTTGTTTGATGAGATCAAACTGCAGTCTGTTACTATTAAAGGTTATAGGTCTATGTTATCTGATACCTATTCACACCATGATAGTTTACAAATTGGATCTAATGTCTCTTTATCTAAATTAGTTAGAAACTTCTCGATAAATAGACCTAGAACCCTTAGATTAATTCCTAAATGGAATTTAGCTTGGGTTCTTCTTAAATTAAAAGAAAAGCCATTTGAGCCTCTTGAGACAGTGGACTTCAAATTCTTATCTTATAAGACAGCATTTCTCTTAGCTTTCTCTTCCGCTAGAAGAGTCAGTGAGCTTCATGCACTATCTGTGGATGATTCTCACTATCGTAGTGTCGGGAACACTATTACCTTTACTACTAATGGTGAATTTTTGGCTAAGAATCAGGCTCATAATAAATATCCGGAACCTATTGTTATTAAGGCTCTTCCGTCTTCAGTTTATCAGAAAGGGACGAAAACGCTTCTTTCTGTCTCTGATGCCTAATAGAAAGCACATTACGGTCCATTCTATTGCTAGATGGATTCAATTAACTATCCGTACTGCCTATGATAATCTATCTTCAACTCAGCAGTCTGTACTTAAGATTTCGGCTCATGAAGTAAGAGCTCTTTCTACGTTTTGGGCTTATGCAAATAGTGTTGCTAGTACAGATTTAATGAAGGCTGCATTTTGGTCTCAGCCATCCACATTCACGAATTTTTATCTCCGAAATATTGAGTCCATTTCTGGAGACCTGCATTGTTTAGGTCCGTTATCTGTTGCTCAGAATGTCGTCCACTAAACAGTTGCAACTATAGTTATGCAGGCTTTCTGTTCCGGCAGTGACTCTGTCCTGCTGCCCCCTTCGCTCTGGGCTATTTGACCCAGGGCAAGGGGAAGGGGGGGGGTGAGGGTGTTCCCTTAGGTCACCTGCTTTATAGTGAAAAACAAGGGGATACTTCCTCCGGAGTCAGTAATTCTGAGTCGGTACCGGGATGGTTTTAAAGTGTAAAGTTAATGTTTAAATTCATTCATGTCATATTTTTTAAGTGTAGCTCGGTGTGAAGCATTTGTATATGTCACGGGTCAAACGGGCGTTAATATACAATCCTCGGACACTTTTAAACAGTATAAAGAGTCTCAATTCTCTGGACTGACTTTATTTATTGGCTTACTTTAAAAATAATTAGTATAAGGGGTTATACTGGATGTTAATAGAGAACATGAATGTTATTATGCTCAATTACGGAGGGTGTTGTGTCTTTCTAATTTATCATAAATAAGAAAGATACATGTAAAGCCTAATACTCCTTTTCTCCTCGAGGGGATAACTCTATTATATATAGTTGAGCTTATTGGATTTTCCTCTATGTCCTAGCCCCTCCAGCCTTTTTACTATTCAGCTATGTCTGGGTCATTGGTTCAGTATAAAAATATTGAAAAATTTATAGTAATTTATATATTTTTTATACTTACCAATGACCCAGACGGGGATGGCCCTCCCAGGAGTTGGGAACTCATACCTCCCCGCAGAGTACATAGCGCTGACCAGGCACTGCTTGTAAGAATAATAATTGGTGCCAATTTTGAGACCTCCTTGACACTGCGCATGCGCAGTGGAGGAAAAGTATGGAGGACCATTTAGGACATGATTTTTTCGGTTTTAGATGCAAATTTTGGGGGTTGAGGGGGAAAAATTTGTGTTTGGCCCTAGATTTTGAGAATTAGCACCAGCTATGTCTGGGTCATTGGTAAGTATAAAAAATATATAAATTACTATAAATTTTTTAACTTTCTCCTTATTTGTTTTCCCAAAACAACCCCTTTTAATTGATTCTGTGGTTATTTTCAAAACATATCCAAACAAACAAAAAATAGTCTGTCATTGCTGAGAGTGGCATATGATGCTGGGAGTGGAATACCATTTTCAGTGAGTGCGAGTGGGAATAGAATTTGTTTTGGGGTAGAAAAATGAATGAAAATAAAATAAATATGTGTATAATATCTCTCCAGATATGAAACGTACCATAGCTGTCTTGCTCCAGAACATCTTAACACGAATGGATCGACTTGAGAGGAAGATGGACATTGTCATGAATGTCACCTCATTAAACAATGTCACTCTGAACGACACTGGTACCTCTGTGATGGAAGATATTAAGGGCTTACAGAATGGGATACATCTGAATGCTGAAGGTATACCTCCCTGAACACATAAGATGACTGTGTGCATCAATGCATGATTTGTCCTTGTAGTCACCAGTCTTTCAGAATTTGATTTGTTATTTGATATTTTGAAATTTTTTTTTCTGTTGTGCTTTTCTTTATTGTGTATTGTGAAATTGCTTTTTTTGTTTTCGTCAGCATGCATCAAATGTTATTTCTTATAAGGATCAGGCCTGAAAATAAGCAGTCTGACATTTGCACAATAAGGTCCCCAGAGGGTAAATTTGATGATGCTATCCCATACAGTGGGCCAATTTATCCTCTGGATACCTCTTTCTGTTTAGTTTTCAGACCCTAATTCAGACTAAGGTCTCCAGAGGGTAAATTTAGTGATGCTACCCTGCTGTGCAGGGTAGCATCACTAAATTCACCCTCTGGGGACCTCATTTTGCAGATGACAGTCTGCTTATTTTCTAGCTTGATAAGGATGCGAGTTTTCATATAGTTATGGTATACTCACTTCAACACTAAAGGGCCTGGATATTTTTATACATCTTTGCTACACATTGATGGTGTATATCTTGTAGCTTTGCAGTTATTTTTAGGCAAGTCTTGGCTGCCTAATTAGACAGCCAAGACATGTCTAAAACAACTGTCAAGGTCATTAGATTGTACCTTTTGAGTTAACTTGAAGACTGCATGTTGAGGAACCTATACCAGCTTTGCATTTGTTTTAGGCAAGTCTTGGCTGTCTATTTAGGAAGCCAAGACATGTCTGAAAACATCTGCCAAGGTCCTTAGAGTGTAACTTTTGAGTTAGCCTAAAGGCTGCATGTTGGGGCACCTGTTCTGCTCAAGTAATGAGTGATCAAAATTGAAATTAGACTCTTAAGGGTTAACCCTTTATCTAACACAATCAAAAAATGGCCAGCAGTGCTGTTCACATTCAGCATTCAAATTTTGTTATTATTTTCAATTTTTGCCTCAAAAAATATAGGTTATGACCTCTCAATGGAATAACCTCATTGAGGTCGATCCAATGAGTTGCCATAAGCTATGATTTTGAGACAAAACATGAAAATTGTTAGTTACACAAGATTGTTTGGGAAAGAGTTAAAGGAAAGGGTAATTTGTACCATTTAATTGAATACCCCTGTTTATTGTTTTTAGCTCAACTTATTGAAAGTCAGCCATGCCTTGAATTTTGTTGGGACTGAGGCTGATAGGCCCCATTATCAGCCCCATAAGATCTATTTCTGGAGCTTATCAGCAGGTCTCATGAGAATAACATATCACCAAATTAAAATAGGCCACAAAATTAAGTAGGCTCTGTTATTTTTTTCTATGAGGCCATTCACTAGGCCCTGCCATTGTTTCAAAATGCAAGACCTGGCCAGCATGAGTTATTGCCGTCATATGGTGCCTGTCATCTGTTTTCTATCCATCTCTGGTCTGTTAGCTTTTGTATATTGGTCTTCAAAACTACTGATACAAATCCAACCAAACTTGGCACAAATTGTCTTGCAGGATACCCTTTCAGGTTTGTTTAGTAGAAGATGCTAATCCTAAAGGGTCGGGGGGGGGGGGGAATGCCTGGAAGAGCTCAAAATTCTTTTAAAAATATTCTCATAAACCACTTGTTGCAATGCCCATTTAACACTGTTGGTTATAGCTAAACCACTGAACTATATTACTCTCATGAATCTCTGGATGCCATGATTTGATATTTGATTTGCAGCCTCATTTTATCAGTCAAATTTGTTTGAACAAATCGTTTTAGGCAATGTTTGAGCTTGTCCTGGGAATGGCAGAATATGATGCCCCTAACCAAATTTTCAGTTTTTTGGAAGTCAGATTGTGCCACAGTTGGTATGCAATATTATTTGGTGACATGTCCTTGAATACTTGAAAACTGTTTCCAATGTGCCTTGCTAAATATTTATACGTTTTAATGTTGTACACATATTATCACCATGCTCCAGTGGGCAATTGGGATTAAGTGCGTTGTGTCCTTGAGCAAGGCACTTAATCCCATTTGCCCACTTATGGGCACGGTGGTGATGTGTACTAAGGCATACTGCACATCAGTGGTGTACTTGTCTTCGACCAGTTCTAACCCTGCTTTTGTGGAGTTAGTGCGTTGGGGAGTCTGTGACAGTTACTTGCCTCTGCTTGATGGTTCTCGTTGAGTACTCCGTCTTCCTCCCCCCAAAAAACTGTCCAACACAAGGTTTTTGTGGCTATCAAAAGTTCCATTCAGCCTAATAAACAAATAAATCATCTCTGAAGTTTGTGTCCTAACAAGAAGAATCTAATAAAAATTGTTACCAGAATACTAGAGGAGGCAAAGCTTCCTCATTTCCCTCTCTGCATATGATGCTCATGTAATGCAGTTATTACATGCTTTTGCAAGAAATATTTGGAACTGTACATGTATTTGCAATCCACCCAAACCATATTTTAACCCGAAATAAATATATATTCTAGTCACTGAAAATTAGTTCTAGTCACTGAGAATGAGTTTAAATATGATGTTCAGTATTGTGTTTAAAAATGTAAATAGAGAATTTTGATTGGATCGCAAATGGGTCATGATCCTGTCAAAATTCCACGTCTGTTTTTTAACCCCTCATTAGTGTAGAATCTGACCTGTCGAAACAATGAAATTGGAGCATTGAATTTCAGATGCTGTTTTTCTTTGTTATTTTTTATTGGTCCTGATTTTGTTTCATTTTATTAACCCTTTACCCAACTTAATGACCAAAACCAGCCAGCACTATTCTCAAAAAATGCCAATTAATTTTCATTATTTTTTCAATTTTTGTCTCAAAAACATAGGTTATGACCTATGTCCCTCGTTGGAACGAGCTCGTCGAGCATGTTCCAACGAGTGATCATAACCTATTTTTTGAGACAAAAAATGAAAAAAAGTAGTTATTCAAGAATTTTTTGGCAAATGTCATGTTATTTATTTAATCTTATTTGTTTTACAAGGATTGGCGAACAAGTTATGCAACTTATATTAACGCCTCTCCTTGGCCCAATGGCGTAGGTTTGTGGGATGACCTTCATGGCGGCAACTTCGTGGCCTAGCTCTTCGTGAATACTACGAAGGGATCTTTAGCCTGCACGGAGTGTGTCTCTCTCCGCACAGAGGACATTTTACGTCCCCACCCGATAGGATGGTACGCTGTGACAGCATCAACCCCACAATTGATGCTGACAGAGAGTGTTCGGACACCTCGAGAACTTTCCCCGACCAGGGATCGATCCCGGGACCTCTGGCATGAGAGACCAGCGCACTTATCCACTCGGCCACCACTCTCTTAAATGTCATGTTAGGTAAAGGGTTAATAAAATCTCAGTCCACTGGTAAAAGTGTATCATGATGTGATCAAGAAATATGCCACTTTTATGATCACAGTATATAATTGTATTTTTGAGTTGCAGTCTTTCACAGTATGCTCTAGAACTCCTGATAAAGCTGTGAATTATAAGGACATATGTGGTAGATTACATATATATATATGTATAAAAAACATGTACAATGATCGCCACTTAATTGGAGTTTACGTAACAGGATAACTTTTGAACATCAAACCATTCACTGCACCTTTGCAATATGTGAATTGCATATGGGTTACTGAGTAAATCTCTGTGAACTACATAATTAACAGCTTAAAAATTTTGTGCTAATCAAGTCCTGCAATTAATTCTCACATAGAAAACAATGAAAATCAACTTTGATTCTCATAAAATGTTCTTTTGATTCTTGTCTAGGATTCTGAAATTGTCCTTGAAGGACTGGAGAATTCTCCTAATCTTTTGATCCCACATAGTAAGGTAACATTGTGCCTTACTTCACAGTGGTGTCTAATGAAGTCTTGGCAGCCAAGATTTCACTTGTCACTCCTGCTAAGGTGTCTGACAACCGACAGCAAGACCACTAAAATTCTGTAGGTGGGAAACAGTGTTCTTCATGGACATATAAGACAAGAAACTCACTAAAAAGTGGGATTAGGCCCTTAAGAGTTTAAACTCTGGCAAATATATAAATATGAGATTTGATTTTAACTATGGAAAATGTACTGGTTACACTCACTAAGATATAAGAGTATTCTCATATTCTCAATTATTTAAAAACAGAAAATGATTCTTGCAGCGGGAGTTCACAAGAATAAAAACCGATTCTTGCGAATCAGGACAGATTTTAAGTTCTGAATTAATATTGTGACCTTGTAAATAATTATATTGACTTTCACCAGTCTTAAGGTCTCTTGAATCTTAATATCATCTTTTGTTCACCAGTCTTAACCCTTTACCCAACAAATCGCCCACATCCACCAACGTAATATGCAAATTCAGCAGCTGAAAAAATATTTTTCAAAAAATTTCAACAAAACCATATCATGTGACCCTTCTCTGGAACGAGCTCATCGAGCTCATTCCAAAGAGGGTCACATGATATGGTTTTGTTGAAATGTTTTGAAAAAAATTAAAAAATGATATTTAAAATAATAAATTTTGAAATCGTCTGCGTTGGGTAAATGGTTAAGATCTCTTGAACCTTAATGCTTCTAATATCATCTTTTATTCACCAGTCTTAAGGTCTCTTGAACTTTAATACTTCTAATATCATCTTTATTCACCAGTCTTTAGATCTCTTGAACCTTAATACTTCTAATATCATCTTTTATTCACCAGTCTTAAGATCTCTTGTAACTTAATACTTCTAATATCATCTTTATTCACCAGTCTTTAGATCTCTTGAACCTTAATACTTCTAATATCATCTTTTATTCACCAGTCTTAAGATCTCTTGAAACTTAGTACTTCTAATATCATCTTTATTCACCAGTCTTTAGATCTCTTGAACCTTAATACTTCTAATATCATCTTTTATTCACCAGTCTTAAGATCTCTTGAAACTTAATACTTCTAATATCATCTTTATTCACCAGTCTTTAGATCTCTTGAACCTTAATACTTCTAATATCATCTTTTATTCACCAGTCTTAAGATCTCTTGAAACTTAATACTTTTAATATCATCTTTTATTCACCAGTCTTAAGATCTCTTGAACCTTAATACTTTTAATATCATCTTTTTGTCTATTATATATCATTTGACAGAGCTCCTTGAGCTCTCTCAAAAACGATATTAACATGGAATTATAAAATGAATACATGTACTCCTTTTATCATCATAATATAAGAAAATTACCCCATTTTGGTTAATTGAATATTCCTGTTAAATGAATTTTTTTTGCTGGAAATGTGGCTATTCAGATAACAGTATTCCACTGTGTGTATACTATTTTTATTAACCTTAGTTTTGTCTGTACACTATAAATGCCAGTCCCATGAATTAGTGGCAGCATTTGGCAAGGCCATCCCAAATGCTGCCATAAAACAAATATGATATCATTATCGTTTCATTGCGGAAATGAACAAACTGTCAATAAATAATTGTTTTATCCCAAAAATGGTTGTTTTGAACAATAAAAGCCTTGGATATTTTTTTGCTTTATTCACCTACTAAATTTTCCCTGTAGGTTTAATACTGAAAGAATTTATTCCTGCAGTAGAGATAGATTTGTTGACCTCAACCACATTCATGTTGTGTTTACCTGTTCTATGCTTGTAGGAGACATAATGAACCGACGTTTGTCAAATGTTGACCGTTGCTTAAAGGTTTAGTTTTAGAATATATGACGCATTTCAACTCTGCCTAACAATAAAACGAAAAACAATCAACAAAAAACCCACAAATTTTATCAATCGAAACTCTGCATTGAAAAGCATACAAGTCCGATTGTAAAAGGTGGGGGCATGATGATTAATGTTTCATTTTCCAAATTAAAGTGTAAATAAATAAATGCACTTATCGTCTGCTCTCATTATAAAAGATAAGTCGAGTCAATGACGAGAAAACAATAATAAAGAACGAAAATAAGAAAGATAAGAAAGATTGTTCATTTTATAATAAAGTATTTTTGCAAGTTTAGCTCAAGTTTGTAGGGGAATATTTTTAGACAGACATGTATCACTTTGCCCTGTTTATTTTTGGCAATTTTGCTTGTTCACATTGGACCAATGTGCTCCTCACTTCTCGCTGTATTTTGTAGCGAGTAACAATGATTTTTGCCAATGCAGCCCAGTAAAAGATTTATGGGATAAACAAAATAACATGTTGTGTTTTCAAGTGAAAAATTTCTTCTACTCTTAAAATTAAGAATGAAACTGACTCGCCAGAGGCTCGTCAGTTTCATTCTTAATCCTACCCGAAGAATAAATATTTTACTTGTAAACACTATACGTTTATTCTATATGTATGTGCATGTGACTAACTTAATACATGAATTATAAATAGGAAATCAATATCCATGGAAGTGTGAACCCTAGTCACGCTGATAGTTATGTGACAATGAAAAATAAGTTGTGTCTGTTGAGTTAACCCTTTACCTAACATGAAAAGCAGACATCACTTGCAAACAAAATTCTTAAATAACTAATATTTTTATACTGTACCAATGACCCAGACATAGCTGGTGCTAACTCTTAAAATATAGGGCCAAACACAAATTTTGCCCCCCAATCCCCAAAATTTGCATCTAAAACTAAAGAAAACATGTCCTGAAAGGCCCTCCACACTTCGCCCCTACTGCGCATGCGCAGTGTCAAGGACGTTCCGAAATTGGCGCCATTTATCATTCTAAGTTTGGCCCTTCATCAGTTAACATCTGACTGATCTTTGTGCTTTTAAATCTCAGTTTAAATGATGCCAGACACATAAATATTAGTGAAATGGTGATTCTAAGGAGGATAGAAAAGGAGGAGAGGAAAAGAATGTGTGACAGAATATTATCAGGGCTGTAACTTAAAATTTTTTTTATGAAATTATGTTAAGTTACCTATTTTCAAGGCAGCAGCCATTTTGTTGTCATTCTGATTATTTAGTTACACTGTTTTTTCAAGTGTTTTTCCTCTCTCCCTGTCCTTTAAGTTCCCCCTTGCTATTCTCCCATGCTTTTGGCATAGTTTATGTAATTATTATTACTAAAATTTCTTGGGAGTTTTAGCTGAATAACAGAATGAATTCTGTTCTTTCCCCATGTTTACGTCTTCACCTACGGGTGGTTAGGCGTTGTGTTCTGCATCTACCATCTGATGTTCTGCAGTTTCTTCCCTGGAAGTCTCTGTTTTGCATCAGATGGTGTATTTTTGGTAACTGATTTCGGGCCTGGGTGCCTGGAGTCTTATTTTAGTGTTTTTACACTCATTGTTTACATTTACAACAGCCCTCTGTGTGAGGGGGGGATTTCTAAATAATAATATCTTTATGTTATTTTAATCATAACTAGATACATTATTATTGTTCGTAAGTGTTGAATAAATTGTTTAAAACATTTTTAAAATTTTTTTTCCACACTTAGGCTTGGGATCCATTGGGGCTCAACGTTACTTTTCAGAAACTTGGGCTGTTCTGAAAAAATATTTTTTCAAAATATTTTGATTTCAATTATTTTTTCTATATTAATGGATCATATTATTATTATGTATTTTGCCAGGGGTTAGTGCGAGTACCAGGACTTGTTTTCTTTTCACATTGAAAGGATATTGATCAATTGTTTTAAGAGGAAGTCTTCCTCTGACCTTATTTTCATTCTATATGTGGTCAGTGTACTCGCATTAACTCCTGTTCTGTATCGTATGATTTCGATGACAATATGGGAAGCGTATGTCACGGTATGTTGTTGGGGATTTGGACACTCCGGTCCTTTCCCCGCAGGGTCACTCTACTTTATCAATTTCTATTTCAGACGATCAAGATTAGGGTGATGTATCTGTGATGTCTTCCAACAGTGTGCCTCCGTCGTCACAATTAATGAAGGGCTAGCGGAAAAGTGCTCATGTAATACGCCAATTGCCTAAGAGGACCCTAGTAGGTTCGACGGCCTTTGACGTCCGCTAGCTCGCCCGGTGTAGCGTCCATTCACCGAATGGTTCGGCAGCTGGGTTCGTCCGTTGCGGTCTAGAAGGAATTTTGGGGTGATGCGAGCACTATAAAATTAACTTAATGCACACCCAGTGACGGCGGATCGGAGGGAGAACGGAGGAAGCCTTTTAGTCCGGTTCATAGCTCGTTCCGGTCCATCCGGACGGCAAGCGAGAGAGGCCCCTCTCTCGTTCAACAACATCTGGCCCCAGATGTTGTGGTACAAATGTGTCGCTAGCGGAGCATACGTCCGTCGCTCGGGACGCTCCGTTGTATAGGCAGTCCGCTGAGACTGCTAAGGCTTCCTCTTCTCGTCAGCGCACACGACCGCACCTTGGCTGCGTGACCGCCGATATATTACCAGCTTCGCCGATCAAGGATTCTTCGGCGACCAGGTCACACCATCCGGCAGCCAGGGATTCGAGACCGATGGACTCCGGACGTTCGCATAGGAAGTATGCGGGAGCCATCTGATGCGGAGCTGCCCTCGGCGAAGCAGCGATAGACTGCGCCTCCGCAGGTCTCGACACCGGACATTCTTGTGCACATAGCACAGCTTATCGCAGCATCCCAGCAGCCGACAGAAACGGTGTCGGATCGAGAATTATCCGACAGCGCTGGGTCGGTAGCCGGGGACTCGAGGCCTGCAGACTCCGGACGTACGCATAGGAAGTGTGCGGGAGTCAACGTACACGGAGCTTCCAGCGGCAATGCATCGTAAGTCCGCTACTGCACAGGCCTCGGGAACGGACGTGCTTTCCTTAATAGCACAGTTTATCGCAGCATCCCAGCATCAACTGAATCTGTCGCATATATTTTATCCGACGATGCTGGGTCAGGACGCTCCGCGGAAGCGGGTACGGACGTCCGAAAGTTTCATCCGGTCCGACGGGATACCGAAAGGGATTCGGAGGATTTCAAGCTTTCCCTTTCGGAACAACATATACTGCGATGCCGGATAAGAAACCGATAGCGTCGGTGGACTTAGAAATTTTTGGTTCGGTTCAGGGACATCGTCCCTCAGTTCCGACATAGTCCAATAATGTCACACAAACTTTCGAATTATTGAACGACGCTATTTATATTATTATTTTATGCTTGCTATCCAAGCATTTCTGGTTTCTTGTTCGAAGAATTATGGAGATGTCTTTCAAAAGTGTGCCTCTGTCGTCATAGTTAATGAAGAGTTAGCGGCAATAAGTGCTCATGGAATATGTCTATCGCTTACGGAGTGACATTCGCTAGCTCACCCGGTGTAGCGTACATTCATCGAATGGTTCGGCTGCCGGGTTCGTCCGTTGCGGTCTAGGAAGGAGATTTGGGTGATGCGAGCACTTTAATTACTTTAGTACTCACCCAGTGACGGAGGATTGAGGACAGATCGGAGGAAGCCAACAACATAGGGGACCGCATGTTGTGGTTCAGATATTTTACATTCGGAGCATATGTCCGTTGCTCGGGACGCTCCGTTATATTGACAGTCCGAGAGACTGTCTTTAATGCTTCCTCATCCTCACAGCAGGGCACACGACCGCACATTGGCTACGTGACCTCGAGTATCCGATCAGTTTCGGCATTCAGTGATTCCAGAGCGAATAGGTCGCGCCATCCGGTAGCCAAGGGACACGAGGCCTCTACACTCCGTTCGCTCGCATATTGGAAGTATGCACGGGGTAACGATCTCGGAGCTTCCTGCGGCAATGCATCGTAAGACCGCTGCTCCTCAGGCCTCAGTGACGGACGTGCTATCCGAGTTAGCACAGTTGTTTCGCAGCATCCCAGCAATTGACAGTTTCTCGGTCGAATCAGGAATTATCCGACGGCGCTGGGTCGGTGCGGTCCGCGGTTGCATCAAGCTACGGACGACCGAACGCTTTATAGGGTCCGACAGGATGGCGAAAGGGATTCGAAAGATTTCGAGTTTTCCCTTTAGTAGTATCGGAAGATGCCTTTCATATCTTCTGGCATTTCTTCCAGTGATTATTTTTCGGACTTCATTGCTGCGATCTTGGATAAGAGACTTATAGCGTCATTGGACTCGGATTTTTCGATCGGTACAGGGACTTTGTCCCTGACTTACCGACGCAGTCCAATATTGTCATTACAACATGTGTTTTATTTTTCGACGCTATATATTTATATATATATATACAAGCCTGCTACTAAGCATGATAGTTTAGTTTCTTGTCCGCGTGGCTCATTTCTGCCATTTTATCTTTTTTACATATAGTTTATTTTGGCAGAGCAGGGCATACCGAGAGTTAATACGCGTCTAGACGGTGTGATTAAAGACTGCATATATATTCTTTTTTGCCGTTTATGTCTTTTCCAATTTCAATGTTGGGAACGACATTATGTATAGTAGACTTAACTTAGACGCTTTATTATACGTAATCCGCCTTACTGAGGCGTTATCATTACGTCTTCAAGAAAAGATTTACGGGATATTATTCTCAATGTAATTTCTTTTGAGGGCAGTAGTTTGTTCACGTATAACTCCGCCCTTCAGTGGCTGATTGGAGTTGGTTAGACGTGATGCAGCCCTAGCTACATCCACGCGTGGATAGTAGGTTAAGAACTCTCTCAGAGTCGCTTCGTTCTCGGAGGAGCTTCTCTTCGACGGCAACTTTCCGGCAATCCATGAATTGCTTGAATTATACGTTCTCTTGTCTATCTAGTGTTACAAGAGATTCAGACTGGGGCAAACATTCGGTGGTTGACTCAGAGAGTGCCGCCGCAGTTGCCGGACCCGAGTGTGGCTGTTATGACGGTTGCCAGTCAAACAGATTGGGATATATACTGATCCCTACGGATTCGAAGTGCCAGGGTCTTTGGGTTCCGCAGTCTTTTAGCTATCAGTTTAACTTCCGCGGAATAATGTTTTTTAGGCTTGCTTTATGTCATTGCATGAACATTATTCAGAAACGCATGCCCAAATTCCTGTCCTTTAATTCGACAGTAGTGGCGTATCTCCGGAACCAGGGAGGCACTCTTTCGTTTCCGTTATTCAATTTAATGGAAAGAATCCGTCTGTTGGTTATAGTACACCAAGTTCAGTTTTGGTCCGTCATATTCTGGGTCGTCTGATTGTTTTATCGCACTCCCGTTCTCTTACGGGTCGCTTGTTGCTGTCAGAATGGACTCTCAACAAACAAGTATTCATTCAGATTTGCTATCTATGGGAGCGCCCAATGATGTTTTATTTATGACACAGCTTGCTAATAAATTGCAGACGTATGTGTTGGCTTGTCCAGATCTCTGAGCTAATACTGTTAACGCTCTATTGATCTATAGGACGGAATGATAGGATACGCGTATCCTCCGGCGCTGTTGTTTTAGCAGGTATTGCTAAGATAAACAACCACAATACATTTCTGTTGATAGCATCTCTATCTTCACAGAGATCATGAGTAATTTACTCTCTTGTCTACTGTGGATCTTAACGTGAAATCTTCCTCTATGTGAGGATCTTTTTTCACTGGGTAAATCGTGTCATCTTTATCACAACCAGCAAGGTCGCAACCTTCATGTATTCCGTTGTGTGGTCCGTATTGCATTGTAAGCACTGTACTGGACGAGCTTTGGACGCGATTTCTTACTATAGGAGATCCTCTTCTTCGCTATTCTATGCGACTAAAGTGGAGGCTCTTCTGTCGTGGTGTAGGGATCATTATGTTCATATGGTTGATCCCTCCATACTACTCATTGCTATTTTTTAGTATACTTGTTTCACAAGATCTACTGCAGCCTGTTGTTATTTAGGTTATAGGTTTATGTTACCTCATACCTATGCACTCTACGATAGTTTACAATTGAGTCTTTTGTCTCTTTATCTAAGTCAGTTAGTAACTTTTTGATAAATAGACTTAGAATCTTTAGATTAAATTCCTATACGGATTTTAACTTCGGTTCTTATTTAGCTAAGTAATCATTTGAGCCTCTGGAAACAGTAGTTTTCAAATTCTGACCTTTTAGACAGTAATTCTGTGGGTTTCTCTTTTACTGTAGAGTCAGTGAGTTTCATGCACTATCGATGGATGATTTTCACTTTCATAGTTTCGGAATCAATACTTCCGTTACTATTTAGGTTGGATTGTTGCATAAGAGTTAGGCTCCTATTATCCGGAACCTATTATTTTAAGGTCCTTCCGTCTTCGTATGGGCATAGGCCTTTACTCTTTCCGGGTACAGTTTATGTATTTATAAACAGATATCTGTTTATTACAAGGGCGTAAGCTTCTTCTGTCTTTGATGTCTAGTAGAAGGACGTTACGCTCCATTTTTTTGTTAATGGATTCTATTAACTAGCGTACTGCTTATGGTATATCATTGGCTTAGCAGTTGTGCTTAAGATTTCGGCTCATGAAGTAAGAGTTCTTCTACTTCTTGGGCTTACATTAATAGTGTTGCTATTATAGATTTTTGAAGGCTGCTCATTGCGCTCAGCCATCCATTCATGAATTTTATCTCAGAAATATCGAGTCCATTTCTGGAGGCCTCTATTGTTAGGTCTATTATCTACTGCTCAGAATGTCATTCACTTAACAGTTGCTACTATAGCTAGGTAGGCTGTCTGTTTCGGCAGTGTCTCCGTTCGGCTGCCCTCTTCGCTCTGGGCTATTTGACCCAGGGCAAGAAAAAGGGGGGGGGGGGAGGGTGTTCCCTTGGGTCACCTGTTTTTACTATGAAAACAAGGGGATACCTCCTCCGGAGTTAGTAATTCTGAGCTGTTATTGGGATGGTTGTTAGTGAGAAGTTTAAGTTTATAAAATTCATTCAAGTCTTAGTTTTTAAAGTATAGCTTTTGAATATTGCATATGTCAACGGACATGATTATGCAATTCTCACACACTTTTAGGAGTATAAGAGTCTCTATTCTCAAGACTTACTTGATTATTGGCTTACTTTAAAAATTATTAGTATAAGGATTATTGGATATTAATAGAGTACATGGATGTATGAAGCTCAATTTTTGGAAGGTGTTGTATCTTTCTAATTTATCATAAATAAGAAAGATACATATAAGGCCTATTACTTCTTTTCCCTACAGGGGATTACTCTATTTTATTTTATTGAGCGTATTCCATTTTGCTCTATGTCCTTGGCCCTCCAGCCTTTTTACTATTCAGCTATGTCTGGGTCATTGGTACAGTATAAAAATGTTAAAAAATTTATAGTAATTTATATATTTTTTATACTTACCAATGACCCAGACGGGGATGGCCCTCCCAGGAGTTGGGAACTCTTGCCTCCCCGCTGAGTACATAGCGCTTACCAGGCACTGGTTATTAGAATGATAAATGGCGCCAATTTCGGAACGAACTTGACACTGCGCATGCGCAGTAGGGGCGAAGTGTGGAGGGCCTTTCAGGACATGTTTTCTTTAGTTTTAGATGCAAATTTTGGGGATTGGGGGGCAAAATTTGTGTTTGGCCCTATATTTTAAGAGTTAGCACCAGCTATGTCTGGGTCATTGGTAAGTATAAAAAATATATAAATTACTATAAATTTTTTAACTTTTTTTCATTTTTTGTCTCAAAACATAGGTTTATGACCCCTCATTGGAACAAGCTCGATGAGCTTGTTCCAAAGAGGGGGTCATAACCTATGTTTTTGAGACAAAAATGAAAAATGTAATGGAAATTAATTGGTGATTTTGTGAATATCGCTGGCCTTTTTTTTTACCATTATGTTGGGTAAAGGGTTAAGCTTACAAAGTCTCCAAAACTGCTTCAAATTCTGAATTTCACCCAGTAAATATTTCATTGATAAATTGCATATATTATTCCTACCATAGTGTTTGTGATTGGCTGTAGTTTTGGAATAGGGTATTTGAGCTACCTTACTGTGCCCCCGATCTCTGAAGGAAGATTCGGGGGTATCTAGTGAAGACCTCCATCCATCTGTCCATCCATCTGTCCATCCGTCTCTGTCCATACAAATGTTTTGGATTGTAATTTCAAAGCCATCAGTTGGCATTGGATCTCCTTTGGTATGCTGATAGACCTGCATGGGGGAATGGATAGGCATAAGGAACAGGTTCCGTCCAATAATCTTTCCCTGAGTTATGGCCCTTTTTCACTCTTTTGACATAGAAAATTTTTCTGTCCCACAATACCTTTAAGACTACTTCAAACATACCCACAGGTCGGGAGCGGTGGTCCATGCTTTGCATAGCCCTTGTTGGACATTGACATGATTTTGGGGTCATAGGGCAGCAGCACTGAAGATAATTATTTGTCAACATTGGTCCGGCAATAATGCAAATAAATGTTACAAATTGCAAATGGAATTTGCCCAAGTAAAACTGGATTATTAGTTATATACCAGCAATAATTTGATCCAATACAGGTTTGTGGTATAACATTGTATATCCAACAAGATAATATGCGGTGGTAACACGTTTCATATTACCTAATTTTGATTTTGCAATAAGATGATTGAGTATGTTGCTTTCGAAGAATCATAATTGAACTCGACCGTCAATGCTGAAGGTCAGGTTTGTGTGTGGATGGAGCATATATTACTCATCTCCTACCTCCCCCCCCCCCACCTCCCCCCCCCCCATGAATAGAGGGTTAATGTTAAGTGTCCACTAAAAGTATCAGTAATTCGACATTGGAATCGGGTATTGGTCAATTGTCATGCAGACCATCAACCTTTTGGATCATGGGTCATGTTTTGTCATGCAGGCCATCAACCTTTTGAATCATGGGTCATGTTTATTTGTTGAAATGTGCTCGTGGGTTATGATAATTCAGTGAAACAAAAAAATGCTGTCATCATGGGGAAAATGTCACCGAAAAAAAATTGGTGGTGGCAATTTTGTCGTTGCTAAAATCAGTAGATTCAGAGGACTGTAAACTCCCAACCTTTTTCAAGTTGCTGACAACAATGCCAAGTAATTTAAAAAAAAATTTTTCCATGACATTTAATGTACTATGTATGAAGAGGATCTCCAATGAGTCCACACTTTTCTAGTGAAATGTACAGAATGATTTCAGTAATTTAGACCTGAAACAAGCCTCTTATCTTTGGCTAGGTCCAGGTCTAATTTAGTGAATGGGTTCATAAACATCACATTTAACATTGTGGGGACAAGGGGATGACAAGATGAAGATTCTATTTATCACTTAATTTAAAAAAAAACAACACAAAATTGTATAAATAGATCGAAAAACAAACAGGGTTTCCAAAAAGGAATCAAGTTTTGTTGTTAAAAATACAATCCCCAGTGATGTAGATATCTGTCGGTGTTCGATAATAGAATTATATTGAAACAGAGGTTCTAGAACTCGGAAGTCATATATTTTTTTTATTTGTAGTGCGCAAAATGTAAACATACGGCCAATGATTAGGGTTTAAGTTTTGCTCCAGAATTCATTTGCCTATGGTTTTTGCTTCTTCTTGAAATCTGTTGAGTGATCAATATTTTAAAGTAGGAGATTAATGGTCAGAAAAAGTGTTTGGTCCAAGCCTGAAAATAAGAAGACTGTCATCTTCAAAATGAGGTCCCCAGAGGGTGAATGTGGTGATGCTACCCTGCACAGAAGGGTAGCATCACTAAATGCACCCTCTGTGAACCTCACTCTGAATCAGGGTCTCAAGCCTAAACAGAAAGATGTACCCAGAGGATAAATTGGGACACTGTATGGGATAGCATCAGCAATTTCACCCTCTGGGGACCTCATTCTGCAAATGACAGATTGCTTATATTCAGGTTTGGTTTGGTCCTGTGCTAAATTGTGTAATTGGTAAAGTACTGTACAGTGATGTGATTGCAAAAGTGGACAAAGAATTTTGATCGGATCGCTACTGAATGATAATCCAGTCAAAATTATCAATTAAGTTTTCTCCCAGACACTGTAGAGAAGAAAAGCATAAAACCATTGAATCTGAGATGCTATTTTCATTTGTTTTTCGGGATTCTGTCTGAATTCTGCTGTATTTTATATATGAAATCTCGACCCATTTGTGTTTGAGTGTTTCATAACCTGCTAGTAATTTAATCAAGAAAAATACAGTACTATGATCGCATATGTGGGCAGAGAATTTGTTTCCACTTTCTGCCCATACTATCGGAGAATCTCGCCGGGCAGAAAGTAAGACCCCCACAAAGTAACAAAGTAGATCTTCTGTTTCTCAGGCCAATTCTTGTAAAATTGCATGTGGGTGGGTTTTTTTTAGCTCACCGAAGGGAGCTCAACTTATCACTTGCTGTCCGTCGTCGTCATCATCCGTTGTGAACTTTCCATTATCGACTTCTCCTCACAAACTACTCGATCAAATTGAACCAAATTTTGTATGCATATTCCTTATCATATGTCAATTCAAGTTTGTACAAATAAACATGCTGCGCCCACAGGGGGCACCAGAAGGGGCATAACTCTGATAGCACCCATAAATTTTTTCAAAAATTCAAAAAAATCTTCTTCAGATCCACCAGTCAGAATCTTTTCATATTTGTTATACAACATCTCTAGGGGGTTAGATTCAAGTTTGTACAAATCGAGTCCCTGGGTTAAGATTTGGGCTCAATTGGAGCCCAAAGTTTAACTTGGTGCAATTTGAGGAAATTTCTTTAAAAATCTTCTTCTTCAGATCCACCAGTCAGAATCCTTTCATGTTTGGTATACAACATCTGTAGAGGGGTCAGATTCAAGTTTGTTCAAATCCAGTCCCTGGGTTAATAATTGGGCTCCCTGTAGGAGCCCAAAATTTAACTTACTGAAATATGAGGAAATTTCTTTAAAAATCTTCTTCTTCAGATCCATCAGTCAGAATGCTTTCATATTTGGTATACATCTCAGATTCAAGTTTGTTCAAATTGAGTTGCTGGGTTAATATATGGTCTCCCTATGGGAGCCCAAATTTTAACTTTGTGCAATGCGTGGAATATTCTTTAAAAATTTCACCCAGTAAATATTTCATTGATAATTTCAAATTCACCAGTCAGAATCCTCTCATATTTGGTATACATCATCATCTATAGAGGGGGGGCCGGATTCAAGTGTGTTCAAATCGAGTTTCTCGGTTAATATTTGGGTTCCCTATGGGCGCCTGAATTTTAACTTAGGGCAATATGAGAAAATTTCTTTAAAAATCGTCTTCTTCAGACACACCAGTCAGAATGCTTTCATATTTGGTATACAACATCTCTAGGGGGGTCAGATTCAAGTTTGTTCAAATCGGGTCCCTAAGTTAGTATTTGGCCTCTCTATTGGAGCCCAAAGTTTAACTTGGTGCAATTTGAGGAAATTTCTTTTAAAAATTTTCTTCTTCAGATTGACCACTCAGAATCCCTTCATGTTTGGTATACAACATCTATAAGGGGGGTCAGATTCAAGTTTGTTCAAATCGAGTCACTGGGTTTATATTTGGGCTCTCTATGGGAGCCCAAATTTTAACTTGGTGCAATGCGTGGAATATTCTTTAAAAATCTTCTTCAGATTCACCAGTCAGAATCCTCTCATATTTGGTATACATCATCTCTAAGGGGGTCAGATTCAAGTTTGTTCAAATCGAGTCACTGGGTTTATATTTGGGCTCTCTATGGGAGCCCAAATTTTAACTTGGTGCAATGCGTGGAATATTCTTTAAAAATCTTCTTCAGATTCACCAGTCAGAATCCTCTCATATTTGGTATACATCATCTCTAAGGGGGCCAGATTCAAGTTTGTTCAAATCGAGTTTCTCGGTTAATATTTGGGTTCCCTATGGGAGCCTGAATTTTAACTTAGTGCAATATGAGAAAATTTCTTTAAAAATCTTTTTCGTCAGATCCACCAGACAGAATCCTTTAACATTTTAGTATGCATCATCTCTAGGAGGGGTCAGATTCAGGTTTGTTCAAATTGGGTCCCTGGGTTGAAAATTTTGAGTCTGGTTTGGACTTAGAAATTTTTGACCAAAATTTGAGAAAAAAAAATTGTTTTGGATATTTTATACGTTTTGTTCAATTTTGAGACAGACTCTTCCATCCCCCCCCCCCCCCCCTCCTCCTCCTATGTCTGAGATGCTATTTTCATGTGTTTACTGTAATTCGATTATGATTTCACAACTTTTTTTTAAAATAAAATTGCATCTTGCTGGGGTATAAGTGTGTCATAACCTGATCATGATCTGATTGAGGAAAAAACACAGGAATGTGATCACAAAAGTGGACAGAGAATTTCAGATCAGATTGCGATCCACTCAAAATTGAAACAAAATTTTTTTTCCCCTTTTCTGTCCAAAGCATCATAGAATCTTGCCATCAGAAAGTACTATGAGAACATGAGCCTGAGATGTTATTTTTGTTTCTTCACCATGATTCTGTCGTGCTTTTGCAACATTTTATTCATGGAATTTCAACCCACTGGGTGTTAAGTTTGTTGTGACCTGATCCGAATCTGATTGAGAACAATACCACTTGTGTTACCACAGTACTGAAGATTTCATACCACTGCATGATTGTATTTGTACATTTGTAAGCATGTCTTTTACACCTTAGTTGAATACAGTTCATCTTACAGATACTCAGCTACAATTGGTTATGATTCATTTTGCAAGGGAGTGTGGTGGTTAAGGCATTGGACTTCAAACCAAAAAGCCCATGGTTTGATCCCCGTCTGGGGTAACTGTGTTGTATGCTTGGGAAACGCACTTTATCCCAGTTGCCCACTAGGGGCATAGTGGTGCAGTGTACTAAGGCGTACTGCATGTCGATGATGTACTTGTATTCAACCAATGCTAACCCTACTAGTGTGGAATTGGTATGTTGGGGAGTCTGACAGTAACTCGCTTTATGCAGTGGTTCTCTCTGGGTACTCCACCTGTAAAACTGTCGAACACAAGGTGACCATGGCTGTTGAAAGTATCATTAAACTCCAATAAATACATTTTTGTCCAAAATGAGGGTTTTCCAATTTTTAACCACTTACTTATCACAAATAGAGGGGGAGCGCAGTGGCTCAGTAGGTAGAGGTGCAGGCTGCAAGCCGAGAGGTCCTCGGCTCGAATCCCACCTGCAGCAACCGCGTTGTGTCCTTGGGCAAGACACTTCATCTCCATTGCCCGCGAGGGGGCACGATGACGCCGTGTACTAAGGCGTACTGCACGTTGATGGTACGCATGTCTTCAACCAATCTAACCCTGCCTGTGCTGCAGTGCGGAGTTACGATGTTGGGGAGCTGGCAGCTGCTTGTCGTTGCTCGGTGGTTCTCTCCGGGTATTCCGGCTTCCTCCACCCGTAAAACTGTCAGGGTCATGGTTAGCCATTGTGCATAAGTATGTGACCTTAAACATAAATAAATAAATAAATCACAAATAGAGGATGACACCAAAAAAATTATGAAAAACTGAAAAAGTTAATTTTTTGCCTCAACAACATAGCTTATGACCCCTTATTGGAATGAGCTCAGTGAGCTCATTCCAAGGAGGGGTCATAGGCTATGTTTTTGTGGCAAAAATTGGAAGAAATGTTAAAATTGAATGGCGATTTTTTTGGTGAATTATGGCTGTTAAGTTAGGTAAAGGGTAAACCCATTTACAACTTTTATGTTGGTAGCACACCATCATTCAAGTCTTGTCACTGACCTGTTGGCATGTTTCACACTTATACTACCCTACGCTGACTTCGTACATTCAGTCTGATGTATTTAATCTCCTCACATCTTTTACATAATATTGTTCTGTCCTATTCTATTATTTTCATGGCATATTTATGTCTCCCCTTCCCAGAAGGGAGACATATTGTTTTAGTGCATATTCTTCTTCTTCTTCTTCTTCTTCTTCTTCTTCTCATACAAACTTTGTCCGGGGCATAACTTTTTTGTCTTTTGACCTAGACCTTAGATATTTGGCATGTGGATGTATCACCATGAGCCGGTGTGTCGCATACCATAGTGACCTTCATGTGACCTTGACCTTTGACCTGAAGGTCAGATTTTTGTGCTTTTTAAGGGAAACTTTGTCCGGGGCATAACTTTTTTGTCTTTTGACCTAGACCTTAGATATTTGGCATGTGGATGTATCACCATGAGCTGGTGTGCCGCGTACCTTAGTGACCTTCATGTGACCTTGACCTTTGACTTGAAGGTAAGATTTATGTGCTTTTTTAAGGGAAAGTTCGTCCGGACCAGAACTTTTTTGTCTTTTGACCTAGTTTCTCTTTAGAGGTAGACCTTAGATTTTTGGTATGCTTGTCAATATTAGTCATGTATATATAATTTGCAGTGCATTAAATAGAAAGAAGGGAAGACATATGTTTTAGTGTGCTAAAACAGTTTCTAGTTATGAGTTAAAACAAATATTTTTTGTAATGACTGAAAATCTGATGTGGCAAGTGGTTTCCTTTTTCCATCATCCTGTCATCAGATTTTCTGAACAATGATTGTGAAACACTTGTGGCCTTTTTTTGAGTCCTTTTTTGTCAAAAAAAAACTCCCTAAATTGTCTTTATGCTGTGGATCCCTCTTAATTGAATATCTCTTAATTGAATAACCCAGTTAATTTAAAATATCTTCCACACAAAAATACATTTCAGTTGTTACAGCATTGGACTTCAAACCAAAAGGTCCATGGTTCAATCCCCACCAGGGGTGACTGAGTTGTGTCCTTGGGCAAGGCTCTTAATTCCGACAAGATATCCAAAGTGTTGTTAAGCCCCAATAAATAAATAAACCATCCTAAAAGATTTGGAATTATTAATTTAACTCCTTACATTATTTTGTGGGAAAACCAATATTTAGTAGTGAAAATTTCCCATACTGCAGTTGCAAATTTAACAAAGTTCCACAAGTTCTCCTTGGGAACCCTGGGACTTAGATCACTTCTTGTTCAATGTGGTAAACAAGTTCTGCTTTACTGGTAAAATAGAGCTCTGAACCAATGCTTCAGGAGGAAGTCCTCTAAAGTGGGCAGCAAAGGTGTAAAAGATTGGCTAAACTTGATCTATGTTGTGGTCATGAGATAGTCAAAGATGCTGAAATGAAATTAAACAAATAAATAAATAAATAGTCCTACAAGTGTTAAAGTGTATCATTGAACAGATTTCCTGGTAAAAAAGAGTAATATGCCCGAGTTTCAATGAGGGTTGAGAAACAAGAAGGGGTTTTTTTTTGGGGTTCATCTGACTGAAATTATTGCCACCATTTGGCATCTGAAGTCTTCTGTCCATTAACTTTCCATATCAGTCTTTTCCTCCAGAACTACTAGACCAAACCCAACCTAACTTAGTATGAATGTTATTGCATGCCTATGCTTTTATTTTCATAAAATACTCACTATTTCTGTAAAACTGAAGCGAACAATAAATGTTTCTGTATTGTCCTTGAACAATACGGATCACGTGCACAGACTATTTCACTGTTTCTTTTTTTTACTTTTTGGTTATTTTTGGCAATAATTTGTGTTTTTAATATTTTTTTTAGTCAGCTGTGGGAGTGCAATAAATACAGAACAGAATACACATTGGAACTGTCATTTTTTACCGTATGAGATCAATTTGGGCGGGGGGATAACATTGAACAAGAAGCCAAAGGCTTGGAGGTCAGTATTATCTCTCTGTGAAAGTTGATTAATAATTTTTTAGTAAACTGTAGGTGTGCAATAAATACAGAACAGCATATGCATTTGAACTGTCATTTTTACCACAATCGATCGATTTTGACAGAGGGGTAATATTGAACTCAAAGCCTTCGGCTTCTCGTTTTATATTATCCCTCTGCCCAAATTGATCTTGTGAGGTAAGGAATGACAGTTTGAATGCATATGCCATTCTGTCTCTATCTTTGGGGGATAACCTTCCAAGTTTGTTCAATAGAAGTAAACCCAAGGTTCTTCCAAAATCTTATTCTTTTAAAGCACCAGTCATAGTTTATTGAAATTTGGTATGCAGCTTCTTTATATGCTCAAGATACAAATTTGTTCAAAGTAAGTTTGTCAGACAATATTTGGGTTTTGTCTAGCCTAAATTATTTCAGGAGGTTCTCAATAAAACCATTCAGATTTGGACATCACAAGAACTAGCTTGTTCTCATGATATACATATTTGTATGGTTTTATTGAAAAATTGTGAAATTTGTTTTCGAAAAATTTGAAATTTAATTTTTTTTTTTTTTAAATACTGTGTTGGGTAAAGGGTAAGTTTGTTCAAACCAAGTCTGTGGGGTTATATTTAGGTTCCCCATGTGAGCCAAAATTTCATCTCAGTGCAATATGAGGAATATTATTTAAAAAGAATTCAAATACACAACACAGAATTTTTTTAAATCAGGTCATCCTTATTGGGGCCAGATTCAGAATAAAGGTCGTTCAAATCAGGTCGATGAGTTCATATTTGAGTGCCCTATTAGAATGCTCAACATAGTGCAATATGAGGAATATTCTTTAAAAAAACTTTTTCTTCTGATCCACCAGTCAGAATCTTTTTTATATCTGGTATGCAGTGTCTGCTGATTCAAGTTTGTTCAATTTAAGTCCATGTCTTCATATCCAGGATGTATAGAAGCCCAAATTAATATAAGGAATATATTTTAATATAAGGACTATTTTGTAATATTTTCTTTAGATTCACCAGTTAGAATCTCCTGGTAGTTGGTATATACTGCAGCTTCCTTGTGGGGGCCAGGTTCGTTTTTTATCTCTGTGTTCATATTTGTTCTCCTTACACAATCCCAAATTTTAACTCAATGCAATATGAGGTTTTGGCTCACTTGAGCCTCTGGTTTAACCCTTTACCCTACGTATCGCCCACATCCGCCTGCGTAATATGCAAATTTAGCATCTGAAAAAAATATTATATTTCAAAAATTTCAACAAAACCATATCATGTGACCACTCTTTGGAGCGAGCCCGTTGAGCTCGTTCCAAAGAGGGGTCACATGATATGGTTTTGTTAAAAAAATTTTGAAAAATGTTAAAAAAGGATTTTTCAAATAATCAATTTTGATATTGTCTGTGTTGGGTAAAGGGTTAATAGCCTATTCAACAAATATTTTGTCATGTATTTATTTTTGTTTTTGCAAGTCAAAGGGTTAAACATTGCACATGCCTGCCATTATTAATACCTGGGAGCCAGCAGTGTGGCCTCTAAGCTTCATAATCATTTATATTTTCCCCAGTCTCAAGAATGGGGGGGGGGGGGGGTATACTTGATTACATGCATCTGTCTGTCCATCCAGTCACCCATCTGTGCATTCATCCATCCGTCTGTCCATTCACTCAAGCCAGAAAATAAGCAGACTGTCATCTGCAAAATGAGGTCCCCAGAGGGTGCATAGCAGGGTAGCATCACTAAATTTACCCTCTGTGAACCTCAGTCTGAATCAGGGTCTCAAAACTAAACAGAAAGAGGTACCCAGAGGATAAATTGGCCCACTGTATGGGATAGCATCATCAAATGCACCCTCTGTGGACCTCATTCTGCAAATGTCAGACTGCTTATTTTCAGGCCTGCATCCACTAGAGAGTGGAATCCACTAGGATTCCAGTGAAAGTTGGTATGAATGATCCTTATGACAAGCCACTCCTGCACATGTTTTTAGAAAGTTGTCTGCATTTTTTTCAACAGAGTTATGGTCCTTACTTTGTTTTTTAATCCATTTGTGTTTCATTGGTCCAGCACTACATTGGGGTTATTAATTGACTAAAGCAGTAGCTTTTGTTTGGTGTATGTTTTACTAAATGTGAATAATGTTTCGTCATAATTAAATTTATTTATTATATTTTTTGGAGATGGCTAACATACATCATCTGTTGTATAAAATCTTTACATGAATAAGCCACTAAAGTTCCTGAACTTGGATATTTCTTGTTGTAGATATGTTAAATTATTTAAGTTATATGGAAAGTATATACAGATTTTAAATTATTCAAAGTCATTTTATCATTGAGAAAATAGTTGATAACTGTAGTTATCAATGTACAGTACAGTTGATAATAAATTGGAAAGCTGATTGTGTAACTGATGTCTTAATAATGCCATATTTTGGCCATAATGTTCCCACAATATGGCAATATTAAGAAACAAAACATTTGTTAAACACTGTCAAAATTTGAAGTAAAGGGATGCGTATCGGGCTTTAAAGCATGGAGATATGTTTAACTCTCTTCACTCTGATGTCAAAATATCCAAATTTCAAGTAGCCATTTTTCCCATAATGCAACTGGGAATTTAACCAATTCAATCTTGTTTGACAGAGCTCACTGGGAAAAATTTGCACCTTGAACTTAAGATATTTTGACATCAGTGTGCAGGGGTTTAAATACTTGGAAATAATTTATGAGAAAACATTACTGCAAATTATTATGCCCTCTGGCCTCTGAAGGAGCATTTGGGGGTATCTAGTGGAGATCTCTGTCAGTCTGTCCATTAATCCGTCCATCTGTCCATCTATCTAGATGTCTGTCTGTACAAATGTTTTGGATTGTAATTTCAAATCCATCAGTCGGATTTGGATCTCCTGTGGTATGCTGATAGACCCAAATGGTGGAACGGATATGTACAAGGAAAGGGTTCCGTCCAATAATGTTTCCCAGAGTTACGGCCCTTTTTCACTCTTTCCACTTAAAAAATTGTTCTCGACTTCTGTATTGCATTCACTGCATGTTGGATTTGAAAACTGCTTATTTAATCAAATCATAGACAATGCTTCCTTTCGATTTTGGTCCAGCTAGCCAATTCAGTATGGCCACTATTTCATTATAACACCGTCGGGGGCATATGCCATGCTTCACTTTGCTCTTGTTTTTTTTCTATTGAGATGGTTAGAGCATTAAAGGTGTAAGAATATTTCCTTCATAACACCTGATTATTGCTTTACTATTGCCAGATTACCATTGCAATCGGCCAGTATTAAGGGAACAATATTGCCTAATTGTACACTTTGTTACAGATTATTCTGTTTCTGTTGTGGTGGGGGTGTTGCAGCTCACTGATTAGAGTACAGGGATGAAAGTTTTCATGGATTTCCCTGAATCAGGGATTTTCATTACAGGTTTTGTCCATAAAGTGTTCAGGGATAGAGATTTTCAATGAAGGCAGGCTTCAGTTACATAGATCCCTGCATATATGATGAGCACTCACCTATGGCTCCTTTCCGGCTCTGCCTTTGACATTAAGTAAGAGCCTTTGGCTCCTGATAAAAGAGTTTCAGGGATTTTTGTCTCTGGGCACTTTCATCTCTGTTAGAGTATCAGACTTCAAACTGAGAAGGTTTCTGTTCAATCCTGACCAGGGGTAAGTGCATTTTGTCTTTGGGCAAGGTGCTTAATCCTGATTGCCCACATGGAGGCATAGTGGCACTGGGTACTAAGGCATACTGCATGTCAGTGGTGTACTTGCCTTCAACTAATGCTAACCCTGCATGTGCAGAGTTATTACATTGGGGAGCCTGACAGTTGCTCACCAAAGATCAGTGGTTCTCTCCTTGTACTTCTCCAGGCTTCATAAATAAATAAATAAATAAATAAGTATGTTGTGGTAGAAATTGGAATCTTTTATCAGAAACTGTAATTTTAATGTCTACTTATAGAATCTCAGATTCTAGAAGTGTGAACCAGAATTTTATTTTTTCTAGTGTAATCTAAGATACAAAGTCCTTGAATTAAGTAAAGATGTTTTAGAACTAAATTTAGAACTCGATTTTACTGAACAGCAGACGTGCGAATCTGTTTTTGTTTACATGAGCATCGGCAGGCAGTACTTCCGCTGTCAATTTTATCGCCGAAATGAAATGGAAAATGAAACTGAGCCTTTTCATTTTAATAACATAATAACATACTATTTCGAATTTAGGATGCTTTATTGACATGAGACAATGTATGTTTGTTAATTTTTGGCATCTTATGAGGTAAACCCATTTAAAAACGTAATAAATAATTGCTGCTTTCATTTCATTCTTCGCGAGGCGACGTGCAATAAATTTTGCCAAGTTTGCATTTAGGTCAATGTCACCAAAGGTCAACTTGGATGTAGTTCCACTGTAGGTGTGAATTTTAACTACTGAAATCCCATTGCTGACGTGTTCACCAGGTTTGGTGTGTAAAGCAAAAATTTATGTCACAGGCTTTTTATATATAGTAAAAATAGGTAGTCATGGTGTAAATGGTCTTTACCCTTCACATAATTTAATGTCCATACTTTGCCAACACTATTCACAACAATTGTCATTCAAAGTTTAAATTTTTGCCACCCTAAAAAGCTTATGCGTCCAAATTATACAGTCTACATTTAGACAGGTACTTTATTGTGAATTAATATTTGGGTGTAGTTTTATTAAAAATGGAATTTTTGTATTTCTCTGCATTAAAATCAATAGTATAGTGAACTGATAGTTTTGATTTTTTGTACAAATGGTTGATTTCAATATATTAGATATATCTTAGAAATGTAGTGCTTCTTCATAAATTCAGCAAATATTTCTGCTTTACTAATCTGACATGATGATCATGTGTTCTTGGCACACATCTTGTGATCACAGTACTGTATATGGCTATGGGAAAGCACTGCCACTATGGCATTATAACACCGTCGGGGCCATATGCCATGCTTCACTTTGCACTTGTTTTTTTTCTGTTGAGATGGTTAGAGCATTAAAGGTACAAGAATATTTCCTTCATAACACCTGATTATTGCTTTACTATTGCCAGATTCCCATTGCAATCGGGCAGTATTAAGGGAACAATATTGCCTAATTGTACACTTTGTTACAGATTGTTCTGTTTCTGTTGTGGTAGGGGGTGTTGCAGCTCAGTGATTAAAGTACAGGGATGAAAGTTTTCAAGGATTTCCCTGAATTCAGGGATTTTCATTACAGGTTTTGTCCGTAAAGTGTTCAGGAATAGAGATTTTCAATGAAAGCAAGCTTCAGTTACATAGATCCCTGCACATATGATGAGCACTCACCTATGGCTCCTTTCCGGCTCTGCCTTTGACATTAAGTAAGAGCCTTTGGCTCCTGATAAAAGATTTTCAGGGATTTTTGTCTCGGGCACTTTCATCTCTGTTAGAGTATCAGACTTCAAACTGAGAACGTTTCTGTTCAGTCCTGACCAGGGGTAAGTGCATTTTGTCTTTGGGCAAGGTGCTTAATCCTGATTAGGGTAGTACATTAATTCCCACCTGTGGCAAAGAAACTGAGCCTTTTCATTTTAATAACATAATAAGTACTATTTCAAATTGAGGATGCTTTATTGAAATGAGACAATGTATATTTGTTAATTTTTGGCATCTTATGAGGTAAACCCATTTAAAAACGTAATAAATAATTGCCGCTTTCATTTTATTCTGCACAAGGTGACGTGCGATAAATTTAGACAAGTTTGCATTCAGGTCAATGTCACCAAAGGTCAACTTGGATGTAGTTCCACTGTAGGTGTGAATTTTAACTACTGAAATCCCATTGCTGACGTGTTCACCAGGTTTGGTGTGTAAAGCAAAAATTTATGTCATAAGCTTTTTATATATAGTAAAATAGGTAGTCATGGTGTAAATGGTCTTTACCCTTCACATATTTTAATGTCCATACTTTGCCAACACTATTCACAACAATTGTCATTCAAAGTTTAAATTTTTGCCACCCTAAAAAGCTTATGTGCCTGAATTATACAGTCTACATTTAGACAGGTGCTTTATTGTGAATTAATATTTGGGTGAGGTTTTATTAAAAATGGAATTTTTGTATTTCTCTGCATTAAAATCAATAGTATAGTAAACTGCTAGTTTTGATTTTTAGCTCACCTGAGCGAAGCTCAAGGGGAGCTTAACTAATCACTTTCTGTCCGTCGTCCGTCGTCCGGCGTCCGTCGTCCGTCGTCCGTCGTCCGTCGTCCGTCGTCGTCCGTCCGGCGTTAACTTTACATTATCGACTTCTCCTCCTAAACCACTAGCCCAATTTTATTCAAATGTTGGCTAAATGTTTATTACCTAATGCCAATTCAGATTTGTTCAAATGAAGTTGCCCCTCCTCCTGGGTGGTGCCACACCCCCAAGGGGCACCAAAATCTTTGTAAATCTTCTTCTCATGAACCAGCAGTAGCAGAGACTTGATATTTGGTGTGCAGCTTCCTTTTGAGGTGTAGACTCAGATTTGTTCAAGAGAAGTTTGTGGGGCTATACTTGACGTTGTTATGAGAGGGGCAAAATTTTTTGCCCCGCCCAAAATTTCTATTTTCCAAACCGAGAGGCTGATTTGAACCAAATTTTATGTGAGGGCTTATTGGGTCATGAGTACTTGATTTATGCAAAAAAAAATTTTCCCGCAGCCCCGTGGGAACCGCAGGAGCTAAAAATAGAAAAAATTTAAAACGCCCATATCTCCAAAACTGCACGGCACTGAGAATTTTTATTTGGTGTGCAGCTTCCTTAGGACCAACAGAAAGGATTGGTAAAAAAAAATTGCCATCGGTTTTATCATAGGGTACAGTTTCGGGACTTTGAAAAAGTGCTGAGTCAGCTCTTTTTAACACTGTAGGCAATGGGAAAAACATTAAAAAATCTTCTTCTCCAGATCCAGCAGGCAGAATCTTTTGATATTTGGTATGCAACATTGTAGGGTGGATCTGATTCAAGTTTGTTCAAATCGGCCCCCTGGGTTCATATTTGGGCTCAGTATAGGAGCCCGATTTCGAACTTAGTGCATTTCAGGCAAATTTCTTAAAAAATCTTCTTCTCCAGATCCAGCAGGCAGAATCTTTTGATATTTGGTATGCAACATTGTGGGGTGGATCTGATTCAAGTTTGTTCAAATCGGCCCCCTGGGTTTATATTTGGGTTCAGTATAGGAGCCTAAATTTGAACTTACTGCATTTCAGGCAAATTTCTTTGAAAATCTTCTTCTCCAGATCCAGCAGGCAGAATCTTTTGATATTTGGTATGCAACATTGTAGGGTGGATCTGATTCAAGTTTGTTCAAATCGGCTCCCTAGATTCATATTTGGGCTCACTATAGGAGCTTGAATTCGAATTTAGTGCATTTCAGGCAAATTTCTTAAAAAATCTTCTTCTCCAGATCCAGCAGGCAGAATCTTTTGATATTTGGTATGCAATGTTGCGGGGTAGATCTGATTCAAGTTTGTTCAAATCGGCCCCCTGGATACATATTTGGGCTTACTATAGAAGCCCGAATTCGAACTTAGTGCATTTCAGGCAAATTTCTTAAAAAATCTTCTTCTCCAGATCCAGCAGGCAGAATGTTTTCATATTTGGTAAGCAACATTGTGGGGTGGATCTGATTCAAGATTGTTCAAATCGGCCCCCTGGGTTAATATTTGGGCTCAGTATAGGAGCCCGATTTCGAACTTAGTGCATTTCAGGCAAATTTCTTAAAAAATCTTCTTCTCCAGATCCAGCAGGCAGAATCTTTTGATATTTGGTATGCAACATTGTAGGGTGGATCTGATTCAAGTTTGTTCAAATCGGCCCCCTGGGTTCATATTTGGGCTCAGTATAGGAGCCCGATTTCGAACTTAGTGCATTTAGGCAAATTTCTTAAAAAATCTTCTTCTCCAGATCCAGAAGGCAGAATCTTTTGATATTTGGTATGCAACATTGTGGGGTGGATCTGATTCAAGTTTGTTCAAATCGGCTTCCTAGATTCATATTTGGGCTCACTATAGAAGCTCGAATTTGAACTTAGTGCATTTCATGCAAATTTCTTAAAAAATCTTCTTCTCCAGATCCAGCAGGCAGAATCTTTTCATATTTGGTAAGCAACATTGTGGGGTGGATCTGATTCAAGTTTGTTCAAATCGGCCCCCTGGGTTTATATTTGGGCTCAGTATAGAAGCCCAAATTTGAACTTAGTGCATTTCAAGCAAATTTATTAAAAAATCTTCTTCTCCAGATACAGCAGGCAGAATCTTTTGATATTTGGTATGCAACATTGTGGGGTGGATCTGATTCAAGTTTGTTCAAATCGGCTTCCTAGATTCATATTTAGGCTCACTATAGAAGCTCGAATTCGAACTTAGTGCATTTCAGGCAAATTTCTTAAAAAATCATCTTCTCCAGATCCAGCAGGCAGAATCTTTTGATATTTGGTATGCAACATTGCGGGGTGGATCTGATTCAAGTTTGTTCAAATCGGCCCCATGGATTCATATTTGGGCTCACTATAGAAGCTCGAATTCAAACTTAGTGCATTTCGGGCAAATTTCTTCAAAAATCTTCTTCTCCAGATCCAGCAGGCAGAATCTTTTGATATTTGGTATGCAACATTGCGGGGTGGATCTGATTCAAGTTTGTTCAAATCGGCCCCCTGGATTCATATTTGGGCTTAATATAGAAGCCCGAATTCGCACTTAGTGCATTTCAGGCAAATTTCTTCAAAAATCTTCTTCTCCAGATCCAGCAGGCAGAATCTTTTGATATTTGGTATGCAACATTGCGGGGTGGATCTGATTCAAGTTTGTTCAAATCGGCCCCCTGGATTCATATTTGGGCTTAATATAGAAGCCCGAATTCGCACTTAGTGCATTTCGGGCAAATTTATTAAAAAATCTTCTTCTCCAGATCCAGCAGGCAGAATCTTTTGATATTTGGTATGCAACATTGTGGGGTGGATCTGATTCAAGTTTGTTCAAATCGGCTTCCTAGTTTCATATTTGGGCTCACTATAGAAGCTCGAATTCGAACTTAGTGCATTTCAGGCAAATTTCTTAAAAAATCTTCTTCTCCAGATCCAGCTTCAGAATCTTTTCATATTTGGTAAGCAACATTGTGGGGTGGATCTGATTCAAGTTTGTTCAAATCGGCCCCCTGGGTTTATATTTGGGCTCTGTATAGGAGCCCAAATTTTAACTTAGTGCGTTTCAGGCATATTTCTTAAAAAATCTTCTTCTCCAGATCCAGCAGGCAGAATCTTTTGATATTTGGTATGCAACATTGTAGGGTGGATCTGATTGTGATTCATGAACGTATTTATTTGTAAAGTTGATAGAATCTTAGACAAAATTTGCAGAAAAGATCTACTATAGAAGGGGTGGTATCCAGGGTGAACCGTTTACCCAAATCTAGCAGTACTAATGCATTATTCACACAAATCTTCGTTCAAATTTTATGACCCCTCATTGGAACACACGCATTCAGCTCATTCCAACAAAGGTCATATGCCATGTTTTCGAGACAAAGGAATAAAAATTTTAGTTATTCATGAAATTTTTAGGCAACTGTTGTCTGTTATTCACATTGCTTCATGAAATTTCAGTACTTTTAGAAGTTACCTCAGTAATCAAGGGTTAATTCCCCTTAATTAAATGTCGCCTCTAAAAAACAACCACTTTGCATATCTTACCTTTTTACCAGCATAACTGCCAAAACTTGTCAGCATTCTTCGCAAAAATCGCTATTCAAATTTTAATTTTTGTCTCTTAAACATACATGTACTTATCGCTTGTAAATACCCCATTGGAATGAGCTTTTTGAGCTCATTCCAATGAGAGGTCGCACACCATGCTTTTTGAGTCAAAAAAGCAATTTTTTTAGTTATTCCAGAATTTCGTACGTAAAACACAGCTTTATGACTTCACATTAAAATGAGCTCTCTAAGCTTGTTCCAATCAACATTCACGCACTATGTCTTTCACACAAAAAATAAAATTTTCCATTTCTTCAGGAATTTTGTTTGCATGAACACTCTTACCCCCCCCCCCCACAAACACACACACACAAACACACACACACACACACAAACACACACACACACACCTAAAAGTTCGTCAGCAAAAAAACAGTTACTTCAATTTTTAAATGCATTATAGGAACAACTTGCCTAATCAAATTTAAATACTTTTGCATCATTCTGTATCTAGAACAAACCATTTACCATATCTTTACGCAAAATTCTCCAGCATCATTCACAAAAAACACCATTATTTATATATTCACATTTCTGTCTCAAAAATATACCTGATCTTCCCATACCCCTATTGGAATAAGCTGTTTGAGCTTGTTCCAATGATGATAAAAAAAAATAAAATTTGTGAAAATTTTTGTTTTCTTGCATGCAAATATATACATGTAGCACATGGAAGATATCCACAGTTGGGGAGAGATGTCCAAGGCTATCTCTTCACATTCCTTGTTTGTGCTTCATGCTAAACCAGTTTGTCTGCAGAGATAAATTTGCTTTATTAAAAATCATTGGAGATTGGCCACACACCAATGATTTTAAATAAAACTAATTTTAGGTAACAAATGTTGAACTTCAAACAAAATCTATCACTCAACCAGTTAATGTTGATGAGGCATGACATGGTGAAGGTGACCTAAAATACTTCTTAGAGTCACTTTGTCAGGTGAGCGATTAAGGCCACGTGGGGCCTCTTGTTTGTACAAATGGTTGATTGCAATACCTTATATCTTAGAAATGTAGTGCTTCTTCATAAATTCAGCAAATATTTCTGCTTTACTAATCTGACATGATGATCATGTGTTCTTGGCTGTTAAAAGTGTCATTAACTCCTTGCATATTAACTAACTCCATGCATGCTGTTGAGATATTCCTACCCAGGACAGAATTGCTTTTACCACTGAGATAAGTATTATTTGGGCACACTTAATCAAATTTTCTCTCTAAATGGAATGGATCTTTTCACCAATGATTGGGGACTGTGGTGGCTCAGTTGGTAGAGGTGCAGGCTACAAGCCGAGAGGTGCTGGGTTCGAATCCCACCTGTGGCAACCGCGTTGTGTCCCTGGGAAATACATTTCACCCCTATTGTCCACGTGAGGGCTCGGCGGCATTGTGTACTAAGACATACTGCTTGTCGATGGTGCACCTGCCTTCACCCAATGCTAACTCTGCTTGAATGTGTGGAGTTAGTATGTTGGGGAGCTGACAGTTGTGCGGTGGTTCTCTCTGGGTACTCCGGCTTCCTCCACCCATGAAACTGTTGTCATGATTAGCCATTGTGCAGAAATATCTGACCTTAAACTCCAATAAATAAATAAATATTTTCATCATTGATTCTCTGAGTTAAAGGTGGATGAAATTTTCCTCAAATCTAACCATGGCTGCATTAAAGCAGCCATGGTTAGATTCAACGAAAAATATCTTGCAAATATTCAGTAGGTTAAAAGTTAAATCCCAATAAACAAACTACTGTAAAACCTGTTTTGAGAGACCACTGTAGTGAGAGACCACCTGTCTTGAGAGACCCTTGTGACCTTGTACCATTTGATTGTTTTAATCCGTCATGAACCTGTCATGAGAGACCACCTGTTTTGAGACACCACTTTTGCCTGGCAAAAAGGGTGATCTCTCCCAGCAGGTTATACCACAATAGATAAGGACCAGGTCCTTTGTGAGAACCATGGAAGACTCAGCTTTCAAAGTTTGCCATGCCAAAATTTTGACAAGCATATTTTCCCTTAATGCATGTTGGAATTTAACCAAATCAGTCTTGTTTGACAGAGCTCATCAAGGTCTGTCAATAGAAGATTGAATTGGTTAAAATCCTAGTTGCATTATGGGAAACATGTACTACATGAAAATTCAGCATGCAAGTGGTTAAGTAAACTAGTATTCCAATGATAGGTGCCATACTTTGATGACAAAAGTGGTCTTTTTCTTGTTCTGATCATGTCTGGGGACACAACACTCTTATACACCGACAGGTGTTTCATGAATAAACTATCACAAAATCAAGACCAAAACAAATGGCTTCTCATTCAATATCTTTTTTTTCTGACGCCCAAAATTATATGTTGCCATGGTGAGAAAAGTGGAAAGACAAATTCAACTGGATCATGACCCTGTTGCAATCCAATCAGAATTCTCGTCTTGTTTTGTGATCGCAGTACTGTATATGGCTGTGGGAAAGTCTACCACTAAACATTTTCTGTATTAACCCTTGAACCCATGTACAAGATATCAAAATTTATTGTTTTAAATATTATTTTTTCAAATTTTAAAAAAAATTTAAACAAACCCATAACATGAGGTCTTCATTGGAATGAACTCAGTGGGCTCGTTCCAATGAGAGGTCATATATGATTTTGTTGAAATTTTTTTAAAATAATTTTTATCAACTGCTTAATTTGTAAATGGCAGGAAAATCTGCCAGCAGCAGGCAAAGCGTTAAGGCTTAAATTTATAACAGTCACTCTTAGTCTTGAATGTCAAGCTCTCAATGGCAACCCCGGGAAGTGAAGCATTGCTTTAACAGTGGTTAATTTTGTTACAATTCCCAAATGTTATATTTTCTGATAGCATGAGATTTCCTGTCCTTGGAATATAAACTAGGTCTGTTTTATTGGTTAAAATAGAAAACCGTAACCATTGCCTTGTAAAAAAAATGGGCAACATGGGTATAAGCGATTGGCTGGACTTGAATTATATCTATGTTGCAGCCACCATTAGCCATTATGCAGAACTATGAATGTCAGTTAATAAACTGAATGTCAGGCGTTCATGTATTCTGCAGTCTCCAGTTGGAATCCTGGGAGGTGGAGCCGTGCTTGTTTAAAGTGGTAAACACTTTCTGCTTTACTGGTGAAATAGGACCCGATAATGCCTGGGACTGAAGTCCTCCAAAGTGGGCAGATAGGTAAAAATGATGGCTTAACTTGACTTCATACTTATGTTGGAGTCCTGATATATCCATAGAGGCTGAAATTGACCTTAACTCCTTGCATGCTGCTGACATATATTACTGCCAAGGACAGGAAATCTCATGCTATCAGAAAATATAACATTTGGGAATTATAACAAAATTAACCACTGTTAATTGAATCAACTTTTTGATCTATGATTTCTTGAGCTGAATTTTAATGATTTTTTTCGCAGAAACCATGACTAGATTAGATACAAAATTCATAAAAATATTTTAAAACTTACATTGTACTCAGCAGGTTAATAGCTGAACAGCAATAAATAGGTTCCATAGTGTTTTGAGGAGAAAGATTGATAGATAATTGTCTGAATCATTACCCAAGTGTGATCCAATAGATATTTTCTGTCAGCTGTTGTGATCACAGTACAGTACATGCAGATGATGTTTAACCCTTGAACTAACATGACTAAAGTTGACACATACCAAAATATTTCTTGGATCACTCAGGCCTGGCAATCTAGAAAATCAAGGAGTGCAAAACAATTGCCCTCCTCAGATTGTTTGGCGTGCAATTGCACCTGAAATTTTCAATGCAAAAGCTTGGATGCTATTTTGGTTATATTCACTTCAAGGTATTAATATTGTGACTGAAAAATTGTACTAGATTCAGCTACATGGTGGAAAAATTGGCACACACATCTTCTCATTTTCAAAAATGTTGCATTCAGTTCTTATGTGACTGTGTCTTCCACACTCAAAATATATTGAAATGCAACACAGAATGGGTCATGAATTATTGCGAATCAATACAACATTGACAAATCGTCCCCTGAGTTCCTGAGAAATGATAATAGATTTTAAAGGCAGTCCCAAACAGGTCTGGCATTCCAGGAAACCAAGGGGTGCAAAAAATTGCCCTCCTCATTTTTTTCTAGGTGTGCAGTAGGCGTGCAGCACTCCTAAAGAATGCCAGGCCTGATCACTAAAAGTTTTCATATCTTGCCTCCAATACACAACTTATGACCCTCATCAGTTCGAGCACATCACAGTAAAGTCATTTTTGTTCAAAGAGCAGGTGTGCTATGAGCATTATGTCACCTCAAAGATTAAGGTCATTGAATTACATAAAGGATTAAGGCAACATCCTTGGTATTTGGCATGAGTAACTCTAATTGCCCTTGGGAATTCCAAAAAGTGGAACAATGCTTGTTTTCGGTGGTAGGCAAGTTCTATTTTACTGGTAAGGAATAATGCAAAAAATATTTTTCAAGTTCAATATGAAAGTAGAAGAAAGTCAAATGCCCAGGTTTCCTGAACTGTGTAAGAGGGTTTGTGATTTGGTGTGAACCTTCCAAAGGAGAACTTGAATCAATTGAGCTAAAAATAAATGATTATGCTTGACTCGTGAGGCACCACATTTCTTTAACGCTTAACCCGCTGAGTATTTTATAGATATTTTTCATCAAATCAAGTCATGGCTGCTTTAAAGCAGCCATGACTAGATTTGATAAAAAATTAATCTAAATGTAGCACAAGAAATCATTGTTGAAAAATCCATTCATTTTCAGGGAGACAATATGATTAAATATGTACAAATTACAAATTTTATTTAATGCTCAGGCATCAATTCACGCTGAAAAATTAAGTCATATTCCCCTGTCGGTCGGCAAAACGAAATATCAAAATGATATTTAGAAATCGATATTTCATCGTAGGTTCGGATGACGAATCACATGTACTTTAAACAAGTCAGCACATCAGTAATGAATTCCAGAGTCCCAAATACAAACGAATTCGAATAATTGATAGTGACAGTGACTAAATCAATTCATTAAATCAGCGGTTTCAAAGTTTGACTTTCTTATTCACCTTCCAGCGAAAAGCCGAAATCACTTTCAAATTTCTTCAGTTCAACTTCACATGTCTTCAGTGCATTGAGTTCAAAAAAAATAAAATGACGTGTCTTGTTATTGAAAATAAGAAAGTGGTGTTTTTTGTTATTGTTCTATTTCTTCGAAACACATTGCGATTATTTCAATTCGCCAGCCTTGGTAAATCGTAAAGTTAGGGGAGAAATAAGACGGGACTACTTTTTGTGCGGATATTCACACATTCCAATGGTTGGAGTTTGGTTGTTGTAATTTTTGTATGGACGCCGGTTCGGCACATAAATTTTGCGCCTTAATGGCAAATAAAGGCCACAAATTGGAGAGTTTGTAGTCGTAGAGCATTAAATAAAAAGAAAATTCACGAAAATTTGATGAATACCGAAAATATCTCGTTCATGGCTACAAGAAATATGAGGATCTTCACTCGCGACTGCGTCGCTCGTGAAGATCCTCATATTTCTTTGTAGCCACTCACGAGATATTTTCGGTATTCATCAAATTTTCGTGAATATCCTCTATATACTTATTTCTGAGACAACAGAAACCCTGTGCTGGGCAGGAATATCTGCCAGCAACATGCAAAGAGTTAATGCTGTTGGTACTGGGAAAAGCATTAACTCCTTGAATGCTGCTGGTGGATATTCCTGCCCATGAAGGTTTTCTCTTGCCACTGAAATAAGTATAATTCGAGCACATTGAATCAAATTTACCAATGTAAATAAATATAGAAGAAACTTAAAGTGTTTTCAAATAAAAAATTTATTCTTGTAGAATTAATAATGAAACCAACTCTCCATTCTTCATTCTTAAGTCTACGAGTAGAATAAATTTTTTACTTGAAAAAACTTTAGGTTTATATTGTTTATCCCATAATTCTTTTACAGGGCAGTCACCGCAAAATCGTGCTGTTACTTGCTTCAAAACATAGTGAGAAGTGAGGCACACATTGGTCCCATTCGATCAACAAGCAAAATTGGTAAAAATAAACAATGCGGAGTAGTACATTTCCATCTAAAAATAATTCCCCTACAAACTTGAGCTAAACTTGCAAAAATACTTTATTAAATGAACAATATGTAGTGTTTTCTACTGACATTGTGTAATACTTTCAGAAAGGTTTAAAGAAAATAACTTGAACTACTAATTATGCTACTTGAATACGGTAGAGGTAGATGTCAAAAAGTCTCTCTCTTCTAAGGAATAAATTCTTTCAGTGTCAAACCTACGGCGAAAATTTATCATCCTACTCTGTGAATAAAGCACAAATTTGTCCAAGGGTTCTACTGTTCGAATAAACGGCCATTTATGGGATAAAAGGGATTTTTTCAAGAAGTGGTTTCTTGAGAAACATTTAGAGGGATTTTTCATCAAATCTGATCATGCGTGCTCAACAGCAGCCATGCCTAGATTCGATGGAAAAATATCTTGAAAATTCTCAATGTGTTAAGAGTTAAACAAACTTATCAAGAACTACTTACTGGATCCATTGATTTGCTATTCAGTATGTAGCCTCCTTTGATAGTGTAATTCAAATTCTCTCTGACTTTTATCAGGCCTTCTGTTTTCAAAATTTTGCGTAACCCATTTATCGTTCACATGATCTGAGTTTTGGTAATTTATTGTTCATTCCAATGTGCTTGATTCAGGTCACCTGTTATGTAACCTAAATATATATGTATCGCAACTATCCTGATATATGAACTGTTGTATCATAGGCAAGTTTTTGCTCCTATGGGCAATATCCTGATGAATTGAGATGAATCCTTTGGAACAATAATGAGGCTGTGTTGCAGCAATTCAGATACAAATTACAGCCTAATCTTGACATTGGCTAGCATGCTTCAGAAGTGTATGGCATCCATAATCACTATTTGTGACACAGACATGAATTATTGCCATTTCCTGATTTTGTACCTATGTTACATACTAGGATGATCAACAGTTTAAAATGGTGTTGAGCATCAACCAATCGTCAGCATAGGTGTTCACATCTGTCTGAAGTATAGCTGCCCTGTTGGGCAATAATTGGCCAACACAGCAGCTATACTTCAGGCAGATGCAACCACATATGCAGCTGACGATTGGTTGATGCTCAACATCATTCCACCATTCATTCGTACTAGATCTTTCAACTTGGCGAAACTTTTGCGTGATGCAGCGGCAATTTGGCAGGACCCATTTTTCGTTCGCATGTTTTTCATTTTCGGCAACCTTCATGTAATCCAAACAACTATTCGCCTCAAATTGACAGACCTGCTGTATGGGTCAAAATGTATGGCTGCACCACAAATTTCAGTTTTTTCAGAACCAGTCAGCTGAAATGATCTGAATCTGGAATACAGTATTATTACACCAGCATGATAGATTAACCAATGAATTGTCATATATAGCGACAGAGGACTGAGGAATACACTGATAATAATGGCCAACAGTGACCTCATATTAATTCAGTATAACTGGCAATATGTCAATTGTCGCTGTCCTCCATTTTGGTTTTATTGCAATTCAGCTTATTGACACATAAGAAAGTTTGTTTTCAGTTCAAAGCATCGGAAAGCAGGCAAAATTGTAAATGCACCAAAAAGTGTTGGATGTAATTAATCAATAATTTTCTTGGGATCAGTGAGATGTTGGATTACTTTCCTTGTATTGCATCACTACTTGTCTGCTTTTGTGAACAAATGATTGCTGAAACTCGATGGAAACTGGAAAAAGTTTGCAAACACCGCTAATGATGAAAAAAGTTGGACATAATAAATAAAGTCTTGCCTAATATAGTTCTCACTTCAGAGCATGTGACACCATGCCTGCCAAGTAAAAGTAAAAATTTCACAGATCAAGTGAACAAATCTAAATATTGATGAAGAACCTGTAATGTTGACAATTGATACCATTTTTAGCTTAACTTGACAAAGTCAAGATAAGCTATTGTCATCACGCATGCTGAAGTCTGTCTGTTCACATTTTCTTTGGTACAGGCTACAACCATAGTTCTTAGCCGAACATCACAAAATTTCCTATGCAGGTTCAAGGTCATGTCTAGATGAGAACATCACCTTTTGGTTGCGATCGGACAACCGTGATGGCTACGCAGACTGAAGTCCAAAAACCTTTAGCACAGTCTACAAGTCGTATTTATGAAGGGATTTTATTGTAACTTGGCAGGATTACTCTGTATAATGTCCAGATGAGAACATCTTATTTTTGCAGTGATTGGTCAACTGTGACAGCCACACAGGCTGCGTCACTTGGTAGGATAACTTGGTATGATATCTAGATGAGACTCTCCTATTTTGGTCATGAATGGTCAACTGTGACTGCCAAAACCATCATGCGACCTAGATTCCTTCAACAAAGTCTACGAGTTATATTTATGAAGGGATTTCATTGTAACTTGGTAGAATGACTCGTTTTGAAATATGATTTTACTGTAATTTTGGTTGACATACATTAAATATTAAGGCCACATCAACTTAGGTCTTAATTCTTTAGTACAGTCTACACTCAAATTATTCTTATTGAAAACATAGCATACAGGGAACAGAAATGAACATATTCCCAATTATCACAATTCTTGTCTTATTTCATAATCCTTTCATAAACATTGAACATTATCCGTTTCATCAAACACAACACATACACAAGTTAAGCTACAGTGTCATTGACACTTTCATTTTAATGAAGGGATTTCGTTAAAAACTTGGTAGGATAACTCTGTATGATATCTAGATGAGACTGTCCTATCTTAGTCATGATCGGTCAACCATGACCACCTGACCAGTATGTGACCTAGATTCCTTTAGCAATGACTACGAGTCATATTTATAAAGGGACTTCATATTTTCTGAACTGCATGGAACAGAATGCAGCCAATTTGAGAGCCCATCATGGATTGAAGTACCCTTCCAAAAAAGAAAACCTTTGCTTGCCCCCCATCATGCCTCCAAGCCCCTTTTTCAAACATCCCCATCAAAATCTATCTATGTAATTAATCCCCTGTGGAAACCCCAGGAAGTGGACCAGTGCTTTTTATAAAGGACGAAGTCGCCAGAGGCGCCCGAGTTGAGACGGAGGCAAAGCCAATGTCGAAACTTGTGAGTCCTTTATACTAATTTCACACTTTTTTCAACATAGGAAGTAATTAACGAGATGAGACTTCACGAGAATGAGAATGACTCTGGCTGATTAAACTTTTAGGGATTTTTCCCAAAGGAGGTTACATTTTTTCAAGGATACTCGGACGCTGGAACAAGTGATGGCTCTCCACCATTGCTTTTACCCTCATTGGGTCAAGGGACCCTTAATATATTGGGTGTGGGGGGTTGGGGGGGATGAGGTTTTAATGGGTCACTGATTATGTCACGTGACATCCATAGCAAGTAAAGCACACCCCTAGCAACGGGCAAACTACTAGGCCAATTTTGACCAGTTTTGATACGTGGACCCAACATGCATTGCAAACGAAAACAGACAGGTCAATGGTGTCACCACGTGACTTCCCTAGCAACCAGAGCTTCCCCTTAGCAATGGGCTAACTACTGGGCCGATTTTGACGAAATTCGGTATACGGACCCAAAATGCTTTGCAAATAAAAATAGACAGATCAATGTTGACGTCTCGTGACTTCCCTAGCAACCAGAGTGCACCCTTAGCAACGGGGTAACTACTGGGCCGATTTGGACCAAATTCGGTATACGGACCCAAAATGCATTGCAAATGAAAACAGACAGATCAGTCATGACGTCACGTTACTTCCATAGCAACCAGAGCACCCCCTTAGCAACGGGCTAACTACTGGGCCGATTTTGACCAAATTCGGTACACGGACCCAAAATGCATTGCAAATGAAAACATACCGGTCAATGTTGATGTCACGTGACTTCCCTAGCAACCAGAACGCCCCCTTAGCAACGGGCTAACTACTGGGCCGATTTTGACCAAATTCGGTATACGGACCCAAAATGTTTTGTAAATGAAAACAAACAGATCAAAGTTTACGTCTCGTGCCTTTCCTAGCAACCAGAGCACCCCCTTAGCAATGGGCTAACTACTGGGCCGATTTTGACAAAATTCGGTGTACGGACCCAGAATGCATTGCAAATGAAAACAGATAGGTCAATGTTGACGTCACGTGACTTCCCTAGCAACCAGAGTGCCACCTTGGCAACAGGCTAACTACTGGGCCGATTTTGACCAAATTCGGTATACAGACCCAAAATGCATTGCAAATAAAAACACAGGTCAATGTTGATGTCACGTGACTTCCCCAGCAACGAGAGCGCCCCTTAGCAACGTGCCAACTACTGGGCCGATGTTTACCAAATTTCAGTATACGGACCCAAAATGCATTGCAAATAAAAACAGGCAGGTCAATGTTGACGTCACGTCTTTTTTCCTCTTCCCTGACATGACCCAGAAGCACAGGATTAGTTGTTTCATAATTACTCGCAGAATTATCTGTTGTGATAACTACAAACAATACCAGTACGTCGGTATTTTTTTCAATGAAATTAATGAAAATGGCTCACTGAAATTGGCACATAAAGCTCTGGGCCTATTTAATTCAAAAGACAAGTCTGTGCTGTCTTGTGAAGTGTGTATGTTTGTGCTGGCTTGTGTAGTTTGTGTGTCTGTTGGGCAAATCGCCCAGAAACCTGGTCCGAATCGTCCACAAACATGGTCCGAATCGTTCAATAATCTGGTCCAAATCGGCCAGAAATATGGTCCAAATTGTCAATAGATCTGGGCCGAAATGTCCTTTATAAAAATCTGGTCCGAATTGTACACGGTCCGAATTGTCCAGACACCATGTAACGAGTAAATTTTCTTACGTTTGATGTGTTCTCTGAGGTTATTGATAGAAAACCCCGATAGAACTGATCATATTTACGGAAAATGCCACTCATTTTCAGAACGTTCAGTGCTGTTGGAAAAGCGAATGAAAAAAAATTATGGTGTGTGCTTAAAGAAATCATCAGGACTACGTGATTTGCATGCAAAATAATCTTTATATTTGCTCTTCATGTCATGTTTTTTCTATAATTTCAGATGCTTTCTTTGAAAAAAAAAGGTTTATTCCCTTTCATTTTTGGCTTAAGAATTGTCAGCAAAACTTTTGTTTCTAGAGCACTAGAATGTTCTATGTTCCTCATGCACAAGTTTCTGAAAACTGCATATTTACTGAAGAAAGATACTAAAAAAATAAATAAATAAACCCCCCATCTTCATTGTTTTCCACAATATATTGACCGAGAATCAAATATATTTTGATTTGTTTTCAAATTGATCTGTTTATGCTTAAATTAATTATTCCTCAGATGTTTCCTCAACATAATGTTTTACATGAAACTACATTTGTGATACTCAGTCTTATTATTTTAAAGATGGTCTTTTCAGTAAAACTGCATTGGCATATTATCATCGTCCTTTTTTTGCACAACACTGCTGTATTTTCTTGTTTATTATGGTAAACACGCTCTGCTTTCCTTGTAAAATAGGATCCAGTCACCAATGTTTGGGATGTAATTCCTCTAAAATGGGCAACATGGGTATAAACGATTGACTAAAGTTGACTTTATCTCCATGTCACTGTCATGATTAGCCACTGTGCAGAAGTATGTGACCTTAAATACCAATAAATAAATAAATTGATGGAATTAGTACATTTTCCTCGAAGCCTTGGTCAAGTGGACCAGCCTTTGTGTCTACAATACTCTTCTGCCTCTTGATGACAATAGAAACTCTGGGACACGCACCGCTTGCTGGCCCTGGCTTATCTTGAATTAGGGCTGGCTCTATTTCTGTTTCACTTTTTCCTGAACAATCAATAGGCATGGCAGAGGTTGGGATGAGTTACAGTTTTGTTCAGATCAAGTTCTTGGGTTATATTCAAGCTTGACATGAGTAGTGCTCAATGGGGCATCACATAGGCTGAAAATAGGAAGAAAATTCAAATATAGTTTTCCTTGAACTGAATAAAATAGATGATTATTATTTACTAACTTTTTTATTAACTTGGAATGTTCTCAAGTGATCAACAGTTAAGATAAAATATTATGAAGGGTAACATGTTCGTTTATAACAAATCTCTTCAACAATATTTGGAGTTTCTCTGGTCTGTTCCTTTCAGTGAAGATAAATTAGTGTTTTGAGATATTGGTGCTCCAATCCTTCACTTGAGTGTTTAATACAGCAAACATGTAAAACACCCCCAAAACAGTATATTTACGGTAATTAAAATTTTGATTCTTTGGAACCCACATAATTGGTATATCTCTTAACTGGTAAGGTGCTGAATTATTTTTGGTCATCAAAATGTATTCACATGTCTTTGCCTTCTTACAATTTATGGGAGAGTGACTGTTGGCACTCTTTCATAAATTGTGACAAGGCAAATCTGCACAAACTAAATAATTTTACTTAAAAGATAATACGGAGCACATACACAGAATATAAAGTCTTAACGTTGCAGCACCTGAACTTCAGAAAAAAAGCCCAAATATGGGCTTCCAGCACTCTACCAGTTAATTGTATAACCCTGTTCATTGCATATAATTTCCAAACACCAAACCATTTACCACACCTTCTGTCCAAAGTTTACCTGTTTATTGCACATAGGTTATGGTGTAAACTCTTAACACTTTACCGAACATGAAAAGCAGACGACACTGGCAAATAAAATTCTTGAATAACTACTTGTTTTCATTTTTTGTCTCAAAAACATAGGTTATGACCCCTCATTGGAACGAGCTCATCGAGCTCGTTCCAATGAGGGGTCATAACCTATGTCTTTGAGACAAAAACTGAAAAAAATAATGAAAATTAATTGGCGATTTTTGAGAATAGAACTGGCCGGTTTTGGCCGTTACGTTGGGTAAAGGGTTAAAATAATATAAATGTATGACAACTACTGAATTTCATATGTGTATAGACATATTTGGCCTCAGTAAGTCAGTATATGCATTTATTTTATTGTATCTTGTTTGACAGAACTCCATGAGCTCTGTCAAAGAAGCTGTATCAGAATAAATCCTCAATTTATCACTAGAATACAAGTAAATGACCAACCTTCTGTTAATTAGATACCCCTGTCAATGGAATAATTTTCTCTGCTATAGAGATTATTCAGTTATCAGTGTTCCGCTGTTATACCCCAGAAATCAACCAAAGTTCACAAAGATTTTAATCCCAGATAAAAAAATTCAACAAAAAGCTCTCAACCAAGTAAATGGTGCTGAACATTCTAAAATGATGAAGCTGTGTACTAAAGGGTACTGCCTGTCAGTGGTGTCTCCAACTGCTGCAACTGTGCTCATGGTAAGTTGGAGAATCTGACAACTGCTCGGTGATTATCTCTGGGTACTCATGGTTCATTTACCCATAAAACTGTCCAACATGATGTGACCCTGGCTATTGAAAGTACCGTTAAATACCAATAAACAAACAAACACCCATTGATGACCTGAAAGCTGATAAGCGGAGACTGTCTGCACAGCACAACAGCTTTCACTTCATCAATCATTATGGTGTTTGCCTAGCACAAAAACTATTATTTATTTATTTATTTTTTAATTTATTTAACAACACTTTTGACAGCAAGGGTCACCTCTTGTCGGACAGTTTTATGGGTGAAGGAAGCCAGAGTACCCAGAAAAAACCCCTGAGCAACTGTCAGACTCCCAAACAGAATAACTGCACACTAGAAGGGTTAGCATTGGTTGATGACAGGTGCATCATCGACGTACAGTACGTACGTCTTAGTACACAACACCACTGTGCTCCCATGTACAGAAACTAGTAACATTGTATCAACTTTCCAATATCAGAACTTTTTTGTCAATAATTACTGAACAAGGCTATAAATATTCAATTTTTACTGCTGAAAAAGGTGCAGATCATCAGCATATTCAATTTTCAGACATCACAGTATATTCTTTAACCCTTTCAGACTTTAATTATCCTGACTTTCAAACGTCACTGGGAATTCAGTTTCTTCAACGTTTTTCAAAATGCGACGTCAAACATCGGAAAGTATCAATAACAATATATTTTTCACATTAGTTATTATCTGATTGAGGACTAGATTATTTTTGGTTGTCCTAATTTGTTATTCAAAACTTGTTTTATTACAAATTATTGGAGAGTGCATACAGGCACTCTCCAATAATTTGTAATAAAACAAACTTGTATAAACAGAATATTATTTGTGTTTGCCTGAATATGAAATATAAGCATAGGAGAGTGTTGGCTTTTGCTCTGGTATTTTTAGCTCACCAAAGGGACCTAAACTTATCACTTGCCGTCCGTCTTTGTCATCCGTCCGGCATCGTGAACATTTTTCAAACGACTTCTCCTCTGAAACCGCTAGGTCGATTTCCTCGAAACTTGGTATGGATGTTCATTACCATATGTCAATTCAAGTTTGTTCAAATGAAATGGACATGCCCACTTGGGGCTCCATAGGGGGGCATAACTCCGATAGCACCCTATGTGTATTAGAGAAATAACTAAAAAAATCTTCTTTTCCTGCACAAGTGGGCAGAATCATTTGCTGTTTGGTATACAGCATTATGGGGTGGATCTGATTCAAGTTTGTTCAAATCGGCCCTCTGGATTCACATTTGGGCTCAGTATAGAAGCCCGAATTCTAACGTAGTGCATTTCAGGCAAATTTCTTAAAAATCTTCTCCAGATCTAGCAGGCAGAATCTTTTGATATTTGGTATGCAACATTGTGGGGTGGATCTGATTCAAGTTTGTCCAAATCGGCCCTCTGGATTCACATTTGGGCTCAATATAGAAGCCCGAATTTGAACTTAGTGTATTTCAGACAAATTTCTTAAAAAATCTTATTCTCCAGATCCAGCAGGCAGAATCTTTTGATATTTGGTATGCAACATTGTGGGGTGGATCTGATTCAAGTTTGTTCAAATTGGCCCCTGGATTCATATTTGGGCTCACTATAGAAGCTCAAATTCGAACTTAGTGCATTTCAGGCAAATTTCTTAAAAAAATCTTCTTCTCCAGATCCAGCAGGTAGAATCTTTTGATATTTGGTATGTAACATTGTGGGGTGGATCTGATTCAAGTTTGTTCAAATTGGCCCCCTGGGTTCATATTTGGGCTCAGTATAGGAGCCCAAATTTGAACTCAGTGCATTTCAGGCAAATTTCTTCAAAAATCTTCTTCTCAAAATCCAGAAGGCAGAATCTTTTGATATTGGGTATGCAGTGTGCTTAGGGGGGTGAGATTCAAGTTTGTTCAAGCCAAGTCCCTGGGTTCATATTTGGGCTCACTGTGGTAGCCCAAATTATAACTTAGTTCAAAATGAGGAATTTTCTTTAAAAATCATCTTCTTCAGATCTAGCAGTCGGAATGTTTTGATATTCGGTATGCAGCATCCTTAGGAGGGTGGGGTTGGGGGGGGGGGGGTGGGTGGGGGTGAGATTCAAGTTTGTTAAAGCCATGTCCCTAGGTCCATATTTGGGCTCACTGTGGGAGCCCGAATGATAACTTAGCTCAAAATGAGGAATTTTCTTTAAAAATCTTTTTCTTCAGATCCAGCAGTCGGAATGTTTTGATATTTGGTATGCAGCATCCTTAGAGGGGTGAGATTCAAGATTCAAGTTTGTTCAAGCCATGTCCCTAGGTCCATATTTGGGCTCACTGTGGGAGCTTGAATTGTAACTTAGTTCGAAATGAGGAATTTTCTTAAAAAATCTTCTTCTTCAGATCCAGCAGCCGGAATGTTTTGATATGTGGTGTGTAGCATCCTTAGGGGGTGAGATTCAAGTTTGTTAAAGCCAAGTCCCTGGGTCCATATTTGGGCTTCCTGTGGGAGCCCAAATTATAACTTAGTCAATATGAGGAATTTTTCTTTAAAAATCTTCTTCAGATCCAGCAGTCGGAATGTTTTGATATTTGGCATGCAGCATCCTTAGGGGGTGAGATTCAAGTTTGTGAAAGCCAAGTCCCCGGGTTCATATTTGGGCTCACTGTGGGAGCCTGAATGAGAACTTAGTTCAAAATGAGGAATTTTCTTTAAAAATCTTCTTCAGATCCAGCAGATGAATGCTTTTGATATTTGGTATGCAGCATCCTTAGGTGGGTAAGATTCAAGTTTGTTCAAGCCATGTCCCTAGTTCCATAAAATTTGTCTCTCATGACTTCATTCCTTTGTAGTGTTGATGAACCATGTCTAACTGAATGTGACCCCAAATACTTCTTTGAACCACTTTGGCCGGTGAGCGATGAAGGCTCCTTGGGGCCTCTTGTTTGAATGTCCCGATATTGGCTTCTAGCACTCGACCAGTTAAGAAGTCTTGACAGCAGGATTATATTAGTATTTTAAACTGCGATAACATTTGGCTCACTGGTTATCACTGAGCACTATTCGGGAGAAAACAGGAATTTGAGGTTAAATCGAAAAATAGTAACAAAACAAATGACCACAAAGTATCAACGTGCTGTTTGATTTCGTACGTAATAACACATTCCAAAGTATAAAGGGTTAAATTAAACAAAAGATTTTGTACGTAATAACACATACAAAAGTATCAAAGGGTTAAACAGCTATTGGCGATTGTTACCTGATAGAGTGCTAGATTATTAGCTCAACTTTGACGAAGTCAAATTTGAGCTATTGTCATGGCCCGTCGTCCGTCTGTCCGTCCGTCCGTCCATCAGTCTGTCTGTCCGTACGTCAACAATTGGCTATGGCTCGGGCTAGAGGTCGTATTTATGAACCGATCTTTACGAAACTTCTTGTGTACCTTTGTTATGACCCTGGGACGGGAACGAGTGTTTTTAGGTGTGGTCCGAAATTCAAGATGGCTGCCAGCAGCCATTTTGTACCGATGATGCAAAAATCAGTTTTTTTGTACAGAACTTCTGTATGAAAGTTCTGATTTGAATAAAGTTTTGTATAAATGTATAGTACAATGGGATACATCACATATAATACGGGTTTTTTTCTCGTGCGTAAATTATGCAAATTAGACTAACTTTGATTTATTTAGTGTTACTTTCAGAGCTGTAAGTGCCAAGCTGCTATGGCTCGGGCTAGAGGCCGTATTTATGAACCAATCTTTACGAAACTTCTTGGGTACCTTTGTTATGACCGTGGGACGAGAACGATAGTTTTTGGGTGCAGTCCCAAATTCCAGATGGCTGCCAGCAGCCATTTTGTACCGACGATGCCGAAATCTGTTTTTTGTACAGAACTTCCATATGAAAGCTCTGATTTGAATAATTTTTTGTATGAATGTTTAGTACCATGGGGTACATCACATATAATACGGGTTTTTTTCTCGTGCGTAAATTGTACAAATTAGACTAATTTTGATGTTTTTTGGTGTTAATTTCAGCACTGTAAGTGCAAATGCCAATACGGCTCGGGCTAGAGGCCGTATTTATGAACCGATCTTTACGAAACTTCTTGGGTACCTTTGGTATCACCGTGGGACGAGAACGAGTGTTTTTGGGTCCGGTCCGAAATTCAAGATGGCCGATGGCAGCCATTTTGTACAAAATTAGGTGCAATCAGATTTTTGCACAGAACTTCCATATGAAAGTGCTGATTTGAATAATTTTTTGTGTGAATGTTTAGTACCATGGGATACATCACATATAATACGGGTTTTTTTCTCGTGCAGAAATTATGCAAATTAGATGAACTTTGATATTTCAGTGCGACTTACACACATTAAGTACACATGTCAATACGGCTCAGACTTGAGTCTGTATTTATGAACTGATCTTCACGAAATGTCTTGGGTACCTTTGTTATCACCTTGGGACGAGAACAAGTGTTTCTGGGTGCGGTCTAAAATTCAAGATGGCTGCCAGTGGCCATTTTGTACCGAAATTAGGACTAATCAGTTTTTTGTACACAACTTCTATACAGCTCAGACTAGAGGCCATATTTATGAACCAATCTTTACGAACCTTGTTGGGTACCTTTGTTCTCACCGTGGGATGAGAGCGAGTGTTTTTGGGTGTGGTCCGAAATTCAAGATGGCCACCAGCAGCCATTTTGTACCAAAATTAGTGCAATCAGTCTTTTGTACAGAACTTCTGTATGAAAGTTCTGATTTGAATAAATTTTTGTATGAATGTTTAGTAACATGGAATACATCACATATTCTAAGGGGTTTTTTTTCGTGCAGAAATTATGCAAATTAGATGAACTTTGACTTATTCAGTGCTACTTGCACAATGTGAGCACACATGTCAATACGGCTCAGGGTAGAGGCTGTATTTATGAACCGATCTTCACAAAACTTCTTGGGTACCTTTGTTATCACCTTGGGACGAGAATGAGTGTTTCTGGGTACGGTCCAAAATTCAAGATGGCTGCCAGTGGCCATTTTGTACCAAAATTAGGTCCAATCAGTTTTTTGTCACAAGTTCTATACAGCTCGTATTTATGAATTGATCTTCACAAAACTTCTTGGGTACATTTGTTTTCACCTTGGGACAGGAACAAGTGTGTTTTGGGGTGCCTTTGTTATCACTGTGCTATGAGAACAAATATTTTGGGGTTCAGTCAGACCCACTCTGGGACTCAAAAGATTTCTTTTCTAGTTTAGCATCTGACTGTCACCCACCTTTACAATACTTTACCTATACATTTGTTACAGGCAACGGTCAGTATTTATGTACAGACTATTACAATACTTTATATGTACCTTTGTTATCAGGTCATTACCTAGATGTTTGTCATTGCTGTGTCACATACTATACATGTGCATGTCTTTGTCTTGACAAGTTGAGCTACAGTGTCATTGACACTTTCATTTAAATCACTTTGTGAAGAATGCATGGGCCTCTGTCATGTGTGTGCTTCAGATCCAATGGGGCATCTTATTATACCCCCACTTTCGAAGAAAATGGGGGTATACTGGATTACATGCATCTGTGCATCCATCCGTCCGTCTGTCAGCACTAACAAATTACTACTTATGTGGCTACGAGTTAGTAAAACAGGATACTTATGTGGTTAAAGTCTGTTACGTGGCTAGCCACATAACAGAATCTCTTATTGTGGGAGGGTTGGGGGGGGATAAATGTAGAGTAGGGTTAGGGCATTCCAGGGTGGGGTTTAGGAGTGGGGTGGGGTGAAGTGGGGGTCAGTGAAGGGGTGTTGGAGTTATGTGGCTAGGGTTAGGGGTGGGTAGGGTTAGGGTCAGTAAAGGGTAGGGTTAGGGTTAGCTGACCCCCCAAAAATTTTCCCCCCAAAAACTTGTTTTATTATGTTGGACATGTGTTTTAGGTTAGCCACCTGATATGTCCATAAAATAGCCACTTAAGTAGTCATTTGTTAGAACATCCGTCCATCCGTCTGTGCATGTGTGAGTCCATCTGAGAATATTCAGAACTTGAGTAAATTATTCTCTTTAGCTCCCCTGAGCGAAGCTCAAGGGGAGCTTTACTAATCACTTTCTGTCCGTCGTCGTCCGTCCGGCGTTAACTTTACATTATCGACTTCTCCTCCTAAACCACTAGTCCAATTTTATTCAAATGTTGGCTAAATGTTTATTACCTAATGCCAATTCAGATTTGTTCAAATGAAGTTGCCACTCCTCCTGGGTGGTGCCACGCCCCCAAGGGGCACCAAAATCTTTGTAAATCTTCTTCTCATGAACCAGCAGTAGCAGAGACTTGATATTTGGTGTGCAGCTTCCTTTTGAGGTGTAGACTCAGATTTGTTCAAGAGAAGTTTGTGGGGCTATACTTGGCATCGTTATGGGAGGGGCAAAATTTTTTGCCCTGCCCAAAATTTCTATTTTCCAAACCGAGAGGCTGATTTGAACCAAATTTTATGTGAGGGCTTATTGGGTCATGAGTACTTGATTTATGCAAAAAAAAATTTTCCCGCAGCCCCGTGGGAACCGCAGGAGATAAAAATAGAAAAAATTTAAAACGCCCATATCTCCAAAACTGCACGGCACTGAGAATTTTTATTTGGTGTGCAGCTTCCTTAGGACCAACAGAAAGGATTGGTAAAAAAAAATTGCCATCGGTTGTTTTATCATAGGGTACAGTTTCGGGACTTTGAAAAGGTGCTGAGTCAGCACTTTTTAACACTGTAGGCAATGGGAAAAACATTAAAAAATCTTCTTCTCCAGATCCAGCAGGCAGAATCTTTTGATATTTGGTATGCAACATTGTAGGGTGGATCTGATTCAAGTTTGTTCAAATCGGCCCCCTGGGTTCATATTTGGGCTCAGTATAGGAGCCCGATTTCGAACTTAGTGCATTTCAGGCAAATTTCTTAAAAAATCTTCTTCTCCAGATCCAGCAGGCAGAATCTTTTGATATTTGGTATGCAACATTGTGGGGTGGATCTGATTCAAGTTTGTTCAAATCGGCTCCCTGGGTTTATATTTGGGCTCAGTATAGGAGCCCAAATTTGAACTTACTGCATTTCAGGCAAATTTCTTTGAAAATCTTCTTCTCCAGATCCAGCAGGCAGAATCTTTTGATATTTGATATGCAACATTGTAGGGTGGATCTGATTCAAGTTTGTTCAAATCGGCTCCCTAGATTCATATTTGGGCTCACTATAGGAGCTCGAATTCGAATTTAGTGCATTTCAGGCAAATTTCTTCAAAAAACCTTCTTCTCCAGATCCAGCAGGCAGAATCTTTTGATATTTGGTATGCAACGTTGCGGGGTAGATCTGATTCAAGTTTGTTCAAATTGGCCCCCTGGATTCATATTTGGGCTTACTATAGAAGCCCGAATTCGAACTTAGTGCATTTCAGGCAAATTTCTTAAAAAATCTTCTTCTCCAGATCCAGCAGGCAGAATCTTTTGATATTTGGTATGCAACATTGCGGGGTGGATCTGATTCAAGATTGTTCAAATCGGCCCCCTGGGTTAATATTTGGGCTCAGTATAGGAGCCCGATTTCGAACTTAGTGCATTTAGGCAAATTTCTTAAAAAATCTTCTTCTCCAGATCCAGCAGGCAGAATCTTTTGATATTTGGTATGCAACATTGTGGGGTGGATCTGATTCAAGTTTGTTCAAATCGGCTTCCTAGATTCATATTTGGGCTCACTATAGAAGCTCGAATTTGAACTTAGTGCATTTCATGCAAATTTCTTAAAAAATCTTCTTCTCCAGATCCAGCAGGCAGAATCTTTTCATATTTGGTAAGCAACATTGTGGGGTGGATCTGATTCAAGTTTGTTCAAATCGGCCCCCTGGGTTTATATTTGGGCTCAGTATAGGAGCCCAAATTTGAACTTAGTGCATTTCAAGCAAATTTATTAAAAAATCTTCTTCTCCAGATCCAGCAGGCAGAATCTTTTGATATTTGGTATGCAACATTGTGGGGTGGATCTGATTCAAGTTTGTTCAAATAGGCTTCCTAGATTCATATTTGGGCTCACTATAGAAGCTCGAATTCGAACTTAGTGCATTTCAGGCAAATTTCTTAAAAAAAATTTCTTCTCCAGATCCAGCAGGCAGAATCTTTTGATATTTGGTATGCAACATTGTGGGATGGATCTGATGCAAATTTGTTTAAATCGGCTCCCTAGATTCATATTTGGGCTTACTATAGAAGCTCGAATTCGAACTTAGTGCATTTCAGGCAAATTTCTTAAAAAATCATCTTCTCCAGATCCAGCAGGCAGAATCTTTTGATATTTGGTATGCAACATTGCGGGGTGGATCTGATTCAAGTTTGTTCAAATCGGCCCCCTGGATTCATATTTGGGCTCACTATAGAAGCTCGAATTCAAACTTAGTGCATTTCGGGCAAATTTCTTCAAAAATCTTCTTCTCCAGATCCAGCAGGCAGAATCTTTTGATATTTGGTATGCAACATTGCGGGGTGGATCTGATTCAAGTTTGTTCAAATCGGCCCCCTGGATTCATATTTGGGATTAATATAGAAGCCCGAATTCGCACTTAGTGCATTTCGGGCAAATTTATTAAAAAATCTTCTTCTCCAGATCCAGCAGGCAGAATCTTTTGATATTTGGTATGCAACATTGTGGGGTGGATCTGATTCAAGTTTGTTCAAATCGGCTTCCTAGTTTCATATTTGGGCTCACTATAGAAGCTCGAATTCGAACTTAGTGCATTTCAGGCAAATTTCTTAAAAAATCTTCTTCTCCAGATGCAGCTTCAGAATCTTTTCGTATTTGGTAAGCAACATTGTGGGGTGGATCTGATTCAAGTTTGTTCAAATCGGCCCCCTGGATTTATATTTGGGCTCCGTATAGGAGCCCAAATTTTAACTTAGTGCATTTCAGGCATATTTCTTAAGAAATCTTCTTCTCCAGATCCAGCAGGCAGAATCTTTTGATATTTGGTATGCAACATTGTGGGGTGGATCTGATTGTGATTCATGAACGTATTTATTTGTAAAGTTGATAGAATCTTAGACAAAATTTGCAGAAAAGATCTATAGAAGGGTGGTATCCAGGATGAACTGTTTACCCAAATCTAGCAGTACTAATGCATTATTCACACAAATCTCCGTTCAAATTTTATGACCCCTCATTGGAACACACGCATTCAGCTCATTCCAACAAAGGTCATATGCCATGTTTTCGAGACAAAAGAATAAAAATTTTAGTTATTCATGAAATTTTTAGGCAACTGTTGTCTTATTCACATTGCTTCATGAAATTTCAGTACTTTTAGAAGTTACCTCAGTAATCAAGGGTTAATTCCCCTTAATTAAATGTCACCTCTAAAAAACAACCACTTTGCATATCTTACCTTTTTACCAGCATAACTGCCGAAACTTGTCAGCATTCTTCGCAAAAATCGCTATTCAAATTTTAATTTTTGTCTCTTAAACATACATGTACTTATCGCTTGTAAATACCCCATTGGAATGAGCTTTTTGAGCTCATTCCAATGAGAGGTCGCACACCATGCTTTTTGAGTCAAAAAAGCAATTTTTTAGTTATTCCAGAATTTCGTACGTAAAACACAGCTTTATGACTTCACATTAAAATGAGCTCTCTAAGCTTCTTTCAATAAACATTCACGCACTATGTCTTTCACACAAAAAATAAAATTTTCCATTTATTCAGGAATTTTGTTTGCAAGAACACTCTTACCCTCCCCTCCCCCCCCACACACACACAACACACACACACACACACACACACACACACACACACACACACACACACACACACACACACACACACACACACACACACAACACAGCACACACATCTAAAAGTTCGTCAGCAAAAAAACAGTTACTTCAATTTTTAAATGCATTATAGGAACAACTTGCCTAATCAAATTTAAATACTTTTGCATCATTCTGTATCTAGAACAAACCATTTACCATATCTTTACGCAAAATTCTCCAGCATCATTCACAAAAAAACACCATTATTTATATATTCACATTTCTGTCTCAAAAATATACCTGATCTTCCCATACCCCTATTGGAATAAGCTGTTTGAGCTTGTTCCAATGATGATAAAGAAAACTAATATTTTGGAAAATTTGTGAAAATTTTTGTTTTCTTGCATGCAAATATATACATGTAGCACATGGAAGATATCCACAGTTGGGGAGAGATGTCCAAGGCTATCTCTTCACATTCCTTGTTTGTGCTTCATGCTAAACCAGTTTGTCTGCAGAGATAAATTTGCTTTATTAAAAATCATTGGAGATTGGCCACACACCAATGATTTTAAATAAAACTAATTTTAGGTAACAAATGTTGAACTTCAAACAAAATCTATCACTCAACCAGTTAATGTTGATGAGGCATGACATGGTGAAGGTGACCTAAAATACTTCTTTAGAATCACTTTGTCAGGTGAGCGATTTAGGCCACGTGGGGCCTCTTGTTTATAATATTTGTTGGTCATAGGTATGCCCACACTAGTTATTTTTTTTTTTTATTATTTTTTTTTTTTATTACTTGTTCACTTAGAAATTGTGTCCGTCCGAGCCAAATTTTGTCTTTTCAGCCTGTATCTCGGGTATCGAATGTTCTATTGCAATGAAATTTGCCATGAACACTGCTTATGGTACAGGTTTTTAAAAAGGATTCAACGATATTTCTCACGTTCTCCTTTTTAGATTTATCCCCCTTTTTAGCTCACCTGAGCGAAGCTCAAGGGGAGCTTTACTAATCACTTTCTGTCCGTCGTCCGTCGTCCGGCGTCCGTCGTCCGGCGTCCGTCGTCGTCCGTCCGGCGTTAACTTTACATTATCGACTTCTCCTCCTAAACCACTAGCCCAATTTTATTCAAATGTTGGCTAAATGTTTATTACCTAATGCCAATTCAGATTTGTTCAAATGAAGTTGCCCCTCCTCCTGGGTGGTGCCACGCCCCCAAGGGGCACCAAAATCTTTGTAAATCTTCTTCTCATGAACCAGCAGTAGCAGAGACTTGATATTTGGTGTGCAGCTTCCTTTTGAGGTGTAGACTCAGATTTGTTCAAGAGAAGTTTGTGGGGCTATACTTGGCATTGTTATGAGAGGGGCAAAATTTTTTGCCCCGCCCAAAATTTCTATTTTCCAAACCGAGAGGCTGATTTGAACCAAATTTTATGTGAGGGCTTATTGGGTCATGAGTACTTGATTTATGCAAAAAAAAATTTTCCCGCAGCCCCGTGGGAACCGCAGGAGCTAAAAATAGAAAAAATTTAAAACGCCCATATCTCCAAAACTGCACGGCACTGAGAATTTTTATTTGGTGTGCAGCTTCCTTAGGACCAACAGAAAGGATTGGTAAAAAAAAATTGCCATCGGTTTTATCATAGGGTACAGTTTCGGGACTTTGAAAAAGTGCTGAGTCAGCACTTTTTAACACTGTAGGCAATGGGAAAAACATTAAAAAATCTTCTTCTCCAGATCCAGCAGGCAGAATCTTTTGATATTTGGTATGCAACATTGTAGGGTGGATCTGATTCAAGTTTGTTCAAATCGGCCCCCTGGGTTCATATTTGGGCTCAGTATAGGAGCCCGATTTCGAACTTAGTGCATTTCAGGCAAACTTCTTAAAAAATCTTCTTCTCCAGATCCAGCAGGCAGAATCTTTTGATATTTGGTATGCAACATTGCGGGGTGGATCTGATTCAAGTTTGTTCAAATCGGCCCCCTGGATTCATATTTGGGATTAATATAGAAGCCCGAATTCGCACTTAGTGCATTTCGGGCAAATTTATTAAAAAATCTTCTTCTCCAGATCCAGCAGGCAGAATCTTTTGATATTTGGTATGCAACATTGTGGGGTGGATCTGATTCAAGTTTGTTCAAATCGGCTTCCTAGTTTCATATTTGGGCTCACTATAGAAGCTCGAATTCGAACTTAGTGCATTTCAGGCAAATTTCTTAAAAAATCTTCTTCTCCAGATGCAGCTTCAGAATCTTTTCGTATTTGGTAAGCAACATTGTGGGGTGGATCTGATTCAAGTTTGTTCAAATCGGCCCCCTGGGTTTATATTTGGGCTCCGTATAGGAGCCCAAATTTTAACTTAGTGCATTTCAGGCATATTTCTTAAGAAATCTTCTTCTCCAGATCCAGCAGGCAGAATCTTTTGATATTTGGTATGCAACATTGTGGGGTGGATCTGATTGTGATTCATGAACGTATTTATTTGTAAAGTTGATAGAATCTTAGACAAAATTTGCAGAAAAGATCTATAGAAGGGTGGTATCCAGGATGAACTGTTTACCCAAATCTAGCAGTACTAATGCATTATTCACACAAATCTCCGTTCAAATTTTATGACCCCTCATTGGAACACACGCATTCAGCTCATTCCAACAAAGGTCATATGCCATGTTTTCGAGACAAAAGAATAAAAATTTTAGTTATTCATGAAATTTTTAGGCAACTGTTGTCTTATTCACATTGCTTCATGAAATTTCAGTACTTTTAGAAGTTACCTCAGTAATCAAGGGTTAATTCCCCTTAATTAAATGTCACCTCTAAAAAACAACCACTTTGCATATCTTACCTTTTTACCAGCATAACTGCCGAAACTTGTCAGCATTCTTCGCAAAAATCGCTATTCAAATTTTAATTTTTGTCTCTTAAACATACATGTACTTATCGCTTGTAAATACCCCATTGGAATGAGCTTTTTGAGCTCATTCCAATGAGAGGTCGCACACCATGCTTTTTGAGTCAAAAAAGCAATTTTTTAGTTATTCCAGAATTTCGTACGTAAAACACAGCTTTATGACTTCACATTAAAATGAGCTCTCTAAGCTTGTTCCAATCAACATTCACGCACTATGTCTTTCACACAAAAAATAAAATTTTCCATTTATTCAGGAATTTTGTTTGCAAGAACACTCTTACCCCCCCCCTCCCCCCCCCCACACACACACACACACACACACACACACACACACACACACACACACACACACACACACACACACACACACACACACACACACACACACAAACACAGCACACACATCTAAAAGTTCGTCAGCAAAAAAACAGTTACTTCAATTTTTAAATGCATTATAGGAACAACTTGCCTAATCAAATTTAAATACTTTTGCATCATTCTGTATCTAGAACAAACCATTTACCATATCTTTACGCAAAATTCTCCAGCATCATTCACAAAAAAACACCATTATTTATATATTCACATTTCTGTCTCAAAAATATACCTGATCTTCCCATACCCCTATTGGAATAAGCTGTTTGAGCTTGTTCCAATGATGATAAAGAAAACTAATATTTTGGAAAATTTGTGAAAATTTTTGTTTTCTTGCATGCAAATATATACATGTAGCACATGGAAGATATCCACAGTTGGGGAGAGATGTCCAAGGCTATCTCTTCACATTCCTTGTTTGTGCTTCATGCTAAACCAGTTTGTCTGCAGAGATAAATTTGCTTTATTAAAAATCATTGGAGATTGGCCACACACCAATGATTTTAAATAAAACTAATTTTAGGTAACAAATGTTGAACTTCAAACAAAATCTATCACTCAACCAGTTAATGTTGATGAGGCATGACATGGTGAAGGTGACCTAAAATACTTCTTTAGAATCACTTTGTCAGGTGAGCGATTTAGGCCACGTGGGGCCTCTTGTTTATAATATTTGTTGGTCATAGGTATGCCCACACTAGTTATTTTTTTTTTTTATTATTTTTTTTTTTTATTACTTGTTCACTTAGAAATTGTGTCCGTCCGAGCCAAATTTTGTCTTTTCAGCCTGTATCTCGGGTATCGAATGTTCTATTGCAATGAAATTTGCCATGAACACTGCTTATGGTACAGGTTTTTAAAAAGGATTCAACGATATTTCTCACGTTCTCCTTTTTAGATTTATCCCCCTTTTTAGCTCACCTGAGCGAAGCTCAAGGGGAGCTTTACTAATCACTTTCTGTCCGTCGTCCGTCGTCCGGCGTCCGTCGTCCGGCGTCCGTCGTCGTCCGTCCGGCGTTAACTTTACATTATCGACTTCTCCTCCTAAACCACTAGCCCAATTTTATTCAAATGTTGGCTAAATGTTTATTACCTAATGCCAATTCAGATTTGTTCAAATGAAGTTGCCCCTCCTCCTGGGTGGTGCCACGCCCCCAAGGGGCACCAAAATCTTTGTAAATCTTCTTCTCATGAACCAGCAGTAGCAGAGACTTGATATTTGGTGTGCAGCTTCCTTTTGAGGTGTAGACTCAGATTTGTTCAAGAGAAGTTTGTGGGGCTATACTTGGCGTTGTTATGAGAGGGGCAAAATTTTTTGCCCCGCCCAAAATTTCTATTTTCCAAACCGAGAGGCTGATTTGAACCAAATTTTATGTGAGGGCTTATTGGGTCATGAGTACTTGATTTATGCAAAAAAAAATTTTCCCGCAGCCCCGTGGGAACCGCAGGAGCTAAAAATAGAAAAAATTTAAAACGCCCATATCTCCAAAACTGCACGGCACTGAGAATTTTTATTTGGTGTGCAGCTTCCTTAGGACCAACAGAAAGGATTGGTAAAAAAAAATTGCCATCGGTTTTATCATAGGGTACAGTTTCGGGACTTTGAAAAAGTGCTGAGTCAGCACTTTTTAACACTGTAGGCAATGGGAAAAACATTAAAAAATCTTCTTCTCCAGATCCAGCAGGCAGAATCTTTTGATATTTGGTATGCAACATTGTAGGGTGGATCTGATTCAAGTTTGTTCAAATCGGCCCCCTGGGTTCATATTTGGGCTCAGTATAGGAGCCCGATTTCGAACTTAGTGCATTTCAGGCAAATTTCTTAAAAAATCTTCTTCTCCAGATCCAGCAGGCAGAATCTTTTGATATTTGGTATGCAACATTGTAGGGTGGATCTGATTCAAGTTTGTTCAAATCGGCTCCCTAGATTCATATTTGGGCTCACTATAGGAGCTCGAATTCGAATTTAGTGCATTTCAGGCAAATTTCTTCAAAAATCTTCTTCTCCAGATCCAGCAGGCAGAATATTTTGATATTTGGTATGCAATGTTGCGGGGTAGATCTGATTCAAGTTTGTTCAAATCGGCCCCCTGGATACATATTTGGGCTTACTATAGAAGCCTGAATTCGAACTTAGTGCATTTCAGGCAAATTTCTTAAAAAATCTTCTTCTCCAGATCCAGCAGGCAGAATCTTTTCATATTTGGTAAGCAACATTGTGGGGTGGATCTGATTCAAGATTGTTCAAATCGGCCCCCTGGGTTAATATTTGGGCTCAGTATAGGAGCCCGATTTCGAACTTAGTGCATTTCAGGCAAATTTCTTAAAAAATCTTCTTCTCCAGATCCAGCAGGCAGAATCTTTTGATATTTGGTATGCAACATTGTAGGGTGGATCTGATTCAAGTTTGTTCAAATCGGCCCCCTGGGTTCATATTTGGGCTCAGTATAGGAGCCCGATTTCGAACTTAGTGCATTTAGGCAAATTTCTTAAAAAATCTTCTTCTCCAGATCCAGAAGGCAGAATCTTTTGATATTTGGTATGCAACATTGTGGGGTGGATCTGATTCAAGTTTGTTCAAATCGGCTTCCTAGATTCATATTTGGGCTCACTATAGAAGCTCGAATTTGAACTTAGTGCATTTCATGCAAATTTCTTAAAAAATCTTCTTCTCCAGATCCAGCAGGCAGAATCTTTTCATATTTGGTATGCAACATTGTGGGGTGGATCTGATTCAAGTTTGTTCAAATCAGCCCCCTGGGTTTATATTTGGGCTCAGTATAGGAGCCCAAATTTGAACTTACTGCATTTCAGGCAAATTTCTTTGAAAATCTTCTTCTCCAGATCTAGCTGGCAGAATCTTTTGATATTTGGTATGCAACATTGTAGGGTGGATCTGATTCAAGTTTGTTCAAATCGGCTCCCTAGATTCATATTTGGGCTCACTATAGGAGCTCGAATTCGAATTTAGTGCATTTCAGGCAAATTTCTTAAAAAATCTTCTTCTCCAGATCCAGCAGGCAGAATCTTTTGATATTTGGTATGCAACGTTGCGGGGTAGATCTGATTCAAGTTTGTTCAAATCGGCCCCCTGGATACATATTTGGGCTTACTATAGAAGCCCGAATTTGAACTTACTGCATTTCAGGCAAATTTCTTTGAAAATCTTCTTCTCCAGATCCAGCAGGCAGAATCTTTTGATATTTGGTATGCAACATTGTAGGGTGGATCTGATTCAAGTTTGTTCAAATGGGCCCCCTGGGTTCATATTTGGGCTCAGTATAGGAGCCCGATTTCGAACTTAGTGCATTTAGGCAAATTTCTTAAAAAATCTTCTTCTCCAGATCCAGAAGGCAGAATCTTTTTATATTTGGTATGCAACATTGTGGGGTGATCATCTGATTCAAGTTTGTTCAAATCGGCTTCCTAGATTCATATTTGGGCTCACTATAGAAGCTCGAATTTGAACTTAGTGCATTTCATGCAAATTTCTTAAAAAATCTTCTTCTCCAGATCCAGCAGGCAGAATCTTTTCATATTTGGTAAGCAACATTGTGGGGTAGATCTGATTCAAGTTTGTTCAAATCGGCCCCCTGGGTTTATATTTGGGCTCAGTATAGGAGCCCAAATTTGAACTTAGTGCATTTCAAGCAAATTTATTAAAAAATCTTCTTCTCCAGATCCAGCAGGCAGAATCTTTTGATATTTGGTATGCAACATTGTGGGGTGGATCTGATTCAAGTTTGTTCAAATCGACTTCCTAGATTCATATTTGGGCTCACTATAGAAGCTCGAATTCGAACTTAGTGCATTTCAGGCAAATTTCTTAAAAAATTTTCTTCTCCAGATCCAGCAGGCTGAATCTTTTGATATTTGGTATGCAACATTGTGGGATGGATCTGATGCAAATTTGTTTAAATCGGCTCCCTAGATTCATATTTGAGCTTACTATAGAAGCTCGAATTCGAACTTCGTGCATTTCAGGCAAATTTCTTAAAAAATCATCTTCTCCAGATCCAGCAGGCAGAATCTTTTGATATTTGGTATGCAACATTGCGGGGTGGATCTGATTCAAGTTTGTTCAAATCGGCCCCCTGGATTCATATTTGGGCTCACTATAGAAGCTCGAATTCAAACTTAGTGCATTTCGGGCAAATTTCTTCAAAAATCTTCTTCTCCAGATCCAGCAGGCAGAATCTTTTGATATTTGGTATGCAACATTGTGGGGTGGATCTGATTCAAGTTTGTTCAAATCGGCCCCCTGGATTCATATTTGGGCTTAATATAGAAGCCCGAATTCTCACTTAGTGCATTTCGAGCAAATTTATTAAAAAATCTTCTTCTCCAGATCCAGCAGGCTGAATCTTTTGATATTTGGTATGCAACATTGTATGGTAGATCTGATTCAAGTTTGTTCAAATCGGCTTCCTAGTTTCATATTTGGGCTCACTATAGAAGCTCGAATTCGAACTTAGTGCATTTCAGGCAAATTTCTTAAAAAATCTTCTTCTCCAGATCCAGCTTCAGAATCTTTTCATATTTGGTAAGCAACATTGTGGGGTGGATCTGATTCAAGTTTGTTCAAATCGGCCCCCTGGGTTTATATTTGGGCTCCGTATAGGAGCCCAAATTTTAACTTAGTGCATTTCAGGCATATTTCTTAAAAAATCTTCTTCTCCAGATCCAGCAGGCAGAATCTTTTGATATTTGGTATGCAACATTGTGGGGTGGATCTGATTGTGATTCATGAACGTATTTATTTGTAAAGTTGATAGAATCTTAGACAAAATTTGCAGAAAAGATCTACTATAGAAGGGGTGGTATCCAGGGTGAACCGTTTACCCAAATCTAGCAGTACTAATGCATTATTCACACAAATCTCCGTTCAAATTTTATGACACCTCATTGGAACACACGCATTCAGCTCATTCCAACAAAGGTCATATGCCATGTTTTCGAGACAAAGGAATAAAAATTTTAGTTATTCATGAAATTTTTAGGCAACTGTTGTGTGTTATTCACATTGCTTCATGAAATTTCAGTACTTTTAGAAGTTACCTCAGTAATCAAGGGTTAATTCCCCTTAATTAAATGTCGCCTCTAAAAAACAACCACTTTGCATATCTTACCTTTTTACCAGCATAACTGCCAAAACTTGTCAGCATTCTTCGCAAAAATCGCTATTCAAATTTTAATTTTTGTCTCTTAAACATACATGTACTTATCACTTGTAAATACCCCATTGGAATGAGCTTTTTGAGCTCATTCCAATGAGAGGTCGCACACCATGCTTTTTGAGTCAAAAAAGCAATTTTTTTAGTTATTCCAGAATTTCGTACGTAAAACACAGCTTTATGACTTCACATTAAAATGAGCTCTCTAAGCTTGTTCCAATCAACATTCACGCACTATGTCTTTCACACAAAAAATAAAATTTTCCATTTATTCAGGAATTTTGTTTGCAAGAACACTCTTACCCCCCCCCCCCCACACACACACACACACACACACACAAACACACACACAAACACAGACACACACATCTAAAAGTTCGTCAGCAAAAAAACAGTTACTTCAATTTTTAAATGCATTATAGGAACAACTTGCCTAATCAAATTTAAATACTTTTGCATCATTCTGTATCTAGAACAAACCATTTACCATATCTTTACGCAAAATTCTCCAGCATCATTCACAAAAAAACACCATTATTTATATATTCACATTTCTGTCTCAAAAATATACCTGATCTTCCCATACCCCTATTGGAATAAGCTGTTTGAGCTTGTTCCAATGATGATAAAAAAACTAATATTTTGGAAAATTTGTGAAAATTTTTGTTTTCTTGCATGCAAATATATACATGTAGCACATGGAAGATATCCACAGTTGGGGAGAGATGTCCAAGGCTATCTCTTCACATTCCTTGTTTGTGCTTCATGCTAAACCAGTTTGTCTGCAGAGATAAATTTGCTTTATTAAAAATCATTGGAGATTGGCCACACACCAATGATTTTAAATAAAACTAATTTTAGGTAACAAATGTTGAACTTCAAACAAAATCTATCACTCAACCAGTTAATGTTGATGAGGCATGACATGGTGAAGGTGACCTAAAATACTTCTTAGAGTCACTTTGTCAGGTGAGCGATTAAGGCCACGTGGGGCCTCTTGTTTGACTTAGAAATTGCAGGAAATAGACATTATTTGTCTCGTCAGCCTGTATCTCAGGTATGGGTTATCGGATTTCAGTGAAATATGGCATTCAGTTTGCCTATGACAAAGGCTTCTGCCTCATTGCATAAAACTTCCAAACACCAAACAATTTACCATACCTTTTGATTTAGAAATTGTTGGAAATTGTTGAAAACTTTCAAAGAAAATAGGAGGGGGGTGGGAGGCATACTGGATTGGGGTTATTGGATTTCAGTGAAATATGGCATGCAGTTTGCCTATGACAAACGCTTCTGCCTCATTATACCCCCCGCAAACAAAGTTTGGGGGGGTATATAGGAATCACCCTGTCTGTCCGTCTGTCCATCCATCATAAGCGCAACTCCTCCTAAACCGTTCGAATAATTTTCATGAAACTTTACACAATGGAAGAACTTCATATGGCAATGTGCATGAAGCAATATAATACCGTTCTGACATTTTCAAGGGGAGATAATCTGTCCGTCTGACCATCCTTGTAAGCGCAACTCCTCCTAAACCGTTTGAACAATTTTCATGAAACTTTACACAATGGAAGAACTCCATATGAAGATGTGCATGAAGCAATATAATTCCGTTCTGATATTTTCAAAGGGAGATAATCTAACTTATACCGTCTGTCCATCCTTGTAAGCGCAACTCCTCCTAAACCATTTGAAGAATTTTCATGAAACTTTACACAATGGAAGAACTCCCTATGAAGATGTGCATGAAGCAATATAATTCGGTTCTGACATTTCCAAGGGGAGATAATCTAACTTATACCGTCTGTCCATCCTTGTAAGCGCAACTCCTCCTAAACCATTTGAAGAATTTTCATGAAACTTTACACAATGGAAGAACTCCATATGAAGATGTGCATGAAGCAATATAATTCCGTTCTGACATTTCCAAGGGGAGATAATCTAACTTATACATTTCAGGCACGGGGGGGGGGGGGGGGGTATCACTTTGTGAGTTTGCTCACAGTACCTCTAGTTGCATAAAACTTCCAAACACCAAACAATTTACCATACCTTTTGACTTAGAAATTGTTGAAAACTTTGAAGAAAATGGAAGGGGGGAGGGGGTATACTGGGTTGCGTCCGTCCATCTGTGCATCCGTCCATCAGTCCGTACGAGAATATTCATGAAAAATTTATTTGTTGGTCATAGGTATGCACACACTAGGCGGTACACCACATGGGGGTTTGCTCCGGACGAAAGTCCAGCTCTTGTTTTGTTTTGCTTCAAATTTGGTTTTGAAGGATTTCAAGTGATTTTATGTAAAAAAAAAAATAAATTTCAACACATCTGACATCCCCTTCCACCCACCCATGCCCCACCACCACCATCCCCACACCCAGGTCAGTTGGGTGATTTTTTTTTTTTGCACGAAATACTTCAAAATTTACTTTGAATCCCCCCTCCCCCATCATCCCCCCCCCCCAAAAAAAAGACCCAGTGGAGCCTATTCCTCTGTAGAGTAGATGCTGAATGGGACCATTAATCCTCCTCCCCCCCCGCCCCCCAAAAAAAAAAAAAAAAAAAAAACCCGAAAACAAAGCACCTAAATATGGCTTCAATAGCTCATAACCAGTGAAACATCAGAAAATTATGAAAGTGCTTCAAAAAGAAAATGATGTCACTAAATGTCTTTAATGAAAGTTTCAAGAAAATCAAGTATGTAGTTGGTGACACCACATGTAGTGATTTTTTCTACATGATAATGTCACTTGGTCTGAAGATACTTGTCACTGCAAAATAGGTTAGTCAGAAGCAATGAGTTTTGATGTTTAATGTGTAGATTCCTCACTTCAAGTCTGCCAAAATAAACAATGAGATGTGTGAAGTCTCCTCCAAAGGTGCTTGAAGAACATTGGAGAAAAAGATTTTCAGAGCAATATCAGGAAAAAAGATTCATTTTGAAAAACTAAGTCTTTTGAGGCTTCACTTCTCCAAAATCTTGAAAAATGATAACTTCATTTTTGGCAGGCATTTATATCTAAACAGTACCTAAGTCAAGTACAGTACAAGTCAAAATAAGTTGTAGCAAAACCACAATAAACTAAGTAAACTGCTGCTTCTGCACTGATAAGATCAGAATCTGATCTCATTTTCTGGAAAGCTCCCAGTGAGAGCTTTCCAGAAAATGAGTTCAGATTCTGGTCTCATCAGTGTAGGAAGAGAAATATACATAGTTTATAGCGATTATCCTACAACTTATTTTGATTTGTACTGTAAAGTTTTCAATGGCATATGACATTTTTTTCAGATTTCTTTGTTCAACAAGAACTTAAAAATTTTATTTTTCTATTCAGTGACTTTCTAACAACTACTCATAATCAATTATTTTTTGGTGCATATGTGAACTTGTACCTAGACACTGATGGTGACATTAATGACTTGCATGCTGCTGGCAGTTACTCCTGTGCAGGACAGGATTTTTCCAACCGCTGAAATAAGTGAAATTTGATCCCATTTAATCCAATTTTCCCCCTGAAAATTAACAACAATTTTTCACCAATGACCTCTTAAGTTAAATTTAGATGAATTTTTTATCTGGTTTGAAGCAGCCATGACTGGATTTGATGAAAAATATCTTGAAAATACTCAGTGGGTTAACCCTTTACCTAACATGAAAAGCAGGCGACACTTGCAAACAAAATTCTTGAATAACTAATTTTTTTCATTTTTTGACTCAAAACTATAGGTTATGGCCCCTCATTGGAACAAGCTCGACTAGCTTGTTCCAAGGAGGGGTCATAACCTATGTTTTTGAGACAAAAAATGAAAAAATAATGAAAATTAATTGGCGATTTTTGTGAATGGCGCTGTTTGTTACATTGGGTAAAGGATTAAGAGTTAAACACCAATGAATAAATAGGGTGATGGTACAGGTTGATTGTATTGATCTCATATATCTGCCACTTGTTATGAATCAAGTCTTAGGCAGACTGTACTGGATGATGATGGCCCAACAACAATCACCAGAGATGAGCATCAGCCCATACTTGCCTGAAGGATGAACATTAGTCTGAGGAAAACTTTACTTGCCCATGACTGCCCAACAATGAACAACCAAATCACACACCATGATCTTAAGTGGCAGACTATAATTGAAAAACAACACCACATCACTAACTGGGACTTCCAGTGGTCTTTTTTGGCTCCTTTGCTTCCTTTTAGGCAGAAGGAAGAAGGAAAAATTATAATGCAAGAAGGATCAAGAGGGTCTAATCTGTCTCAATACCATCCCTGGCTGCTATTGATACTACCATCTGAGGAATATGGACACAGCCATCTCAGCTTACCTCAGCAGCGTGAAAAATGTATTAATCCTTTACCTTACACGCAAAGCAGATAACACTTGCAAACAAAATTTTTGAACAACTCATTAGCTTAACTTGACAAAGTCAAGATAAGCTATTGCCATCACACGTGCGGAAGTCTGTTTGTCTGTGAATCTGTAAGTCTGTTAGTCTGTGAGTCTGTTCACATTTTCCTTTAGCACGGGCTACACCCCGCAGTTCTTGTCTGATCATCACGGAATTTCATATGCAGGTTTGGGGTCATGTCTAGATGAGAACGTCCCCTTTTGGTCGCGTTCGGTCAACCGGTATGGCTGCCCGAGCCCAAAACCCGAAAACCATTAGCACAGTCTACAGGTCGTATTTATGAAGGGATTTCATTGTAACTTGGTAGGATGCCTCTGTATAATGCCTAGATAAGAACGTCCCCCTTTTGGGCATGATCTGTAAACCGTGATGGCTGCACAAGCCCGAAACCCAAAAGCTTTTAGCACAGTCTGCAGGTCATGTTTAATATGGAGGGATTTCATTGTAACTTGGTAGGATGACTCCTTATGATGTCTAGATGAGAATTTCCCCATTTGGGCATGATCTGCCAGCCGTGATAACTGTCCAAGCCCAAAACCCGAAAACCTTTAGCACAGTCTACAGGTCATATTTATTGAGGAATATCATTGTAACTTGGTGGGTTGACTTCATATAATGTCTAGATGAGAATGTCCCCTTTTGGACATGATTGGGCAACTGTGACGGCTACAGTGGCCTGAAGCTCGAAAACCTTTAGCACAGTCTACAGGTCATATTTATGAAGGGATTTCATTGTAACTTGGTAGGATGACTCCAAATAATGTCTAGATGAGAACGTCCTATTTTGATCGCGATCATTCAGCATTGATGGGTGCCCGAGCCCAAAAAACCTTCAGCATAGGCAAAAGGTCATATTTATGGAAGGATTTCATTGTAACCTGTTAGGTTGACTCCATATAATGCCTAGATGATGACATCCCCTTTTGGTCTTGATTGGTCAACTGTGATGGCTACAGGTGCCCGAAGCCCGAAAACCTTGAGCACAGTCTACAGGTCATATTTATGAAGGGATTTCATTGTAACTTCGTAGGATCACTCCAGATGATACCCAGATGAGAATCTCCCCTTTTTGGTTGCGATCATTCAACCATGATGTCTGCCCGAGTCCAAAGCATAAAAACCATTAGCACAATCTACTGGTCATATTTTTAAAGGGATTTCATTGTAACTTGGTAGGTTGACTTCATCTAATGTCTAGATGAGAACGTCCCCTTTGGACACAATTGGGAAACTGATGGCTACAGGGGCCTGAAGCCCAAAAACCTTTAGCACAGTCTACAGGCCATATTTATGAAGGGATTTCAATGTAACTTGATAGGATGACTCGTTTTGGAATAATTTCACTGTAACTTGGTAACTTTCGTTGATATACCTTAACTATGAGGGCCAGATACATATCAAAAACACAGCATACAGGGATCAGAAATGAACATATTCCCAATTATCACAATTCTTGTCTTATTTCATAATCCTTTCATAAACATTGAACATTTTCCTTTTCATCAAACACAACACTCAAGTTAAGCTACAGTGTCATTGACACTTTCATTTTTTTCCCCTTTTTTAGCTCACCTTGACGAAGTCTATCAAATCGCTCTCCATTCATCGTCCATTGTCCATCAACATCATGTTTTGGACTTCTCCTCCAAAACCACTGGACCAATTCAAGTGAAAGTTTGTGTGAGTGAAGGTTCCATGCATTGTGTTTTTGTTCAACTAAACATACCCAGCCCCATTGGGAGGGGGTGGGTGAAAATGCTCCAAAATTTTTTAAAAATCTTCTCATGAACTAATGGGTACAATGACTTGATATTTGGTATGAAGCTTCCTTTTGAGGTGCAGAATCAAGTTTGTTCAAACAAAGTTCGTATTGCAATATTTTCCTTTGTAATGGGAGGGGGCAAGATTCCCCCCCCCCCCCCCCCCCCCATTTCTATTTTCTGAACCGACGGTCCAATTAGAACCAAATTTGGTATGTAGTATTATTGGGTTATAAGTACTTGACTCATGCAAAAACAAAATTTCCTGTTTTCCTGTGGGAATCCCAGGAGCTAAAAATATAAATGTTTTCAAACGCCCATATTTCCCAAACTATATGGAACAGAGAACTGTTATTTGGTACACAACATTCTTAAGACCAGGAGAATTGAATGGTAAAAAAAAATGCCATAGGTTGTGTCTGGGTGCTCTGTAGGGGGAGGGGGGAGCATAAAAAAAATGCTGATTCAGCTTATTTGCAAACAAAAAATTTTTAAATTTCTCCAGGACCAATAATCAGAATCAATTGATATTTGGTATACAGCATCCATTGGGGGTCAGATACAAGTTTGTTAAAATGAAGCCCCTTGGTTTATATTTGGGCTCAATACAGGAGCCCGAATTTTTAACTCAGGGCAATATGGAGAATAATCTTTAAAAATCTTCTTCTTCAGAACCACCAGCCAAAGTCTTTTAATGTTTGGCATACATCATTGTTATGAGGTCAGATTCAGGATTGTTCAAATCAAGTCCCTCAGTTAATATTTGAGTTTCCAATGGATGCCCGAATTTTAACTTATTGCAATATCGGAGATAATCTTTAAAAATCTCCTTCTTCAGATCCACCAGTCAGAATGCTTCCATATTTGGTATACAACATCTCTAGGGGTGTCAGATTCAAGTGGGTTTTTTTTCAAATCGGATCCCTGTGTTCATATTTGGGCTCTCTATGGTAGCTCAAATATTAACTTAGTGCAATATGAGGAAATTTCTTTTAAAATCTTCTTCAGATCCACCAGTCAGAATCCTTTCATATTTGGTATATAACATCTCTAGTTCACTATTCAGAACTCTTAGTCTGTGTCAAAACATCGCTTGTAACCCCTCTTTGGAACGAGCTCATTCTAATGAGATGTCATAAGATATGTTTTGAAGACCAAAATTAAAAGTTAAATGGTTATTTTTGTGAATAACGCTGGCCGGTTTTGGCCATTATGTTGTCAATGAGTAAAGGGTTAACACATAGCATCTCTGGAAACTTGTATTCAGACAATCATACATGTAGATATGGAAGCTACAGAAAGTAAAAGCACTTGAAATCTGTTTGCCAGAGAGGTTATAATAAACACTTTTACCTAAACAACAAACTTAAACGTTAATGTGCCCAGTCTGGTTGAATAACTCCTCATACAAGAACGTCTGATTGGTTATATTACATCTGCAACACCTCTCAACATCTGAAATATAACATGAGTCAGGCTTTCAGATTTATAATGATCAAATTGAATGAAGAAAAAATATTTTATCATGTGCATGAAGGGAAACTGTGTAGGACATTCGGGTGAATCCAGTAAACTGAAGGGCAACTTTGCCCTTGAAAGTATATTCAGACAGGGTTTTATTGTAATATCCTCCCAAAATATATTTTGTTAATTTGCTTGGCCAACATTGGTGAAAATCTATGCTTATAATCTGTTGTCCAGTGGGAGCACTTGGAAGTGAACAGTACCTCTTTTCAGTGGTAGACAAGTTTGGCTACATTTATTATACAGTATGTGGAGAGTGGATTGTGACTAAATCACCCGCGGAGTGGAGTTATCACCCAAACTATAACTTTCAAATTTTATACATATGGCCAAAAACACAAGCAATGTTTCAGCCAATGGACCTCCGGGTTTAACTTTGCCTGTGCTTGTTATGCTTTGCAACATATTTGCAATTATTGCTTGGGTGGAATCTCCACTCTGCGGGTAATTTAGTGATAATACACTCTCCACGTAAAGTACTTGGAGAGTGTTTTCAGCCTGCATCTATTCAGAACGCGTCCAACTAGAAACTTCCATTGCATGAGTGGGGTTACCGGTCCTGTGACTGAGTCGGCCTTCTAGTTCATTATAATTGGACCAGGTAACCAATGCCTGGGATGCAAATCTGAAGTGGGCAATATGATGATACAGTAGAATCTGTCTTGAGAGACCTCACTTTTTGCCAGGTGTAGCAGTCGAGGTATTAAAGACATTTGCAAACTAGCCTGGTTGGTCCTGATCTCTTAGTCTCAAGGTAAATCTGTCACTTTGTGTGCTAGAGGTGGATGGTTCAAACCCTGGTTCCCGCACTTTTCTCCCCTCTTACACCAGGCAAAAGTGATCTCTCAAAACAAGTGGTTTTTCATGACGGGTCTATTACAGAGTAAAACACCCAAACAGTACAAGGTCACAGTGGTCTCTCAAGACAGGTGATAAAGTATAAAGTAAAGTTTCATCAATCGTTTACAATAAAATCTGTTTTGAGAGCAGTGGTCTCTCAAAACAGATTTTACTGTAAACGATTGATGAAACTGTACTTTATACTTGTGTTGTAGTTATAATATTGCTCTCAATGTTAAAAGTGACCATAATAAACAGTAAAATTTGTAACTGTTGTAAATTTATAACTATTGCTATCAACCACTTGGTGTCCATCATCCATTAACTTTACATATCAGTCTTCTTCTTTGAAACCATTGGACAAAGCCCAACCAAACTTGGTTTAAATTAAACCCTTCCAAGTGTGTTCAGTAGAAGTAGCTCAGCCCAATGCGCTGGTAGAATTGCCTGAAAACCCCAAAATTCTTCAAAAATCTTCTCATAAACCACCAGTCACAGTGCTTTGAAATTTGGTATGCCGCTTCCTTATATGCTCAAGATTCAGGATTGTTCAAAGAAGGTTTCTCAGGCAATATTTGAGCTCATGCAGGGAGTGGCAGTATTTTTGGTCCCATCCAAAACTTCCATTTTCTGACCCAGTGGACCAGTTTGTACCAAATTTGTTATGCAGTATTGTTAGCAGTGCTGGGAATGAACAAAATTGACGGGTGCAGTTTTAAGCTCCTGTGAAATCAGAGATGGGAGTAAATTACACCTGTAATATGTTGATATATGAATTTTCAGGGAATACTTTCACCAAATACCAGAAACTTTAAATGTATAAGGTCCTGCTGAACTATGAGAGCAATTTCCTATTGGCCACAGGGTTCACCTTTCTCAAAACGATACACATTTATATGCCCTCACAGTATATTACTGCTTCACAATATTTTTCAACAAGTGAATTTTTTAGCTCCCATAAAATAGAAAACACAGGTGCTGACATGAGCGTTTGTACTCACACCCGTCTCATTTCTAGGACTGTGTTAGGGGGTATGTACTTGATTTATGCCTGAAAATTTTTTCTGCATCCCTGTTGGAATCCCATTGAGCTAAAAATAGAAAAAAATTCAAATACCCATATTTTCCAAACAGCCCGGAACAAAGAATTGCTATTGGAATACAGCATCCTTATGACCACTGGAATCGGATAGCCTAAAAAATCTCAATCACTTGTATCGTTGGGTGCCATACGGTGTTATGGAAAAATGCTGAGTCAGCACTGTTCAAAATTTTAAAAGTTTTCTCCAGAACTACCAATCACAATCTTTTGATATTTGGTATGCAGCATCCCCAGGGAGATCTTTTCAAGTCTGCAATCAAGTCCCTGGGTTCTTAGCTGAGCTGCCTATGGGAACACAAATTTTACTTGAATGTAATATGAGGAAAATTCTTTAAAAATTTTCTTCTTCAGGTCCACCAGTCAGGATTTTGATATACAGCATCATTATGGAGGTAAAATTGCCCCCTTATGGGAACCTGAAGTTTTGCTTATTGCAATATATTTTTATGAAAATTCTTTTAAAATCTTCTTCAGATCCCCTACTCAGAATCTTTGGTGTACGGAATCCTTATGGGGGTCAGATTAAGTTTGTTCAAATCAGGTCAATGGGTTCGTATTTGGGTTCCTATGTGAGCCTCCTGAATTTTAATTTAGTGAGTCACAAGGAATATTCTTAAAAAATATTCTTCTTCAGATCCACCAGTCAGAATCATTTTATGTATGGTATACAACATCCTCAGAGGGATCCAATTCAAATTAGTGCAAACAAATTCCCTGTGTTCTTAGTTGGGTTCGCTGTGGGAGCCTGAATTTAACTCTTTAAAAATTCTTTAAAAACATTCTTAAGATCCTCCAAATAGAATCTTTTCATATTTGGTACAGAGCATAGAGCATCCTTAGGGGGCTTAGATTTAATATTATTCAAATTAGGTCCACTGGTTCATATTTGGGTTCCTCATGTTAGCCTGAATTTCAACTTAGTGCAATGCGAGAAATTTCATTTATAAATCTTCTTCAGATACACCACTCAGAATCTTTTGGTATTAGGTATACATCATCATTATAGGGGCCAGATTCTAATTTGTTTAAATCAAGTCTGTGGATTCGTATTTTGCTTCCTTACGGGAACCTCAATTTTAAGTTAGTGCAATATCATAAAATTATTTGAAAATCTTCAGATCCACCAGACAGAAACTTTTCATGTTTGGTATTCAGCATTCTTTAGGCAGTGGGATTCAAATTTGTTCAAAACAACTCTCTGGGTTCATATTTATACATTCATATATTTGGGCTTCCTATTGGGATCCTGAAGTCTAAAGGTTAAGTTCAGTATGTGCAATGATCTCCAAACGTCTTATTAAGATCTGCTATTCAGAATCTTCTTTAATATTTGATACACATCTTCCTCATGGTGGTTAGATTTAAATTAGTTCAAATTTAGTCCCTGGGTTTATATTTGGGCACCTTATGGGAAACCAAATGTTTACTGCATGCAATATGAGGAAAATCTTTAAAAATCTTCTTCAGATCCACCAGTCAGAGTCTTCTGTTTGGTATACAGCATTGATAGGGGGATTAGATTTAACTATGCTCAAATCAGGTCTATGATTTAATATTTGAGCTCCCTATGGGAGCCAAAAATTCATCTGAGCCCAATATGAGGAATATTCTTTAAAAATCTTCAGGCCCACCACAATGTAGAATCTTTTCATATTTGGTATACATATTTGGTAAATATCATCCTCAGATGGGGTCAGACTCAAGTTTGTTCACATGAATTCCATGTGTTCATAGTCCGTCAGTCTTGTAAGCATCATCACAGTGTACTGTAACTTCTGTTTGGTGCAATATGAAATAACTTGTCTATTAAGATTCAGTTCGAGATTCGATTTGATATAGCCCAAGAACATTAGGTTTCACTAGGGAAAAAAATTGGAGAAAGCTGATTTTTTCAGGGAATGTCGAGTACATGTCACTGAACGATTAGACAAAAGTCCCCTAAAATCCCAGTTGAGCTTTTTTTACTACAGCCTTTTTTCGAAAACGCGTTTGAAAAAAATTTAAAAAAATCGCACGAACTTTGTAACCTCGAATTGATCCAACTGTATTTTTTGTTTATGCGTATTTCGAGCTACATAATGTCTAATATACATTTACCTAGAGGAAAATGTGCATTCTGTGACAATTTCTGCGAAAAATTATTGAAAATTCACAAAAAAGTATCGGATTTACGCAAAAAATGACGATTTTCCTAACGGATTTGCCCAAAGGGTCGTAGTACAGAACGGGATGTTAGTTGGACAGACGATAAAAAATCCACCACCATTTGAAGACTTTTATCATTGTTTACAAAATAGACATTATGGAAGACCCCCTCTGCTTCTGGCCGAGTTCCCCTTTTGGCATAAAATTCGTCAGCATGAGAACTCAACTATTTTCGGGCTTGGGACCGAACAGACACGTCTGTGTCTGGCAGCATTAGATCAATAAATAATATTTACAGAATGTACAAAAATCAATAAATAATATTTACAGAATGAACAAATCAATCAACATGGATTAAGTTACATTGACTATTATCAACGCTATATACAGAAATGACATGACCTATATACATATTATTCATCGAACTCAGAAATTTCCGACAGGACAGTGTTTCTGTGGTTGTTACAAGAATCCGAACTGCAATTACACAAGCCTGAGCAAGAGAGTCCTGCCTTCTTACACCCACACCTTTTTGTACAAGCACTCTTGCAACCACAACTGATCAGATTCAGTAGGTTATCGGGGGCACATGGCTTTGTGGCTGCAGTCAGTACAAGAAGTCCATTGTCTAGCGACCACCCCCAATCCGTCGGAGGAAGCGAAGTGCCCAGCCATTGTTGGACCTGGAGATAACATCTGTAGACATGTTGTTGTGCAGCATCGCTGCTTGGTGGGAGTGAGGCTAGGTCGATGGGTTTATTCAGTTTAGATTTTGCTACATAACGCTTGTAAGTGACATATCTATATTGGTCGAGAGAGGAAACAGTTTTACTCCCGTATAAGATCAGGAGAAGTTGTTCCCCGGCAGCGGCTACTGCACTTGGTGTACTGTCATCCGCCAAAATTGTGTTGACATACTGTTGTGAGTCGCTAGTAACATCGGAGACAATTGTACTGAATACTTTCTTCTTACCAACTCGAAAGAGTGCAGAAGTAGTGTCACAACCACTTATAGAATGTGCTACAAGGAGGTTGCTTCTATGGTCACCCATTTTGGTTGCTATTTCACTAACTGAAACTAGTAAGTTTGGGGTAATGGAATACATCATGTGAATATTACATCCCGGTTGAACTCGAGAGGTAAGAATGACTAACAAGTCTGTGTCTGTTCCCACAACGACAACATTGTTGTCATCTTGAGCGATGTCAAGTGCAGTTTCGGCTATCAGTACATCAGCATCAGCCTCGGCCTGCTTGGATTGAATATTGATAGCAGATAGCTCCTGCATTAGAAGATCGATCAGTTGGGTTTTGTTCTTGGCATTTGCAAGGAAATCGGATTGGGGTGTGGTGGCTGGTAACTCGGGTAAGATATTGATATCAATGGAATACCTGTCTTTAGATCTACGGGCTTGTTCCATGCCCTTTGTCGACATTGTACAAGCATAACCATCAAAAACAACCACGACGTTCGCCCCAAAATGTCTCACTAGATAATTGGAATATGATGTACATATGTCCTTATATGACGACTGTTTAGGCCATACAACTGCCCTCAATAAAAATCCACCATCTACAACAAACAGAGAATGTTCTGGGATTTTAGTTTGCTCGGAACCGTATGTTTTGAGGATCTTACCGAGCGTGCTTTTCTGTGTCTTCCTCATTCCAGCAGAATCAAACAATGCTGGTGGTTTCGGGGCGAGTTCATATTTGAGATACTCTTCCATCTCTGCTTGTGACTGAATAACACATGTGATGCGGTTGAACAGAATTGTGGGGTCAATCACTACCTTACTTCCACGGACTTTGATGCTATTTGCCATCGATGCGAAAGACTTCACAGTGTCAACACGTCGTAGTTTGATGCTGTTGAACGTTTTGCTTACAACATTCGATACGCAACATTCACCAATTTTGCGAACTTGGTCACAGTTCACAGTTTCGTCGGCCACAAGCCCGGTCGCTATAGAGACTAATTGTAGTGGATCTCTATTCTGAAAGGGGGAATGCACTCTGAGCCAGTTCAATAATTTGGTGATATCATTGGCATCAGTCAATTGTGAACTTTGACGGAGATCCCGATGTTGTTCGCCATGACCAGTGTGAACATGAACAAAATTTTTGAGAGCATTACATATCGGAAGGCAAAGAGGTAGTCCATGTACCCATTTCGCAGCAGTGCTATCGGTTATTCCCCTGCCATGTGTGAGACCACCAGGGAGCTTGAACATTCTCATTAAACACTGCTCTATGGTCTGATCAGAATATATCCCGTCCCAGAATTTATCTGAGCGCCTTATGGTAAAGTAACCTTTCTCAGTGAACAACTTCAAATCATCCTGTTGCATTATTTCTGTTAGCTCATTCATCTGCTGCAAATAGAGATGAGAACTTTTTGCGTATGCAAAATGACCACCTGCGTGAAATACTGGAATCATATTGCGAACACAATATGTGTGGAGTTCCCAGTCGCCTGTGCGCTCTGCTCTCAAGAACAACTGGAGAAGACCTATTTGCTCGTAGTATTGTACCCAAAGCTTTCCTGTGCGTCCTACGGACGCATTCTGGAGCAGTTCGTGTAATTTTGACAGTAGATGGTTGACACTTTCTTGACTGACAGCGTCAGCTGTTGTACAGTCACCTCTGGCAAGTCCACAGAATATTTGATTGACTTCTGTGCAGTCTATGTTATCTAGTGTTCGGCTTTCTTCAAACACAAGTTTTGTAATGGCAATTTGTGTTAGCAAATGGGCACGAACTGCTCTTGAATATGCATGACCACTGATCAAATGATGGATTGACCCACCAGCATAAACAGTCCCCCAAAGTTCATCCAAGCCGCTACCAGCCATGATCGAACCAATTGCCCCTAAATATGACGTTGTCTGTACAATACAAATTTGTTTATGAGTACACATCAAGGGCGTGCACACATTACATGCCAATGCATCTTGAGTGTAGGCGAACACCACATTATGTGATTTAATCGAACATGGAAATTGAAACAATGATGCTATAATACGGTATTTGAATGAGAAAAGTCGATGCCGTTTGAATTTGAGTTTAGGGGATATGGTTAATATTTCACACGTTTCACCAGTTCATTATGGAATAAATGACTATTGTTATATATCATTATAAAGCCACTGCTTTTCTGCAATTTTTGATATATAATTTAACTCCCAAAGTAGTCGTAGATTTGATTTAATGAACGTTGTGTACCGTTGTGTGTATGAAAACAATAAATTTTTTTTCGTAATTTTGTACATTTTCGTGAATATTTCACCATTGAGTGTGAGGATTGGTACAAAGTTGGCATTTTCTGCTAAGGCGAATAAGAATGAGAAATATGGAACTGGGTCGAATTTTTAAAAAAAAAAATTTTTTCATCAAAAAAACGCTATAACTAAAAAAGCTCAACTCGGATTCGCGGGGACTTTTCACACTTTATCCGCAATGTGTGTCCCGGAAACATATAAAAAAATCAGCTTTCTCCGATTTTTTTCCTTACTTTCTCATTTTTATGTCTAATGTGCCTGGACTAATAGCGATCTCAGAGACACAATTCGATTTGAGATTTGAGATTTGATTTGAGAAAAAAAATCTGTGATTTGCAAACCCCTACACACAACCTCTCTAGAAAGTCCTAATTTGTCCAAAAAATCATATCCATGTTGACTGCCATTTCACTCCATTTCATGACACAAGTGATGGTTTCCAGGAACACTGAATATTTTATCAAATTTCAACCCAAAATTTTAACCAACCCAGATGGTCTTTTCAGAGGAAAGCCCTTTTGTCATATTTTCTACAAAATTTCAAGTCTCTACAGGATGTGTGCTGGGAATGGGGAGTGGGGGTTCAAAAAAGGGCATTATTTTTCGGAGCCTTTTTGATGACAGTCATTGCAGTTTGCACGCATATACAAGGTGGCACTTCTTTTTTGCCTTTGCTTTTCTGATCCCTCAAGACTAATGTCCTTATTTCTTTTTGGACAACTTGATCCAGGTGAGTGTTTTAGGCTAACTTGAGCCTCTGACTGAAAGTCAGGATGAGCTATAGTGATCAGTCACTGCCCATTGTCTATGAATTTTGAGAGGAGGTGGGGGAAAATGCTCCAATTTTTTTAAAAAATCTTCTCATGGACCAGTGGGTATAATGAGTTGATATTTGGTATGAAGCTTCCTTTTGAGGTATAGAATCAAGTTTGTTCAAACAATGTTCATCGAGGCAATATTTGCCATTGTAATGGGAGGGGCACAAGGCAGAATCTTTTTGGTGTACAGCATCCTTAGGTGGGGTCACAATCAAGTTTGTTCACATCAAGTCCATGTGTTTGTAAGGGAACCCGAATTTTACACTATTCTGTAAAATCTTCTTCTTTGGATCCACCTAGCTGGTAGCATCATGTTATAGTTGGTATACAACTTCCTTACACATTTGGCACTCCTTTTTCACTGTCTTTCCCAATTTTCCCCTAAGCTCCAGTGACTGCAACCTCATCATGAACAGCAGTCCCCCCCCCCCCCCCCCCAAAGGTGCCATCATAGTACTCTTCAAAAACTGGCTTCTCTTTATCTTGCTGGCCATCCAAAGGCCTCTTTGCTTTGATCCACTCATGCCAATTCAGGTTATAATGTGCCATGAGTCTTTCTCTGACGATTTTTCATACCCCCACCCTTGAATTGGAAGAGAATAGGGGATATACGAGATTTCATGCATCCATCCATCCATCCATCCATCCATCTGTCCGCACCAACATATTAGGTTTATGTGCCTAGTTGTTGGTACACGGCACTGTTATGTGTCTAGTCTGATTTATGTGACTGGCCACATAAATTTGAACTAATAAATGGAGTTTATGTGACTGAAAAAGTGGGTTATGTGGCTAAAATGTTTTTTTTTATGTGGCTAAAATGGTTTATGTGGCTACTAAGTGACAAGTAAGAAACAAAAGGTGGGTATTGTATTTTCAGGGATTTTATGTTAGGATAAGGGTTGGGGTTAGGGTCAGTAAGCTGAAAGGGTTAGGGATTGCTACCACCCAGAAATAAGACATAAAAAAGAGTTTTTAGCGGTTGTCCATGCATTTTAAATTCCTCGAATATTTTAGCCACATAAACCCTGATTTTAGGGGCATCAGTCCATCCATTGGTATGTCCATCCATCCATCTGTCCATTTTGCCATCCATCCATCTGTCCATCCATTCGTGAGTCCATCCGAGTGCAGCAATATCGTGCCAGTTAGTGGATGAATTTCAATGAAATTTGGTAGAGGGATTCTTATGACAAGCTGCTCCTGCACATGGTATAAAAGAGTTGCCCACATTTTTTCAACAGAGTTACAGTCCTTACTTTGTTTTTAATTCATTTATTCTTCATAGGTCCAGCACTGCAGTGAGGGTATAATTTCCTTCAGCAATAGCTCTTGTTTACTCTGGTTTGTGCCCACTTCTAAGCCTGAGATCCCCATTCAATAGTTCTCTATTAACTCCCTCACTTGATCTAGCCACCCTATCTTTGTGTTTTAATTCCATATATTCTGGAACATTAGTTTACACCATTGGCTGTCAGGGAGATTTACCAAATAGCTAAGATGGCAGAGTTTCATTAAGTCTATTCTGTCCATGATCCTCATCCATCCATGCTCACCCTGATTGCTTCAAGGGCTGCAGCATTACCCGACCCAGTTATCGATTAGCCTGCATCGTTCAGCAACCAAGCTCTTTAAAGCTGTTTGGTTTAAAGGTATCACTTCCATACCATATGCCATATGTCTTTTTCAAATTTCATATGTAGCTTTGGTGTGATGTCTAGAGGGGAGCTATTGAATTTTTCTGAATTTCATTGAAAACATGGCCACCAGTCACCAGTGGCCATATTGGATTTGACAAATAAATTGTCAATAATTCCATCTGCACACCCCACGGGCTGCATCTCTCACCTGATCTTTTTTGAATTTCATATGTGGCTTTGGTGTGATGTCTAGATGGGAACTATCTAATTTTTCTGAATTTCATTGAAAAACATGGCTGGCAGTGGCCATCTTTGTTTTGGCTTATAAATTGTCAACAATTCTTTTAGCACAGCCTACATGCCACATCTCTCACCTGATCTTTTTCAAATTTTATACGTAGCTTTTGTGTGATGTCTAGATGGGAGCAATCAGTTTTTTCTGAATTTCATTGAAAAACATGGCTGGCAGTGGCCATCTTGGATTTGGCACATAAATTGTCAACAATTCCATTAGTACACCCAACAGGGCACATCCCTTATCCGATATTTTTCAGATTTCATATGTAGGTTTGGTGTGATATTTTTTCTGTAGAAACTTGAGTTAATGACTTGGCATTACTGGATTTTTCTGTTTAGTTCAGTCCCTTCTTGGACAAGTTGAGCTGCAGTATCTTTGACAATTTCATTTTAAAGTTGAGCAATTTATGAAAAGCAGGGATCTGATATTTCTTTCTTTTTTTCAGCTATCATTCTTGGTACATTAGAGAAATGCACACTCACCGAAGCTGACAAAAAAGTATATCCTCATTGTTCTTCTAAAATAGAGGTAATTCTATACAGGCCAGTCTTAACTGATTTTTAAAATTTTATTGACACGTTTGATCAAGCATGGGACTAAACAAGCATGCATTACCTGTATTTTTGTTGTACTACATACACTTTAATTGTACCCTGATATAGTGAAATTATATCCCTTTACCTAACATGAAAAGCAGACAACACTTGCAAACAAAATTCTTGAATTACTAATTTTTTTTCATTTTTTGTCTCAAAAACATGGGTTACGACCCCTCTTTGGAACGAGCTCGGCGAGCTCGTTCCAAAGAGGGTTCATAACCTTTGGTTTTGAGACAAAAAAATGAAAATTAATTAGCTATTTTTGTGAATAGTTTGGGCCGGTTTTGACTGTTACGTTGGGTAAAGGGTTAATCAGATAATTTAGTTGAGGTCCCTTAGAATCAAATTCCATTTTTTAGCTCCCCCATTCCATTTTTTAGCTCACTGACTTCAACGAAGTGATGAACTATTATGATGATACGATGCGTGTCTGCATTGGCATCAGTTGATTGTGTCCAATTTTATAAGAGTTTGCATTTAGTTCATTTTCTCAAATAAATAAACCTGATGGAAGAGGAGTTCAAGAAGGACACTTAGCTGGATTTTGAGACCATCCCAACAATTACAAAATTTCCAAATCAGCACAAATTGAATTAAATTTTCAGAACAATTTCAAATCAAATCGCATTTCAAACCTTCTCCAGAGTCCTGCAAAAATCGTTCTCTCAGTTTTTGTTATTTGTCCTATTTTCACTTTCAAAGCATAGATTACAATCTCTCGTTGAAACGAGTGGACTAATTAAACTTATTCCAATGAAAGACTATAAATTATGTTTTGGAAGTGGAGAGATTTTCAGTTACTTTGAACAAAAATATCGTCTGATCTGTTGTTTCATAGTTATATTTGATTAGTGATTAACTCCCTACCTTATGATATCAAAAATGTTCCTTCATCGGCAAGATTTTATACTTGGAACCAAACTGGAAAAAGCAAAACAAGTTAAACAAGGTTATATTTCTGTAATAGATTATAAACATGGCTACTGAGTGTCTGGGAATAATTTATTGGAGTGAAGGGATGTGAAATAATGTTGCCTAGGATAGACATGTTCCTCTATCTGCACATGTCTACCCTGGAATAGAAGAGGGGGAAGCCCAATGGGCTCAGTGGTTATGGCATTGGACTTCAAACCGAAAAGTCCACGGTTCAATCCCCACCAAAGGTAATTGCGTTGTGTCCTTGGACACTTCAATTGCCCATATGGGGGCATGGTGGCACTATGTACTAAGATGTACTGCACATCGATGGTGCTCTTGTCTTCAACCAATGCTAATCCTGCTTGTATGCAGTTTGTACATTGAGGAGTCTGACAGTTGCTCACCATTGCTTGGTGATTCTCTCCAGGTTCTCTGGCTTCCTCCACCCATAAAACTGTCCGACACAAGGTGGACCTGGCTTTCGAAAGTGTCATTAAACCCCAATAAATAAATAAATGAATAGAAGAGGAAAATGCAAACCCAGAAAAAGGGGGTTATGTTCCAATACAGCCCTTGCAATTCGGCATTCGGCAGTGCTGAGGCAAAAGCCGAGGTGATTTTGTTTTGCATTGGCAGAAATAATGCAGACGCCAAACAGTGTGTCTGTGTGCGTTAAAACTTAAAGTAAAACAGAGCATGGACAAAAATTATCAGATGAACAGAATCAGATTAAAAAGATTATGTCTTTTTGACAAAACATCCTATTAATTTAGAAAAAAATATCCCACCATTATCTAGACAAAACTCCATCTTAATAATAGAAAGAAACACGGATCATGTCCCGGAGCGGAACATCATTTTGTTGAAAAGGTAAAAGACGTTTCCGTCGGAATTGATACGTTTATCCAGGAAAAATTGGACCTAGAAGATTTCGGCCTTCTATTATTAAGAGGAATTTTGCGGTAAAAAATTAAATTATTCTTAGCAAAAGCCAATTAAGTATTTTAAAAATGTTAATTTGATTTATTCATCGGTGCGGATCTGTCGAATAAAATGAATGTGTGTCAGTTGCGGTGGTGAGGGTTACGGTTCATGTAACGATGTTGGGGGATATTCGGAATACAGGAGAAGTGACCCAAAGCAAAGTCGGTCCATGCGAGAACTCGGTCCAACACAAATTCGGTTCATAAGAATACTTGGTCCACGTAATTATTCAAGCTTAGCTCATACAAAATTGGCTCGTGCGAGAACACCCTTTTGAGATCCCGTGAGAGATATCTACTGAAAAAAGTCAATATCAGAGTTCCTTCTGCTTCTTGCTTCTGCAATTTTAAGTAAACATGAGGCACCTTTCAAAACAAAACAAAAAAAACGTCACGAAATTGGAGTGTAAAATGGATCAGGGACAACCCGCCCCAGGGACAACTTGCCCCAGGCCTATTTTTGGGGCGAGTTGTCATAATTTTTTTCTGATTTTTGGAGGATATTAATATATGTAAAAAAAAATGTTCACTCACTTTTTTTCTCGAAAATTATCCACAATCCACATTGATCCTATTAACACATCCCAGAATGACTAATAATAGTTTTAAACTGAATTGGTAGCATGTAGAGACCAGTCAGAAGTGGCGTGTTGTTTTAGTCATGTTGTTTCAGTGGGGTACTCTCAAAGAGGAATGATATTTGTTTGATGCGCAAAAAATCAAATGACAAGACATGTTGTTTTAGTAGTGTGATATGGATTCATCACAGCGTTGCTCTCTTTTGCTCTGTCTATAAGACTAAGACAATAAATGTGTTGTTTTAGTTGTTAACAATTGCCATGTTACTTTTCATTGAATTATATCCGTTGGCGTGAAGACTTCTGACTTTCTTCATTATGCTAATTAAATTCAACAGAGTAACGAAATTTAATAAGCAAAGATATATACATCAACGGCAAAAAATACGAAACAGGAATATCGTGTACTTTCGCAACCCGTTCTGTGTCACAAGTGTCAGAAATTTGGGCACTTGTCACACAAATGCAACAAGGAACAACAATGTATGAAATGCGTTGCGTCAACAAACACATCGCGAAGCATGCAATGCCACAACTCTTGAAAGCCCCCGAGAACTCGTCCTCACCTTATTCCATGTGCACCCTAATGGCTGGCTCTATTTTATCCATTGGCATTTTGTCGACGCACCTCCAATATCATAATCAAATAGCTGATAACTGCAGCGTGTGAAAAACTTGGGGCAGGTTGTCCCGGTACGGGTTGTCCCAGTCGGTTTGGGGCGGGTTGTCCAGTTCCCTGTAAAATGGGATACGATTTGAATCAGAATTAGAGGGTGGGAACAAATGCAGGAATGTTAAGGTGTGTGTAAGGGTTCCAATTTTGGAAGTGGGGTGGGCAACACAAATTAGAGGGTAGGATTGAATCTGGGAAAGAAGAGGGGGGAGGGGGGCGGTACACAAGTCAAAGTGGAATTGATAACAAACTTTGTTATTAGTTCCACTTTGACTTGTGTACCCCCCCCCCCCCCCCCAACACACACACACACATTATATTATTTATTAATAAAACATTTTGTTTTTTTTGTTTTAATCCATTCATGACATAATGATAATTATATTGTATATGATCAATGCAGAATACAATGAATTAACATCATGCGTGTTACATTTACTCAAGAACAATGTTTAATTAGGACCACTCAAACTTCAAAAGAATCCGGTGACGGATTTTATTCTCATAAATAATTTACAAACTGAAAGTGATGGAGTCGCCCCCGTTCACCCCCCCCCCCCCCCCTCTGGGGCTCTCGTAAGTCTTGTTTTTGTTAACAATAATCATTTTAAAAAAGTGCCGACACAAAGTGTTTTTTAGCTGACGCAAACTGCCGTTGCCTCGGCATTTTTTTGCCGCGGCGAATTTTCTGAATAGCAAGGGCTGCAATAGGACTAAAATACTTGCCCTCTGATTGGGCAAAAGCTTGCATAATTTTTTCTCTGTTTGTGGCTCCAGTAGCATAGTTAATGTGTGATGTTACAATGTGAAATACTTGAAACAAGGCACACCCAATAACTTCACACAACAGAGAATAACTTCTCCAATGTTCCGTAAATGCTGAATACAAAATCTCAACATCACTATAAACAAGAATTGAACATGCCCAAGCCTGGAAATAAGCAGACTCCCATCTGCATAATGAGGTCCCCAGAAGGTGAATTTGGTGATGCCACCCTGCACAGCAAGGTAGCATCACTAAATTTACCTCCAGGAACTTTAATCTGAATCAGGGTCTCAGGCCTGAAGAGAAAGAGGTACCAGTACCCAAGGGATAAATTGGCCCACTGCATGGAATAGCATCAGCAAGTTCACCCTCTGGGGACCTCATTCTACAAATGACACATTGCTTATTTCCAGGTTTGAACATGCATATTTGAATGAAGTGCTGCTTAAATTAAAAATCAGCTAACGAACTAAAATGAAGTGATGACACCTACTTTTATCTGATTTATTCATTTTTGTCCAGTGACATTGTGGGGTACACAAGATGTTTATTTACTAACCTTGTTATCGTTAAAAGTTACCTTGTTTATTTCATGATGTGGGTTTTTGGACTATGGTAGGGTCTTATTGGAACATATGCATTATTGTGATGAACTGACGGTAACATGGTCTGAGGCTTGTGGCTATGAACACATGTTCAGCATTGATGCTCTGCATCTCGGTTGAACATAAACTCTGGGAAACAAACCTTAGACCACGTTAGTGTCAATTCATGACAATAACTTCTAATATTTCAAGTAATGATTCTAAGATTATACACATGATTGATAATTAATTTCGAGCTAATAGTTGGGTTGTATTGTTTCAAAGGTGAAACGTCACACACTGTTCACTTTTGCCAGAAATTGGAACACACTCATTTACTTCTGCACCTGTATGACAACAAAGTAAACATTTTAGAAGGAATTTTTTCCTAGTAAACCAACAAATTATGTGCAAGAAAATTTTATGTTGAACAAAAGTCTATATATTACCTTGTGAAAATCCTGGGAAGTGAAGCAGTTCATGTTGTAAATAATTTCTGCTTTACTGGTAAAATATGGGACCAGATAAGGCCTAAAGAAGTTAAAAATCTGTTTCTCAGGCCCTCCCACATTGACTTTTTGGCAGCAGGGTGCCACATGCTCTCTTTTTATAACCTTATACTCTCCCATAAATTGTAACAAAGCAAAGACACGACGTGAACAAATTCTGATGACCAAAAATAATTTAGCACTCTACCAGTTAATTGAATAGCCTCTTTGCCAGTGAAAATTCATTCAGTTAACATGAACACGCTGTTTACAGGGATTTGGTGACTTTCTTTGATTTTTTAGATAAACTCTGCATTTATTCTATTATGTCTTATTTGACAGAGCTCAAAGAGCTCTGTCAAACAAGATATAATAGATTAAATGCCTGTATTGTATGTACAGTACAGTTGCTGTGGACTGGTCGTAATCCACGCATGGGCAGTGATGTCCACATATTCGTTTACCAGGTAATAAAAATCATCATCAGCAAAATCTTAATTAGTGAAGCACCGGTCTGTACCTGGTGCTTCATTAATTAAATTTTTGATGATTATTCCTATAATTAGTGTTTGGGATCTAATATAATTGCGTCCATGGAAATATTGCCCACCCGTGGAAAGTAACCAGTTCACGGCGGCTGTACTGTAGTGAGGCCAAGTTGGTCTTTGAACAATTGGAATTTTGTGATTATCAAGGAAATTTCTTGACATGTTACAGGATTTTTTATTCAACTAACAGGAGTTTGCTCTATAACATATATGCAATTAACAGGTCAGTTTGTACTAAAGGTATGGTAAATGGTTTGTGTTTGGAAATTATATTCAGTTAACAGGGTCATTCATTCAAGAGATATTAAGTGGCATTCACTGTCTGTATACATAATGGGTGATAAAATCACAACAACCATACAGTTGGGAACTTTTATCAATAATCTAGGAATTAATTATACCCCCACTTTCAAAGAAAATGAGGGTATACTGGATTACTGGCGTACGTGCATCTGTCCGTCCGTCCGTGTGTGCATCCATCCGAGAATATTCAGAACTTTCATAACTTAAGTAAATTATTATTTTCTATAATATTTGTTGGTCATAGGTATGCCCACGTTGGTCATAGGTATGCCCACAATGCCCACACTAGTTATTTTTTTTTTTTTTATTACTTGTTGACTTAGAAATTGTAGGAAATAGACATTATTTGTCTGTTCAGCCTGTATCTCAGGTATGGGTTATCGGATTTCAGTGAAATATGGCATGCAGTTTGCCTATGACAAAGGCTTCTGCCCCATTGCATAAAACTTCCAAACACCAAACAATTTACCATACCTTTTGACTTAGAAATTGTTGAAAACTTTCGAAGAAAATGGGGGGTTGGGGGGGGGGGGGGATATACTGGATTAGGGTTATCAGATTTCAGTGAAATATGGCATACAGTTTGCCTATGACAAAGACTTCTGCCTCATTGCATAAAACTTCCAAACACCAAACAATTTACCATACCTTTTGACTTAGAAATTGTTGAAATCGTTCGGAGAAAATGGGGGTGGGGGGGGGGGGCTATACTGGGTTGTGTCCACCCATCTGTGCATCCGTCCATCAGTCCATACGAGAATATTCATAAATAATGTTTGTTGGTCATAGGTATGCCCATACTAGGCGGTACACCATGTGGGGGTATGCACCGGACGACAGTCCAGCTCTTGTTTATATTGGCCTTATCGCAATACTGGGATAGGATGAACTGAACTTTCTACTTTTATCTCTTGTATGATCTTAAAAGGTTCTATAATTGGAGATCAAAGAATGTTTGATAATTCTGGAAATAATTTTGGGGGGGATTTCTTCAAGTGGTAGAGTGCTATATAAATTTTAGAAGCCAGAATTTGTTTATCCCTTTAACAAACATGAAAAGCAGACGACGCTTGCAAATAATATTCTTGTTACTAATTTTTACCTCAACTTTGGCAAAGCCAAATTTGAGCTTACGCCATGGCCAGTTGTCCGTCTGTCCGTCAACAATTCAATACGGCTCGGGCTAGAGGCCGTATTTATGAACCGATCTTTATGAAACTTCTTGGGTACCTTTGTTATGACTGTGGGACGAGAACGAGTGTTTTTGGGTTCGATCCGAAATTCAAATTGGCAGCCATTTTGTACAAAATTAGGTACAATCAGATTTTTGCGCAGAACTTCCATATGAAAGTGCTGATTTGAATAATTTTTTGTATGAATGTTTAGTACCATGGGATACATCACATATAATACGGGTTTTTTTCTCGTGCATAAATTATGCAAATTAGACTAACTTTGATGTATTTAGTGTTAATTTCAGCACTGTAAGTGCAAATGCCAATATGGCTCGGGCAAGAAGCCGTATTTATGAACCGATCTTTACGAAGCTTCTTGGGTACCTTTGGTATCACCGTGGGACGAGAAAGAGTGTTTTTGGGTCCGGTCCGAAATTCAAGATGGCCGATGGCAGCCATTTTGTACAAAATTAGGTGCAATCAGATTTTTGCTCAGAACTTTCATATGAAAGCGCTGATTTGAATAATTTTTTGTATGAATATTTAGTACCATGGGATGCATCACATATAGTACGGGTTTTTTTCTCGTGCAGAAATTATGCAAATTAGATGAACTTTGATTTTTTCAGTGCTACTTACACACAATAAGTGGGAGCGCGGTGGCTCAGTAGGTTGAGGTGCAGGCTGCAAGCCGAGAGGTCCTCGGTTCGAATCCCACCTGTGGCAACCGCATTGTGTCCTTGGGCAAGACACTTCATCTCCATTGCCCGCGTGGGGCACTGTGGCGTTGTGTACTAAGGCGTACTGCACGTCAAAGGTGCATTTGTCTTCAACCAATGCTAACCCTGCTTGTGTGGAGTTCGTATGTTGGGGAGTTGACAGTTGCTCGCCGTTGCTTGGTGGTTCTCTCCGGGTACTCCGGCTTCCTCCACCCGTAAAACTGTTGCGGTCATGATTAGCCGTTGTGCCTAAGTATGTGACCTTAAACACCAATAAATAAATACACACAATAAGTACACATGTTAATACGGCTAGGGCTAGAGTCTGTATTTATGAACTGATCTTCACGAAATGTCTTGGGTACCTTTGTTATCACCTTGGGACGAGAACGAGTGTTTCTGGGTGCGGTCCAAAATTCAAGATGGCTGCCAGTGGCCATTTTGTACCGAAATTAGGTCTAATCAGTTTTTTGTACACAACTTCTATACAGCTCAGGCTAGAGGCCGTATTTATGAACCGATCTTTACGAAACTTCTTGGGTACCTTTTTTATCACCGTGGGATGAGAACGAGTGTTTTTGGGTGTGGTTCGAAATTCAAGATGGCCACCAGCAGCCATTTTGTAGAAAAATTTGTGCAATCAGTCTTTTGTACAGAACTTCTGTATGAAAGTTCTGATTTGAATAAATTTTTGTATGAATGTTTAGTAACATGGAATACATAACATATAGTACAGGTTTTTTTCTCATGCAGAAATTATGCAAATTAGATGAACCTTGATTTATTCAGTGCTACTTATACACTGTAAACTTGTGCACATGTCAATACAACTCGGGCTAGAGGCTGTATTTATCAACCGATCTTCACGAAACTTCTTGGGTACCTTTGTATCACCTTGGGACGAGAACGAGTGTTTCTGGGTGCGGTCCAAAATTCAAGATGGCTGCCAGTGGCCATTTTGTACCGAAATTAGTTCCAATCAGGTTTTTGTCACAACTTCCATACAGTTAAAAATACTGATATCGAAAATGAATTTGAAATTTCAATACCACCCGACTCTGCAGGATGTCTATCATAGGTCTACCATCAACACTTTGTCACCTTGAATATTCTTTGTTATTTAGCAGCATTTATTTGTATTACAGGACTTCTTCCGATGCTGTGGCCCTTTATTTAACTGGTATTTTTTTTTAGTAATGTTAGACATATTGAGCAATATTGCCTTAACCCCTTTACCCAACAAAATGGCCACATCCGCCCCCGTAATATGCAAATTTAGCAGCTGAAAAAATATATTTTTCAAAAAATTTCAACAAAACCATACCATGTAACCCCTCTTTGGAACAAGCTCGTTGAGCTCATTCCAGTGAGAGGTCACATGATATGGGTTTGTTGAAATTTTAAAAAAATGATATTTAAAATAATAAATTTTGATATCGTCTGCATTGGGTAAAGGGTTAAAGGAAATCACTGGATTCTCAATGTGAAAACTTATACTAATCATTCTAATTAAAATGAGTTTCCATTTTTAGCTCAACTTTGGCGAAACCAAATTTGAGCTCATGCCATGGCCTGTTGTCCGTCTGTCCATCAATAATTCAATACGGCTCGGGCTAGAGGCCGTATTTATGAACTGATCTTCACAAAACTTCTTGGGTACCTTTGTTTTCACCTTGGGACAGGAACAAGGGTGTTTTGGGGTTCCTTTGTTATCACTGTGCTATGAGAACAAATATTTTTGGGTTCAGTCAGACCCACTCTGGGACTCAAAGATTTCTTTTCTAGTTTAGCATCTGACTGTCACCCACCTTGACAATACTTTACCTATATATTTGTTACAGGCTACGGTCAGTATTTATGTACAGACCGTTACAATACTTAAAATGTACCTTTGTTATCAGGTCATTACCTAGATGTTTGTCATTGCTGTGTCACATAAAGTACATGTACATGTCTTAACAAGTTGAGCTACAGTGTCATTGACACTTTCATTTTGACTTTTTTGTGTCAAAACCATAGCTTATGACCCCTCATTGGAACGAGCTTAATGAGCTTGTTTCAATGAGGGGGTCATAAGCCATGGTTTTGATACAAAAAATGAAAAAAATAATGAAAATTGAATGGTGATTTTTGTGAATAGCACTGGCTGGTTTTGGCCGTTACATTGGGTAAAGGGTTATAAGGATTTGTTTTGTTACAATGTTTTGGATAGTGTCTCTGGGCACTCTCCAATAAATTGTAACAAACCATCTCTCAACTGTTTGAGTGCTGAAAGTCCATATTTAGACTTTACTCTGAGGTGAAGGTACCTCAATTTAAAGGCTTCATTATCACTGGATGTGCTTCATATTATCTTTGAAGTGAAATTATTTAGTCTGAATGGGGTTGCTGTGTTAAAATATTGCAAGCCTGCCAATAGGCATTCTCCCATAAATTGTAACAAGGCAAAGACATGTGAACAAACTTTTATACCTAAAGATAATTTAGTACTCCACCAGTTGACAAAATAGTCTTGATTTTAACCGAAACTGAATCACATCTACATACTCTGAAAGACTTTAGATGTGGTGCGAGCAGTGCATAATTAAAGCCTTCAAATGGGTTTCTAGTACCCAACCAGTTAACCTGCGAAGTATTTTTAATACTATTTTTCATCAAATACAGTCATTACTGCTGTGAAGCAGCCTTGACAAGATTTAATGAAAAGTTTTGCTCAAGTAAACCACTTGTTGAAAAGTTGATTCAGTTCGCAGAGGAAACTTTATCTAAAAGAACCATAATTAATCAAATTCTGGTGACAAGAGATTTGACATCCTGGAAGGTAATATCTGCCAGCAGCATGCAAGGAAGCAATACTTTAGTTCAGACTTTCTGTTTTGATGAAAAACTGTGAAGTACATAAATGTTCAGGAATGTATTCCTTTAATATTTTTCCAGGTGCAACTATGTTTATTTTAAGTCTGGCATCATTTTGAATGTCGATCCACAAAAGGCAGCACACAATATTTGCATGGATTCATAGGTTTGAACCCTGTGTATTAATTAATCCTTTATAAAAATAGTTTGTGAATTCTATACCAATTTGCTTTTATTATTAGTTTGTTTTAACCCTTTACCTGACACAAATAGCAGATGACACTAACAAACAAAATTCTGCAATAAGTGAAGATTTTCATTTTTTTGCATCAAAAACATTGCTTATTATCCCTCATTGGAACGAGCTCAATGAGATCATTTCAATGAGGTGGCATAAGCTATGTATTTTTATACTATAACCCAATGGCCCAGACTTAGCTGGTGCAATCTCAAAGTTATCAAGGGCCAAATACAAATTTTGAACCCGCCCCCCCCCTCCCCCAATCCCCAAAATTTGCCGAAAATTAAAAGTCCTATCTGGTCCTCCATACTTTTACTCTCCGCGAATGTGCAGTCGCCAGGAAGTGACCGAAATTAGCGCCAACATCATTCTTTGTTTGGCCCTAAAGTCAGCAACAATGAACTGACATCTGTGCTTTAAAACCTCCTTTTTTGAGGATGTCAGACACAAATCAATGCAAGAATTGGTGGATCGAAGGCAGTTATTGGATAATGGAAGTTTTCAACAGTGGTTTTAGACGTACAGGGCTGTAACTTTATAATAATTATAAAATTATTTTATGTTTCCCAATTTTAGGACATATGCCTGATATCATCATTTTTAGCTCACCTACATCTGTAAGATGTGGTGAGCTATTGTGATAACCTTGGGCGACAGCGTCGGCGTCCGGTGTGTCCAATATTGTAAGATTTAATGTTAAGGTTAATTTCTCAAACATCAGTGGGCTCAGGCCTTTGATATTGCATATGTAGGTTGTAGGGGACTATCAGAACAGTATTTAACGCTGAAACTACGACTTTTTTCCAAATTTCAGCTAAAATTTTCTGCAAAAAGTTGTTGTAAGAATTTGCATTTAGGTGTTGTAAGAATTTGTGTTAAAGTCAGCTTTTGTGCAGATTGTGCTGGTTTAACTTCTCATTACTGTTTATTTTCATATTTCACTAATAAATGTAGGTATTAGCCCTACTGTATGCAGAAATTTAACGAAAATTTTCTTTTTTTTCACTCAAAATTTTCATGTTTTTCTCGGACTTAGTAAATTTTAAGTTGTAAAACTTTCTGTTTAGGTGAGTTGTGTTTCTATGTGTCTTTCCAAGCGATTAATATTCTACACTTGGGTTACTGAACTCCATTGCAGTAATATTTAACCCTCATTACATGCATATTTGAGGAATTTGAGGCTGATTTTCTGCCAAAACTTGTAAGAATTAGCATTTAGGTGTTGTAAGAATTTGCGTTAAAGTCAGCTTTTGTGCAGATTGTGGTGCTTTAACTTCTCATTACTCTTGATTTTCATATTTCAATAACAACTGTAGGTATTAACTCGACTGTATGCAGAAATTTAACGGAAATTTTCTTTTTTTTCAGTCAAAATTTTCATGTTTTTCTCGGACTTAGTAAATTTTAAGTTCTAAAAGTTTGTGTTAAGGTGAGGTGTTAAGGTGAGTTCTAAAAGATCAGTGGGCTCAGGCCTTTGATATTGCATATGTAGGTTGTAGGGGACTATCAGCACAGTATTTAACCCTGATACTATGACCTTTTTCCAAATTTCACCTAAAATTTTCTGCCAGAAGTTGTTGTAAGAATTTGTGTTTAGGTGTTGTAAGAATTTGCGTTAAAGTCAGCTTTTGTGCAGATTGTGCTGCTTTAACTTCTCATTACTGTTGATTTTCATATTTCAATAACAACTGTAGGTATTAACCCGACTGTATACAGAAATTTAACGGAAATTTTCTTTTTTTTCACTCAAAATTTTCATGTTTTTCTCGGACTTTGTAAATTTTAAGTTGTAAAACTTTGTAAACTTTGTGTTTAAGTGAGTTATGTTTCTATGTGTCTTTCCAGGTGATTAATATTCTGCACTTGGGTTACTGAACTCCATTGCAATAATATTTAACCCACATTACATGCATATTTGAGGAATTTGAGGCTGATTTTCTGCCAAAACTTGTAAGAATTAGCGTTTAGGTGTTGTAAGAATTTGCGTTAAAGTCAGCTTTTGTGCAGATTGTGGTGCCTTCACCTCTCATTACTGTTTATTTTCTCATTTCAATAACAACTGTAGGTATTAACCCTACTGTATGCAGAAATTTAACTGATTTCTTTTCTTTTTTTCAGTCACAATGTTCACGTTTTTCTCTGACTTTCTCAATTTTAAGTTCTAAAAGTTTGTGTTAAGGTGAGGTGTTAAGGTGAGTTCTGTTTCTATGTGTCTTTCCAGGCAATTGATATTGTGCGCATGGGTTACTGAACTACATTGCGGTAACGTTGCGGCCTTCTTACATGCATATTTGAGGAATTTGAGGGGTTTTGGGGACTTATATTCACTTTCTTTAAAAAAAAATTTTTTTAACTTTTTTTTTTTATTTAATACTTTCTCATACTTGTTACTAGTAACATTAAGGCTTATTTTAGTTGTTGATGTGATGTATTTTTGTTGGGACTCATAGTTACTTTCTTGAACGAATGTTTTTCTGCAACTCCTCTTTAACCAATGAATGTACTTCAATTACAATTTCTGTGATTTATGAAAGCCTTTCCTAATTCTTATTTATGATTTAATATCTGGCCTCACGATTCATATTCTTAATCATAAACATTTCTAAAAGAAAAAAAATGCTTTTATATCCAATGATTCTATGTTGAATTGATATATAATAAATGCAGAAATATAGACTTTCCAAAGCCATCACATAAACCACATTAATCATTTGATGCCTAGTTAATGATTTATATTAACTAAATATTAGGCATGTTACATTAGAACGATATTATCAAGCGCGAATGTAGGTGAGCGTTGGGATGTAACATCCCTCTTGTTAATGATTTATATTAACTAAATATTAGGCATGTTACATTGGAACGACATTATCAAGTGCGAATGTAGGTGAGCGTTGGGATGTAACATCCCTCTTGTTGTTAATGATTATTCCACTGTTTGTTAAGTATGCATTCCCTGTCCTTCCATGAACCTTCCTGTTAAATTCTTAAGCTTTTTGGCTATTTTTTATTGAAATTTTTTAATAAATTTCTTGGGAGTTTAACATTTATTACAGAATATTATTCTGTTTTTCCCATGTTTACGTCCTCATCCTAGGGGTGTTAGCTCGGTTAGTCTTGCATCTTCTATCTGTTGTATCGTTTCTTCTTCGTATGAAGATCTGCATCTGGTAGCATTTAAATTGGATTCTGACTTTGGACCTTTTTGTGTGCCTGATGTCTTGTTTACATTGATGTTGTTTACATTGACAACGTCCTCATATATAGGTAGTTTTTAGCTTAACTTGACAAAATCAAGATAAGCTATTGCCATCACGCCTGCGGAAATCTGTTAGTCTGTTCACATTTTCCTTTAGCACAGTCTACACCCTGTAGTTCTTGTCTGATCATCACAAAATTTAATATGCAGGTTTGGGGTCATGTCTAGAGAACGTCCCCTTTTGGTCGCGATCAGTCAACCGGTATGGCCGCCCGAGCCCAAAACACAAAAACCATTAGCACATTCTACAGGTCGTATTTATGAAGGGATTTCATCGTAATTTGGTAGGATGCCTGTGTATAATGTCTAGATGAGAACGTCCCCATTTTGGTCATGATCTCTCAACCGTGATGGCAGCCCAAGCCTGAAACCCAAAAACTTTTAGCACAGTCTACAGGTCATATTTAATATGGAGGTATTTCATTGTCACTTTGTAGGATGACTCCATATGATGTCTAGATGAGAACTTCCCCATTTGGTCGCGATCTGTCAGCCGTGACGACTGCCCGAGCCCAAAACCCGAAAACCTTTAGCACAGTCTATAGGTCATATTTATGGAGGGATTTCATTGTAACTTGGTAGATTGACTTCATATAATGTCTAGTTGAGAACGACCCCTTTAGGACGTGATTGGTTAACTGTGACGGCTACAGCGGCCCGAAGCCCGAATACTTTGAGCACAATCTACAGGTCATATTTATGAAGGGATTTCATTGTAACTTCGAAGGATCACTCCAGATAATGCCCAGATGAGAACGTCCCCTTTTGGTTGCGATCATTCAACCATGATGGCTGCCCGAGCCCAAAACCCGAAAAACTTTAAAACAGACTACAGGTCGTATTTGTGAAGGGATTTCATTGTAACTTGGTAGAATGACTCAGTGTAATATCGAGATGAGGACGTCCCCTTTTAGTTCCAATCGATCAACCGTGATGGCTACCCAGGCCTGAAGCCCAAAAACCTTTAGCACAGTCTACAGGCCTTATTTATGAAGGGATTTCATTGTAACTTGATAGGATGACTCGTTTTGGAATAATTTCACTATAACCTGGTAACTTTTGTTGACATACGTGAACTGTGAGGGCCACATACATTAACTGTGAAGGCCACATTAACCCACCCCAGTTCTTTAGTACAGCCTACACCTCATATTATTTTTATTAAAAACATAGCATACAGGGAACAGAAATTAACACATTCCCAATTATCACAATTCTTGTCTTATTTCATAATCCTTTCATAAACATTGAACATTATCCTTTTCATCAAGCACACCACACAGACAAGTTAAGCTACAGTGTCATTGACACTTTCATTTATATTCTATTACTGTAGAATTACTGTAGGATACATGGATTATTATTCTGGTAGTGTAGCTCAGAAAATTTAGATTTTGTCCACTCTTATGCTCTATCAGGATGCCTTTGGGCTCTTATTGTTCCCTTTGGGAACTTAGACGTTTTTTCAAAAAAAAATTTCCCCAAAAATATTTTGAATTTAATTTTGATTGCTATTATTCATGTATCTTAATTATATATATTTTGTTGTGGAGTTTGAAGGACTGATATCGACTTTAGTCGATGGACTCTTCTCATTCTTGTGTTCACTGGAATAGCTAATGTTGGAGATGTGTGTCGCGGTACGTTGTTGGTGGTGAGGTTCTGAGGCCAGGCCTCGCACCGCGTTATAATTCATTTTGTCAGTTTCTATTTCAGAGGAACATGAACATGGTGATGATATTCTGACACCCATCCAAGTGTGCGACCATCGTCACACTCCATTGAGCATATAGAGCTAGCTGCAGTGCTCATGATTATAAGAGTTAGGGCCTTTTGTTAAGGGTTTTAATCTCTTGCAAGCAGCTAGCATGACCGGTGAAGCGGTACTACGTCCATGGGTGCTGTGACGGCGGGTAAGTCCGTTGTTGTCGAAGGAAGTGTAGATGTGGGTAGAGCGAGCACTTGAATATAAATAAGCTCACCCAGCAACGACGAAAATAGGGAGGAAATAGGGAGGAAGTCTGCAAGTTTCTTGTACTCAGCAAGGTCTAATAGACCGCGAGCGGGAGAGGCCCCTCTCTAATCTAACAGACATTTGGGGCCAAATGTTGTTATGAAAAACTTGCACGAGCTGGACCATATGTCCGCCCTCCACTCAGGATGCTCTGTTTAGTCTGCAGCCGGGGTCAGCTTCAGTCACAGCTTCCTCCGCTACGTTTCACAAGCCGAAAAGAAGTTTTCTGTTTGGAAGAAACTTGCACGAGACGGAGCATACGTCCACCCACCATTCAGGACGCTCCGTCTAGTCTGGGGTCGGCTTCAGTCACGGCTTCCTCCGCTACGTTATTAAAGCACACACGACCGCATCCTAGCGACCCGACTTCGGATATTCAGCCTGCTGCACGAAGAAGGTACCACTCTTCATCCTTGAAGTCGGACCACCTGGTAGCTAGGGAGACGAGGCCTCGCTCTTGGGGACATTCAGAGAGATCCATCTCCGTCACACCGTCCCAGGAGCAGCAAGTGGCTAAGAAACAGAAGACCACTGCTCCTCAGGCCTCAATGACGGACTTGCTGTTGCAGATTGCGCAGCTGATCACAGCATCCCAGCAAGTGCAGATGCAGCCTCCCTCAGACTCAGAACCTAACCTGTCGGATGGTTCTGGGTCGGTCCAGTCGTCTGTTCATGCAGATGCAATGGACCGAGATTCGCAACTGATTCTCTCTTATGGTGAAAGGGATAAGGAAGAGGATTACCCTTCCCTTTCGGAACAGCACAGGGTTGCGATGGATTTTATCCATCAATACTACCCTGAATTTGTTCCGACGAATCAGAATGCTGCGATGATAAGTGAGAAACCGCTGGCGTCGTTGGACGCAGATTTTATACGGACAAAGGAAGAAGTTCTTTCTTTTCTGGTTCAGCCTAGGTAGGTGTCGCAGGCCTTCGGCCATGTAAACAAAGCCATATTCACCTCGCGAGTGCAAGGAAAGGGTGGTTTCTTAACTGCATTTTCCATAAACATAGCGTTTCATGGACTCTGTTCATTTAAAAATGGTTGGAGAAGATGTTCAGAGACTCCTCTACGTTTGAGTGAGCAGCCCGGGGATCTAGATGTATCCTTGCCTGCATCATTCACTATTCGCTCAGACACAATTACAACGGCAATTTCATCAAGTAGAGCGAATTTGGAAGCAATGTCTTACGCAGATCAGCTTACCAGAGCTATGGCGCAACGTCTCAACAGGAAGGAATTTGAGGATGTTTGTACCTCTCTTAGAGTTCTTTCCAGGGCAATTTGTATACCATGTATAACTCCACCCTTACAGTGGCTAATCTGGAGTTAATCAGACGTGATGCTGCCCTTGCGTCGTCATTACTTATAGATGACAAAGTGAAAAGCTCTCTCTGGGTCGCTTCGGTCTCCGGACATACTATTTTGGACGACAAGCTTTCGTCAGTCTATGATCAGGCTATTAAGAAAGCGTTAAGTTATCTGCTATTGAAGTCGGGAGTCTCATCAACCCGCTTAGCTGACAAGAGTAAAGGAGGACATTCCAGATCTAAAAGTCAAAAGGGAACTCCTCATAAGGGTACAAGAAGCCCTCTTACATTACTCATGAGGGTATAAGAAACCCTCCTATTATTACACTAGGAATCGTCAATATAGCGACTCGGGAAAGGGGCATAGGTCTGATCGGGACTATTGGTCAGACGCCCCAAGGCCAACGGGACGAGGTTTTCGTGGCAAGGACATAGTTTCTCCTCCTGTAAGCCTTGCAGGTCATACAAGTGATGTTCAAGACCTCTATTGCTTGCCAGTTGGCGGAAGGGTATCATCTTTGCGAGAAACTGGACAGCAGTCACGGAAGATCAGTGAGTGAGAAGTGTAGTCTCGGACAGCCTACGGCTATCATTCTGAGCGGCATCCCCCCTAACAAGATGTCTGCGTTGGACAGATCTTCCATCGGATCCTTTCAAAAGAGAGTCTCTCCTAGCGAAGGTACAGGTAATAGACTTGAGCTGGATAAACAAGCTTATTGTGGCTCCAAAATTCTATATGGAGACCATTCGGTCTGTAAGAGTGAGTGTTCGAGTGAACGACTATGCGGCAAGCATAGATCTAAAGATGCATACTTTCATGTCCTGGTACATTCAGCATTCAGAAAGTACCTGCGGTTCGCTTTACAAGGGAAGGTGTATCAGTTCAGAGCAATGTGCTTTGGTCTGAACCTGGCTCCCTGGGCATTCACTCGTATAATGAACTCAGTAATGTCATACTTCCGAGCTCATTCGTCTGCGGTAACGTCGGCTTACTTGGACGACATTCTACAGAGATACGGCAACAGAATTATTCTTAAGAACGCTGTTCAGAATCTGCTTCTTTTGTTCCGACATCTCGGTTTCATCGTAAACGAGAAAAAGTCGGATATAGCTCCGCCCAAGTCGTTCACTCACTTGGGAATGAGCTTTGAGACTCACAACAATCTGGTTCATCAGCCATTACCCAGAGCGAAATTAGTCAATTGTTATGCTCGCTTTTGTCTACACCCAAACGCATTAACAGTGAAGGAATTCATGCGACTGATGGGGCTGTGCGGAGCGGCTGCAGATCTTATTCTGATGAGCTGCCTGCACATGCATCCCCTCCAGATATACTTTACTCAGAACTGGAGTGTGAAGACGCATTCGCTCGAAACCAGTATTGTTTTAACAGACCTAGTAAAACAAGGGTTCAGATTTGGGCAGATATTCAATGGTTAACGCGGGGAGTTCCACTCCAACTGATGGATCCGGCTTTCACGATTATGGCGGATGCGAGTCAGACGGGTTGGGGCGCGACCCTAAGTCCCACAGACTTGAGGTGTCAGGGTCTTTGGGACCCTCGGTTCCTAGAGAAGTGCATAAACATCAAAGAGATGATGTCAATATGGCCAGCGCTACAACATTGGATTCACATAATAGCGGACGTCCATGTTCAAATTTTGTCAGACAATTCGACAGTAGTAGCTTACATCAGGAACCAAGGCGACACTCATTCAATGCCATTATGTGAATTCTCCTATACATCATGAATCATCATTTTCATCTTTCTGTCCGTCATATACCGGGTCATCTGAATATCCTAGCAGACTTGCTCTCTCGGAAAGGTCGCCTGTTGCCATCGGACCGGACTCTAAACAAGTGAATATTCAGGCAGATTTGCTACTAGTGGGATCGTCCCATAATAGATCTGTTTGCGACACACCAGAACAATCAGTTACCAACGTTCGTGTCGCCATGCCCATATCATCGAGCGTACGCAGTAGACGCTCTGTTGATCTCATGAGACAGTTTGGTTCAAACAGTCTCGTTGTGAAATCCTGATAGTAGCACCTCTGTCATCACAGAAACCTTGGATCAGTCTTCTCAGGTGTCTGTTATGGGACGTTCCCTGGAAGCTTCCTCCTCGAGAGGACCTTCTTTATCAGGGGAAGTATTTGTTCTTCTTGTCCTTCTCCGCCCTTCGTGACATTATGGAGTCAGTCAGATGTGAGAGAGCATTGCGGTTCCTATACTATTTGATGACTAACACAAGAACGATTCAAGTAATGCGGTGAAGGGGGTTCGATATGATTTCGTATCTCCCCCCCCCCCCCCCCCCCCCCAACACCACCAATGTGTTAAGAGGCGATTGCTGGGCAAGACGTAGTTTTCTTCCCGTAAGCCTCATATGCATTTAAGTACATACATGCATTTCATGACTTCTCGATTGGCGGCTGGGTCGTGTTCTATGGCGACCTCATGGGCACATCCACTCTCTAGGTGGTTGGTTTCCTGTTGTTGTTCGTCTATATGTCATATACAAGCATATGATTCGTCAATAAATTGCTAGCCTTTGGGTACCTGGGAGGCTGTCTAGTCAGTTAACTGGTATTCAGATGATTACATGCGGGATTTCAATGCTCACACGCTTAATAATCGCATTATTAGGCAGACACATTATTGTATGTCAAGGACCTTAGAAACAATGAATTATTTCTGGGGCGGTCCGTGACGAGTCTGTTAATCATAGCTCGATCCATTTCTAGATCCTGGTTTCTATTAATGGCGGTACCCAATCGAATACATCTTGTCTTACACTCTCGTATATTCGCACTTTTCCAGGAACATAGATATCGGATAGAACATGTCTGGGAGTGTTATTTACTGGAATTTATTGTCACCTGAATGGGGTCGCCTGTGGGCTACTTGGAAGTGTGTTTACTCTCCAGAGATCGTCCATTGTGATTCTATTGGACATGTGTATGTTATATATTATATCACCGGTTTTCGACCTATCTGCGTATGCCGACTCCGGTATACTTTACAAGCGGGCGATATTAATTACCGGGATCGCCTCTATAGCTTTAGCTTCTGAAGTGGCGTTAAGCACCAGTTTATTAATAGTAATTAATACCTGGGTGTCTATTCAACGAATATTTATATTGTTATTTGGTACCACTTTTACTGATTCCAGAGCGCTCCCCTCTTCTTTTTGAAGATTCCTTCAAAAAGGGGGGGGGGGGATTTTTTTTACCTCTCCTCCGGCTTGATAAGTATGTAACTATGAGTGAAACTGTTTTGTCTGTAAATTATATCCTGGATACAGCTTGTGTTTTATTGTATATGGCGTATGTTTGTGGGGGATATCCTCTCATTCTCAAATACGGCATCCTAATTTCTGGGACTCAGTCCGGACTAGCCTTAAAATTGTGAAATCGTTACATCCAATTAGCATAGTCTTCATGCTAAGAAAATGGAATTACTTGAATTTGGCCCCTTATTGATGATATGTCTTCTCTATTACTGTGTGGAGAGACACACATGTAATTCCTTTTAAATTTAATTACCTTTCACCTTGGATTACAGGCTTAGAACTATGTTGGTCTACTAATTCTGAAGTCCTAGGCCCTCCGCCTTTTTACGATTCAGTCTGGGCCATTGGGTTATAGTATAAAAAAATAAAAATATTATAAAGTTAAAGTAATTTGTATATTTTTTATACTTACCAATGGCCCAGATGGGTATGGCCCTCCTATGAGTGGGCACTCATACCTCCCCGCTGAGTTATTATGTAGTACTCTTTTCTACAAAGAATGATGCTGGCGCTAATTTCGGTCACTTCCTGGCAACTGCTCATGTGCAGAGAGTAAAAGTATGGAGGACCAGATAAGACTTTTAATTTTTGGTTTTGCAAGCAAATTTTGGGGATTGGGGGTTTCAAAATTTGTGTTTGGCCCTTGATATTTTTGAAATTGCACCAGCCAAGTCTGGGCCATAGGTGAGTATAAAAAACATACAAATTACTTTAAATTTATAATTTTTTGTAGCCAAAATTGAGAAAATATTCAAATTTGAATGGCAATTTTTGTTAGAAGCCTGGCTGGTAATGGGCATTACCTGAGGTAAAGAGTTAATTAATTATGTTCTCTATTCAGATCTCACCCTCATCACTTATATGTGTTGTCCGTTTCTGTTTGCCTGTTCTAATTAGAATAAAACTTGTAATTGATGCCATTGAAAACTGTCCAAATTATATATTTTTGTTGTGATCCTTTTTTTTAGCTTAGCTGACTGAAAGTCATTTTTTAATTTTGAATTGCATTTTTCAAGGTGATGAAACCATTGAAAAATGGTGCTTATTACCTGGTCCTTGCAGTACTAGAATTTCATTAATATGATTCAATATTCTAGTAATAGCTGAATAATAGTGATGTCCTGTATTTTTGGTTAAAATTAATAATGTTGATCGCATTTTCACTCTTTACAGTCTCATTTCTAAATAACAGTGATGGACAAAATTTTGTTTCGAAATTAATAATAGTGACATCACTATAACAAGGTGCAATGCCACCAGTATCCCCTGTCAAGAAGTGGATTTCTGAGTTGAAAAAAGTGGAAAAAGGCCCATTACTCTAGAAAAAAAACTAGACAAAACCTGTTAATTATGAATATCCTTTCCTCCATGGTGGTCTATCAGCATACCAAAGATCATTTTGGCGGGGGATAATTAGGCTGGTGAGAGTAGTCTTTCACGTCATATACAAATGTAATATAATTGTGCTTAAAATTTGGCGAATAAAAAACAAATTAATCAAAAACGATGCAGAAAAAGATAAATTAGCACAAGAAATAAGTGGTTCACAATATACACAGGTATAACAAAATGTGGAGGTACAGGAAACAAAGTAGACAGTGTATCTGTCAATCTGATTGGATAATAGTAGTAAACCTTTTATCTACAGTCCTTTCCATGAATATTTCTCCCCGGGAGTCATAATCTGCTCCCAGGAAATCAATTGTGAAAATGATCTGCGCTCGTAAAGTAATTGCATCGATCACCAAAGGTCAGAGCTGACTGCCGAAGGCCCCAAAGAGAACAGAGGTTGGGTGTTAGAAATTTGTGTATTTTTCGATGTTATATTCCATACTTATCATTAGCTCAACTTTGGCGAAGCCAAATTTGAGCTTATGCCATGGCCCTTCGTCCGTCTGTCCATCAACAATTGGATACGGCTCGGGCTAGAGGCCGTATTTATGAACCGATCTTTACGAAACTTCTTGGGTACCTTTGTTATGACTGTGGGACGAGAACAAGTGTTTTTGGGTGCGGTCCGAAATTCAAGATGGCTGCCAGCTGCCATTTTGTACCGACGATGCAGAAATCTGTTTTTTGTACAGAACGTCCATATGAAAGCTCTGATTTGAATAATTTTTTGTATGAATATTGTGCTTAAATTATGCAAATTAGACTAACTTTGATTTATTTAGTGTCACAAACTTTGATGTTTTTTGGTGTTACTTTCAGCACTGTAAGTGCAAATGCCAATACGGCTCGGGCTAGAGGCCGTATTTATGAACCGATCTTTACGAAACTCCTTGGGTACCTTTGTTATCACCGTGGGACGTGAACGAGTGTTTTGGGGTCCGGTCCGAAATTCAAGATGGCCGATGGCAGCCATTTTGTACGAAATTTGGTGCAATCAGATTTTTGCACAGAACTTCCATATGAAAGTGCTGATTTGAATAATTTTTTGTGTGAATGTTTAGTACCATGGGATACATCACATATAATACGGGTTTTTTTCTCGTGCAGAAATTATGCAAATTAGATGAACTTTGATTTTTTCAGTGCTACTTACACACAGTAAGTACACATGTCAATACAGCTCGGGCTAGAGTCTGTATTTATGAACCGATCTTCACGAAACGTCTTGGGTACCTTTGTTATCACCTTGGGACTAGAACGAGTGTTTGTGGGTGCGATCCAAAATTCAAGATGGCTGCCAGTGGCCATTTTGTACCGAAATTAGGTCTAATCAGTTTTTTGTACACAACTTCTATACGGCTCAGGCTAGATGCCGTATTTATGAACCGATTTTTACAAAACTTCTTGGGTACCTTTGTTATCACCGTGGGATGAGAACGAGTGTTTTTGGGTGTGGTCCGAAATTCAAGATGGCCACCAACAGCCATTTTGTAGAAAAATTAGTGCAATCAGTCTTTTGTACAGAACTTCTGTATGAAAGTTCTGATTTGAATAAATTTTTGTATGAATGTTTAGTAACATGGAATACATCACATATAGTACAGGTTTTTTTCTCGTGCAGAAATTATGCAAATTAGATGAACTTTGATTTATTCAGTGCTACTTGTACTCTGTAAGTGCACATGTCAATACGGCTCGGGCTAGAGGCTGTATTTATGAACCGATCTTCACAAAACTTCTTGGGTACCTTTGTTATCACCTTGGGATGAGAACAAGTGTTTCTGTGTGCGGTCCAAAATTCAAGATGGCTGCCAGTGGCCATTTTGTACCGAAATTAGGTCCAATCAGTTTTTTGTCACAACTTCTACACAGCTCATATTTGTGAACTGATCTTCACGAAACTTCTTGAGTACCTTTGTTTTCACCTTGGGACAGGAATGAGTGTGTTTTGGGGTGCCTTTGTTATCACTGTGCTATGAGAACAAATATTTTGGGGTTCAGTCAGACCCACTCTGGGACTCAAAAGATTTCTTTTCTAGTTTAGCATCTGACTGTCACCCACCTTTACAATACTTTACCTGTACATTTGTTACAGGCAACGGTCAGTATTTATGTACAGACCGTTACAATACTTTATATGTACCTTTGTTATCAGGTCATTACCTAGATGTTTGTTTGTCATTGCTGTGTCACATACTATACATGTACATGTCTTTGTCTTGACAAGTTGAGCTACAGTGTCATTGACACTTTCATTTTTGTGTTACAATCCTTTATGTCCAAGTCAAAAACATTGAAAAAGAACCATTTTGAATGTATAATCTTTCAACAAAGTGACAATGCGAACTGCAAAGCAATTGAATTTGGTCCAAAATCGAGGTCAGTGTCATCAAACGTTTGGAGCAACCAATGAAATCGCATTTTACATAAGACTATGGCAATAGTGTGGGTGCACTCAATTGTCACTCGGAAAAGATAAACTCCCGTTGAAAAACCTTTGACCGGCTGGCTGGTTTTCAGCCAAAATGAGCCAAGCGCACTATTTTGCATGTGGGAAATGAAAAATACGGGCATTCCCAGACACAAGAGCAAGAGTGCCCACTTCATGGGAAGGACCGTATCTAATATGAAAGGAAGACAACACCTGCAAACAAAAGGCATGAATAGCTGGGTTTTTTTTTTTTTAAATTGTATCAAAAACATAGCTCATGACCCCTCTTTGGAACGTACTCTATGGGCTCATTCCAATGAGGGGTCATGAACTAAGTTTTTGAGAAAAAAGTGAAAAAATAATTAAAATTGAATGGTAATTTTTGTGAATAGCACTAACCGGTTTTGACCATTATATTGGCTAAAGGGTTAACCTCACATTTCCAGTTACTGTATATGTCCGTGTATAAGTCGCCCCCGTGTATAAGTCGCACCCCAAACTCACACTTGGAATTCCTCCCTTTTGCCTAAAGCCCATGTATAAGTCGCACCCCCATTTTTAAATTTTTGCAGTCAAAAAGAATTAGTTGCAAGTTTCGTTTTGCCAATTTGGGATGCAACGGAAATAGGTAAGTTTTCACGAGTTACCACGTGGTGAATAAGATAAAAAAATAAAGGAAAATTATTATTAAAGATTTAAAAAATACTTGCATTTATTTGTTTTTCGTTGTTTGTTTTTCACCCCAATGTCTTCATCCCTGTCAAGAAAATCCAATGCTCGTTTGTGACTGAAACTTCAAAGTTTCAGAATCTGAATGCCATTTGCGCCGTAAACTGCGCAGTTGTTGTGATTAAGTTGTTTTTTTTGGAACGTTCTTGAAAAACCAATAAAAATACAACAAATGCGCAGGTTACAGCGCAAATTGTTTTCAGATTGTTGTCCCACTTAAGCATTGTTGGTGCTATTGAAACTAACTTTACCTGGTGCACGTGTGCGTAATTTATAACCGGACGTTACACATCAGTGAATTGGGGTTCATGGAATAAATAAATACTTCTCTCCAGGTATTGCTGGCATACATTTAATGTGTTATTATTTATTTTTTCGTTATTTTGATCTTTTGTATTTTTTTTTGGTTCAATCCATATTGGCCCCACAAACCTGTTGATTTCCGGTACACGCACTGATGTAAACACATGGGCCGATTGAACAACGATGACTAAATAGAATACTTCTTTATTATTATTTATGGATAAAGGTAACAGAAAACACACATAATATTTTATTTTCTGAAGAATTTAAACTGAAATAAAATGAAAATAATTTTGGTGAATCTGCACTCAGTCAAAACCACACGATAGTACTGTCTGTTATACAATTGACAAAGGGTAGGAACAACGTTTGTCCGAAGAAGTCAGTCCCCTGAAAATTCTCTGAAACAAGTCGTACCCATGTATAAGACGCACCCCCGATTTTGCCATAACATTTTAGGTAAAAAAGTGTGACTTATACACAGACATATACGGTACCTGTACTAGTTAACCATTCCATTTGTTAAAAGGTTTGTGTTACGAAACTGTTAATATTGTCAGGAAAATACAAAGTGAAATTAATGTGGCCAAAAATTACACAATTTTCAGACTGAATATCATCTTAAATTTAGATGGTCACAGTGCCAGGTGCAGACTTTGTGTGAAGTCTTTCAACATCATGTGTATTATATGAACGAATAGTGACTCAAGAGTCACATGGCTTTAATAAAACCTGAAAAATGCTTCTTTCTTAAAATATAAAATAATGTATGAAAAAAACATGCAACAAAATGTAATACTCACTGGTCAATAAACACAGCCAAGCTGGCCAGTAGCCGCACATGAACTGATGAATTTATCAAACATTGTTCCACCTCATTACCCTCCCATTGCCCCCAGGCAAAGATGTTTCTGATCAACCCAAGGGAAAATTTTTGACAAAACCATGTAACCTTTAACCCTCTGCACTCTGATGTCAAAATACCAAAGTTTTGTGCAGCAAATTTTTCCAACAATGCAGCTGAGAATTTAAAAAAATTATATCTTGTTTGACAGAGCTCATTGAGCTCTGTCAAACAAGATATAATTTGTTAAATTTTTCATGCTGCATGGGCAATATGGAGTTAATTACAAAAAATTTGAAATTCTACCCGAGTGCTAGGAGTTAACCTGCTGAGTATTTTGAGGAAAAATTCAATAGAATCTTGCATCAAGACAACATTTATAAGGGTCCATTTTGTTTCCAAAAACCTCACTGATCTCTGTTCAACTGGATTGCTGGTGTGCTCATTTATCACATACAGAAAGTGTCTTAACCACTGCCATTTGAGGCGTGGGCTGGGAGAGGGTCAGGAGTTACTATAAATAAACAGTGCTCAACAACAACAAAATTCTTGAATGTTTTCAGTTTCCCGATGCCTCACAATCACCAATCGCTTTTTAACCCTCGACGCTCTCATGTCATAATGGCAAAGTTTTCAGCAGCAAATATTTCCCACAATGCAGTTTGATATTTAACTAAATATACCTTGTTTGACAGTGCTCACTGAGATCTGTCAAACAAGATATAATTGGTTAAATTCATAGTAACAGAAGAGAAAAAACAGTGATTGGAGAAAATTCTGTTGGACAACCAGAGTGCAAGGGGTTTAACCCTTTACCTAACATGAAAAGCAGATGACACTTGCAAACAAAATTCTTGAATAACTCATTTTTTTCATTTTTTGTCTCAAACACATAGGTTATGACCCCTCATTGGAACGAGCTCATTCCAAAGAGGGGTCATAACCTATGTTTTTGAGACAAAAAAAATGAAAATAATAATGAAAATTAATTGGCGATTTTTGTGAATAGCGCTGGCCAGTTTTGGCCGTTACATTGGGTAAAGGGTTAAAGAATGTTCTTTGATGTCTGTGAAAATGAATATGTTGATGATGTGCACATTTTTTGCAGCAGTACAAATTGAACATTTACAATGCAATACACTACAAATTGAATATTTGCAATACAGTACAAAACAAATTGAATATTTACAACATATTTTAATCCTGCCCACACTGATGTAAAAAAAATCAAAATTTCAACCGTAAATTTTTTCCCAAAATTAATGCAACTAGGAATTTAACCAGTTCGATCCTGTCTGACAGAGGCCAATGAGCTCTGTCAAACAAGATTGAATTGGTCCTAAAATTTTGTTGTTGCATCAGAAAAGCTGCTTTTTTTAAATTTTCGTATTCTGACATTAGTGTGGAGAGGATTAAACATTTCTGACAGAAAACAGTGTTCATATTGGAAAGTTTATACTCTGTAACTAGTTTTTATATGCCCTTTATATGCCCATTTGTTAAAAATTTGTAAAAATGGTCGTATTATGTAAATGGTCTGTCTGTCCATCCATCCATCTTGCTGTCCATCTAGGCATCCATCCATCCATCCATCCATCTGTCTGTAAACAATTTGTTTACAACTGATAACTCCAGTTTGGATTATTGGATTTCATCCAAAGTTGATATGTGTATTCCCTAGCTAGTAATACAAGCTATGTTCGAATATGGGTTCCATCCAAATAGTTTGACATAAGTTATGGCACTTTTTTGACTTAGAATTTGATCTTCTATTAACATTTTTGGTTTCTGACCGATAACTCCAGTTTGGATTATTCGATCTCAACCAGACATATTAACCTCCAGAATAATTTTTCAGGGAACCTGAGGGTGATTTTCTGGGAAATGGAATGGATTTCAGGGAAAAGTCTGCGCGGGGACAAAACAGAAGATAAAACTTACAGATTATCAGCTCATAGACCACCATTAATACCAGCTTATATCCAGATCTAGTTGTCAATTAGGCGATGCATTTATGCTGTTAAAACATCATAAAATAATTGTTGATTTGAACCCCCCCCCCCCCCCCCCCCCCCAATCCTCTTCTTCATAAACCCCCCCCTTGACGCTCGCACATTGATCACAAATCTCCAATTGTGAAGAAAAATATAGAAATAAACATGAACACAGCTGAAATTATATCATAAAATACCCTATCCTTAAATAAATTTAACTGAAAGCCTTATTTTACTGCTTCGTGAGTTTTTACCAGAGTTTGAAATGCATGTGATTTGACTCCGAACATTTTACATAAGTTACAATGGGAAAGAAATATTCAACTGTTGTTTTCCAGGATTTTAGGTCCAAAACTGATTCCTGTCCGGGAACTACACTGAAATTTCGGGATTTTCCTGGGCATTCCGGGAGAGTTAACATGTCTGATCTCAACCAAAGTTGGTATGTGTATTATTCAGTGAGTATAATACAGGCCAAGTTCAAATATGGGCTCTGTCCAATTATTTTTACATGATTTAATGCCCTTTTTTTTTACTTGAAATTCAACTGTCTATCAACATTTTTGGTTTCCAACCATTAACTCCAGTTTGGATTACTTGATCTCAATCAAAGTTGGTATGTGTATTGCCCAACTTGTAATACAGACCAGGTTCAATTATGGGTTCCGTCCATTTATTTTTAAATGAGTTACGACCCTTTTTCGACTTAGAATTCTACCCTCTATCAACATTTTGAAATCCGAACACTAGAGCTGGGCGCTATTGAAATACAGTATTCGATATCGATATTTTCATGGAAAATACCTTGGTTCTAGTATTGATATCAGTATCAGATCATGCATGTTAAACTGTGTGCTCTGAACTTCACCTCATAAGTTTTAACCCTATATCATAACCCTGAAGGTTGACCTGCATAAGTTAAGACAATAGAGTAATCTCACATCTATCGTAAAACTCCATAGGCATGACAGCGAGCACATGGTCATGGGCTCTCTTAAGTTCATAACTGTACTTTTCTCACACATCATGGCCAAAGTATCAGTTGGTTTTAGCTTAAATAATATCAGACCTTTGATTTGTTAAGTTATTAACAAAATAATAGCTGGATACTGATCAAAAATCAAATGGAAAGACTATTAAATAGAACACATTCCACAAACTGAATTTCCCCGCTTGAAAATGAAAGTAAAACTTACCAATTTTAATTTCGCCGCTGCCGAGTTCAAGGTAATTTCTTTCTCAAAAAAAAATTGAATCTTTTTTGTGATGATTGTGAAATGTGAGACCGTAAATTGGTTGTGTTAGCTGTTGGCGCAGCTACTAAACTCTTACAAAGCTTACACAAGCAAGACTTCTTGTCAGTTCTTTCAAAATGCATCACCCATGCACTCTTAGACTTGCTGCCATGTTTTTAAACATTAAGAGGAATTCCCGCCTTATCCCTGATTAGCTTGCACAAAATCTAAATATCAAAATTTCGGTAAACTTCATTTGCATTCAGTACGATATTTGATATCAAAGAAATATCGAAACTCTACCGAAAATTTGGTATATCGCACAGCTCTACTGACCAGTAACTCCAGTTTGGATTATTTGATCACAACCAAAGTTGGTATGTGTATTTTCTAGCTAATAACACTGACCATGTTTGAATATGGATTCCATCTAACTATTTTTACATGAGTTATGTCCATTTTTCGACTTAGAACAGGCGTATTTAGCCATGCTTGGTGGTGCTCTTGTTGTGTAAGATAAACACCATGACATTTGATGAAATGAAATCTGTTATGCTGTGACTACAATCAAAACCTACAGTACAGTCACAGTGGACTGGCCATAATCCACGCATAATAAAAATCATCATCAACAAAATTTTAATTAATGAAGCATCGGTTTGAATTAATTTTAATTTCTTTATGATTATTCCTATAATTAGTGTTTGGAATCTAATATTATTGCATCCGTGGAAATATTGCCCACCCGTGGAAAGTGACTGCGGCAGTACTATAAGAGCTTTCACATCATAAAATGTAACGAATTGGGAGGAAATACTGCATTTGATTGAACTGATGCCATCTTTGGCAAAGAGTTCATCTTAAATGCATATACAGTGGAACCCTGTTAATTGAAGAGCCACTTTGCCAATGAAAATTATTCAGTTAACTGGAGTATTCAATTAACAGGGATTATGCCACTTTCTTGTATTGTAGAGATAAACTTAACATTTATTCTATTATATCTTGTTTGACAGAGCCCCCATGAGCTCTGTCAAACAAGATATAATACATTAAATTCCTGTATTGGATGTACTGAGGCCAAATAGGTCTAAAAACAAAGGAAAACTGGGGAGAGTCAAGGTAATTTCTCGACAGGTTACAAGATTTTTAGCTCATCTTGACAAAGTTAAGCTGAGCTAATCCCATCAGTCTCCGTCCATCGTCCGTCTGTCATCCATCAACACCATGTTTTGGTCTTCTCCTCCAAAGCCACAGGCCAACTCAAGTGAAAGTTTGTGTGATTAATGGTCCCGAAGGGGCATTGCATTTTTGTTCAACTCAGTATGCCCAGCCCCATAGGGAGGGAGTGGGGAAAAATGCTCCAAAATGTTTTTAAAATCTTCTTCTCATGAACCAGTGTGTACAGTGACTTGATATTTGCTATGGAGCTTCCTTTTGAGGTGTAGAATCAAATTTGTTCAAACGAAGTTCGTGAAGCAATATTTGGCTTTGTAATGGGGTGGGGGGGGGGGGGGGGGGGGGGGGGGTCAGATTCAAGTTTGTTCAAATAAAGCCCATTTGTTCATATTTGGGCTCAATACAGGAACCCAAATTTTTAACATCGGGTAATATGGGGAATATTCTTTAAAAATCTTCTTCAGAACTACCAGTCAGAATCTTTTATATGTTTGGTATACATCATTGTTATGAGGGTCAGATTCAAGATTGTTCAAACCAAGTCCACTGGTTAATATCTGGCCTTCCTACGGAAGCCTAAATTTTAACTTTGTTCCGTATGGGGGATAATTTTAAAAATTCTTCTTCTTCAGATCCACCAGTCAGAATGCTTTCATATTTGGTATGCAACATCTCTAGGGGTGTCAGATTCACGTTTGTTCAAATCAGATCCATGGGTATGTATTTGGGCTCGCTATAGTAGTCCAAATTTTTACTTAGTGCGATATGAGGAAATTTCTTTAAAAATCTTCAGATCCACCAGTCGGAATGCTTTCATATTTGGTATACAACATCTCTAGGGGGGGTCAGATTCAAGTTTGTTCAATTCGAGTGCCTGGGTTAATATTTGGGAACTTGAAATTTAACTTAATACAATATGAGGGAAGTTCTTCAAAAATCTTCTTCAGATCCACTAGTCAGAATGCTTTCATATTTGGTATACAACATCTCTAGGGGGGTCAGATTCAAGTTTGTTCAAATCGGATCCATAGGTTAATATTTGGGCTCGCTATGTTAGCCCAAATTTTAACTTAGTGCAATATGAAGAAATTTCTTTAAAATTTCTCATCTTCAGATCCAACAGTCAGAATGCCTTCATATTTGGTACACGACATCTCAGATTCAGGAAAGTCAGATTCAGCTGTGTTCAAATCAAGAGCCTGGGTTAATGTTTGGACTTCCTATGGGAGCCAGAATTGGCCATGTTGCTGAGGAATTAAAAATTTTGTATTTAGTACCCTCTAGAGGTGTGTAACTAAGATTAATCCACATAGGTTGTATCAAGGGGCTTCACAGGGGAGCTCTACATTTTACATTATGATCAACTGAAGAAAAGGCATGATGCCCGGATTATTTTTGTCACTCCTGCGGGGCTCAAGGATTGACAGTGTATCCTGTTGAAATGGATTGCTTAATGTAGACTCATTCTTGGACTCTGTTTATATTTTGTTCTGTTCAAGATGAGCGCTTCAGGCCATCTGGGTCCTCTTTTTATTCAATTAACAGGAGTTTACTCTATAACCTATATTCAATTAACAGGTCAAATTTGTGCTAACAAGGTTACTCAGTTAAGAGATATCCAATTAAGTGGGCTGCAGTGTACTGTTAGTTACCCCATGTCTGTGTTTTAACTACCCAAAGCCAGCCATATCCCATGAGGCTGAAGGATGATGAGATACAGCTGACTTAGGGTAGGTAAAAACTTGTGCTAAATAAACAGACTCATGGTGATGATTGTATATATTGACATCTCTTTTTCACTGCAATTTCACCAGCAGAAAACTACACAAATCTCTTCACATTTATTGTTGTCGAAAACACTTTGTCATCCGTGCAACAGAAAGAATGAAGCGATACCTAGCAAATTAATTTTCAGGAACTGAAAATAAAGCACATGTCACTAAATGACCTCGCCTATGTGACACAGGAAATTTCTCAGTGGTTTGATAGAAATACCATGAGATGGCTCTGTATCATGTAGCTATCAACCAATCAGATTTAAGAAGGTATGTTAGCCAATAGACTAAGGTTCTTTTCAGAGTAGGTAGTGAGAATTTCAAAGATTTGTGAAAAGTCACTTTTCAGTCATTTTCTGTTACTTCCCTTGATGATGATTTGCCTTGACGATTTGATGTTTATGAAGAGGTTAGAGCACACATTTTCTTTTCTGGAAGAAATAAAGGTGAGTTTAATATGACCAACTGGTACAAAGGGCTGTTGTGTTTATAACAACATCACTTTGTTCTCTTCTGGATGAAGACAGGGTATACATTACATGCTCAGCATCAATTCGCTTTGAAAATATGAGAATGGCTTAGAACAAAAGATTTGTGCTCCATGAATGTTGGGGAAATGAGGGCTTTTTAATTGTGACAAACATTGCCCGAGTCGCAAAACCAGATCCTGAAAATCACTCCAAAAAGTCCTGTAAAGGTGTTTAAGGTTTTTTTGTAAGGCCCTTTTTCTCTAGTGTTTTTAGCTCAACTTTGGCGAAGGCAAATTTGAGGTAGTGACATGGCCCGTCATCCATCTGTCACGCCGTACACACGGCTCGGGCTAGAGGCCATATTTATGAACCGATCTTTACAACACTTCTTGGGTACCTTTGTTATCATCGTGGGATGAGAACAAGTGTTTTTGGGTCCGGTCCAAAATTTAAGACAGCCACTGGCAGCCATTTTGTATCCAAATTAGGTGCAATCAGATTTTTGCGCAGAACTTCCATATGAAAGCTCCGATTTGAATAATTTTTTTGTATGAATGTTTAGTACCATGGGATACATCACATGTAATACAGGTTTTTTTCTTGTGCATAAATTATGCAAATAAGACTAACTTTGATTTATTTAGTGTTACTTTCAGCACTGTAACTGCAAATGCCAATACGACTCGGGCTAGAGGCCGGATTTATGAACCGATCTTTATGAAACTTCTTGGGTACCTTTGTTATGACCGTGGGATGAGAACAAGTGTTTTGGGGTCCGGTCTGAAATTCAAGATGGCCGCTGGTGGCCATTTTATACAAAATTAGGTGCAATCAGATTTTTGCACAGAACTTCCATATAAAAGTGCTGATTTGAATAATTTTCTGTGTGAATGTTTAGTACCATGGGATACATCACATAAAATACAGGTTTTTTTCTCGTGCATAAATTATGCGAATTAGACTAACTTTGATCTATTTAATGTTACTTTCACTGTAACTGCAAATGCCAATACGACTCGGGCTAGAGGCCGTATTTATGAACCGATCTTTACGAAACTTCTTGGGCGCCTTTGTTATCACCTTGGGACGAGAACAAGTCTTTTTGGGTGCAGTCCGAAATTCAAGATGGCTGCCAGCGGCCATTTTGTACCAAAATTGGTGCAATCAGTTTTTTGTACAGAACTTTTGTATGAAAGTTCTGATTTGAATACATTTCTGTATGAATGTTTAGTAACATGGAATACATCACATACAATACAGGTTTTTTCTTGTGCAAAAATTTTGCAAATTAGATGAACTTTGATTTATTCAGCGCTACTTATACACAGTAAGTGCACATGTCAATATGGCTTGGGCTAGAGTCTGTATTTATGAACTTATCTTCACAAAACTTCTTGGGTACCTTTGTTATCACCTTGAGATGAGAACGAGTGTTTCTAGGTGCGGTCCAAATTTCAAGATGGCTGCCAGTGGCCATTTTGTACCGAAATTAGGTCCAGTCAGGTTTTTGTATACAACTTCTATATAGAGGCCGTATTTATGAACCGATCTTTACGAAACTTCTTGGGTACCTTTGTTATCACCGTGGGTCAAGAACGAGTGTTTTGGGGTGCGGTCCAAAATTCAAGGTGGCCGCCAGCAACCTTTTTGAATTAAAATTAGTGCAATCAATTTTTTGTACAGAACTTCTGTATGAAAGTTCTGATTTGAATAAATTTTTGTAGGAATGTTTAATAACATGGAATACATCACATATTTGTCCCATGCAGGAATTATGCAAATTAGATGAACTTTGATTTGTAAGTCAGTGCTACTTATACACAGTAAATGCACATGTCAGTACGGCTTGGGCTAGAGTCTGTATTTATGAACTAATCTTCACGAAACTTCTTGGGGTACCTTTGTTATCACCTTGTGACAGGAACGAGTGTTTTGGGGTGCCTTTGTTATCACTGTGCCATGAGAACAAATATATTTGGATTCAGTCAGACCCACTCTGGGACTCAAAGATTTCTTTTCTAGTTTAGCATCTAACTGTCGCCCACCTTTACAATACTTTACCTACACATTTGTTACAGGCTACGGTCAGCATTTATGTACAGACCGTTACAATACTTTACATGTACCTTTGTTATGAGGTCATTACCTACATGTTCGTCATTGCTGTGTCACATACTATACATGTACATGTCTTAAACAAGTTGAGCTATAGTGTCATTGACACTTTCATTTGTTTTTTTTGATTTATGAATTTTGTTTGGTGTTGTTACCTAATATTGACAAAAAGTGGTGAGAATTTTGTATTATCATAAATAATTTGTTGATTTTAGTTAAATTAATTAGTTTGATGTGTGATGTTGTTTTGTTCTGGTTTGTGTTGTGATAAATGCCTTTTGTATTTAACTTGTTTATGTGAGACTTAAGTTGTGGAAATTGATTTCTAATGCCTGTTTTTCTCCATCTGCGCTTTAATGATTTTTCTACTTATTAATCTGGATTTGGTATTTTACCCTTTACATAACAAATGAGTCATATGAAGACAGTCCTAATGACAAAAATCACCAATCCAATTTTCTTTCTTAATTTTTTTCCTCAAAAACATTGTTTATGACCCCACATTGGAACAAGCTCACTGAGCTTGTTCCATAGAGGGGTCATAAGTTATGATAGTAAAGCCAAAAATGAAAATTTTTAATTATTCAAGAAATTTGTTCACAAGTGTTCTAGTTGTTAGCTCACCTGACTGAAAGTCAGGATGATCAAGAGTGATCATTCATCGTATGTCTGGTGTCCGTCATCCGTCGTCCCGTCAACATAGTGTGTGCACCTGCCCCTCCTAAACTGCTGAACCAATTTTAGTTATATTTGAGGTGATTGCTTGTTCTGACATCGCATTTTGTGTTTGTTTTTTTTCCTAATCAACTTGCCTTGCATCATAGGGAGGGGTGGAGGAAAATTCTTTTTCAGAATCACCAGTTAGAATCCTTTCATATTTGGTATACAACTTCTCTGAGTGGGTCAAATTCAAGTTTGTTCAATTTGGGTCCCTGGGGTAATATTTGGGCTCCCTATGGGAGCCCGAATTTTAACTTAGTGCAATATGAGGGAATTTCTTTAAAAGTCTTCTTCTCCAGAACCATGTCTTAGAATGTTTTGATATTTGGTATACAACATCTCTATGGGGTCAGATTAAAGTTTGTTCAACTCGAGTCTCTGAGTTAATATTTGGGCTTTTTATGGGAGCCTGAATTTTAACTTAGTGAAATATGAGGGAATTTCTTTAAAAATCATCTTCTCTTGATACACCAGTCAGAATGCTTTTGTATTTGGTATACAACATCTCTAGGGACGTGAGATTCAAGTTTGTTCAAATCGGATCTCTGGGTTAATATTTGGGCCCCCTTTGTTAGCCCAAATTTCAACTTAGTGCAATATGAGGAAATTTCTTTAAAAATCTTCTCCTTCAGATCCCTCAGTCAGAATGCTTTCACATTTGGTATACAGCATCCTGGTGGTGGAAGGAAAGGGCTCAGACTCAAGTTTGTTCACATTAAGTTCCTAGGTTGATGTTTGGACTCCAAAGTTTTCTGGAAATTGCGGCATTATTTCTGTGGTAGCATCCCAGTATTAAAAAAAAATCATCTGGCCTGGACAAGAGAGTTATAAATAATTAAATAACTTCATTCCTCTGTGGTGTAAACTAGCTGTAGATGCTAATTAAATCCTTCTTTAAACAACTATTGTCAGGTTAGCTCCTCAGGCCTCATCTGGCCTCTTGTGTTGAGTAAAGGGTTATTAAAAGAAGTATTCAGTTTGGATTGTCTTGAGAGTCCTTTGCAGACTTTTTAGTTAATACAGTTAGGCTGTATTTGTAAGTCAGTTGCTACAAACTAAAACCACAAAAACCAGGACTCTTGTGGTTCAGTGGTTAGAGCATTGGACTTCAAACTGAAACGTCCATCCCCACCAGCAGTAACTGTGTTGTGTCCTTGAGCAAGGCACTTAATCCTGATTGCCCATGTGGAGGCATGATGGCTCTGTGTATGAGCTCGTTCCAAAGAGGGGTATTAACCTATGATTTGAGACAAAAAATAATGAAAATTTTTGCGATTTTTGTGAATAGCGGTGGCCGGTTTTGGCCGTTAAATTGAGTAATGGGTTAATGCATACTGTACATGAATTGTGTATTTGCCTTGAACCAATGCTAACTCTGCTTGTGTAGAGTTAGTATGTCCGGGAGTTTGACTGTTGCTCGTTGCAGCTTAGTGGCTCTCTTCAGGTACTCTGGCTTCCTCCACCTATACAACTGCCCAACATGAGATGACCCTGTCTGTTGAAAGTGTCATTAAACCCCAATATAAAAAAAACACAACAACAAAATATCTTTAGTGTCTCACTGAATATGAACCTTTCATTATGGTACCCATTCACCAGGATGTCATTGGAACTCTTGGAGATGGAGAAGTTGTGCTTGATTACTGGGATAAACAAGTTCTGTTTTACTAGCACATTACGTGTACAGTACCCATATGAGACTGGTCAATAAATACCCCAGTTATTGATGCTAAATTTAGATTACTGTTGTCTATTTATAGAGGAACTATTTATGAGTGGGCGTGTTCAATTAATTACTTATCTTCATTGACAACAGAGCAACAATAACAGGAACATTGGCTTTGATATATTTTATTTCATTCAAGTGTTTCAACTTTTAACGAGCAATAAACTATAGAAACATAATACACTGCACATAGATATTAACATAAATAAGTTTGTTTTTTGCACATTGATATTTACATAAATGAGTTGTCATTTTTTAATTTTTAACTTCATTTGGTTTCTTACAACTAACATTGCAGTACGTTCAACGTGGATTGAAACAAAAACGCCGCCGCGGTGTGTTCTCCTCCGTGGAGTTCCAGTGGACCGCAGTGTTTGATCAGTGGAAGACAGTTTTCTAAACACTGTGACCCACCGTGATCACGAGCGTTAACGATTAGTTTAATTGCTTTCGCATGTCCGTTTCTCTGCTGATTAATAAATACTGTCTTGTGACGTCAACTGGCAAGACAACTGCGTTTGTTACTGGTAGTAGATAATTTATTTTAAATTAAAATTGGAATTTGGGGGAGGCAGACGGCGACTATTGCTGTGGTTTGAAATTGTAAATTGGGAATAGAACAGTCAGTTCCATTTGGTTAAGTACAAAGTCCTCGTCACTTTCGAAACTAAACTGTTGTGTTTGCGCGATCGATTTGATCGAGGAAATAAATAAACCAGACTTGAGAAAAACAACTAATATTCAGATTCGCGAAGTTCCCAATTTCACATTTTGTTTACAGCTGTAGGCCAACACGTGATGAGCCGTGTTTTTCTTGGGTGGGAAGTGGGGGCGAAAAAGCCTCCTGCGCCACGAAAGCGGCCACGGCGCACGGCTAATGATCGAAGTGATACCAGTTCACGACATTGAGTCAACTCGACCAGCACATCCTCTTTCCTGTCTTACTATTGTCGGGCAACGCAATTAAAGATTCTTATAAAAATGATATAGTAAAAAGAAAATATAGTGTTTTTGAATGGATACCAAAAAGTATCTCACTCGAGACTGAATCTAATGATTATTTCACAGGGGGGAGGGGGGTGGACGGGAGATATTTGCTTACAGAAATAAATATCCTTCATCCAATTCTGTAGGGGTTTGTACATACTTTTATACTCTTTGCATTTGCAGATTTTTCAACGTTCCTCTACATTGTTGTTATTTGTATTATCAATTGAAATAGCTAAGCCTGTGTGTATGTAAAAATATGTGGGTGAATATAAGGAAGATGCCGAATTAAAATATCTGCGAATGTGCCATTCTAAGAGAGAGTACGCTTCAGTGGGAAAGAGATAGATAGAGACAGATATACGTGATGGGGGGGGGGGGGGGGGGGGGGGGGGGAGAAAGTAAGAAAAAGTGAAAGAAAATTAGTACACGAAAGTATACGCAAGTGCATGTGGGCGTATGTCTGCATATTACTCTCTGTGTGTTTGTGTGTGTGGGGGGGGGGGGTCCGCAAGGGTGTGTATTTTGGTGTGCGTGCATGTGTTTTGGTTTTTCGGGTTTGGGGGTTTTTTTTGTTGTTTTTTTTTGTTTTTTATGAACTACTGTAAAAAAAGACCTACCTGTGTCTCTTAAGCCTTCATAGGCTGGATTTCATATAAATATTTTGAACATACTCTATGTATATTATGCATGTGTATTGAAATGTGACACTTAAATAAAATATTATTCTACTGCTACTACATTAAAGTAGTCGGGATTGAAGTGATTAATTAGGTACAGTAGATTAAACTACCAATTGCAGAAGGTGTGAAATGACATTTGAGTGGTGCGACAAAGCACAGAGCTGTCCTTCAAACCAAAATCTGTTTTAACACCTCTGCACATGACAAGCTTGAGAAAAAATAAGAGACAAATCAATATAATAATTACTTTTTATTAATTCAGTAAGCATAATTATAACCATATGTAAATAAAATCAATAGAAAATAATATTTTTTTTATTTCCAATAATGACACGCCGATCGACAAGACAGACCACCATACATCGTAACCCTAGCTCAAACATGCCCCGAAATTTCATATTATATTTTTTTTGTTTTGTCCCCCCACACGTGTCTTGAAACCCCAAAAATTAAAATAGGTCTTTCAGACAGGAGATTTTAGTTCCTCTATCGGAGATTTTCTGGCGCCACCCCTGATTTTTGCATGCAGCCAGCACATCAAAAATTTCAGTGTCTTGGCAGTGTAAGATTCAGTCATCCATACCACTCCTAAATGGTGAAGTAAATAGCCCTCCCCTCCCCGAAACGAGGCAATTGAACCCCAGACTCCCATAAACCCACACGCACAAATAGGCCTATATCATTGATTGCTTAACTACCTGTCCCTCCCCCCCCCCCACCCCCCATCTTGGTCAGTTTTCCTTGTTAGTACATGCAGGCGCTTCAATATATGGATTCCGAAGCGTCTTGGGCTGAAACGTCCCAGGGCCACCACAAGCATTCCTTTTTCGTTAATGTAGTTTATTTATGTTAATTCCACTCTCAACATTTACATTTTAACATTCCACTCTGAAATTAACTTTTAAAATCGTCAATCGGATTCCCTTCCTCCCCAACCCACAATTTATTCAAAATTCAATACCGGTAACATGATTCTTCTCCGTCAATAGCTACAGTTAGGTAAAAGACCGTCGGAGAAATGTCCAGATATTGTACTGGTCAAGTTATAATTTTTTCAATTCACATCCATGATTTCAGTACGGTATAATATTTATATTTTCGTAATTCCTCGAGTTCTAAATCGATTTTGATGAACAACATTACGAATCGCAATAGTTTTCAATAACCTTTTCAAATATGGAACTATCTTTTTAATATTTCATGTAAAAATAAAAGTAATATTTCACTGACTGTGAAAAAATTTGATCTAATTAAGAGCCGGTGACTGAGAGATCAAAAGTTAAACCGACGTCAGCCGAACATCCCATCACACAGTTTGACATATTCATGCGATATTAAAAACACAATTCAAACTCCATATTTTGATAGTTTTTTTCTGCCATATTAATGCTTTTTATTATCAAAAAACACGTATGGAGCATACGTATTCAATTTATACTTAAGTGCAATACCTAACAATCACTAAACAACAATGAACTGAAACTATTTTTGGTGGAAGAATAAACCTGATTACCGCACTTGCAAAAAACACAAGTTAATTATAGATAAATTGAAGTCACGTGGTGGGGTTTTGAGACCCCACCTTGTAGTGTAATTAGTGGGGTCTCAATTTCTGTGTTCATATGGGCAGCGTACACGACATGATAAGATGACTCTGTAACCAATGCCTTGGGTGAGGATCATCTATTGTGGACCCCATGTGTTGGTGTCATGATATAACCAAAGATTCTAAAATTAACCTGAAACACCAATAAATAAATAAATAAATAAATAAATAAATAAATAAATAATGCAGCCATGCCTTCCTACTCTGAGACAGTGAATGATGCCAATTCATTCAATTAGACTTTGAATTTCTGCATCAGACCTTATAAAAGGATATGCTTCTTGCGCACACGAAAATTAGATTATTGATTATATTTGATATGGTCATGAGGATTACACTTTTATACTGAGGCTGGGGTCCCATTACTCTCCCATTCCAGATTTGTTGCAATTTTTTTTTTTTTTTATCAGCAAAAAGCTATGCTACCATGAAAACAAATTACGTTAACCAAAAATTGGTTCACTGACCCGGCTTGCCAGCAGTGAGCAGTATGGTGGTGTTCGTTGGTTGTAAAACAAAAATCGTCTCAGCTAGATGTGCTTTATTAGCTCACCTGACTGAAAGTCAGGGTGAGCTTTTCTGATCACTTTTTGTCCGTCATACGTTGTCTGTCGTCCGTCGTACATTGTGAAGGTGGTGTTTAGGTCATTTTCTCCCAAGCCACTGGCTGCTGTTCAAGGGTTTCTGCTCAATTTGTGGAGGGGGATGGGGCCAAAATGCACAAAATTGTAAAAAATCTTCTTCTCATGAACCAGCCGTCGTATCAGAGACTTGATATTTGGTATGCAGCTTCCATTTGAGGTGTAGACTCAAGTTTGTTCAAGAGAAGTTTGACGGGCAATATTTGCCATTGTTCTGAGAGAGGCAAGAATTTTTGCCCTGCCCAGAATTTCTATATTTTTATACTGTACCAATGACCCAGACATAGCTGGTGCTAACTCTTAAAATATAGGGCCAAACACAAATTTTGCCCCCCAATCCCCAAAATTTGCATCTAAAACCAAAGAAAACATGTCCTGAATGGCCCTCCACACTTCACCTCTACTGCGCATGCGCAGTGTCAAGGACGTTCCAAAATTGGCGCCATTAATCATTCTAAGTTTGGCCCTTCATCAGTTAACATCTGACTGATCTGTGTGCTTGTAAATCTCAGTTTAAATGATGCCAGACACATAAATACTAGTGAAATGGTGATTCTAAGGAGGATAGAGAAGGAGGAGAGGAAAAATGTGTGACAGAATATTATCAGGGCTGTAACTTAAAATTTTTTAATGAAATTATGTTAAGTTACCTATTTTCGAGGCAGCAGCCATTTTGTTGTCATTCTTGTTATTTAGTTACACTGATTTTTCAGTGTTTTCCTCTCTCCCTTTCCTTTAAGTCCCCTCTTGCTATTCTCCCATGCTTTTGGCATAGTTTCTGTAATTATTATTACTAAAATTTCTTGGGAGTTTTAGCTGAATAACAGAATGAATTCTGTTCTTTTCCCCATGTTTACGTCTTCACCTACGGGTGGTTAGGCGTTGTGTTCTGCATCTACCATCTGATGTTCTGCAGTTTCTTCCCTGGAAGTCTCTGTTTTGCATCAGATAGTGTATTTTTGGTAACTGATTTCGGGCCTGGGTGCCTGGAGTCTTATTTTAGTGTTTTTACACTCATTGTTTACATTTACAACAGCCCTCTGTGTGAGGGGGGGATTTCTTGAAAATAATATCTTGATGTTAATTTAATCATAACTAGATACATTATTATTGTTCGTAAGTGTTGCATAAATTGTTTAAAATATTTTAAAAAATTTTGTCCACACTTAGGCTTGGGATCCATTGGGGCTCAACGTTACTTTTCAGAAACTTGGGCTGTTCTGAAAAAATATTTTTTCAAAATATTTTGATTTCAATTATTTTTTCTATGTTAATGGATCATATTATTATTATGTATTTTGATTGTCAGGGGTTGGTGCGAGTACCAGGACTTTGTTTTCTTTTCACATTGAAAGGATTTTGATCAATTGTAATAAGAGGAAGTCTTCCTCTGACTTTTATAATCATTCTATATGTGGTCAGTGTACTCGCATTAACTCCTGTTCTGTATCTGATGATTTCGATGACAACATGGGAAGCGTATGTAACGGTATGTTAGTGGGGAATTGGACATTCCGGTCCTTTCCCCGCAGGGTCACTCTACTTTATCAATTTCTATTTCAGACGATCAAGATTAGGGTGATGTATCTGTGATGTCTTCCAACAGTGTGCCTCCGTCGTCACAATTAATGAAGGGCTAGCGGAAAAGTGCTCATGTAAATACGCCAATTGCCTAAGAGGACCCTAGTAGGTTCGACGGCCTTTGACGTCTGCTAGCTCGCCCGGTGTAGCGTCCATTCATCGAATGGTTCGGCAGCCGGGTTCGTCCGTTGCGGTCTAGAAGGAGTTTTGGGGTGATGCGAGCATTATAAATCAACCAAATGCACACCCAGTGACGGCGGATTAGAGGGAGAACGGAGGAAGCCTTTTAGTCCGGTTCATAGCTCGTTCTGGTCCATCCGGACGTCGAGCGAGAGAGGCCCCTCTCTCGTACAACAACATCTGGCCCCAGATGTTGTGGTACAAAATGTTTCGCATTCGGAGCATACGTCCGTCGCTCGGGACGCTCCGACATATAGTCAGTCCGGAGAGACTGTCAATAAGGCTTCCTCATTCTCATGGTTGCGCACACGACCGCTCTTGGCTACGTGACCTCGGATATCCAGTCAGCTTCGCCAGTCAGAGAATCATCGGCGACCAGGTCACACCATCTGGTAGCCAGGGACACGAGGCCTGCAGACTCCGGACTTTCGCATAGGAAAGTGTGCGGGAGTCAACGAACACGGAGCTTCCGGCGGCAATGCATCGTAAGACCGCTACTGCACAGGCCTCGGGGACGGACGTGCTATCCTAAATAGCACAGCTTATCGCAGCATCCCAGCAACAACTGAATCTGTCGCATATGTTTTATCCGACGATGCTGGGTCGGGACGCTCCGCGGAAGCGGGTACGGACGTCCGAAAATTTCATCCGGTCCGACGGGATACCGAAAGGGATTCGGAGGATTTCGAGCTTTCCCTTTCGGAACAACATATGCTGTTGTGTATGTCATCTGACTTGATCTTCTACAGGTTCTTTCGTCGGACCAGAATGCTGCGATGCCGGATAAGAAACTGATAGCGTCGGTGGACTTAGAAATTTTTGGTTCGGTTCAGGGACTTCGTCCCTCAGTTCCGACATAGTCCAATAATGTCACACAAACTTTCGAATTATTGAACGACGCTATATATTTATTATTATATGCTTGCTATTACCAAGCATTTCTGGTTTCTTGTTCGCAAAGTTACGGAGATGTCTTTCAAAAGTGTGCCTCTGTCGTCATAGTTAATGAAGAGCTAGCGGCAATAAGTGCTCATGGAATATGTCTATCGCCTAAGAGGTCCCTAGTGGGATCGACGGAGTTGACATTCGCTAGCTCACCCGGTGTAGTGTACATTCATCGAATGGTTCGGCTGCCGGGTTCGTCCGTTGCGGTCTAGGAAGGAGATTTGGGTGATGCGAGCACTATAATTACTTTAGTACTCACCCAGTGACGGCGGATTGAGGACAGATCAGAGGAAGCCTGTTAGTCCGGTTCCTGGCTTGTCCAGGTCCGTCCGGGCTGTGAGCGAGAGAGGTCCCTCTCTCGTCCAACAACATAGGGGACCGCATGTTGTGGTTCAGATATTTTACATTCGGAGCATATGTCCGTCGCTCGGGACGCTCCGTTATATTGACAGTCCGAGAGACTGTCGATAATGCTTCCTCATCCTCACAGCAGTGCACACGACCGCACATTGGCTACGTGACCTCGAGTATCCGATCAGTTTCGTCATTCAGTGATTCCACGGCGAACAGGTCACGCCATCCGGAAGCCAAGGGACACGAGGCCTATACACTCCGTTCACTCGCATATTAGTAGTATGCACGGGGTAACGATCACGGAGCTTCCAGCGGCAATGCATCGTAGGACCGCTTCTCCACAGGCCTCAGTGACGGACGTCCTATCCGAGTTAGCATAGTTTTTTCGCAGCATCCCAGCAATCGACAGTTTCTTGGTCGAATCAGGAATTATCTGACGGCGCTGGGTCGGTGCGGTCTGCGGTTGCATCAGGTACGGACGACCGAATGCTTTATAGGGTCCGACAGGATGGCGAAAGGGATTCGAAAGATTTCGAGTTTTCCCTTTCGTAGCATCGGAAGCTGCCATACATATCTTCCGGCATTATCTTCCAGTGATTGTTATTTCGGACTACATTGCTGCGATGTTTGATAAGAGACTTATAGCGTCATTGGACACGGAATTTTGGATCGGTTCAGGGACATTGTCCCTGACTTACCGACACAGTCCAATAATGTCATTAGAACATGTGTATTATTTATCGACGCTATATATATATATTAGTCTGCTACCAAGCTGGATAGTTTAGTTTCTTGTCCGCAATGCTCATTTCTGCCTTTTATCATTTATACGAATAATTTATTTTGGCAGAACAGGGCATACCGAGAGTTCATATGCGTCTAGACGGCGTGGTTTAAGACTGGAAATATTCTTTTTCGCCGTCTATGTCTTTTCCAACCACAATGTTGGAAACGACAATGATGTCTAATAGACTTAACTTAGACGCTTTATCATACCTAATCCACCTTACTGAGGCGTTATCATTACGTCTTCAAGAGAAAGAATTTCGGGATATTATCCTCAATGTGATTTCTTTTGAGGGCAGTAGTTTGTTCACGTATAACTCTGCCCTTCAGTGGCTGCTTGGAGTTGGTTAGACGTGACGCAGCCCTAGCTACATCCACGCGCATGGATAGTAAGGTGAAGGACTCTCTCAGAGTCGCTTCGTTCTCGGAGAAGCTTCTCTTCGACGGCAACTTTTCAGCAATCCATGAATTGCTCGATTTACACGTTCTCTTGTCTATTTAGTGTAGCAAGAGATTCAGACTGGGGCAAACATTCGGTGGTTGACTCAGGGAGTGCCACTGCAGTTGCCGGATCCGAGTTTTATAATTATGACGGTTGCCAGTCAAACAGGTTGGGATATAATATTGATCCCAACGGATTCAAAGTGCCAGGGTCTTTGGGTTCCGCAGTCTCTAAGCAAGCACTTATCTTCCACGGAATAATTTTTTTTTTTTAGGCTTGCTTTATGTCATTGGATGAACATTATTCAGAAACGCATGTCCAAATTCTGTCCGTTAATTCGACAGTAGTGGCGTATCTCCGGAACCAGGGAGGCACTCATTCGTTTCCGTTATTCAATTTAATGGAAAGAATCCTTCTGTTTGTTATAGTACACCAAGTTCTGCTTCGGTCCGTCATATTCCGGGTCGTCTGATTGTTTTACCGGACTCCCGTTCACTTATGGGTCGCTTGTTGCCGTCAGAATGGACTCTCAACAAACAAGTATTCAATCAGATTTGATATCAATGGGAGCGTCCAATGATAATTTATTTATGACACAACTTGCTTGTCAATTGCAGACGTATGTGTTTGCTTGTCCGGATCTCTGAGCTTATGTTGTTAACGCTCTATTGATCTAATAGGACGGAATGATAGGATATGCGTATCCTCCTGCACTGTTGTTTCAGCAAGTATTGCTAAGATAAACAACCACAATACATTTCTGTTGATAGCATCTCTGTCTTCACAGAGACCGTGGGTAAATTTACTCTGATGTCTACTGTGGGACTTAACGTGAAATCTTCCTCCATGAGAGGATCTTTTTTCGCTGGGTAAAATCGTGTCATCTTTATCACAACCCGCAAGGTCTCAACCTTCACGTATTCCGTTGTGTGGTCCTTATTGCATTGTAAGCATTATACTGGACGAGCTTTGGACGCGATTTCTTACTATAGGAGAACCTCTTCTTCGCTATACTATGCGGCTAAAGTGGAGGCTCTTCTGTCGTTCGTGTAGGGATCACTATGTTGATATTGTTGATCCCTCCATACTAGTCATTGCAACTTTTTAGTATACTTGTTTGACAAGATCTACTGCAGCCTGTTATTATTAAGGTTATAGGTTTATGTTACCTCATACCTATGCACTCTATGATAGTTTACAATTGAGTCTTATGTCTCTTTATCTAAGTCAGTTAGTAACTTTTCGATAAATAGACTTAGAATCATTAGATTAAATTCCTATATGGAATTTAACTTCGGTTCTTATTTAGCTAAGTAATCATTTGAGCCTCTGGAAACAGTAGTTTTCAAATTCTGACCTTTTAGACAGTAATTCTGTTGGCTTCTCTTTTACTGAAGAGTCAGTGAGTTTCATGCACTATCGGTGGATGATTTTCACTTTCGTAGTTTCGGAATCACTACTTCCTTTACTATTTAGGTTGGATTTTTGCATAAGAGTCAGGCTCCTAATTAATATCCGGAACCTATTGTTATTAAGGTCCTTCCGTCTTCGTACGGGCATAGTCCTTTACTCTGTCCGGTTAGAGTTTATGTATTTATAAACAGATTTCTGTTTATTACTACGGGCGTAAGCTTCTTCTGTCTTTGATGCCTAATAGAAGGACGTTACGCTCCATTCTATTGCTAATGGATTCAATTAACTATCGATACTGCTTATGGTATATCATTGACTCAGCAGTTGTGTTTGAGATTTCGGCTCATGAAGTAAGAATTCTTCTACATCGTGGGCTTACATTAATAGTGTCGCTATTATAGATTTTTGAAGACTGCTCATTGCGCTCAGCCATCCACATTCATGAATTTTTATCTCAGAAATATTGAGTCCATTTCTGGAGGCCTCTATTGTTAGGTCTATTATCTACTGCTCAGAATGTCATTCACTTAACAGTGGCTACTATAGCTAGGTAGGCTGTCTGTTTCGGCAGTGACTCCGTTCTGCTGCCCTCTTCGCTCTGGGCTATTTGACCCAGGGCAAGAAAAAGGGGGGGGGGGGAGGGTGTTTCCTTGGGTCACCTGTTTTACTATGAAAACAAGGGGATACCTCCTCCGGAGTTAGTAATTCTGAGCTGTTATTGGGATGGTTGTTTAGTGAGAAGTTTATGTTTTAAAATTCATTCAGGTCTTAGTTTTTGAAAGTATAGCTTTTGAATATAGCACGTGTCAACGGACATTATTATACAATCCTCAGACACTTTTAAGGAGTATAAAGAGTCTCTATTCTCTAGACTTACTTTATTTATTGGTTTTCTTTAAAAATTATTAGTATAAGGATTATACTAGATATTAATAGAGTACATGGATGTATGATGCTCAATTTTGGAAGGTGTTGTATCTTTCTAATTTATCATAAATAAGAAAGATACATGTAAGGCCTATTACTTCTTTTTCCCTAGAGTGGATGACTCTATTTTATATAATTAAGCGTATTCCATCTTGCTCTATGTCCTTGGCCCTCCAGCCTTTTTACTATTCAGCTATGTCTGGGTCATTGATACAGTATAAAAATGTTAAAAAATTTATAGTAATTTATATATTTTTTATACTTACCAATGACCCAGACGGGGATGGCCCTCCCAGGAGTTGGGAACTCTTACCTCCCCGCTGAGTACATAGCGCTTACCAGGCACTGGTTATTAGAATGATTAATGGTGCCAATTTCGGAACGTCCTTGACACTGCGCATGCGCAGTAGAGGTGAAGTGTGGAGGGCCATTCAGGACATGTTTTCTTTGGTTTTAGATGCAAATTTTGGGGATTGGGGGGCAAAATTTGTGTTTGGCCCTATATTTTAAGAGTTAGCACCAGCTATGTCTGGGTCATTGGTAAGTATAAAAAATATATAAATTACTATAAATTTTTTAACTTTCTGAACCGAGAGGCCAATTTGAACCAAATTTAATAAGAGATATTATTGGGTTATAAGTACTTGATTTATGCCAAAAATTCTTTTCCTGCAGCCCCATGGGAACCTCAGGAGCCAAAAATAGAAAAAAACGAAAACGTCCATATCTCCAAAACTGCATGGCACTGAGAATTTTTATTTGGTGTGAGGCTTCCTCGGGACCAGCAGAAAGGAATGGTAAAATAAAATTGCCATCGGTTTTGTCATAAGGTACTTTTTCGGGACTTTGAAAAAATGCTGAGTCAGCATTTTTTAATACTCTGGGCAATAGGAAAAAATTAAAGAATCGTTTGCTTCCAAACCACTGCTCCAAAAGCTTTCATATTTTACATATAACATCTTTGGTACATTGATTCACATATTTGTTGAAATCAAATCCCTTGGTCGATATTTGGGTTCCCTATGGGAGCTCAAATGTTCAAATCAGTGCAGAATGAGGAATATCGTTAAAAATCTTCTTCTTCAGATCTACCAATAAGAATCTTTTTATATTTGGTATGCAGCATGCTTAGGGGGGTGAGATTCAAGTTTGTTCAAGCCAAGTCCCTGGGTTCATATTTAGGCTGAAAATTTGGGGTCCCGATCCAGACTTTCGATCAATTTTAAGACAAAAAAATTTTTTTTTTTTTACACTGAAAATTTGTGGCCAGGGTGGGACTTGGAAATTTTGGACCAAAATCTGGAGATTAGTTTTTTGTTTTTTTATGCGTTTTGATCAATTTTAAGACAAAAATTTATTTTTTTTTATACTGAAAATTTGTGGTCCCGGTGGGACTTAGAAATTTGGGACCAAAATCCGGAAATTAGTTTTTTGGTTTTTTATGCGTTTTGGTCAATTTTAAGAAAAAAAAAAAATTTTAGTCTGAAAATATTTTGTTGGGGACTTCGAAAATTTCTGAACAAAAAGAAAAGAAAATCTGTTTTTTATGCGTTTATCTCAATTTTGGGACGTAAAAGTGCAGGAACTGAAAATAGAAGGAAAATCCTGTGTATTGTGTGGGCACAATCACTTCATCTAGTTGGTATATGCTTTTCTTAGGAGGGGCGTATGCAACTTATTCAAGTCAAGTCCCTGGTTTGATATTTAGACTACCATGTCAGGTGAGCAGCCTCAGGCCCCACTGGGGCCTCTTGTTAATTTTTAATTTGCTTTCTGAAAATTTAGTCTGAATTTTATTAAAACAGTACATCTGGTAATTACTGCAACACATCTTATGTTTTGTTTGTGCTTGTTGATAAAAGCAAGCTACTCCATTGTGCTAGAAATGAACCCTCCCTAGTTGTAAATTTTATAGAGCATAAATTATTGAGATGCTAGCACTAATATTAAGTGTTGTTCTCTGAGCTGCCACCTGGGCGTGCTATGTATTCAGAATATTTTTTGTTTTTAAAAATTTGATTAGCATTTCCCATCATGGTTTCAAAAAGTGATGATAAATACTTAATATAAGGCCAATATGAAAGAAAAATGGTTAGCATTTTGGACATTTTTGTACATCATCTTGCAGGGGGCACAATGGCGTTGCGGTAACCGATTCACGTCAGATCACCAAAGTTAAGCAATGTCGAGCCCGGTTAGTCCTCGTATGGGTGACCATCTGAGCAATCGATTTGGACTCCCACGCTGTGTCCTTGAGCAAGGCACTTAACCCCCATTGTCCACATGGGGACATGATGATGCTGTGTACTAAGACGTACTGCACGTTGATGGTGCGCATGTCTTCAACCAATCTAACCCTGCCTGTGCTGCAGTGCAGAGTTACGAATGTTGGGGAGCTGGCAGCTGCTCATCATTGCTCGGAGGTTTTCTCCGGGTACTCCGGCTTCCTCCACCCGTAAAACTGTCACGGGCATAAGTTTGTGACCTTAAACACCAATAAATAAATATAAATAATAGCATTGTACAATACAAATCCAGTCATCAAATACCCTGGTTTTACCATGAGAAGAAAAAGTACAAACATAGCTTGGTAGAGTGCTGAATTATTTTTCAAAGGTGATTTGTAACATGACATTTTGAGTCGAGTTTTGACGAAGTCAAACTCGACTTATAGTTTGACGAAGTGGCAGGCGTAAACAATTGGTTTCCGGGCAATAACTTTAGTTCTATTTGATGCACCTTTACCAAAATTATACCAGAGGTTACACTATAGGAAAGGAAGACACCTATCGATTTCAGAGTCTCGCGCCCCAAGGTCAAGGTCACTGCTACTATAAATAGAATATTTTGTGACAAATTGGTTTCCGGGCAATAACTTTAGTTCTGTTTGACGCACCTTTACCAAACGTATACCAGAGGTTACCCTATAGGAAGGGAAGACACCTATTGATTTTGGAGTTTGGGATTCCAAGGTCAAGGTCACTGTTACTATAAATAGAATATTTTTCCAACAAATTGGTTTCCGGGCAATAACTTTAGTTCTATTTGTCGTGCCTTCACCAAATGTACACCAGAGGTTACTCCATAGGAAAGGAAGACACCTATTGATTTTGGGGTCTGATGCCCCGAGGTCATTATCACTGTTATTATAAATAGAATTTTTTTTCAACAAATTGGTTTCCGGGCAATAACTTTAGTTCTATTTGTCGCACCTTCACCAAAATTACACCAGAGCTTACTCCATAGGAAAGGAAGACACCTATCGATTTGGGTGTCTGTTGCCCTGAGGCCAAGGTCACTGTTACTATAAATAGAATTTTTTTTCAACAAATTGGTTTCCGGGCAATAACTTTAGTTCTATTTGTCGTACCTTCACCAAATTTACATCAGAGGTTACTCCGTAGGAAAGGAAGACATCTATTAGTTTAAACAATATTTTATTTATGAAAAACAAATTGTGGTACAATACATACAAAAACGTTATAATGAAGAATAAAGAAACGAAGGAATTGACAAAATTGTATGTATAACAACAATGCATTTGGTACAATTACAGTTAATATAGTGTTGGGATTCAGCAGGAAGCTATAAGCTTATGTGAGCTGTCTCCCAGAAGACATCTATTGATTTTGGGGTCTGAAGCATCAAGGTCAAGGTCACTGTTACTATAAATAGAATACTGTAGTATCACTGTTGGCAAAAGTTGCTGTTGTGACAAATAACTTGCTTTTCTGACTTTTCACGAAATTTAATGTCAAAACTCAACTTGTGGATCTGTGATCCTCTTGCCAAATTTTTTTAAAAATCTTTTGCCATCAGCAATGGGAGTCTTGATTTAGAAAGATAGATTTTGCTCATAGTCTCCAATAAATTGTAACTGTAACAAAACAATTTTATATAAACATTTTTTGTTTTACTGCTGAGCAAACGTCAAGCTAATGCATACAATACAAAACCATTCGAGTTTCTTTCAGCACTTTTCAATAGAGCCATTGATAATGGCTTCTAACACTCTACCAGTTAAACAAAGAAAGCTCACATATATTCTCCAAACTCATATTGCAGAGTTACATAAAGCTTCATCAACTTTTGTAAGGTTAGTTTAGAGAAAGTCTCCCAGAAGTGACCAATCAGGAACCAGATACGGAATTGGTTAGTGTCATCATGCAAGTCTCGGAGCGCAGCTGTGGGGTGACATTCAGATGCTGTAAAAGTGGGAGAGAAGTTTGAAATTAGTGTATTCTTATATTTGTGTTCCTTTCCAGCAAGTGACTTTCAGTGGAGCACATTCTTTTAAATTGCAGTGATTTTAAACATGTCAGAGGGCAGTATTTCATAGTTGGATCTCGAAGAGATATGTTTTATCATACGAACCTACTCAAAATTCTATCATTTCTTAAAATAATCAACCTTTCAGACAGCACACCTCTTGAGCGAGGTAGTGATCCATTGAACATGTTTTTGTTTAAACACACAAGAATAATTTAACTGGGTTTTTTTTAACAATTTTTTGTGGTTGGGAGACGTACGCAACTCGTGGTTTTTTTATCTTGTTTAAAAAATAGGTTTCCCTGGTTAAACTTTCATTTCTCCATTGTTGGCGACATATATCTTTTTGGCGAGGAGATAACTGCTTCCAATTTTCGTGAAGTGACACAAACAATTCACGAGTCTCTTTAAAATTTAATCGGGGTCCTTTGTTTTAAAACAAAGTACAAAGAACTGTTTCGACCAGGGCCGTTAAGTTTGACCGGTGTTTTTATTTTTTTTCTTCTTCATTTTTTTTTTCATGTCACTGATCATGTTGGGTGTCCTGCCAAAATATTTTTTTTCAATGGTGGTATCTTTTAAAATGGACACATTTTTCGGTAAATTTAACTGATAATTTTCTGTTGGTAACATTTTTAGCTCACCTGAGCGAAGCTCAAGGGGAGCTTAACTAATCACTTTCTGTCCGTCGTCCGTCGTCCGGCGTCCGTCGTCCGTCGTCCGGCGTCCGTCGTCCGTCGTCCGTCGTCGTCCGTCCGGCGTTAACTTTACATTATCGACTTCTCCTCCTAAACCACTAGCCCAATTTTATTCAAATGTTGGCTAAATGTTTATTACCTAATGCCAATTCAGATTTGTTCAAATGAAGTTGCCCCTCCTCCTGGGTGGTGCCACACCCCCAAGGGGCACCAAAATCTTTGTAAATCTTCTTCTCATGAACCAGCAGTAGCAGAGACTTGATATTTGGTGTGCAGCTTCCTTTTGAGGTGTAGACTCAGATTTGTTCAAGAGAAGTTTGTGGGGCTATACTTGACGTTGTTATGAGAGGGGCAAAATTTTTTGCCCCGCCCAAAATTTCTATTTTCCAAACCGAGAGGCTGATTTGAACCAAATTTTATGTGAGGGCTTATTGGGTCATGAGTACTTGATTTATGCAAAAAAAAATTTTCCCGCAGCCCCGTGGGAACCGCAGGAGCTAAAAATAGAAAAAATTTAAAACGCCCATATCTCCAAAACTGCACGGCACTGAGAATTTTTATTTGGTGTGCAGCTTCCTTAGGACCAACAGAAAGGATTGGTAAAAAAAAATTGCCATCGGTTTTATCATAGGGTACAGTTTCAGGACTTTGAAAAAGTGCTGAGTCAGCACTTTTTAACACTGTAGGCAATGGGAAAAACATTAAAAAATCTTCTTCTCCAGATCCAGCAGGCAGAATCTTTTGATATTTGGTATGCAACATTGTAGGGTGGATCTGATTCAAGTTTGTTCAAATCGGCCCCCTGGGTTCATATTTGGGCTCAGTATAGGAGCCCGATTTCGAACTTAGTGCATTTCAGGCAAATTTCTTAAAAAATCTTCTTCTCCAGATCCAGCAGGCAGAATCTTTTGATATTTGGTATGCAACATTGTGAGGTGGATCTGATTCAAGTTTGTTCAAATCGGCCCCCTGGGTTTATATTTGGGTTCAGTATAGGAGCCCAAATTTGAACTTACTGCATTTCAGGCAAATTTCTTTGAAAATCTTCTTCTCCAGATCCAGCAGGCAGAATCTTTTGATATTTGGTATGCAACATTGTAGGGTGGATCTGATTCAAGTTTGTTCAAATCGGCTCCCTAGATTCATATTTGGGCTCACTATAGGAGCTCGAATTCGAATTTAGTGCATTTCAGGCAAATTTCTTCAAAAATCTTCTTCTCCAGATCCAGCAGGCAGAATCTTTTGATATTTGGTATGCAATGTTGCGGGGTAGATCTGATTCAAGTTTGTTCAAATCGGCCCCCTGAATACATATTTGGGCTTACTATAGAAGCCCGAATTCGAACTTAGTGCATTTCAGGCAAATTTCTTAAAAAATCTTCTTCTCCAGATCCAGCAGGCAGAATCTTTTCATATTTGGTATGCAACATTGTGGGGTGGATCTGATTCAAGATTGTTCAAATCGGCCCCCTGGGTTAATATTTGGGCTCAGTATAGGAGCCCGATTTCGAACTTAGTGCATTTCAGGCAAATTTCTTAAAAAATCTTCTTCTCCAGATCCAGCAGGCAGAATCTTTTGATATTTGGTATGCAACATTGTAGGGTGGATCTGATTCAAGTTTGTTCAAATCGGCCCCCTGGGTTCATACTTGGGCTCAGTATAGGAGCCCGATTTCGAACTTAGTGCATTTAGGCAAATTTCTTAAAAAATCTTCTTCTCCAGATCCAGAAGGCAGAATCTTTTGATATTTGGTATGCAACATTGTGGGGTGGATCTGATTCAAGTTTGTTCAAATCGGCTTCCTAGATTCATATTTGGGCTCACTATAGAAGCTCGAATTTGAACTTAGTGCATTTCATGCAAATTTCTTAAAAAATCTTCTTCTCCAGATCCAGCAGGCAGAATCTTTTGATATTTGGTATGCAACATTGTGGGGTGGATCTGATTCAAGTTTGTTCAAATCGGCCCCCTGGGTTTATATTTGGGCTCAGTATAGGAGCCCAAATTTGAACTTAGTGCATTTCAAGCAAATTTATTAAAAAATCTTCTTCTCCAGATCCAGCAGGCAGAATCTTTTGATATTTGGTATGCAACATTGTGGGGTGGATCTGATTCAAGTTTGTTCAAATCGGCTTCCTAGATTCATATTTGGGCTCACTATAGAAGCTCGAATTCGAACTTAGTGCATTTCAGGCAAATTTCTTAAAAAATCATCTTCTCCAGATCCAGCAGGCAGAATCTTTTGATATTTGGTATGCAACATTGCGGGGTGGATCTGATTCAAGTTTGTTCAAATCGGCCCCCTGGATTCATATTTGGGCTCACTATAGAAGCTCGAATTCAAACTTAGTGCATTTCGGGCAAATTTCTTCAAAAATCTTCTTCTCCAGATCCAGCAGGCAGAATCTTTTGATATTTGGTATGCAACATTGCGGGGTGGATCTGATTCAAGTTTGTTCAAATCGGCCCCCTGGATTCATATTTGGGCTTAATATAGAAGCCCGAATTCGCACTTAGTGCATTTCAGGCAAATTTCTTCAAAAATCTTCTTCTCCAGATCCAGCTGGCAGAATCTTTTGATATTTGGTATGCAACATTGCGGGGTGGATCTGATTCAAGTTTGTTCAAATCGGCCCCCTGGATTCATATTTGGGCTTAATATAGAAGTCCGAATTCGCACTTAGTGCATTTCGGGCAAATTTATTAAAAAATCTTCTTCTCCAGACCCAGCAGGCAGAATCTTTTGATATTTGGTATGCAACATTGTGGGGTGGATCTGATTCAAGTTTGTTCAAATCGGCTTCCTAGTTTCATATTTGGGCTCACTATAGAAGCTCGAATTCGAACTTAGTGCATTTCAGGCAAATTTCTTAAAAAATCTTCTTCTCCAGATCCAGCTTCAGAATCTTTTCATATTTGGTAAGCAACATTGTGGGGTGGATCTGATTCAAGTTTGTTCAAATCGGCCCCCTGGGTTTATATTTGGGCTCCGTATAGGAGCCCAAATTTTAACTTAGTGCGTTTCAGGCATATTTCTTAAAAAATCTTCTTCTCCAGATCTAGCAGGCAGAATCTTTTGATATTTGGTATGCAACATTGTAGGGTGGATCTGATTGTGATTCATGAACGTATTTATTTGTAAAGTTGATAGAATCTTAGACAAAATTTGCAGAAAAGATCTACTATAGAAGGGGTGGTATCCAGGGTGAACCGTTTACCCAAATCTAGCAGTACTAATGCATTATTCACACAAATCTTCGTTCAAATTTTATGACCCCTCATTGGAACACACGCATTCAGCTCATTCCAACAAAGGTCATATGCCATGTTTTCGAGACAAAGGAATAAAAATTTTAGTTATTCATGAAATTTTTAGGCAACTGTTGTCTGTTATTCACATTGCTTCATGAAATTTCAGTACTTTTAGAAGTTACCTCAGTAATCAAGGGTTAATTCCCCTTAATTAAATGTCGCCTCTAAAAAACAACCACTTTGCATATCTTACCTTTTTACCAGCATAACTGCCAAAACTTGTCAGCATTCTTCGCAAAAATCGCTATTCAAATTTTAATTTTTGTCTCTTAAACATACATGTACTTATCGCTTGTAAATACCCCATTGGAATGAGCTTTTTGAGCTCATTCCAATGAGAGGTCGCACACCATGCTTTTTGAGTCAAAAAAGCAATTTTTTTAGTTATTCCAGAATTTCGTACGTAAAACACAGCTTTATGACTTCACATTAAAATGAGCTCTCTAAGCTTGTTCCAATCAACATTCACGCACTATGTCTTTCACACAAAAAATAAAATTTTCCATTTATTCAGGAATTTTGTTTGCAAGAACACTCTTACCCCCCCCCCCCCCCCCCCAAACACACACACACAAACACACACACACACACACAAACACAGACACACACATCTAAAAGTTCGTCAGCAAAAAAACAGTTACTTCAATTTTTAAATGCATTATAGGAACAACTTGCCTAATCAAATTTAAATACTTTTGCATCATTCTGTATCTAGAACAAACCATTTACCATATCTTTACGCAAAATTCTCCAGCATCATTCACAAAAAAACACCATTATTTATATATTCACATTTCTGTCTCAAAAATATACCTGATCTTCCCATACCCCTATTGGAATAAGCTGTTTGAGCTTGTTCCAATGATGATAAAAAAAAATAAAATTTGTGAAAATTTTTGTTTTCTTGCATGCAAATATATACATGTAGCACATGGAAGATATCCACAGTTGGGGAGAGATGTCCAAGGCTATCTCTTCACATTCCTTGTTTGTGCTTCATGCTAAACCAGTTTGTCTGCAGAGATAAATTTGCTTTATTAAAAATCATTGGAGATTGGCCACACACCAATGATTTTAAATAAAACTAATTTTAGGTAACAAATGTTGAACTTCAAACAAAATCTATCACTCAACCAGTTAATGTTGATGAGGCATGACATGGTGAAGGTGACCTAAAATACTTCTTAGAGTCACTTTGTCAGGTGAGCGATTAAGGCCACGTGGGGCCTCTTGTTTTTACTGTCAATGCAGTCCAGGATGTAATGGAAGGACACGACGGGGAAACCCCTTCGAAGTGCTTGCCTTATCGGAATGGGAATGTTTTTCCCTTTCAGTGCTCCATCGCAGGTCAAAACAACATAAACCTTGGTTGACATTCCTTTACCGCGATCATCGAGTTCGTTCTAATTAGAGGTCATAAGCTATGTTTTTTTAACAAAAATTTAAAACATAATAAAATTTGAATGGAGATTTTTGTGTATAGTGCTGGCCGAATTTGGCTGTTGACGTTGGGTAAAAACAGAAAGCTTGCTAGCGGTTTTCATGCTTTTTCCCGCATATTGGACGATTAATTTTTTTAATGAATAATACATTCTCATTTTAGTTCATTTAAACTATTTCGGTAAAATGCTTATGCTACAATAAAAATTAAATCACCAGGTTTTAACTTTGAAATGATCGGGCACTCAGCACAGTATAGAATCCATAATCCCGTATTGGAAAAGCTATTGCCGCAGCGAAATGCCAGGATGTATCGCCATGACTGTCACATTGTTGTTTCAAAAACAACGTACACCAAGAACACATTTTATTCACTGAAATACTCGTTCTCTTCCATAATTTAATTTAAAAAATACAGATGAAGCGTTACGAGAATGAATGAAGACAAGATCATTTCGACGGAGACAATCCGACCTTCAATTATACAGAGGTGGGGGGGAGGGGAGGTGGGCGAATCCAAATCATATATCAGCGAAAATTTTATTTTAATATGAAAACAAGTCGAAAATCTCACAAATTAACGAATGAACGAACGAACGGATTTTTTCAATTCCTATATTAAACCGCAGTACAGAGTTCTGGAAATGAAAGATATTGCATTTGTATCTGAATATTTTATTAAATGTAGGGTTTAGAAATTTTCTGACTGAACAATATAATTGCTAATCAGGGACAGTCTCTGAAAGATTTTTTCTCGCCAAACATTACTTGGTTATGTAATCCTTCTCACATGATCGCACTAAAACAGCTTTTCATACCCGGTCGTTTCTACATAAACGACGGGGGTAATTAACAAGTGCAGTTTTGTATGCAATGTACACGTAATGCTAAGATGAGGGCGTTCTTGTTGTCAATGTGCTTGAAATTAATTCGCATTCACAACAAACTTGTTGTCCATCATTTATGCTGTATTTTTGTTTAAATAAATAGTTGATTCCTATTGGGGGGCAAATAATGAATTAGTCTATATTCATTTTTATCATGTTTGAAAACGAATCGATGTATTAATTGCATAAACACAGAATGTTTGTCATATGCGACTGGATATCAGTAATTTGGTTTCATCGAGAAACGAACCGCCTTTGATGTCTGGATTTTCCCATCGTCTTTAATTAGCCTCGCAAAGGGGGTTGTGGACCCGTGAAGACAATGTGTTCACCGGGTGTGACGAAAGGGGGATTTAAATGGCGCATACACGTAATGTAAATAAATTTTAAATTGTTTTTATTCTTTTAAACTATATACCTAAGTTTCAAATCACCATCGATTTATAAGGATTACACTGTTCTAGCATCATCTCTTGTTACTACTCAAACTGCTCATGTCTTGGACATTTTATTGTTATTATTTCCCAATTTTAATCCATCATTTTACTTTGTAACTGATAATGAATGGCATGTTTTACTTTCCAATGTTTTCTTGCCACAAATAGCCTTAGCTGCTTATGTGGCATTAAGCACCAATAAATAAATAAATAATTTTGTATCTATTTTCTTGGAAGTTTTAGTCTGAATTTTATTAAAATAGTACATTTAGAAAGTACTGCAAATAGTCTTATGTTTGGTTTGTGCTTGTTGTTAAAAACCCCATTGTGCTAGAAATGCAGTTTTGCCCAGTTGTAGGCTTAGAGCATAAACATTAATACAAACTACAATAGTTCCCTGACACTGGTATGAAAATCGAAATAAATAAGTACTTATTATAATTTTGATGGAAGTAAAAACTACATAAAAATTATATTCAGGTAAAACCTGAGTCCACTGAATTGGATATTTCTTAATTGAATAACCCTTTTAATTGAATATGACTTTCAAGCACAAAACCATTTACAATACCTTTACTACAAATCTGACCAATTAACTCATAGAGTGATAAATCATTTTTTGTCATCAAAATATGTTGTCGTGATTTTACCATCTTACCATGTTACAATTTATGGGAGAGTGCCTGTAGGCTAGGAATTAATCTATTCAGTCTTGTTTGACAGAGCTCATTGAACTCTGAAAAATAAGACTAAATTGGTTGAATGTCTAGTTGCATCATGGGAAAGGTTTTCTCCCTGAAATGTTGGTGTTTTAACATCAGTGTGCTGAGGGTTGAAGCATTGCTTTTTACTAGCACGTCAGCGAACGGTATGTTTGCAACAGGTCTACCAAACGTCATTCCTGTTGAAATCTTGCATACCAAAATTATCATTTATTAGTCCCCTACGGGAACCGTAAGGGGACTATAGGATTGCACTCCGTCCGTCCGTCCGTCCGTCCGTCTGTCTGTCTGTCTGTCTGTCTGTCTGTCTGTCTGTCCATCTGTCCGACTGTCTGTCTGACTGTCTGTCTGTCTGTCTGTCTGTCTGTCTGTCTGTCTGTCTGTTTTTTATGTTACCACCTCTCCCTCCAACATGCTTTAAGCTACACCTTTCATATTTGGTACATGGATAAATGGTTCTGAGGGGATGATGCACGCTCAAAATTTTTTTTTCAAAATCCAAGATGGCAGAATGGCAGCCATTTTTGTTGTGTTTTTTAAGCTTTTATTCTCTATTTTGATGTTACCACCTCTCCCACCAACATGGTTCAAGCTACACCTTTCATATTTGGTACATGGATAAATGGTTCTGAGGGGATGATGCACGCTCAAAATTTTTTTTTCAAAATCCAAGATGGCGGAATGGCGGCCATTTTTGTTGTGTTTTTAAGCTTTTTTTCTCTATTTTGATGTTACCACCCCTCCCACCAACATGGTTCAAGCTACACCTTTCATATTTGGTACATGGATAAATGGTTCTGAGCGGATGATGCACGCTCAAAATTTTTTTTTCAAAATCCAAGATGGCAGAATGGCGGCCATTTTTGTTGTGTTTTTTAAGCTTTTTTTCTCTATTTTGATGTTACCACCCCTCCCACCAACATGGTTCAAGCTACACCTTTCATATTTGGTACATGGATAAATGGTTCTGAGGGGATGATGCACACTCAAAATTTTTTTTTCAAAATCCAAGATGGCGGAATGGTGGCCATTTTTGTTGTGCTTTTTAAGCTTTTTTTTCTCTATTTTCATGTTACCACACCTCCTACCAACATGGTTCAAGCTACACTTTGCATATTTGGCACATGGATAGAGGGTTGGGAGGGGATGATGCACGTTCAATATTTTTTCTTCAAAATCCAAGATGGCGGCATGGCGGCCATTTTTGTTGTGTTTTTTAAGCTTTTTTCTCTATTTTATGTTACCACTACTCCCTCCAACATGGTTCAAGCTGCACTTTTCATATATGGTACATGGAATAAGGATGTTGTGAGGGGATTATGCACGCTCAATATTTTTTTTTCAAAATCTAACATCTGTCTGTCTGTCCGTCTGTCTGTCTGTTTTTACCACCTCTCCCTCTAATATGCTTCAAGCTACACCTTTCATATTTGGTACTTGGATAAATGGTTCTGAGGGGATGATGCACATTCAATATTTATTTTTCAAAATCCAAGATGGCAGAATGGCGGCCATTTTTGTTGTGTTTTTTAAGCTTTTTTCTCTATTTTATGTTACCACCCCTCCCTCCAACATGGTTCAAGCTACGCCTTTCATATATGGTACATGGATAAAGGGTTGTGAGGGGATTATGCACACTCAATATTTTTTTTAAAAATCCAAGATGCTTATATACTCTAGTGTCTTCTGTAACAAAAACACCTTCTGTCACAAAAGCGCCGTAGGGGACTAATACCACCTCGGTGGTCAAACACTTGTTAAATTTAGACTTCAGGCCCCACAAAGTAGATCTTCTGTTTCTCAGGCCATTTTTGGCTCACCAACGTTAGTTGTGTGAGCCTATGGCATAGCCCTCGAGTCGGCATCAGCGTCGGCGTCCGCTCTCAAATATTTTGAACTTTTGTGTACAGGTTTTGATTTTTTGGCTTTTCAAATTTTTTTTTAGTTTCAGCATATTGCTATAGTGGTTCACTATAACATTTAACTCTTTTCCAGGGTATTTTGTCGTAATTTTAACCCTTTGAATCAAATATTAGACTTATTTTGATGTTTGCGTGCAGGTTTTGATGTTTTTTTTTTCCTTTCTTTCAAGTGGAGATTTACCTTGCAGCATATGTCCATGCTTTCTATTGTATGTAAACATGCATCTTAGGGCTATGTTTGTATTATTTAACCCTTTTCCTGCTGAATTACTTCAATTTTGGACTTTTATGTACAGCTTTCGGACTTAGGCTTACAGCTTCTTACTTTTATGTACAGGTTGTGATAAAAAAAAAACAATTTCAAGTGAGGTTGACCTCACTGCATATTGCAGTGGTGGTTATTACAACATTGATATCTTTCCAGTGCATTTTTAAAAATTTTTTAACCCTATAAATAGATTTTTAGACTTATTTTGACGTTTGTGTGCAGGTTTTCATGGGGGTTTTTTTTTCCTTTCTTCCAAGTGTAGAGTTTCTGCATATTGCTATGGTGGTTCACTATAACATTTAACTCTTTTCCAGGGTATTTTGTCTTAATTTTAACCCTTTGAATCAAATTTTAGACTTTTTTTGATGTTTGCGTGCAGGTTTTGATGTTTTTTTTTCCTTTCTTCCAAGTGGAGATTTACCTTGCAGCATATGTCCATGCTTTCTATTGTATGTAAACATGCATCTTAGGGCTATGTTTGTATTATTTAACCCTTTTCCTGCTGAATTACTTCAATTTTGGACTTTTATGTACAGCTTTTGGACTTAGGCTTACAGTTTCTTACTTTTATGTACAGGTTGTGATAAAAAAAAACAATTTCAAGTGAGGTTGACCTCACTGCATATTGAAGTGGTGGTTATTATAACATTGATATCTTTCCAGTGCATTTTTAAAAAAATGTTAACCCTTTGCATAGATTTTTAGACTTATTTTGACGTTTGCGTGCAGGTTTTCATGGGCTTTTTTTTTTTCCTTTCTTCCAAGTGTAGAGTTTCTGCATATTGCTATGGTGGTTCACTATAACATTTAACTCTTTTCCAGGGTATTTTGTCTTAATTTTAACCCTTTGAATCAAATTTTAGACTTATTTTGATGTTTGCGTGCAGGTTTTGATGGGTTTTTTTTCCTTTCTCCCAAGTGGAGATTTATCTTGCAGCATATCTCCATGCTTCTTAGGGGTTATTATTATATTATTTAACCCTTTAGCTGCTTATTTTCTTTAATTTTGGACTTTTGTGTGCAGGTTTTGAACTTTTTTTTTTACTCCAGCCACCCGTTTACATTGGCCACCTGTTGGTGAGCCACGGGGTACTGATACCCCCTCTAGTTTGTAAACTTGCATGTGGATGGGTGGCTTTTTATTTTATTGTGTTTATTTGTAATTATTTCTTTGCGACCAAATGTTCCTGTTCTTGGTTTGTTTTATGTTTTAGGCTTCATAATCTACAGATTAGAATGGGTGGTGGTGTATTTCAGCCCTTGAGTGCAACAAGGCTTTGCAATGCTTTAGATAAATTTATCAATTTTATTAACTTGGGTGAAATATCAGACATAAACCATTTAATTTTTATTTTTTTAAGTTTACATTGGTTATAAAAAGAGAGGATGTGGCAGCCAAAAGGACCATGTGGGAGGGCTTAAGAAACAGATTTTTAACTTTTTTAGGCCTCAGTAATTAGAAGTATTGGACCCTGTATTGTTAGTTTTAATTTTTTTCAAAATTGGTGTAGTATTCAAAGTCGCTCTCATTTTTGGGGTGTTATGGCTCATTTGTAAGCGCACTGGATTTCAGATCAAAAGGTTTATGGTTCGATCCTGACATACATCATGTTGATGGTATACTTGCCATCAAGCACTGCTTACTCATCTTGTACCGGGTAAGTAAGTTGAAGAGACTGAAAGTTACATGCTACTGCTTGATGATTCTCTCCTGGTACTTTGGCTTCCTCCACCCATAAAACTGTCTGACATGATATGGTCCTGTTGAAGGTCTTATTAAAACCTAATAAATAAATAAAGAGTCTCCACTTAAGAAAATGTACTATTAATTCTGGTAATTGTTATATGAGCCAAACTAGTAAGTTTAAATCTATCATTATAAATAGTTGTATTTACATTTCAGTGGATGAAGAACATGTGGAAATCTCACCCTTGTTATGCAGAATATGGAGTGGATGGATCAGATTGTTCATTCATCATGTATTTAAGCGAGGTATTTATCTCAGATTTATTATGTATTCTAATCTCATCAGAAATCCTCATGACTTGTAATCATGCCCTTGAACTCTAACTCCTTGGATGTTGCTGGCTGATATTCCTACCCCGTGCAGGATTTCTCTTGCCACTGAAATAAGTATAATTTGGGCACATTTAGTCCATTTTTCTCTCTGTTAATTGAATGGATTTTTCACCAATGATTTCTTGAGTTAAACTTCGATAAATTTTTCATCAAACCTAGTCATGGCTAAATTTGATGAAAAATATTTAGAAAATTCTCAGTGGGTAAAGAGCTAAACCTTTTACACAACGTAATGGCCAAAACCAGCCAGTGCTATTCACAAAAACTGCATTTTCAATTTTCATTATTTTTTTTCATTTTTTGCCTCAAAAACATAGCTTTTGTCCCCCATTTGAATGAACTCGTTGATCCCATTTCAATGAGGGGTCATAAGCTATGTTTTTGATGCCAAAAATGAAAATAATTTGTTATTCAATAATTTGTTGTCTGCTTTTCATGTTAGGTTAAGAGTTAACACTAAACCCACTGGGTTGTTTTTTAATTATTTTTCATTGAGTCCAATCACGGCTGCTTTAGAGCAGCCATGACCGTTTTGATGAAAAATTCAAAATGATTCAACTCATGAAATAAATGGTGATAAATTCACTGCAGTACACATGGTAAAATATGTCTTCTTGTGAGATGAGATTTGCTGTCTTGGACTGGGCAGGAATATTCATCAGAAGGGAAAGACGTAAAGGCTTGAATATTTCTTTCAGAGTTTTTAAAACATCATATTGTAAGAGATTTTTGATGCTACTGTGGTTTCTAGTCAAGTCTTGGGGGGTGGGGGATTGCAATAACCGGTTCTCGTCAGATCACTGAAGTTAAGCAATGTCAAGCCTGGTTTGTCCTCGGATGGGTGACCGTCTGAGCGATCGATTCGGACTTACGCGCTGTGTCCTTGGGCAAGGTACTTAACCCCCATTGTCCACATGGGGGCACGATGACGCTGTGTACTAAGGCGTACTACACGTCAATGGAGTGCATGTCTTCAACCAATCTAACCCTGCCTACGCTGCAATGTGGAGTTACGATATTGAGGAGCTGGCAGCTGCTCGTTGTTGCTTGGTGGTTCTCTCTGGGTACTCCGGCTTTCTCCACCCGTAAAACTGTCACGGTCATGATTGGCCATTGTGCATAAGTATGTGACCTTATACACCAATAAAATAATAATTAAATAAATAGTCAAGTTTGGTTATCTGCATAGACCTTCAAGAGTTGATAAGAGACTAGTGGTGCTTGGGGTATTTCCTAAAATAAAAATCATAATCTCGCAAATATAAAGTTGTGCTTCCCATTTTTATCATGGTTTACAGTAATTAATGCAGATAGTTTTTATAGGGTCCTGCAAACCTTCAAAATCTGATTTGATTCAAAATAACCCAATTATTTGATTTAATTCCAGAGTTTCAAAAAATTCAGAATTATCAAGATCTTCCCAAAATCTCTTCAAGTATCTCCCCTTAAGGAGACCTGATGACAGAAAAACAGTTCAGTGAGATTTCTGTTTTGAGACTTTTCTGATTCCATTTCTGGAATAACCCCCAATCATATTTTACTGACTCAGGAAAACAGAAAACGTGTCACTGTTGAAATCTTTTACCACGTGAGTTGTGTCCCGATTACTGAATATTCAATACTTGGTTAGACACAGACAGTACTGTATGTATTATATTCATTTCTGGAATATTTGTTAATCATTTTTGATTGACTCAGGAAAACAGGAAATAAGTCACTGTTGAAATCTTTTACCTCATGGGTTGTGTCCCAATTACTGCATACACAATACTTGAGTGGACATAGACAATATGTATTATATTTCATTTCTGGAATATTCTTCGATCATTTTTAATTGACTCAACAAAACAGGAAACGGGTCACTGTTGAAATCTGTTACCTCATGGGTTGTGTTCCAATAAGCCCATTGCCGATTAGCCATCTTTGACGTTAATGATATGCAAGGTCAAAGGTAGGTTCGGGTAAACAATTCGATCAGACTATCTGTCAAGACTGTCATACATGCGATAGAAACAACCAAAATGTTTCGCTTGAAACGAGAAAATATGCATTTTCGATTTAATACTAATAAAGATAGAAAAAATAGCACACTTTGAACACTTCATTTAATGGACAGGGCAAAATAATATTGATTTTTTAGTGAAATGAATACCACAATGAACCCCTTCCTACAAGTGAAGGTAAACTCGGCATCATGATTTTGTTGTGTTGACGAGTGACAAAATTGCAGATATATCACTGAAATGACACAAAAATGTCTGCGTGAGTGAAAATGCAAACCCTGGGTATCCAAACAACCAACCCATACAAATATTTCCAAGCATAACGCACAGATGTTCCAGCTGAAAGAGGTTGGGGGGGGGGGGCTTGGTCCCTAAAAAGTGAATGAAAATCGTCTGCTAGTATCAGTGTCGCGTGTCTACTAATAATATTTTGTCCATATACAGTACAAGTCAAAATGAGTTGAAAAATAACCACTACTGGTATAAACTATAGATGTAATGTTTCCTATACCAATAACACAAGAATCGGACATAAAAATTTATGTACGCGTACATGTACATGTATGCTGTAACCTTTTTTAACATGTTTTGGGTTTATACACAGCATTTAAGAGGGTTAATTGCATTGGAATTCCAACTGCATTTTATTGTCCAATGCATAGAAATTCAAAATGTAAGTTATAATGTCCACGAAAAAATATGGAATCAGCAAATAATTGTCCTGTGTATAGAAGTAAGTACAAGTTCCGTTAAAAAATGAGACATGATTATAAAAACACCTATTTCCGGTGGCCTCCTTGGCCACCATCTTGAGTATTTGAAAATGCCAAGGTTCACAGAATTGCACTTGTCAGATTTGTAATCAACAGGATAAGTTCATCTAGGAATGACACTAAAATGTTTTACATATCGTTTTATCAAGGTACCCCTTGTGCCACCCAGACAATCACAGGAAGAATGCCCCTTAACCATTCCCTTAATCAATCTCATATGTTTATTTTTGATAGAATTAATTGTATAATTAATCAGTATTGTTTGAGAAATCCATCAGCCTTTCTGGGAATGAAAACTAATGGCACATTGCCTTAAACTGAAGACATGCATATCAGCAAACACTAAACACTGTATAGGTTTTTTTCTGAGATATCCTATGCAGCTGTTGACCAGTATTTTTCATATTGCAAATAATACTACTGAATTGAAGGAAGCCAAACATGACCAATGTAGATGGTCCTTAACAGTTATTATAGCTAAAAATCTGTATTTGTATACTGTAACAATGACCCAGACATAGCTGGTGCTAACTCTTAAAATATAGGGCCAAACACAAATTTTGCCCCCCAATCCCCAAAATTTGCATCTAAAACCAAAGAAAACATGTCCTGAATGGCCCTCCACACTTCACCTCTACTGCGCATGCGCAGTGTCAAGGACGTTCCGAAATTGGCGCCATTAATCATTCTTAGTTTGGCCCTTCATCAGTTAACATCTGACTGATCTTTGTGCTTGTAAAATCTCAGTTTAAATGATGCCAGACACATAAATATTAGTGAAATGGTGATTCTAAGGAGGATATAGAAGGAGGAGAGGAAAAATGTGTGACAGAAAATTATCAGGGCTGTAACTTAAAATTTTTTAATGAAATTATGTTAAGTTACCTATTTTCGAGGCAGCAGCCATTTTGTTGTCATTTTTGTTATCAAGTTACACTGCTTGTTCAGTGTTTTCCTCTCTCCCTTTCCTTTAAGTCCCCTCTTGCTATTCTCCCATGCTTTTGGCATATTTTCTGTAATTTTATTACTAAAATTTCTTGGGAGTTTTAGCTGAATAACAGAATGAATTCTGTTCTTTTCCCCATGTTTACGTCTTCACCTATGGGTGGTTAGGCTTTGTGTTCTGCATCTACCATCTGATGTTCTGCAGTTTCTTCCCTGGAAGTCTCTGTTTTGCATCAGATAGTGTATTTTTGGTAACTGATTTCGGGCCTGGGTGCCTGGAGTCTTATTCTAATGTTTTTACACTTATTGTTTACATTTACAACAGCCCTCTGTGTGAGGGGGGATTTGTTGAAAATAATATCTTGATGTTAATTTAATCATAACTAGATACATTATTATTGTTCGTAAGTGTTGCATAAATTGTTTAAAATATTTTAAAATTTTTTGTCCACACTTAGGCTTGGGATCCATTGGGGCTCAACGTTACTTTTCAGAAACTTGGGCTGTTCTGAAAAAATATTTTTTCAAAATTTTTTGATTTCAATTATTTTTTCTATGTTAATGGATCATATTATTATGTATTTTGATTGTCAGGGGTTGGTGCGAGTACTAGGACTTTGTTTTCTTTTCACATTGAAAGGATTTTGGTCAATTGTAATAAGAGGAAATCTTCCTCTGACTTTATAATCGTTCTATATGTAGTCAGTGTACTCGCACTAACTCCTGTTCTGTATGTGATAATTTCGATGACAACATGGGAAGCGTGTGTCACGGTATGTTAGTGGGGAATTAGACATTCCGGTCCTTTCCCCGCAGGGTCACTCTACTTTATCAATTTCTATTTTAGACGATCAAGATTAGGGTGATGTATCCGTGATGTCTTCCAAAAGTGTGCCTCCGTCGTCACAATTAATGAAGAGCTAGCGGAAAAGTGCTCATGTAAATACGCCAATTGCCTAAGAGGACCCTAGTAGGTTCAACGGCCTTTGACGTCCGCTAGCTCGCCCGGTGTAGCGTCCATTCATCGAATGGTTCAGCAGCCGGGTTCGTCCGTTGCGGTCTAGAAGGAGTTTTGGGGTGATGCGAGCACTATAAATCAACCAAATGCACACCCAGTGACTGCGGATTAGAGGGAGAACGGAGGAAGCCTTTTAGTCCGGTTCCTAGCTCGTCCAGGTCCATCCGGACGGCGAGCGAGAGAGGCCCCTCTCTCGTACAACAACATCTGGCCCCAGATGTTGTGGTCCAAAATGTTTCGCATTCAGAGCATACGTCCGCCGCTCGGGACGCTCCGACATATAGTCAGTCCGGAGAGACTGTCAATAAGGCTTCCTCATTCTCATGGAAGCGCACACGACCGCTCTTGGCTACGTGACCTCTGATATCCAGTCAGCTTCGCCAATCAAAGAATCATCGGCGACCAGGTCACACCATCCGGTAGCCAGGGACACGAGGCCTGCAGACTCCGGACTTTTGCATAAGAAAATGTGCGGGAGTCAACGTACACGGGGCTTCCGGCGGCAATGCATCGTAAGACCGCTACTGTACAGGCCTCAGTGATGGACGTGCTATCCCAAATAGCACAGCTTATCGCAGCATCCCAGCAACAACTGAATCGGTCGCATAATGTATTATCCGACGATGCTGGGTCGGGACGCTCCGCGGAAGTAGGTACGGACTTCCGAAAAATTTCATCCGGTCCGACGGGATACCGAAAGGGATTCGGAGGATTTCGAGCTTTCCCTTTCGGAACAACATATGCTGTTGTGTATGTCATCTGACTTTATCTTCTACAGGTTCTTTCGTCGGACCAGTATGCTGCGATGCCGGATAAGAAACTGATAGCGTCGGTGGACTTAGAAATTTTTGGTTCGGTTCAGGGACATTGTCCCTCAGTTCCGACATAGTCCAATAATGTCACACAAACTTTCGAATTTTTGAACGACGCTATATATATTATTATATGCTTGCTATTTCCAAGCATTTCGGGTTTCTTGTTCGCAAAGTTACGGAGATGTCTTTCAAAGTGTGCCTCTGTCGTCATAGTTAATGAAGAGCTAGCGGCAATAAGTGCTCATGGAATATGTCTAAAGCCTAAGAGGTCCCTTGTAGGATCGACGGAGTGACATTCGCTAGCTCGCCCGGTGTAGCGTCCATTCATCGAATGGTTCGGCAACTGGGTTCGTCCGTTGCGGTCTAGGAAGGAGATTTGGGTGATGCGAGCACTATAATAACTTTAGTACTCACCCAGTGACGACGGTTTGAGGACAGATCGGAGGAAGCCTGTTAGTCGGGTTCCTGGCTCGTCCAGGTCAGTCCGGGCTGTGAGCGAGAGAGGTCCCTCTCTCGTACAACAACATAGGGGACCGCATGTTGTGGTTCAGATATTTCGCATTCGGAGCATATGTCCGCCGCTCGGGATGCTCCGTTATATTGACAGTCCGAGAGACTGTCGATAATGCTTCCTCATCCTCACAGCAGCGCACACGACCGCACATTGGCTACGTGACCTCGAGTATCCGACCAGTTTCGTCATTCAGTGATTCCACGGCAAACAGGTCACGCCATCTGGTAGCCAAGGGACACGAGGCCTATACACTCCGTTCGCTCGCATAATAGAAGTATGCACGGGGTAACGATCATGGAGCTTCCAGCGGCAATGCATCGTAAGACCGCTTCTCCACAGGCCTCAGTGACGGACATGCTATCCAAGTTAGCACAGTTTTTCGCAGCATCCCAGCAATCGACAGTTTCTCGGTCGAATCAGGAATTATCCGACGGCGCTGGGTCGGTGCGCTCCGCTGTTGCATCAGGTTCGGACGACCGAACGCTTTATAGGGGCCGACAGGATGGCGAAAGGGATTCGGACTACATTGCTGCGATGTTGGATAAGAGACTTATAGCGTCATTGGACACGGAATTTTGGATCGGTTCAGGGACATTGTCCCTGACTTACCGACACAGTCCAATAATGTCATTAGAACATTTGTATTATTTATCGATGCTATATATATATAAGCCTGCTACCAAGCATGATAGTTTAGTTTCTTGTCCGCAATGCTCAATTCTGCCTTTTATCATTTCTAGGAATAATTTATTTTGGCAGAACAGGGCATACCGAGAGTTCATATGCGTCTAGACGGCGGGGTTAAAGACTGGAAATTATCTTTTTTGCCGTCCATGTCTTTTCCAACCACTATGTTGGAAACGACAATGATGTCTAATAGACTTAACTTAGACGCTTTATCATACGTAATCCACCTTACTGAGGCGTTATCATTACGTCTTCAAGAGAAAGAATTCCGAAATATGATCCTTAATGTGATTTCTTTTGAGGGCAGTAGTTTGTCCACGTATAACTCTGCCCTTCAGTGGCAACCTGGACTTGGTTAGACGTGACGCAGCCCTAGCTACATCCATGCGCGTGGATAGTAAGGTGAAGAACTCTCTCAAGAGTCGCTTCGGTCTCGGAGAAGCTTCTCTTCGACGGCAACTTTTCAGCAATCCATGAATTGCTCGATTTACACGTTCTCTTGTCTATCTAGTGTAGCAAGAGATTCAGACTGGGGCAAACATTCGGTGGTTGACTCAGAGAGTACCACTGCAGTTGCCGGATCCAAGTTTTATAATTATGACGGTTGCCAGTCAAACAGGTTGGGATACAATATTGATCCCAACGGATTCGAAGTGCCAGGGTCTTTGGGTTTCGCAGTCTCTAGGCAAGCACTTATCTTCCACGGAATAATGTTTTTTAGGCTTGCTTTATGTCATTGGATGAACATTATTCAGAAACGCATGTCCAAATCCTGTCCGATAATACGACAGTAGTTGCGTATCTCCGGAACCAGGGAGGAACTCATTTGATTCTGTTATTCAATTTAACGGAAAGAATCCTTCTGTTTGTTATAGTACACCAAGTTATGCTTCGGTCCGTCATATTCCGGGTCGTCTGATTGTATTACCGGACTCCCTTTCACTTATGGGTCGCTTGTTGCCGTCAGAATGGACTCTCAACAAACAAGTATTCAATCAGATTTGCTATCAATGGGAGCGCCCAATGATAATTTATTTACGACACAACTTGCTAATCAATTGCAGACGTATGTGTTTGCATGTCCGGATCTTTGAGCTTTTGTTGTTAACGCTCTATTGATCTAATAGGACGGAATGATAGGATATGCGTATCCTCCTGCGCTGTTGTTTCAGCAAGTATTGCTAAGATAAACAACCACAATACATTTCTGTTGATAGCATCTCTGTCTTCACAGAGACCGTGGGTAAATTTACTCAGATGTCTACTGTGGGACTTAACGCGAAAACTTCCTCCATGAGAGGATCTTCTTTCGCTGGGGAAAATCATGTCATCTTCATCACAACCCGTAAGGTCTCAACCTTCACGTATTCCGTTGTGTGGTCCTTCTTGCATTGTAAGCATTGTCCTGGACGAGCTTTGGACGCGATTTCTTACTGTAGGAGAACCTCTTCTTCGCTATACTATGCGGCTAAAGTGGAGGCTCTTCCGTCGTTGGTGTAGGGATCACTATGTTGATATTGTTGATTCCTCCATACTAGTCATTGCAACTTTCTAGTATACTTGTTTGACAAGATCTACTGCAGCCTGTTACTATTAAGGTTATAGGTCTATGTTATCTCATACCTATGCACTCTATGATAGTTTACAATTGAGTCTTATGTCTCTTTATCTAAGTCAGTTAGTTACTTTTCGATAAATAGACTTAGAATCATTAGATTAAATTTCTATACGGAATTTAACTTCTGTTCTTATTTAGCTAAGTAATCATTTGAGCCTCTGGAAACAGTAGTTTTCAAATTCTGACCTTTTAGACAGTAATTCTGTTGACTTCTCTTTTACTGAAGAGTCAGTGAGCTTCATGCACTATCGGTGGATGATTCTCACTTTCGTAGTTTCGGAATCACTACTTCCTTCACTATTTAGGTTGGATTTTTGGTTAAGAGTCAGGCTCCTAATAAATATCCGGAACCTATTGTTATTAAGGTCCTTCCGTCTTCGTACGGGCATAGGCCTTTACTCTGTCCAGTTGGAGTTTACGTATTTATAAACAGATATCTGTTTATTACTACGGTCGTAAGCTTCTTCTATCTTTGATGCCTAATAGAAGGACGTTACGCTCCATTCTATTGCTAATGGATTCAATTAACTATCGATGCTGCTTATGGTATATCATTGACTCAGCAGTTGTGCTTGAGATTTCGGCTCATGAAGTAAGAGTTCTTCTACATCTTGGGCTTACATTAATAGTGTCGCTATTATAGATTTTTGAAGGCTGCTCATTGCGCTCAGCCATCCACATTCATGAATTTTTATCTCAGAAATATCGAGTCCATTTCTGGATGCCTCTATTGTTAGGTCTATTATCTACTGCTCAGAATGTCATTCACTTAACAGTTGCTACTATAGCTAGGTAGGCTGTCTGTTTCGGCAGTGACTCCGTTCTGCTGCCCTCTTCGCTCTGGGCTATTTGACCCAGGGCAAGAAAAAGGGGGGGGGGGGGGGGTTCCCTTGGGTCACCTGTTTTACTATGAAAACAAGGGGATACCTCCTCCGGAGTTAGTAATTCTGAGCTATTATTGGGATGGCTTTTTAGTGAGAAGTTTATGTTTTAAAAATTCATTCAGGTCTTAGTTTTTAAAGTATAGCTTTTGAATATAGCACGTGTCAAACGGACGTTATTATACAATCCTCAGACACTTTTAAGGAGTATAAAGAGTCTCTATTCTCTAGACTTACTTTATTTATTGGCTTACTTTAAAAATTATTAGTATAAGGATTATACTAGATATTAATAGAGTACATGGATGTATGATGCTCAATTTTGGAAGGTGTTGTATCTTTCTAATTTATCATAAATAAGAAAGATACATGTAAGGCCTAATACTTCTTTTTCCCTAGAGGAGATGACTCTATTTTATATAATTGAGCGTATTCCAACTTGCTCTATGTCCTAGGCCCTCCAGCCTTTTTACTATTCAGCTATGTCTGGGTCATTGGTACAGTATAAAAATGTTAAAAAATTTATAGTAATTTATATATTTTTTATACTTACCAATGACCCAGACGGGGATGGCCCTCCCAGGAGTTGGGAACTCATACCTCCCCGCTGAGTACATAGCGCTTACCAGGCACTGGTTATAAGAATGATTAATGGCGCCAATTTTGGAACGTCCTTGACACTGCGCATGCGCAGTAGAGGTGAAGTGTGGAGGGCCATTCAGGACATGTTTTCTTTGGTTTTAGATGCAAATTTTGGGGATTGGGGGGCAAAATTTGTGTTTGGCCCTATATTTTAAGAGTTAGCACCAGCTATGTCTGGGTCATTGGTAAGTATAAAAAATATATAAATTACTATAAATTTTTTAATGTTTCTTTGAAAAAAATTTGTGGTGATCTTGGAATTTCCCCCCTAAAGAATTTTACTTTTCCAAATTGGAGGTACAGTTATTTTTATCTTCTTTTAAATGCCTTGAAATTTTGAAATATGCATTCAAACAAATGCCCACCTGAAATGGTCACGAATCTGTGTTGTCTTTACTAAACTTCCATCATACTATAACTGAAATATACAACAATACTACATTACATTATTATGATTTATAGCTCAACTTGACAAAGTCAAGCTGAGCTATTGCCATCACTTCTCGTCCGTCGGCGTACGTACGTTAGTATGTTAGTACGTTAGTACATACGTCCACAATTTCCTTTGGCACACCTCACAGGTCGCATTTATGATCAGATTACTTTGAAACTTGGTATACTTGTTTGGGGTGACCTCTAGATGGGAGCTATCGATTTTCTTCATTTTCCGTCAAAAAATGTTGCCGCGGCCAACGTTCTTAGAACTTAGTTTAGTCAAACCACAATATTTTTCTTTGGCACACCCTACAGGGCACATTTATGATTTGATTGCTTTGAAACCTGGTATGCTTATTTAGGGTGACCTCTAGATAGGAGCTATCAATTTTCTTCAATTTCCGGCAAAAAATGTTGCCACGGCCAACGTTCGAAGAACTAAGTTTAGTCAGACCTCCATATTTCCCTTTGGCACACCCTACAGGACACATTTATGATCAGATTGCTTTGAAACCTGGTATGCTTGTTTGGGGAGACCTCTAGATGGGAGCTATCAATTTTTTTCAATTTCTGTCAAAAAATGTTGCCGCGGCCAACGTTCTTAGAACTTAGTTTAGTCAGAAGACTCAATATTTCCCTTTGGCACACCCTACAGGGTACATTTATGATCGGATTGCTTTGAAACCTGGCATGCTTGTTTGGGGTGACCTCTAGATGGGAGCTATCGATTTTCTTCAATTTCCGTCAAAAAATGTTGCCGCGGCCAATGTTCTTAGAATTTAGTCTAGTCAGACCACAATATTTCCATTTTGTACACCCTACAGGGCACATTTATTATCGGATTGCTTTGAAACCTGGCATGCTTGTTTGGGGAGGCCTCTAGATGGGAGCTATCGATTTTCTTCGGTTTCTGTCAAAAAATGCTGCCACTGGCAAAAAAAATGACATTGGTACCAATGATCTTCAATTTTGCCATTTCATTTATAACTTACCAAGTTCAAGTTTGTCAAGTTGAGCTGCAGTGTCATTGACACTTTCATTTAGTAACTGCAATAATCTGCCCCACCAGGTTTACCTGAGCTCAGAAGAGCCATAGTAGGCTGTTTGGGGCAGAGTCTTTTATGATCATTATCAGTGTAAAAATCCACCAGTATCACTAATGGAATTGAATTTTGTACTGTTGTAGCTGGTATATCACGTTACCCCCACATCTCACAAGTTTGTAAAGAAATAGCATCAAGTGACTGGTTGTTGACATCAGTGTTAAGTACAGACCGACTAGAGGGTGGAGTTATTCAAATTCATGGTAGGCAGGACTTGAGCTATAATTTTGGGAAGAATGTACAGATTTCCCACCCTTACGCTATAAATAAAATGTCGCCTTGGACTAATGAGCACTTTGTTGATAATACTGCCAGCTAAATTGGGGATGATGAATGATTGAAAACAAATTTTACCAAGACTAATTCTTGTGAAAAGAAGGCTACGGAGATGATGAAAGACATTAGTCAGAAAAAAAATGAAATTGTTGTATGACAGATTGCAGTTAAATGAATTGCTCTAACATGAAATATTGACTGAAGACATTATAAACATTATTAACAAACTGGGTGAGTGATGGGATTACAGGGGGTATTTTCTCTCAGCATTTTTGTTTCATCAAGTGACCAAGGGCAAGTGCCTGTGTTACTTCCAGCATTTTGACAATTTGCCCATTTTGTCTGCTGTAAAATGGGGAACCTACAGCTGGGCAGTATACCCAAAATATTATTCGATATTGGTATTGGTTTGAGTACATGTATGTTGCTGACACCGAATGCCATATCAATCATTCTAAAAATACTGATATCGAAAATGAATTTGAAATTTCAATACCACCCGACTCTGCAGGATGTCTATCATAGGTCTACCATCAACACTTTGTCACCTTGAATATTCTTTGTTATTTAGCAGCATTTATTTGTATTACAGGACTTCTTCCGATGCTGTGGCCCTTTATTTAACTGGTATTTTTTTTTAGTAATGTTAGACATATTGAGCAATATTGCCTTAACCCCTTTACCCAACAAAATGGCCACATCCGCCCCCGTAATATGCAAATTTAGCAGCTGAAAAAATATATTTTTCAAAAAATTTCAACAAAACCATACCATGTAACCCCTCTTTGGAACAAGCTCGTTGAGCTCATTCCAGTGAGAGGTCACATGATATGGGTTTGTTGAAATTTTAAAAAAATGATATTTAAAATAATAAATTTTGATATCGTCTGCATTGGGTAAAGGGTTAAAGGAAATCACTGGATTCTCAATGTGAAAACTTATACTAATCATTCTAATTAAAATGAGTTTCCATTTTTAGCTCAACTTTGGCGAAACCAAATTTGAGCTCATGCCATGGCCTGTTGTCCGTCTGTCCATCAATAATTCAATACGGCTCGGGCTAGAGGCCGTATTTATGAACCGATCTTTACGAAACTTCTTGGGTACCTTTGCTATGACTGTGGGACGAGAACGAGTATTTTTGGGTCCGATCCGAAATTCAAGTTGGCCGCCAGCCGCCATTTTGTACCGACGATGCTGAAATCTGTTTTTTTGTACAGAACTTCCATATGAAAGCGCTGATTTGAATAATTTTTTGTATGAATGTTTAGTACCATGGGATACATCACATATAATACGGGTTTTTTTCTCGTACGTAAATTATGCAAATTAGACTAACTTTAATGTATTTAGTGTTACTTTCAGCACTGTAAGTGCAAATGCCAATACGGCTCGGGCTAGGGGCCGTATTTATAAACCAATCTTTACGAAACTTCTTGGGTACCTTTGGTATCACCGTGGGACGAGAACGAGTGTTTTTGGGTGCGGTCCGAAATTCAAGATGTCCGATGGCAGCCATTTTGTACAAAATTAGGTGCAATCAGATTTTTGCACAGAACTTCCATATGAAAGTGCTGACTTGAATAATTTTTTGTATGAATGTTTACTACCATGGGATACATCACATATAATACAGGTTTTTTTCTCATGCAGAAATTATGCAAATTAGATGAACTTTGATCTTTTCAGTGCTACTAACACACAGTAAGTGCACAATTCAATACGGCTCGGGCTAGAGGCTGTATTTATCAACCGATCTTCACGAAACTTCTTGGGTACCTCTGTTATCACCTTGGGATGAGAATGAGTGTTTCTGAGTGCGGTCCAAAATTCAAGATGGCTGCCAGTGGCCATTTTGTACATAAAATTAGGTCTAATCAGACTTTGTCAAGATGAGCTAATCTCATCGCTTCCCGTCCGTCGTCTGTCGTCCGTCAACACCAAGTTTTGGTCTTCTCCTCCAAAGCCACTGGGCCAATTCAAGTGAAAGTTTGTGTGAGTGATGGTCCCAAAGGGGCATTTCATTTTTGTTCAACTCAGCATGCCCAGCCCCATAGGGAGGGAGTGGGTGAAAATGCTCCAAAATATTTTTAAAATCTTCTTCTCAAGAACCAGCATGTACAATGACTTGATATTTGCTATGGAGCTTCCATATGAGGTGTAGAATCAAGTTTGTTCAAACGAAGTTCGTAAAGTAATATTTGGCTTTGTAATAGGAGGGGTAAGATTTTTGGCCCCGCCCAAAATTTCTATTTTCTGAACCGATGGTCCGGTATGAACCAAATTTGGTTTGTGGTAGTATTGGGTCATAAGTACTTGACCCATGCAAAAAAAAAAAATTCCTGCATCCCCATGGGAACCCTGGGAGCTAAAAATAGAAATATTTTCAAATGCCCATATTTCCCAAACCCCTTGGAACAGAGAGGTTTTATTTGGTATGAAGTATCCTTATGACCAGTAGAATTGAATGGTAAAAAAAAATTGCCATCGGTTGTGTTAGGGTGTTCTGTAATGGGCATCGAAAAAATGCTGAGTAAGCATATTTGCAAAAATTTTAAAAAATCTTTTCTCCAGAACCAATCATCAGAATCTTTTAATATTTGGTATACAGCATTCATAGGGGGGTCAGATAAAAGTTTGTTGAAATAAAGCTCATTGGTTCATATTTGGGCTCTCTGCAGGAGCCCGAAGTTTTAACACAGGGTTATTAATATGGGGAATATTCTTTAAAAATCTTCTTCTTCAGAACCACCAGTCAGAATCTTTTAATATTTGGTATACATCATTGTTATGAGGGTCAGATTCTAGATTGTTCAAACCAAGTCCCTAGGTTAATATATGGGCTTCCTACGGAAGCCCAAATTTTATCTTTGTTCAATATGGAGGGTAATTTAAAAAAATCTTCTTCTTCAGATCCATCAGTCAGAATGCTTTGATATTTGGTATGCAACATCTCTATGGGGGTCAGATTCAAGTTTGTTCAAATCGAATCCCTAGGTATATATTTGGGCTCACTATGGTAGCCCAAATTTTTACTTAGTGCAATATGAGAAAATTTCTTTAAAAATCTTCTTCTTCAGATCCACCAGTCGGAATGCTTTTATATTTGGTATACAACATCTCTAGGGGGGTCAGATTCCAGGTTGTTCAATTCGAGTGCCTAGGTTAATATTTGGCCTCCATATGGGAACATGAAATTTAACTTAGGACAATATGAGGGAATTTCTTCAAAAATCTTCTTCTTCAGATTCACTTGTCAGAATGCTTTCACATTTGGTATACAACATCTCTAGGGGGGTCAGATTCAAGTTTGTTCAAATCGGATCCATAGGTCAATATTTGGGCTCGCTATGGTAGCCCAAATTTGAACTTAGTGCAATTCGAAGAAATTCAATTTCTCTTCTTCAGATCCAACAGTCAGAATGCTTTCATATTCGGTACACAACATCTCTAGGGAAGTCAGATTTAACTGTGTTTAAATCAAGAGCTTGGGTTAATATTTGGGCTCTCTATGGGAGCCGGAATTGGCCATTTTGCTGAAGAATTAAAAATTTTGTATTCAGTACCCTCTAGAGGTACTAAGATTAATCCACATAGGTTGTATCAAGGGGCTTCATAGGGGAGCTCTACATTTTACTTATGATCAACTGAAGAAAAGGCATGATGCCCAGATTATTTTTGTCACTCCTGGAGACTCAAGGATTGACAGTGTAGCCTATGGAGATGGCTTGCTTAATGTAGACTCATTCTTGGACTCTGTTTAAATTGTGTTCTGTACAAGATGAGCGCTTCAGGCCCCGTGGGGCCTCTTGTTTGTACACAACTTCTATACGGCTCAGGCTAGAGGCCGTATTTATGAACCGATCTTTACGAAACTTCTTGGGGACCTTTGTTATCATCGTGGGATGAGAACGAGTGTTTTTGGGTGTGGGCCGAAATTCAGGATGGCCACCAGCAGCCATTTTGTACCAAAATTAGTGCAATCAGTCTTTTGTACAGAACTTCTGTATGAAAGTTCTGATTTGAATAAATTTTTATAGGAATGTTTAGTAAAATGGAATACATCACATACAGTACAGGTTTTTTTCTCGTGCAGAAATTATGCAAATTAGATGAATTTTGATTTATTTAGTGCTACTTATACACTGTAAGTGCACAAGTCAATACGGCTCGGGCTAGAGGCTGTATTTATCTACCGAACTTCACAAAACTTCTTGGGTACCTTTGTTATCACCTTGGGACGAGAACGCGTGTTTCTGAGTGTGGTCCAAAATTTAAGATGGCTGCCAGTGGCCATTTGTACCAAAATTAGGTCCAATCAGTTTTTTGTCACAACTTCTATACAGCTCGTATTTATGAACTGATCTTCACGAAACTTCTTGGGAACCTTTGTTTTCACCTTGGGACAGGAATGAGTGTATTTTGGGGTGCCTTTGTTATCACTGTGCTATGAGAACAAATATTTTTGGGTTCAGTCAGACCCACTCTGAGACTCAAAGATTTCTTTTCTATTTAGCATCTGACTGTCACCCACCTTTACAATACTTTACCTATACATTTGTTACAGGCTAAGGCCAGTATTTATGTACAGACCGTTACAATACTTTATATGTACATTTGTTATCAGGTCAGTACCTAGATGTTTGTCATTGCTGTGTCACATAGTATACATGTACATGTCTTGACAAGTTGAGCTTCAGTGTCATTGACACTTTCATTGTTGTTGTTGTTGTTTTTACGGGTGGTGGGGGGTGGGGGGGGGAGGAGGGTGGTGGTGGTTGTGAATCTAGGATATGAAAATTTCTCTGAATTTAAATTAGACATTTTAATGAAGTGAGTTCTTAAATGGAAAATGTTTTAGATTTCTGGTTTCAAAATTGTATATTTTATTGAAATATCTTTCACTTTGAAGAAAATCAGTAATTCCACAACACATGTTAAGATGGCGAACTGCAAAATAGTGAGATTTCCTCGTAAAAATAGTGAGATCTTTATAGTTATATGGCTCAAAAGAGAAATATTTATTGACTTTAATAGTAAGATTCTGTTGAAATTCAGAATTTTCTGGCTCAATTAACAAAAAATGATGCTGAAAAATGGTGTGTCTCCTTCTGAAATAGTGGGACTTAACATTACTGAATTTGACCCATTAGGCCTAAAAAGTTTAAAATTTGTTTATCAGGCCCTCCCGCATGGTGCTTTTGGCTGCTGCATGCTCTTTTTATAACCATTGCAAACTTAATAAATAAAAATTAAATGTTTTATGTCTGATATTTTATCCAAGTTAATAAAATTGATAAATTTGTTCCTTGAGTGCAACAAGGCTTTGCAATGCTATAGCCTTCTTAAACTCAAGGGATGAAATACACCACCACCCATGCTATTCTGTAGATTATGAGGCCTAAAACATAAAACAAGTCAAGAACATGAACTTTTGATAGCAAAGCAATAATTACAAAAATAAAAAATAAAATAAAAAAACTGCCGCCCACATGCAATTTTACAAAAATTGGCTTGAGAAACAGAAGATCTTGTTTGACAGGGCAATTCTTCAATATACAGGCCCATTTAAAGAAAATGTCTTCCCAAAAATGTGAAATCATTCTGTAATGTAGGGAGACTTAATGTGTCTGATTTAAATCATTCGATATATTTTACTTGTGGCGCAAATGAAATAAAAATTTTCAAACTTTTTCAGGTGGAGTCATTTTGTCCCAAAACTGCATGGAAAGGAACAAAAAGCTACAAAAATGAAACAGCTGTGAAACAACAGAATTATGTATGTTTATTTATAATCTTAATTTTCCACACGTTATTGACAAATTATTTTGCAATTATGCTGTTGACTGGTTAACCCTTTATCTCATGCAAACTATATCAAAATTTGTTAATTTAATTATTATTTTTTTTTCAGATTTTTCAGAAAGTTTCAGCAAAATCATATTATGTGACCTCTCATAGGAACGAGTTCGATGAGCTCAATCCAATGAGGAGTCACATGATATGGTTTTGTTGTTATTTTCTTGATAAATAACATTTTTTAATCTACTCAGTTTATGAATTTACATGGCTGAGTGCAACTGATTTGTTAGGTAAAGGGTAAACTCTTTCCACAACTTTAAAGAACTAAAATTTTCATCTTTTGCTTTCAATACATAACTAACTTCCCCAGAAATTTTTACCAAATCGAATACAATGGACTCCTGTTAACTAAATAGCATCTTTGCTAGATAATTATTCAGTTAACATGAGTATCCAATTAACAGGGATTCCGTCACTTTCCGGTATTCACGAGATAAACTCAGTTTATGAATTTACATGGCTGAGTGCAACTGATTTGTTAGATAAAGGGTAAACTCTTTCCACAACTTTAAAGAACTAAAATTTTCATCTTTTGCTTTCAATACATAACTAACTTCCCCAGAAATTTTTTTACCAAATCGAATACAATGGACTCCTGTTAACTAAATAGCATCTTTGCTAGATAATTATTCAGTTAACATGAGTATCCACTTAACAGGGATTCCGTCACTTTCCTGTATTCACGGGATAAACTGAGAATTTACTCCATTATAACTTGTTTGATAAAGCTCTGTCAGACAAGATACAATAGATTAAATGCATGTATTGGATGTATTGAGGTCAAATAGGTCTATAAATATGGAGAATTTGGCAATTTTATGGTTATTTTTTGACATATTATAAAACCTGAAAATAAGCAATCTGTCATTTGTAGAATGACATCCCCGGAGGGTGAATTAGCTAATGCTATCCCATACAGTGGGCCAATTTATCCTCTCTGTACCTCTTTCTGTTTAGATTTGAGACTTTGATTCAGACTGAGGTTCACAGAGGGTAAATTTAGTCATGCTACCCTGCTGTGCAGGGTAGCATCACCAAATTCACCCTCTGGAGACCTTATTTTGCAGATGACTGTCTGCTTTATTTTCTGGCTTGCATATTACAAGATTCTTTAATTTTTTATTTAATTAACAGGAGTTTAGTTTTACTCTGGAATGGATAGGTAAAATCAGTGAGCGGAAGAAAATCTGTTCTGCTTATGCCTCCCTTAGAGAGTGCACTGAGCTTGTAGATCAGAATGCTGTACATGGCCTGAGCCTGCCCTTACTGACACCTGAAACCAACAACACTTATAAAATGTAACATTCAAGTAGAAAATGTAACATTCAAGAAACTAATATCCAATATCAACAATTCAACTAAAGTTTGGGGGTGGGGTCAGGTTGGGCAGGTTCACATGGCATCCTATGTCCCTTAAAGCTTGCCTAGCTTTCAGAAACACATAAGAAATTTCTCCTCTCCTCTTTGTAAATGTTTAAGTCAAACATACCAGGACGAGATCTGGCATCATTGGCATCACTGCTTGGGTGTCTTCTCATCAAGTTGCCATGGCACTCCATCTTTGGCTTGTACCGAACAATAGACAGACTCCACCAACATCAACACCCCCCCCCCCCCCCCCATTCTCCCCAGTCCAAATCGACTGGGGCTCCCTTGGTGTAGTTGTGACATTTTCATGCCACAACTTGTTCACTAGTGTCCAAAGGGGGATGGGAAATCTAATGTGACACAGCTTTGATTCTGATGATGGATAACATTCCAAAAACAGGAACAACCAAATACAGGGGCAACTCGCACCTTATACACTTAAATTCTTCTACAAAGGGAAAATATTCTTATGTGACACAGCTTTGTTTCCAAGGATGGGCAAGATTAAAAAATGGAACAATCTAAGACAGAGGCAACTGGTGCATTACAACATATACACTATTGTTACAACAACAAAAATGATTGGTTTCATTCTACGTGCCATTTAATCCTTAGTCACCCTCTGTAGTATTCCAAGTGGTTAAATTTCCATCTGTGAATTGGCCATGTCAAGATCCATAATTAATGATGCACTGACTTAAATCTGCACTGATAATTGCATTTTGATGAATTAAAAACACAATTTGATATTTCATTGTGCCAAAAGCTAGATTTAATCTATTTCAGCTGTATTTATACCAAACAAATATTGCAATTATCCCAGTGGAGCTCCAGTCTGTTTCAGTAGGGATTTCAGTGGGAAATTTGGTGTCCACCTCAACAGGACAAAGCAAATGTGGGGTGGATGTCATGTATGATGCTCCCCCACTCCCCCCTCCCCCCCTCCCCCCCCCACTCCTCCCCTCCAAAATGATAAAAAAATTGTTCAGATTTTAGGAGGAAGATATTGATTGATTTGTTTGTATGTTATGGTTTGTGAGTGTTATTCAGGAATTCTTTTGGATGGATACAAGGGGCGAATATTGGAGCCTTTCCCAATGACATTTGGGTGATTTTTCTCAATTCCTAAAATTCTCGATCTCACTTCCCACTCAGACAAGCAAAAATTCTATTCACAATTGGTATTAGAGACTGTATTGCACATGATTTTATTTGACGGTTTGTTGTAAAACAGACTGCATGTAGTTGCATCTGTCTTAATGTTCTCAGTTCAATTTGAAGCTAATTTTTCTTATTCTTTGTTTCTTCTCCCCCGAAACAAATTCCAAATTAGTGTCCTCAGGATGCAAATTTTCCAAATGGCATGGATCCCAGGCTGTTGGTTTTAGGAGTCAGTTAGGCCTCTGTAACCTAGGGCAGAATGCAATCTCCAAAGGAGGCATGTGGGAATAGATTTTCTGCCGCTCACCACTTTTGCCTATCCATTCCTGCTGTAGGGAATGAGGTTTGCGTCTACTTCAAGGAGTGAGTTAGGTCATGTTTTGACCACGAGCAGCATCCTAGCCAACAAGCTAAGTACACTCTGTTAGGGAGCTGTAAGAGAAACAGAGTTTCTACCATTTGCCCATTCCCATTTTTTGGTGTCTGCATGAATGAGTGTGATGTGTTTGGTTTTAGGTGTCATCTTGGCACTAAGTGTTTGTGTTATTGGAGTCAGCACTGGTGCAAATAGGGAACTGTGAATCACAATTTTTTTTTAATCGAATCAAATCTTGTCTCAAATCAAATTTTAATAGACAAGTTTTTTGCTTAGATGCTGAAAGTGACCTTAAACACCAATAAATAAATAGTTTCTGTAGTGCTGTCACTGAAACAGGAAGGCCTATTATCCAAAGTTTTAGTTTTTGAAGGCTGAGCTTGTCACAGCAATCTTTTACAACAACGACTGCTTCTGGTCAACCTGAGGCACACAGACCTCCTTAGCATCAATCAATATTGTACCTTCAATTCAGCGCATAAAAAAGTGATATATCCTGAGATGAGACAGTGCGGGAGGCAGCCGGGGGAGGAGGGTACATTTTGGGGATGTATATTTACTATATTAAATTGTGCACTGCTGCTTCGGTTTTCCATTATATCCAGCATTCTGTCCATATTTGTATTTATAATACAATAGGTTTTATGTTGTAGCAGCATCAATACCACAAATGATGTTGCCAGAGAATTATCAGTCATCAGGGAATCTCTCCCGACTGGAAATCAAACCCGTGACCTCCGGCATAAGAGACCAGCACACAAATCCACTCAGCCACCACATCACTCTCTTACCCAAGTCTGTTTGTATGGGTACAAATTTACGAAACGACTCAGTGGAAAGCAACTCTGTACGAATAATAAAGGAACGAAATGCTCCGTGGGACAAATGGATAAAGGAACGAAAAGACCTGACACCCTATTAATCTTGAGTCTATTTTTGCGGATGGGTTTGTATAGTTCGCAGTGTTAATGTGATACTATCCCCACAAAAATCTACAATTAAGTCTTATCAAGCTGTATATTTGGAACTCTACCAAATTGAAGATCATTATTCATTGATAAGTATGGCCATGAAATTAACTGCACGTCATGCACTATAATCTGTACTTCTAACCTAACAATTAAACATTGTCACTTACTCAAATTAAATGTGAATAGAGACCACCTGAATGAATTGTCTAATGTCAGTTTTATTCAATTTTTGCAGGAAATGTGACAAATTGCATTAAGCACAAGAGATTCGAAAAAATTGAATCTTGAGACTGATTCTGGATTGATCACTTTTTTAGTTCTAGTTCTTTATTCAGCATTATTCACTCAGTTCCAAAATAAACTAATTGACTGAAAAAGTATTTAAACTTGTTTTTTTTAAATCACTTAGAACCGATTGAAACAAAATCAGTCAAATCAGTTCACCAAATGAATCTTACTCCTCCCTCTCATTCTTCCCTCCTCTGGTTAAAAATACGACATTGACAGATGTTTTGTTTTTTATTTTTATTTGAATGCAAGGTTTTCTGCCTATCCTGGAAACTGAAAAAAGAGAAACAGAGATTTAGAATTCCATGTCCTTGAAAATCAGCCCATTTTAGCATTACTGGAAATCTGGGCAATGTTTCTGAGTAACATCTGAATACCAGAAAAATCATCTGACATGGACAACAGAGTTCTAAATAATTATCTAACTCTGTGTGTGTGTGTGTTTTTCAAATGACACAATCATGTTTTAGAGGAATTTTGAATGTTGGTTTCTGATCCCCCGCCGGGATTCGAACCCTCAGCAACACCGCCTGGTAATCAGGAGTCCAGCACCTAAACCACTAGACCATTGCACACCATTGAAAACGATGGCTGAAATCTAGCATTTTAGATGAAGTCCTCATGATTACTTGGTTCATCTCCCTTTTGGCAGCAGCATGAAAGTGTGGAACGCACTGGCTACAGTACAACGAAAGTGCTGTGAATGGCCTCAGATGAAGACTGGCACGCGCTTGTGTGTGTTTTTCAAATGACACAATCAAGTTTTAGAGGAATTTTGAATGTTGCTTTCTGATCCCCTGCCAGGATTCGAACCCTCGGCAACACCGCCTGGCAATAAGGAGTCCAATGTCTAAACCACTAGACCATTGCACACTGTCGAAAATGATGGCTGGAATCTAGCATTTTAGATGAAGTCCTCATGATTACTTGGTTCTTCTTCCTTTTGGCAGCAGCATGAAAGTGTGGAACGCACTGGCTACAGTACGACGAAAGTGCTGTGAATGGCCTCAGACGAAGACTGGCACGGGCTTGTGTGTGTTTTTCAAATGACACAATCATGTTTTAGAGGAATTTTGAATGTTGCTTTCTGATCCCCTGCCGGGATTCGAACCCACGGCAACATCGCCTGGCAATCAGGAGTCCTGCTCCTAAATCACCAGACCATTGCACACTGTCGAAAGCGATGGCTGGAATCTAGCATTTTAGATGAAGTCCTCATGATTACTTGGTTCATCTTCCTTTCGGCAGCAGCATGAAAGTGTGGAACCCGCTGGCTACAGTATGATGAAAGTGTTGTGGATGGCCTCAGATGAAGACTGGCACAGGCTTGTGTGTTTTTTTCAAATGACACAATCATGTTTTAGAGGAATTTTGAATGTTGGTTTCTGATCTCCTTTAACTCTTAACCTGCTGAGTATTTTCAAGGGCAGGAATATCCGCCAACTGCTTGCAAGGAGTTCAACAGTCCTAATTTTAAAGCCACATCATGATAAATACATTCATTTTTCTTGGACAATGAGCATGTAAATTTATATGGAATGACAAAAAAATGACATCCAAAGGACTAAACTTGTAAATAACATTGTCAACAGCCATGTCTAAATTCGCCACAGTGGTGCTCTATGGAAAAACGTATGAGTTTATCATGTTTCTCAATTTTTTTTTAAATTTATTAAATTCACTGTTGGATGTTAGAGTTAGAAACACTTTCTTAGAATAGAAATAGGGAGTTGCTAGTCTCTCCTCATAAATCATGACTCCATTTTCTGTATAAATTTTAAAAACTATTCCAGCATCAGTCATGCCCATGTCTTCTGAGCTTCATTTCTGGACTGAATGAATCATGAATCGCTGTTGAGTCTTTTGTTGATAAATTCCACTCAGCATGTGCTTTATCAACACCAGTCAATGGCAAAGAGGCTTACATTTTTATTATGTTCATGTCTCTGGGGATGAATGTTCAATAGTACACATGTTTTTGTCAAAAACTCCGCTTCTATAACTTTTTAGTGGAGATCAAATTAACCACTCATGGCTGGCATTACAGAAGTGAGGCATAATAATTAGATTGATGGCTTCATATAAAACTTTTCTTCAGAAGTACCAAAGCTTGAGGTAATATATTATTCGATATCTGTTGTGATAATAGACATATCCATATCACTACAGTGGATTGATCTGGTTGTAGTATCACATTGTTGCCAAAAGTTTGTTCCACATATCTCACCTCATCACTGTGACATGATGCGATGACCAGATCAATATGCTGTAGTGATAAGGCCTAAAAAAAATTGAAAATTTGTTTCGCAGGCCCTCCCGCATGGTCCTTTTGGCTGCCACATTCTCCCTTTTTATAACCAGTGTAAACTTTTAAAAAATAAAAATTAAATGGTTTATGTCTGATATTTTACCCAAGTTTAAAAAATTGATAAATTTGTCCCTTGAGTGCAAGAAGGCTTTGCAGTGCTTTAGCATTGCAAAGCCTTCTTGCCCTCAAGGGATGAAATACACCACCACTCATGCTATTCCATAGATTTTGAGGCCTAAAACATAAACCAAGAACATGAAATTTTGATGGCAAAGAAATAATTACAGAAATAAAAAATAAAATGAAAAAATGCTCGCACACATGCAATTTTACAAATAATGGCCTGAGAAACAGAAGATCTGCTTTGTGTGGCCTAAAAGGTTTGTTATATGACCCATAATTAATTAAAAATTCCCAAATGAAATACCCACTCAGGTCCATCGATTATACCATATAAATAGAGGATATCTAAGCTGTTTTAGTGAATATCTGGAATTATCTCATGTGTGTGAACCTGAAAGTGTTATTTTTCACTCGCGCAAGCACTTATGAAAAATAAAACTTTCAGGTCACACAAAACTTTCAGGTCACACACTCATGAGATAATTCCCGACATTATATACTACTAGACATTTTATTGCACAATATTCAGCCCAATTCGACCCCAAATGCGTATGTTTCAAAACAATAACAAAGATCAGCTGATCGTTCTTTGAAGGCAACGTCATGCGCCGAAGCGTGACGTCATTTATGAAACTACTGAGGAATATTTCTCGATATCTATCGAGTTGATAGATACAAGATATATCTTTTAGATAATCTGCAATTATTCACCGGCTAGCATATAATAAATAATCTGCATTCAGTCGACATAACTACTTGTTATACCACCCACTTGAAAAGTGGGAGGTATATAGTGTTTACTTGGTCCATCCGTACATCCGACAATCTGTCCATCCGTCTGTCCGCACACACAAATGACTACTTATGTGGCTATGAGTTAGTGAAACAGGATACTTATGTGGTTAAAGTCTATTACGTGGCTAGCCACGTAACAGAATCTCTTATTGTGGGGGGTGGGGAGGTGGTTGGTGGGGGTGGGGGGTTGGATAAATGTAGAGTAGAGTTAGGGCATTCTGGGGTGGGGTTTAGGGGTGGTGTGGGGTGGGGGTGTTAGAGTTATGTGGCTAGGGTTAGGGTCAGTGAAGGGTAGGGTTAGGGTTAGCTGACCCCCCCCCCCCCCCCCAACATTTTCCCCCCCAAAACTTGTTTTATTATGTTGGACATGTGTTTTAGGTTAGCCACCTAACATGTCCATAAAATAGCCACATAAGTAGCTATTTGTAAGAACGTCCGTCTGTTACGCTTTAGGAGGTACACATCTGCTATCCGCAACTCCTCCTAAACCAGTGAACGGATTTCATTGAAACTCTCAGACAATCTTTTACATACATTGAAGTTGTGCACCTCCTTTTTTCTTTTCAGATATTTTCATTTTTACAGTTCCCCATATTCAGAAATGGTCTTTGTCAATTCAGGTTTTAGTAGGGAGGGGAAAAGATCTGCTATCCGCTACTCCTCTTAAACCATTGAACAAACTCCATTGGAACTCACAGACCTTCTTTTACATACATTGAAGATGTGCACCTCCTATATTTCTTTCAGATATTTCATATTTTGATGTCCGTCCATCCATCCGTTACGCTTTAGGGATGTACACATCTGCTATCTGCAACTCCTCTTAAACCAGTGAACGGATTCCATTGAAACTCTCAGACATACTTTTACATACATTGAAGATGTGCACCTCCTATTTTCTTTTCAGATAATTTCTTTTTTACAGTTTTCCATATTGAAAAATGAACTTTGTAAAATTCAATTGACATTCTGTACAGATCTGCTATCCGCAACTCCTCTTAAACCATTGAACAGATTTCATTGAAACTTCCAGACATTCTTTTACATATATTGATGATGTGCACCTCCTGTTTTGTTTTCAGATATTTTCATTTTTAGGGTTTCCCATATTTCAAAATGGTCTTTGTCAATGCAAGCTTGTGTGTGTGGGGGGGAGGGGGGGGGGGGGGGGGAGACGAGACATTTGCTATCCGCGACCTCTTTTAAACTGATGAATGGATTTCAATGAAACCTTCAAACCTTCTTTTACACACAGTGAAGATGTGTACCTTCTATTTTGTTTTCAGATATTTTCATTTTTACAGTTTCACATATTGAAAAATGGGCTTTGTCAATTCAAGCTTCGGGGTGGAGGTGTGTGGGGGGGGGGGGGGGGGCAGTGGTGTCAGTGTTTGTGCTCTCTACATTAAACACACTTTTACTGTTGTAAAATGTTTCTTGGTGGGAGTGGGTGGTATCATTTAATGAGCAGTGCTCACAGTTTTTCTAGTTAACATTTATTTTCACTACTATTTGTTTCCAGGCTATACCAAGATCTGACTTAAGTGGACTGATGAGCTTGTTGACAGATCCAAACAGCCGTCATGGTTATGCATGGATGAGAATGAGGATCAGTCGAATGTGGAGTAATTGGGTATCAGCATTGAAGAATCTCGGAGAAAAACATGATATTCAGAACCGACAAAAGCTCAGGGTAACTCAAGTGACATACAAGTGTTCAGCCCTTTTTATCATGCTCTAAAATGGCGTAATTGGTGACATGAGGGACATCTGTGTTTTTTGCAGTGTAAATTCGGAAAATTTTCTGTGGTTTGAAGGCTGAATTTGGACTGCAAAAGTTTGCACAAGTGAATTAGAATACTTTTTTTAGTGACACTGTTGACAGGAAGGGATACCACATGTCATTTTGAGCATGATTGGTCAACAGTGATGGCCGCACAACACGTGATCCAGATTTGTTTAGCACTGTCCACAGTTCATATTTTTTAAGCGATTCCATTTTAACTTAGAGCGATAACTCGGAATGATGTCTAGAAGAGGTCACGATCAGTTAGCCGTTACCACTGTCTGGTTACGTGAACTAGATTACTTTAGCACCATCAAGTTGTTTTTATGAAGGGATTTCTATACCCCATAGTTCTTGTCTGACCATCACAAAATTTTCTTATGCAGGTTCGAGGTCATGTCTAGATCAAAACGTCTCCTTTTGGTCGTGATCTGTCAACCGTGATGGCTGTGTGGGCCCAAAACCCGGAGACCTTTGGACTTCTTTGTCAGTGTGAACTTAGAAAATTTCGGACCTGTTTTGCTATACATGAGTGGAGGCTACCACCGGTATGCTGTGGCTTTTATATTTCATATATGTGTTAAATGCATCAATATAAGATGACATTAACACTTGGCTGGACATTTTCTGGAGATTTTGGACTTTTTGTTGGACTTTTTTGTCACTGTGGAAAATTTCTGACCTGTTTTGCTATTCATGTATATGACCAGACATTTTTTGTAGATTTGTAATAAACCTCGGTTTATTGCATGCCATGCATTGGGGAGCTAATGGGGATAGACACACCCCTCTTGTTAGCTCACCGAAGGGAGCTTAACTTATCACTTGCCGTCCGTCGTGAACTTTACATTATCGACTACTCCTCACAAACTACTGGATCAAATTGAACCAAATTTGGTGTGCTTGTTCCCCATCATATGTCAATTCAGACTTGTACAAATAAACTTGCCGCACCCACAGGGGGCACCACAAGGGGCATATCTCTGATGGCACCCATGAATTTCTTTCCAAAATTCAAAAAAATCTTCTTCAGATCCACCAGGCAGATTTCTTTCCTATTTGGTATACATCATCTCTAGGAGGGTCAGATTCAAGTTTGTTCAAATCAGCCCCCTGGATTCATATTTGGGCTCACTATTTTAAGTGCATTTCAGGCAAATTTCTTAAAAAATCTCCTTCTACAGATCCAGCAGGCAGAATCTTTTGATATTTGGTTTGCAACATTGTGGGGTGGATCTGATTCAAGTTTGTTCAAATCGCCCCCTGGATTCATATTTGGGCTCACTATAGAAGCTCGAATTCTAATTTAGTGCATTTCAGGCAAATTTCCTAAAAAATCTTCTTCTCCAGATCCAGCAGGCAGAAGCTTTTGATATTTGGTATGCAACACTGTAGGGTAGATCTGATTCAAGTTTGTTCAAATCGGCCCCGGGGTTCATATTAGGGCTCAGTATAGGAGCCCAAATTTGAACTTAGTGCATTTCAGGCAAATTTCTTTAAAAATCTTCTTCTCAAGATCCAGCAGGCAGAATCTTTTGATATTGGGTATGCAGCATGCTTAGGGGGGTGAGATTCAAGTTTGTTCAAGACAAGTCCCTGGGTTCATATTTGGGCTCACTCTGGTAGCCCAAATTATATTTTAGTTCAAAATGAGGAATTTTCTTTAAAAATCTTCTTCTTCAGATCTAGCAGTCGGAATGTTTTGATATTTGGTATGCAGCATCCTTAGGGGGGTGAGATTCAAGTTTGTTCAAGCTATGTCCCTAGGTCCATATTTGGGCTCACTATGGGAGCTTGAATTGTAACTTACTTCGAAATGAGGAATTTTCTTAAAAAATCTTCAGATCTAGCAGTCGGAATGTTTTGATATTTGGTATGCAGCATCCTTAGGGGGGTGAGATTCAAGTTTGTTCAAGCTATGTCCCTAGGTCCATATTTGGGCTCACTATGGGAGCTTGAATTGTAACTTACTTCGAAATGAGGAATTTTCTTAAAAAATCTTCTTCTTCAGATCCAGCAGTCGGAATGTTTTGATATGTGGTGTGTAGCATCCTTAAGGGAGGGGGGGGGGGGGGAGGGGGGTGATTCAAGTTTGTTAAAGCCAAGTCCCTGGGTCCATATGGGAGCCCAAATTATAACTTTGTCAATATGAGGAATTTTTCTTTAAAAATCTTCTTCAGATTCAGAAGTCGGAATGTTTTGATATTTGGCATGCAGCATCCTTAGGGGATGAGATTCAAGTTTGTTCAAGTCAAGTCCCTGGGTTCATATTTGGGCTTACTGTGGGAGCCCGAATGATAACTTAGTTCAAAATGAGGAATTTTCTTTAAAAATCTTCTTCTTCAGATCCAGCAGATGAATGCTTTTGATATTTGGTATGCAGCATGGGGGTGGGGGGGAGTTCAAGCCATGTCCCTAGTTCCATAAAATTTGTCTCTCATGACTTCATTCCTTTGTAGTGTTAATGAACCATGTCTAACTGAATGTGACCCCAAATACTTCTTTGAACCACTTTGGCCGGTGAGCGATTAAGGCTCCTTGGGGCCTCTTGTTATTTTATTGTTATGTCTGCGGTGTTTCTTTGCTTTAACCTCTTTATTTTTCCTGTTTCATCATAAAACATTTCTTGATTTGTATCTTAGCTTGACAAAGTCAAGGTAAGTTATTGCCATCACGCGTGCAGAATTCTGTTAGTCTGTAAGTCTGTGAGTCTGTTCAGATTTTTCTTTAGCACAGGCTGCACCCTACAGTTCTTGTCCGATCATCACGAAATTTCATATGCAGGTTTAGGGTCATGTCTAGATGAGAACGTCCCCCCCTTTTGGTTGCGATCGGTCAACCGTGATGGCTGCCCAAGCCCAAAACCAGAAAACCTTCAACACAGTCTACAGGCTGTATTTATGAAGGGATTTCATTTGTATCTTGGTAGGATGCCTCTCTATAATATCTAGATGAGAACATCCCCTTTTGGTCATGATCTTTCAACTATGATGGCTGCCCAAACCCAAAACCCCAAAACTTTTAGCATAGTCTGCAGGTCATATTTAGTATGGAGGGATTTCATTGTAACTTAGTAGGATGACTCCGAATGATGAGAACTTCCCCATTTGGTTGCGATCTGTCAACCGTGACGACTGCCTGAGCCCAAAACCCGAAAACCTTTAGCACAGTCTACAGGTCGTATTTATGGAGGGATTTTGTTGTAACTTGGTAGGTTGACTGCATGTAATGTCTAGATGTGAATGTCCCCTTTTGGTCGCGATTGGTCATCTGTGATGGCTATAGGGTCCCGAAGCCCAAAAACCTTTAGCACAGTCTACAGGTTGTATTTATGAAGGGATTTCATTGTAACATGGTAGGATGACTCCAAATAATGTCTAGATGAGAACGTCTCCTTTTCGCCGCAATAACTCCACCATGACGACTGCCCGAGCCCAAAACCCGAAAACCTTTAGCACAGTCTACAGGTCGTTTTTATGGAGGGATTTCATTGCAACTTGGTAGGTTGACTCCATATAATGTCTAGATGATAACGTCCCCTTTTGGTCGTTATTGGTCAACTGTGATGGCTACAGGTGCCCGAAGCCCAAAAACCTTTAGCACAGTCTACAGTTCATATTTATGAAGGGATTTCATTGTAACTTGGTGGGATCACTCCAGATGATGTCCAGATGAGAACGTCCCCTTTTGGTCATGATCGTTCAACCATGATGGCTGCCCGAGCCCAAAACCTGAAAAACTTTAGCACAGACTACAGGTCGTATTTATGACGGGATTTTATTGTAATTTTGTAGGAAGACTCAGTATAATGTCGAGATGAGGATGTCGCCTTTTGGTTGCGATCAGTCAACCGGGATGGCTACACAGGCCAGAAGCCCAAAAACCTTTAGCACAGTCTACAGGCCGTATTTTTGAAGGGATTTCATTGTAACTTGATAGGATGACTCATTTTGGAATAATTTCAATGTAACTTGGTAACTTTGGTTGACATACATTAACTGTGAGGGCCACATTAACCCACCCCTGAATTCTTTAGTACAGTCTACACCTCATATTATTTTTATTGTAAACTTTGTATACAGGGAACAGAATTTAACATATTCTCAATTATCACAATTCTTGTCTTATTTCATACTCCTTTCATAAACATTGAACATTATCCTTTTCATCAAACACAACATACAGACAAGTTAAGCTACAGTGTCATTGACACTTTCATTTGGACTTATTCCAAATGATTTCACTTCACAGTTAACCCTTTACCCAATGCAGACGATTTCAAAATTTATTATTTCAAATTTTTTAAATTTTTCAAAAAATTTCAACAAAACCATATCATGTGCTCATTCCAAAGAGGGGTCACATGATATAATTTTGTTGAAATTTTTTGAAAAATAGTATTTTTTCAGCTGCTGAATTTGCATATTATACGGGCGGATGTGGCTGAATCGTTGGGTAAAGGGTGAAGTGGCTATAATTTCTTATGGTTTTGTACATTTACAGAATTCAGTCATAGAAATGTTTGTTCATTTGTTTTGGGGTTTTATCTTACAATCAACATGTATTTTGTCTGTATTAACTCCGTGCCTGTCTTGTATCCGACCCCCTGATACAGATGTTTGTATCAGGGGGTCGGATACAAGCATGTTCCTTTCGCATGAGTTCCATTTTTTTAGTCTCCTACCTGCATCGCCGGAGGGGACTATAGGTTTGCACTCCGTCCATCCATCAGTCTGTCAGTCACACTTTAGTTTTCCGGAGTTTTTTTTGGAAACGCTTCAACGGAATGATTTCATTTTTGGTAAACTACTATAGATCGATGACTTACAGATCAAGTTTGAGTTTCATGCTGAATATCCAAAATATCAGTTTTCCAGAGTTTTTTTGGAAACGCTTCAACGGAATGATTTCATTTTTGGTAAACTACTATAGAACGATGACTTACAGATCAAGTTTGAGTTTCATGCTGATTGCATTATTCTTGTGTGAGTTACGGCCCTTGGAAATATGGAAAAGCACCAAAATATCAGTATTTTTATACTGTACCAATGACCCAGACTTAGCTGGTGCTAAACTCCTTAATTCAGGGCCAAACACAAATTTTGCCCCCCCAATCCCTAAAATTTGCATCAAAAACCGAAAAATACATGTCCTATATGGTCCTCCATACATTTACTCCTCTGCGCATGCGCAGTGTGAAGGAGGTCCCGAAATTGGCGCCAATTATCATTCTTTGTTTGGCCCTCAAAACAGTCACACTTTTCTGTTATTTGTGCTTCCAAATCTCAGTTTTCATGATGCCAGACACATATTCATGAGAGAAATGGTGGAAATAAAGAGGATACATAAGGAGGAGAGGAAAAAATTTAGTGCAAGAAAATGTTCAGGGTTGTAACTTATAATTATTTTATGAAATTATTTCTAGTTGCCTTTTTTCAAGGCATAGCCCTGATGTTGTCTTTCTTGCTATGAAGTACCATTGTTTGATCAGTGTTTCCTCTCTACCTTCCTTATTCCCCCTAGCTATTCTCCCATGTTTTGGCTTATTTTTTGTAATGTTTATTACTAAAATTTCTTGGGAGTTTTGGCTTGGTAACAGATTTATTTCTGTTTTTTCCCCATATTTACGTCCTCACCCTAGGGGTGTTTAGGCATTTTGGTCTGCATCTACCATCTGATGTTCTACAGTTTCTTCTCTGGAAGCCTCTGTTTTGCATCAGATAGTGTTTTAATTGGTGATTGATTTCGGGCCATGTTTGTTTCAGTGCCTGGAGTCATGTTTCCGGTTTGTAGACACTTTTGCTTAGGTTGACAACAGTTACTGCTGATAGTGATTATTTGTCTTCTGCATCTCTTATTCATAGTAAGATACATTATTATTGTCCGTAAGTGTCTCATTAATTTTTTCAAAATGAATTTAAATTTTTGTCCACACTTAGGCTTTTTTGGGATCCTTTGGCCTCAGGGTTCCCTTTGGGAACTTGGGCTCTTCTGAAAAATTTTTTTTTGTCTTTTAAATTTTTTCTTTTCAAATCATTATTTATTAATGAATATAATGGATTGTTGTATTATGTATCTTTATTTTCAAGGATTAGTGCGAGTACTTTGATTGTTTACATTTCACAATGAATGATTATTGTTCAAATTGTAATAGGAGGAAATCTTCCTATGATTCTCATGATCTCTGTATTAATTGTTCTCTCTGTACTCGCACTGATCTTTGTTCTGTGTGTTTCAAATGGGATGAAAAACGTTGGAAACGTGTGTCACGGTATGTTGTTCCTGGAGAAAGGTCCATTCCGGTTCTTTCTCCTCAGAGTCACTCTAGTATTTCACTCTCTTTTTCAGAGGAACAAGAACAGGGTGATGTTTCCGTGATGTTGTCCAGAAGTGTGCCTCCGTCGTCACATACAAGCGAAGAGCTAGCGGCAAAAGTGCTCATGGAGATTCGTCAATTCCCTGAAAGGAACCTGAAGGGGTTGACGTCCGCTAGCCCGACCGGGGTTGCGTCCATTCACCGAATGGGGCAGCACCCGGGTTCATCCGTTGCGGTCCAGCAGAGAGAGTCGGGTGTTGCGAGCACTATAAAACATCCATGTGCACACCCAGTGATGACGGAAAGGAGGATGGATCGGAGGAAGCCTGACAGTCCGGTGTTTAGCTTGTCCAGTTCGGCACGGGCTGCAAGCGAGAGAGGTCCCTCTCTCATACAGCAGCATCTGGGACCAGATGTTGTAGTCCGTAGTGTTACGCAGTCGGAGCATACGTCTGCCGCTCGGGATGCTCCGGTATATAGGCAGTCCACCGAGGCTACCTATAAGGCTTCCATATCCTCTCAGCAGCACACTCGACCGCACCTTGGCTATGTGACCAGTGAATTACACTCAGCTTCGCCGACCAGGGATTCCACGGCGACCAGGTCACGCCATCCGGTAGCCAGGGATACGAGGCCTTCTTCATCCGGACGTTCGCATAAAAGATGTATGCAGGATGCAACGTCCAGGGAGCTTCCGGCGGCTAAATCCAGTAAGACCGCCACTCCCCAGGCCTCTGTAACGGATGTGCTATCACAGATAGCAAAGTTAATCGCAGCATCCTAGCAACCGGCAGAGCCTCTGTCGGAACATGAAATGTCAGAAGATGCTGGGTCGGTAGGTTCCGCCACAGGATCCGGTGCGGATGACCGAGATTTACATGATTTACATGAGGTCCGGCAGGATGGCGAAAGGGATTTGATGAATTAGATATTTCCCTTTCGGAACAACATAAAATAGCCGTAGAATTCATCCGGCATTACCTTCCAGAAGTTGTTCCGCCAGACCAAAATGCTGCGCAGCTGGATAGGAGGGTGATAGCGCCACTGGACACCAATTTTTTTAATGGGTTTAGGGACATTGTCCCGGAATTTCCGTCACAATCCAAGAATGCCTCTCAGATTTTTGAATTATTGAATGACGCTATTGATAAACTTGCCAACAAAACGGGCAGGTCAGCCTTCCTACCGGCATCTGCTCTACAGCTGCCGTTTATTAATCAAAGGAACAAGTTTGATACGGCAGGTCAGGGCATCCAGAGAGTTCCTCTGCGTTTAGACGACCAGGCTGAAGACCTTGATATATCCATGCCGTCGTCTATGTCACTTCCGTCTTCTACGATGGAAACGACGATATCGTCTAACAGAGCTAGTTTAGATGCTCTTTCCTAAGCAGATCACCTTACTAGAGCGTTGTCATTACGCTTTGAAGGACCAGAATTTCAAGACATACAAACGTCTTTAAGAGTTCTGTCCAGGGCCATAGCTTTTTCCACTTATAACTCCGCCCTTTCAGTGGCAAATCTGGAGTTAGCTAGACGTGACGCGGCCCTGGCTACTTCCACACGCGTGGACAGTAAGGTGAAAAACTCTCTTAGAGTCGCTCCGGTCTCTGGAGAGTTTCTCTTCAGTGGCGAGCTTTCTGATATATATGATAAATTAACAAAGAAAGCTTTGGACTCTCTGCTGTTTAAGTCTGCTTCCAAGAAATCAGAACCAGCAGACAGGAGTAGGCCAGGCACTTCCGGGACGAGTTCGTCCAGGGGAAGTTTCTATAGAGGTTCCTATGCGTCCTCTAGGTCTTACTCTAGAGACCGGCAGAGTAGCGACTCGACTAGGAGCCGTTATGCTGGCCGAAATAACCGGTCAGATGCCCCTAGGCCGACGGGGCGAGGTGCGGGTTGCGGAGGACGTGGTTTCTCCTACCGCAAGCCTCGCGGATCCAGGAGGGGATGGTCTAGACCTCTGCCGCGTTCCGGTGTGCGGAAGACTGTTGAGTTTATCAAGCAATTGGGAATCAATTACGGAGGACCCTTGGGTTCGAGGGGTTATTTCAGAAGGACTAAAACTGTCCTTCAGAGGTAAACCTCCATTAACTCGAAGTCCAAGATGGACTCAGCTTCCGTCAAATTGTCAGAAAAGAACGGCACTTTTATCAGAAGTCCAGTCTCTTTTAACGAAGAACGCGATAGAGGTCGTAGAAAACCAGGAATCTCCAGGTTTCTACAGCCATCTTTTTCTGGTTCCGAAGCCAGACGGCTCGTTCCGTCCAGTGATCGACTTAAGCTGGATGAATAAGCTGATCGTGGCTCCAAAGTTTTATATGGAGACCATTCGATCGGTCAGAGCGAGCATTCGAGTGAACGACTATGCTGCGAGCATAGACCTCAAGGATGCGTACTTTCACGTCATGGTACATCCGGCGTTCAGAAAGTATCTTCGCTTCGCTGTCCTAGGTGTTGTTTATCAGTTCCGAGTGATGTGCTTTGGTCTGAATCTAGCGCCCTGGGCATTCACTCGAGTAATGAACTCGGTAATGACTCATTTCCGAGCTCATTCGTCTGTGGTAACGTCGGCTTACCTGGACGATATTCTTCAGAGATACGGCAACGAGTTAAAGCTTCAGAATGACATGCACAATCTGCTTCTATTGCTCCGACGTCTCGGTTTCATAGTAAACGAAGAGAAGTCGGATCTGGTGCCGTCCAAGTCATTTACCCACCTGGGAATGAGCTTCGAGACGCACAACAATCTCGTTCGTCTGCCGTTAACCAGAGCGAAATTAGTCAGTTGTTACGGTCACTATTGTCTTCACTCAGACAAAGTGTCAGCGAGGGAATTCATGAGACTAATAGGTCTGTGCGGAGCTGCCTCGAATCCCATTCCGATGGGGCGGCTACGCACTCGTCCTCTCCAGGTCTATCTGACTCAGAATTGGAGAGTGAAGATTCATTCGCTCGAAACGGACATACTCTTGTCAAGCCAAGTGAAACAAGAGATTCAGACTTGGGCAGACATACAGTGGTTAACTCAGGGAGTTCCACTGCAGTTGCCAGATCCGAGTTTTACGATTATGACGGATGCCAGTCAAACAGGCTGGGGCGCGACACTGAGCCCATCGGATTTGAAGTGCCAGGGTCTTTGGGATCCGCAGTTTCTAAGCAAGCACATCAACATCAAAGAGATGATGTCGATTTGGCTTGCTCTACGTCATTGGATAGACGTTATTCAGAATGCACACGTGCAAATTATGTCTGACAATACGACAGTAGTTGCATATATTCGGAACCAGGGTGGCACTCATTCCATTCGGGGGCGCGGTGGCTCAGTTGGTAGAGGTGCAGGCTGCAAGCCGAGAGGTCCTCGGTTCGAATCCCACCTGCGGCAACCGCGTTGTGTCCTTGGGCAAGACACTTCACCCCGATTGCCTACATGGGGGCACGATGACGCTGTGTACTGAGGCGTACTGCACGTCGCTGGTGCGCATGTCTTCAACCAATCTAACCCTGCCTGTGCTGCGGTGCAGAGTTCAGAGTTACGATGTTGGAGAGCTGACAGCTGCTCGTCGTTGCTCGGTGGTTCTCTCCGGGTACTCCGGCTTCCTCCACTCGTAAAACTGTCACGGTCACGATTAGCCATTGTGCATAAGTATGTGACCTTAAACACCAATAAATAAATAAATAAATAAATAAATACTCATTCCATTCCGTTGCTCAATCTAACGGAAAGAATTCTTCTGTTTGTACTAGAACATCAGATTCTTCTCTCCGTCTGTCACATTCCGGGTCGTCTGAACGTCTTAGCAGACTCCCTTTCACGGAGGGGTCGCCTGTTGCCGTCAGAATGGACTCTCAACAAGCAAGTATTCAATCAGATTTGCTACCAATGGGAACGGCCAATGATAGATTTATTTGCGACACATCTCAACAATCAGTTGCAGACGTATGTGTCACCTTGTCCGGATCCTCGAGCATTTGCAGTAGACGCTCTCTCGATCTCTTGGGACGGAATGATAGGATATGCGTATCCTCCCGTGCCGTTGATTCAGCAGATATTGCTCAAGATAAAACAATCGCAATGCAAGATTCTGTTGGTAGCATCTCTGTCTCCACAGAGACCGTGGATAAATCTACTCAGGTGTCTGTTGTGGGACATGCCGAGGAAGCTTCCTCAACGGGAAGATCTTCTTTCGCAAGGGAAATCACGCATCCTCCATCACAATCTGCAAGGTCTAAACCTTCACGTTTTTCCGTTGTGCGGTCCTTCTTGCACGGAAAACATTTTACAGGACGAGCAGTGGACACGATTTCTAACTGCAGGAGGACCTCCTCTTCGCTAAACTATGCTGCTAAGTGGAGGGTCTTTTGTCAGTGGTGTGAGGATCATTCAGTAGATATTTATGATCCCTCCATTCCAGACATAGCAAACTTTCTAGTATACTTGTTTGATGAGATTAATCTGCAGCCTATCACCATTAAGGGTTATAGGTCTATGCTATCCGATACCTATGCACATCATGATAGCTTGATGATTGGAACTAATGTCTCTTTATCTAAGTTAGTTAGAAATTTTTCGATAAATAGACCTAGAACCCTTAGATTAATTCCGAAGTGGAATTTGGCCTGGGTTCTTCTTAAGCTAAAAGAAGCGCCTTTTGAGCCTCTTGACACAGTTGACTTCAAATTCTTAACATATAAGACAGCTTTTCTCTTAGCTTTCTCTTCTGCTAGAAGAGTTAGTGAGCTTCATGCACTATCTGTGGAGGATTCTCACTACCGTAGTGTTGGTAATACTATTACCTTTACCACCAATGTTGGATTTTTGGCTAAGAATCAGGCTCCTAATAAGTATCCTGAACCTATTATTATTAAAGCCCTTCCATCATCTGATGGGCGTAGGCCTCTACTGTGTCCTGTTAGAGCAATACGTATTTACAGACGTAGATCTGAGTTCATCAGAAAGGGACGTAAGCGTTTCTTTCTGTCTTTGATGCCTAATAGAAAGGATATTATGGTTCATTCTATTGCTAGATGGATTCAATTAACTATTCGTACTGCTTATGAAAAATTACCTTCTTCTCAGCAGTCGGCACTCAAGATCTCAGCTCATGAAGTAAGAGCTCTTTCGACTTCTTGGGCCTATGCTAATTGTATTGCTATTACTGATCTAATGAAGGCTGCATATTGGTCTCGACCTTCCACATTCACTAATTTTTATCTCAGAAATATTGAGTCCATTTCTGGAGACCTCCATTGTTTAGGTCCGTTATCAGTTGCTCAGAATATCGTCCACTAAACAGTTGCAACTATACTTATGTAGGCTTTCTGTTCCGGCAGTGACTCTGTCCTGCTGCCCTCTTCGCTCTGGGGTATTTGACCCTGGGCAAGGGGAAGGGAGGGGGGTGGGTGTTCCCTTAGGTCACCTGCTTTATAGTGAAAAGCAAGGGA